>OY720442.1:33221032-33970710 GCA_963082915.1 Dolichopus griseipennis | reverse complement strand
TTAATTTTAAAATAAAATTTTTCTTAATAAGTTTAAAACTTTATTCTTTACATTTCAATAATTTTTTTAAAAATTTATATTATTAAAAAAAAACAAAAGATTTAATAAGTATATTAATTAAAAAAAAATATATAAATATTTAATTGATTCATAATAACATTAATATTTAAATATAGATATGATTAACTTTTTAATTATTGGAAAATTTCCAGTTAAAAAAATTTAAAATTTTTTTAATATTAATAATTTTAATTAACTATACGATAAAAGAATTTTATTATGTAAAGTATTTTGTAATTTATTTAATATTTTACTATTTATTAAATAATTAAAACTATTTTATTGTGTATTTATAATAAGTAGATTAATTAAGATTTGTTATAAATACAAAATTTTTAAAATAATTCATTAAAAAAGAAATTGTGAGATTTATAAAATGGATTTTTATATAGAGTTGAGTGAACTTCTTCTATGGCGAAACAGTCCGTTGTCGAACCTTGGTCTCCTTAGGTTTCGTAACAATGTTTTTTATTGGATAGGGATGTTAACCGTATGCTAAACTTCCATCTTTTGAGGGCTGTTGGGTTTGAAAAGTTGCTTCAGGGGTTGATAATATAATGCGTTGAAGTTCTCATAATTATGTTACGAGTTCAACTGCATTATATAAGATTTTCATACTTTCGGAGACGCAGATGTATGTTGACCATTCCGGTTGCAACTATTCTTCTCTCCTCCTTTCTTAACCGGGCTTGGGACCGGCTCCGGCCGAGTTGGAGTATAGTGATTCACTCAATAGTCAAAGAAATCAATAAAGTTAGAAATTATATTTTTCATATATTCATTCTCTTATTTATTCTTCAGTTAAATCTTTTCAGCATGATCCATGTTTTTTCCCCCCAACTCTCCAACTGTTTGCCTTTGACCAAATACCTTAAATAGATTAATCAAAAGAAATCTTTAGTGGTCTTATCTTGAATGGTTGATTTCGCTTTACCAAAATATTATTTCAGTTACATTCATAAGAATAGAAGTATAACCTCCTTCAAATTGTATAGTGTTACATGTTTGATTGAAGATTAGAATATTAACCAACTAATATCATTTGACATTTGAGATAATTTACTATATAAGTTCAACCGAGATTTTGAATGTGTCAAAAGGAGAGTAAATGATGCTCTCAAAAATTGTAAGATTAAAAAGTACGCTAAGGTTAATAATCTATGTATGTAATAGTTTAACACCTTTACCTATTTTTCCATCCTACAGTTTTTTAAAGCATTGTAGACCCTTTATTGACACATTCACATCACAAGATTTGACGCCGACAAATTTTCTTATTAAGTTTTAAAATTTAACATTTTTACAACTTATAATCGTCTTTCCGCAATCAAATTATTCGTAATATTTCTAAACAAATAAGCCGCGACCGGCTGTATTTAAATTCTGGAATCCAATTAAATTTATATAAAAAATATAATATTAAAATTAAAATAACAATCTCTTTTGAATTTTGTGATTCATATCAAAAGTACCGTTATTAATTAAAATTAATTATCAGTTTTTTAATCAAAATGAATGCAAATATAGAAATTTAATATTCAAAGTTTATACAAAATGAACGTCATAGTATTTTTGCAAATCCTTAAAAATTTTTTTTTTTAAATTGACAATATCATAATGACGGAACTTGTGTCATTATAATTTGATAAATCATTTCAAAAGAAGTTTTGGTTTTTTTTTTTTAGGTTGATTAGAAAAAAAAAAAGAATTTTTTTTTTATTAAACAAATGTCAAATAACTGTTAAGGACTTTGATATTAGAAAATATCCTGTCAAACTTTAAAATTCTAATTTTCATTCTTATATAAATTGGAAAAAATGCAATTTTTTTTTGCTCTCTTAGGAAAATTTTCAAAATTCATTTCAAAATAATTTGACATATTATGTATGTATACATGTATGTAGGTTTGATGAATTCTTATTAAATAATGAATTGTTATAACTTATAAGGATATACTTGAAAAAACTATATATATGTACATATATCATATTTCAAAATTTTATTAAAATGTTTTGACATCAATTATAAAATGTTAAATTAATATAATGAGTATAAAATAATAAATAATAAATTTCTAGGGAAATCAAATCCTAATTAAAATAATAATAATAATGTTCGATTTTCTTTTTAATTTAAAAAATATAACAATTGATTATATAGTATGTACTAATTATTATAATATTTTATTCAATTATATTTATTTAAGTATAGGTATTTGAACTATCAATACAATTTTCTTAAATTTAATATTGTGTTATTAAAAAAAATATATTAATTAATTAAAAATTTAAATTTAGTACATTATTATTTTAAAGTTAAATTTTTAATTTGGTTTTGTTGTTTTTTAATATTAACTAAAATTGAAGGGGGGAGTAGGCACCGAATCTTAAAAAAAAGAGAAACCTTTAAAGAAAAATTTAACACTGCGGGGGAGTTGGGGAGTAGAGTAGTTTCAATTAAAATAATTTGGAACTTTGGAAAAGGAAGACAGTAGGTAGTTATAAATTGAAAATATATCTTAAATATATGGTTATATTCTTGAAATTTAAGAATGAATAGAAGTTCGAGAAGAAGTATAACAAATGCAGGGACTGTTTAATATTAGAAAAGAATATAATAAAAAAATTAAAATAGCCATATCATAGTGATTTGAAACTTAACGTCTGGGCCCCAATAATTATTAGTAAATTTTTATTAGTTTAGAAAGACTAATAAACTCATTATTAGTCTTTTAAATACTAGGATATTTATAAATAATGGAGGTTCAAACTTTATATTGTATGCAATAAACTAATGTTTTTTTGACTAAATAATCTTAAATATTTTGTAAAAAATAAATAAATAATACTAAAATCTAAAAATTTACTCATTATTATAAAAACCTTACATTAACCAACAACATTTTATTTTGGTTACAACTTAAACATAATTCAGTATAAATTTGAAAATCGTGTTAAGCTCTGATAGTGATAAGGATTATTTTATAATAAGAAGAAGTCGTTTATTTAATATAAACTTAATAATTGAACACTCAAATAAGAATTATTAGTGAGGAGTCTACACTAATAATTTATTAGTAAAATTTTACTAGTTGCAGAAAAGTTTTATGAAACAAAATAGTATTACTCCATATTTATAAGTTCTAATAATTATTAGTTTATTAGTATTAGACTAATAGTTTTATGAAATAGGACCCTGAAAGCTTTTCATAAGCTTCTTATATTCTTAGAAAATAAGCCAAATATAGTACAATCATAGGGTATTAACGCACGGGTTGCTTTATTTTGGAATATTAGCAATCCGAATTACATTAATAAGATACTGTAAAATTTGAGAAGCACCTTTCAGCTAGTACTTAGTATTCTAAAATAGGCTATTAACATCCACAGCCCATCGTCTCCGTCGTCCACGAATATGTAGATAACTTCCACTACTAAACCATAAATAATAGTGGCAACATAAACAATAGAAGCACCATAAAAATCAATATTGAAAACAGAAATAAAAAGGTCAGGAAAATGTTCGGTGGTTTACAGTCAATATGAAAAGAACTTCACAAATATCCAGGGGTAAAAACTTGAGATATTCAGAGTATACAAGCCCAATATAAAAAGTAAAAATGACCTATCGAACCTTGCTAAAGTAAAATCGATTGGGCAAAAGATCAAAAGAAAGTGGAAATAGATATGACTCACATTTAGAAAGCCGCAAGAATGGATAGTAAGAGAAGCACTAGAATGGAATCCACAAGAAACCCGAAGACGACGAGGTCGCTCCAATAATACCTCAAAATGTAATTCTTAATATAGAAAAACTTTTCAAGATTTTCATTGAATATACATCTTCGCATATTTTTGTATATTTTAATACATACATATATACTTATTTAAAAAAAAAAATTAAATTTAAATGTAAAGAAATAAAAAAGTACCATAAAAAAAATAAATTCAAAAAAAAAAAAAAAAAAAAAATTAATAAACAACAGAAAAACTGAAAAATAAAATTAAAACTGTACAGACAAAATAAACAATATTAAAGAAATATAAAAATTAACCACAGACTAATATTAATAATATAATATATATATATATATATATACATATTACATAAATAGTTCTGTATATATATATATTTCATACAAAAGTCTGTGTCTCAGACATAATAACAAAAAAAAAAAAAAAAACAAAACCAAAATCAAAAAAAAATTTTTATCGGAAAATTTATTGCTTTTCAGTAAGATGATCTTTCATATTCTCTTTTCATCTTAACAGTTTTCTCTCAGTTCAGTTTTTCATAAACACGTCACATATCGTACACATATCAAAAAGTTTTTTTCTTCTTTATATACATTTTATTTATGTCTTTTTTTTCTTTTTGTAATATTCCTTTTTTTTTTTTACTAGACGTAAATATAAACAATATTAAATCGATTAAAAAAAGAAAATTGGAAAAGAAAATTCATATTTTAAAAGAAAAACTTCGATGAAAATTTGTGGTTTTACCACACACAATTTTTTCATATCCTTATCATAAAAATTTAAAAAAAAAAAAACGTGTATTGAAATATGTGTATTAGAATATATATATATTATATATAGATGTATATATATATAAATAACCATATTTATTTACATGATGATTTTTCAGTATGTCACCAGTCGACATATCACTATGTCTCAATAATAATAATAATATTTCATAAATCTCAGGAAAATAGAAAAAAAAAACCTTTATGTCATGTCTTCTAAGATTTTCTTTTAATTTTCTGTCTCTTTTTTTTTTTTTTGATATTTTGTTTCATTTTTCTTAAATTCGATTTATGATTTTTCAATTTATTCACTTTTTTCTTTCAGTTAAATAATAGAATTACCTATCAATTTAAAAACTAATATAATATTCTTTCTGATAATGTTTTTATTTTTATATAACGGTTTATAAAGTATTTAAGTATATATATTTATTTATGAGAAGGTACCGTAAGTTTTGTGAAAAAAAAATATCTGTAAAGTCATTCACTTAACAATTTACCTTATATTTATTAATAATTCTATATTTTTATTTATTATTTATGTTAAAATAGTTGAATACTGTATATTAGAGTTGCCGTATATATTGGTTTCAAAAATATCAGAGTTACCGTGTATATCTTATGAATTTTAGGAAAAAGTAGAATATTATGAAAGGCTATAGATAATGTTTAAAATCTAAGTATTATGAGAATAAAAACTATTTTCCTTTACAGTGGATTAGTGTTTCCGTTGTAACCAAAACATGTTGCTTAATTAAAATCTTTTTATTTAATCTTAGATCAAAGTTTTTACAAGTTCAATTAAAGTTCAAATAAAATCTTAAATTATATTTTTATTAGATGCCATTGTGACTAAAGAGTTAATTTGCAGTATTCAAAACCAATTATTTTAACAGAAACTAATTATGAAAATAATCTTAAACGGCAACATTTTTTTTTTAATTTGAAATTTTTCTTGATTTTTTATTAATTGTAAAGTATTTTAAAGTTTAAACAAAACTTTACAAAACTTCAAAAGTACAAAGTTTCTTACAAAACTGAAATTTAAAGTTTTAATTAAAAACTTTGACTTCTTTTATAAAATTAAAGAAACTGTATAAATTTGAACAAAAGTATTTAAATTTATTAAAATTGAATTGAAAATATATAATATTGAAAATGTGATGAAAGTCGTACCTAGTGTACAGTCCAACGTAGTTGTTGTTAATGGAAATTATTAAGATCATTTCTAATCAAAAATCAATTATTCATTGCCTGCCCTCATAGTCCCAACATGTGTCTACACAAAAGATTAGCCTTAGAAAGTTTATACATGTGCGTTTGAAGCTCACAGCATCAAATTCATACAGTAATTCCTATGAATATCCATTTACTTTAAAATTAGAACTCTTCATTGATGTCTGTACTGAAATCCATTAAATCTAGGAGATTTCTAGTGCAACCTTAGCTCTACCAAATTAAATTAGATGTTGAGTTATAGATTTCTGGTATTTAGATTTTTTTTAAGAAATTTTTTATTTTTTATTATACCTGTGATATTTTTTATTTTACGAGCGACATGGAAAGCTTCGAAAACCACATATTTAAGCTGTGTGTAGTTCCTACAGGTAGAGTGAGACTTTTACATACTCAAACCACAACCGTTTTTGAACCAAACTTTAGAATTGAACCTATATGATACAAATGTACAGCTAGGTTTCGAAGATAAGAATATGAAAGAGATTTTTGGAAATCGGGTCTTAGATATAAAGTATTCTTGGATTATGGAGGATGATGAAAAAAATTGGATGGAATATTTAGGAAAAAGATCTTAAACTTTTTTTAAATTTTACACATATGTAATCGTATTACCACATTCTTATCAGTTTGTTTAGATTTTCGTTTTTTGTAATATCAGATACTTAATAAATCTTATAAGAAAAATCTTTATATGTTACCGAATAACGCCATTTTATATAAAAAATACAAAAAAATAAGAAAATAAAAATAAATCATATTTTCTCAATACAACACACAACATATAATGACATGTAAGTCATAACAGCATGAGTTGAGGTAATTTGAACATATCGACTGTTTATTTTTTTTTAACATTGTGTGAAAATTCTAAGAAATATAAAAAAAAAAACAAAATGTAAAAATCCAATTTTCCACCATTCAAAAAATATTTTCCTATTGAATTTGAAATGTATAGACATTGTAGACAAGACACATATACTAAAGATGTGAATTTGAGAATCTAATCATCCAAATAACATTATTACATAAATAATATAATATTACTACATATATGTATATGTAATATTTCGTAATATTGGAAAAGAAAATCATTATTTTCTTTTTATCAGACTTCTTTTCATCATTGGAAAATCATTTTTTTAATTCATGAAAATTTTCCCAAAAAAAAATTTGTAAAGGAAATCATTAAAGAATTGTGAATTGTATACATACAACACTACAATTGAGTACTTATGTAACATCAATGTTGATTTTAATTCAAAAAATTGTATACTTTGATGTGGTGTTGTATAAATCAGAGTTACGTAATGGAAAACAATTCTAGAGCGTGTGATATACGTTAGGCATATATTTGAGTTAATGGTGTTTGTATATGGATTAGAAATTAGGTATCGATGTAAAATAGGTGGATTTAAAGTGTGTTCTTTTATATAAAACACTATAAGAATCAAACAAATTTAAGTAGTTCTAATATTGTTATGTAATATCTTTGATTATGATTTGATTATAGAATTGCATAACTAAATTTGAAGAAAAATTGGAAGGTTGTTTTTGAGATCTATAGTTCTAGTTATGATCAAAGTTGTTGTGTAGGGATTCTATCCAAATTTATGTAAGTGTTTGTTCTACATTATGTAGAATTTTCTTTTATACAAGCTGAATATTACGAATTCAGTTTAAAATTGTATAATTTTAAAATACTACTATAATGTTCTTTAAATATGGGATGAGGTTAATTGAGAGTTTTGGATACATATAATTTGAGTTTTAAATAATATAGTAGGGTTTATAAAATTTTAAACTTAATCAGTGGTTATAGAGTATATAATCACTGATTATAGTTGAATTTCATTCAAGAATTCACTTATATTTCTATGGTATACCAGTACTCACATTTTGCATTTTATTTAATTTTTTAATTAAAAATTAGAAGAATATGATCAAGAGTTGCTAAAGTTTTGTCTAATGCCTATGATTTAACTCTTAAATTGAATTGATATATTTCTTTACATAATTTATAATTATTTTTTTTTTTAAAACCAATTTTAACTTTTTTAAAACCCATTTTAAGAAATGTGAATAGACAAAATTGAAATATTATAATATTTTTTGAAAATTTGACCTAAAAGTATGCAATTTGCATATAAAAAGTTTATTTCTTATTTTTGACTGTGACAAACTGCACAATATATCTTAATACAATAAATATGGATGGGGAGATAAAAGCTATATTAAAAAATAGTATAGACCGGTTGCTTGGGTTAATCTGTGTAAGTTATTACAAAGGCTATTGATTTTATTGACAAAGTGGATGTTTAGCACGCAAATTGTGTTCTAGTAAGAGAGATTATAATTACGATTCTTAAGCTAAATTAATTTGTAATAAGCCAGAGAAACATTTTTTAAGTAAAATCATATCCATTATTATTATACCAGACTCCGGAGACCTAATTCATCAAATTTACAATCCTACTAAAAATGTTATTATATCACTGGTAACACTGTAAATTGTTGATTAAATTGAATGATTTGTTTTCCAATCTTTATATCTTCTAAAAATATTGCCCACAAAAGTTGTGACATAAAATTAATGAAAAACTTCACATAAACTTCAACATGTTTTTTTTTTACAAGACCCATATGAACTTTTTATCATAACTATCGCCCATAACTCTTACAAGTGATAAAGTGTGATATTTTTTTTGCGTAAATAACCAAAACACCGCATCAAAATTAATTTAATTCTAAACTTTAAAACTAAAACAGAATGAAAGAGACAAAAATTAAAAAAAAAAAGAATGATAAAAAATCACAAAAAAGTTGCGACATCTTGAGAAGAATTGGGGAAAATGTTTTAAAATTGTTTTTGTATTTTATGTCTTTTGCTGTGTTTGATAAGTTTTTGTCAACTACAAAAAAAAAAAATGGAAACAAAAATTATATATATATATGCATGCATATATGTCATATATGTATATATAGTACGAGTATGTACATGTATACTCGAACATCACTAAGGGGTTTTCGCACCCTTTAATGTATGAAAGACTTAAAAAATGTGATGAAGACTATATAAAAGTGTGAAGATATTCACTATATAATGAATGTTATCACATTGTGTTGAAAAAGTTGAAAATGTTCATGAAAACTTATTAAAGTTTAAAATTTTATTATATTTTTTTTTTTTTGTTTTTTTTTTACACTTAAAAACAAAGTGATGACTGATTACTGATGTGTTGCGGGATTTAATATTGAATTTTCTTCTTGTGTTCTCATTCTTTGCCGTGTACATTTATGATATTGTATAAGGCTGTATGAAAAAAGGCTCCCAGGTAAAATTCCCCATAATTTGTATGAAACTATAGGGACTTTTTTCATGTGTAAAAAGTCTTTAAACTTGGGAAAATTTGGGTAATTTTTTTCATTTATTTCGGAGACTTTTAAAAAATTGTATTTAGGGAACGTTTTACTTATGAAAAAAGTCTCCAAAATTTCATATAAATTATAGGGACTTTTTCTAAGAAACTTTTTCATACATCCCCCCTATACGTTTCTACAGAAGAAATTCTCAAATTGTTTAGAGGGGGCGTGAAGCTGGCAACCCCGATTATATTAAATGCTACTATAGCAATAGAAAGAATGAAAATCTTTTATATATTTTCTGGAAAAAGCGCCCCCAAACCTCCGCTAAGCAAAATATTTGAGCTCTGATTTTGTATCTCTTAAAAGATTTTCATAAAAAATATGACAACAATAAAGCATTTAATTTGTCGACTTTTTTTTTGCTTTCTTTTGAGAACTTTTGTAATAAATGCATTTTAAAAACTTTTTGAATATGAAAAAAGTGCTCAAAATAATTGAAGTTTTTCATTTCTGTTTTGGGGACTTCTTTCTTGAAGGACTTTTTTTGTACTACCGTTGTGTATAGTTGTAAAATATTTATTAATAGCTTAATCCGCACTGTATTTGTATATAGAAAAGGACTATTTAAGGCCAGAATTTGTCATAAAAAAAACAAAAAACAGGAATATGATTTGTCCTGATGTCACCACAAATAATCATCAAAATAACATATTTATAATGTGAACACATAAATATATATATGTGCATATATGTGTAAAAAAATTATATGGATTTATTCTTGTTAAATAATTCATAATACAAATTTGTTAGAAATATCCTTTAACGGTTCAGTGATCTGTTATTTTTCTGTATATGTATATATACACATACATATAGTGAAGTACAATTGATACAAAGTTTTAAAATTTACCATCAACAACACCCATTGGTTTAAGTTTTTTTTTTGTGGTTTAATTCGAAAAAATTTGAAATTTATTTCAAAATTCTGAATTTGAGATTCTGGCAAATTTGAAATGAAGGCAAAGTGATAATATCGCATATGAATATGATAATATGAAATTTTTCACTATGTTCATTGCTCCAGTAGTAATTTTTTATACTTGCACATGTACATATATGTATGTGTGTATAATTTAAGAAAAAATTTATTTAATGTCATACATAACATTCAGTTTTCTGTTTTTTTTTTTTAGAATAAATTATTTGTATGTAGTTATAACCACAGTGAATAAATGACAAACAGCAACATCTTGGGTAAATGTTGTTCTATTTCAGAAAAAAAAGCTTCCTTAGGAGGGGGAGATGCAAGGGCATAAAGGGTAGGTTTAGTAAGAAGTAGGCATTTCATTTTAGCTTTTTTGAAAATTACATATATTTAAACTTAAAATGTGTGTTGAATTTTGTAGTTATCAAAGTCAGTCAAAACTTTGGGCATTCTATTAGAAATTTTCCTATAATGTGGTAATAAAAAAATTTCACCAAATTTTACCACACAAAAATTTACACCTTTTTACTAATGTGTATTTTTTTTTTGCATTAATTTATGCATGCATTTATATTTGGTTTGAAAATGAAAAAAATTGTTTTATATCAGAAACTTCATTTTGACATTTATGGAATTTCAGGAAAAATTCAGAAAAGTTGAAATGATAAAAGGAAAAACTTTTTCAATAATTTTCATTTTTTTTTGTTTTTTTTTTGTTTTTTTAATGTAATGAAAATGTTTATTGGGGCAGAAATAAAAATATGCATATGATGTGAATTGGATGAGAAGAAAAACAAAAATAATAAAGTCAAAAGAAAATAATAAAATCTAGTGAAAAGTTTTTTTTTTTGCATTTTGTGCTGGGGAAACAATGAGGAAACAACCAAATAGTTTTGTTTTTGTTTGTATGCTTTCTTTTATATCCTGTTTTTTTTTTATTTATTTAATCATGTTTTTCTATTCAAATTATTGGTTTTTTTTATTATTTTATATGGAAATAATATTATGCACATTGGTAACACTATAAAGATTCGAAAAATATAAAGATTTTATAGCGACTTTTTTAAATTCTGTTCAACAGTTCCTAGGGGAAGGCTTAAACTTCAAAAAATGAGTTTTCTATTGAGTTTTTTATATTTTTGTTTATTTCCTTGAACATTTAATGAACTTGGTAATTAGAGCAGCATTTACCGTTATCTTTAGGGTATTTATCATAGTACTTGAAAAAGTTATAATGGATTAAAAGAAAGTCGTAGGAAATATTAGTGGGTTAGTTGGGTGTTTCAATTTGTTGAAAGGGAAGTCATAGGTGGAAAAGGGGAGGGGGGGAAACCATAGCGTAAAAGGGAAACCATATTATTCTGTTAATTCCTGTCTTTTCAACGTCTTCGTAATTAGTCTAATTCATATTATTAAATATAGAAAGCAGAGACTTAGTAATAGTAATTTTCCAAAATAATTACTGCTATTTTATTATATTTTATAGTTCTTGTTATTCCCTTTACACACAATATAAACTAGCTCTAAAAAAGATTAGAACACTTTAATGCAAATTTAAAATCATATTTTAAGATGTTTCTAGTATCTTTATTACATTTATTATAAAAATATCCTTTTGACGATTCTACGGCAACACTTGACACTACACATATTACAACCTTCTTGGTTCGCCTCTAAATCAATTGACTGAAAATTCATCTTCTATACTTCTTTTTACTTATATCTTAATAATTAAGATATGGATTAAGAGGGATTTTACAGTTAGATAAAGATTTTAATAATTTGTTTAAGCAATTTTAACTGGTTTAGGCCACTTTTCGCAGCCCTGTTTATTATAGAGGGTTTTTCAGTTAAATAATGTAAGTTAGAGTCAAAACCATTTTTAGAATATATGTTTG
This sequence comes from Dolichopus griseipennis, assembly GCA_963082915.1. Taxonomy (NCBI): domain Eukaryota; kingdom Metazoa; phylum Arthropoda; class Insecta; order Diptera; family Dolichopodidae; genus Dolichopus; species Dolichopus griseipennis. Next base: position 33,958,637 of record OY720442.1, on the reverse strand, counting down.
GGTATGTATATGTGTGTGTGTATGTATATGTGTTTATTAAATTAAATACAGATTTATGCAAAGATAGATTTACATCAATTTTAGCCAAATAAGTTTTCTTATCAAATGATATTAGGTAAAGTGGGTCGTTGCGTAATAACATTAGAACTTTTGGCTTATACTCCCTTTCCTGTTTTATTTTATTTATTTTTTATTCCATTTTTTTTTATTTTATTTTTATTGCATAATTTTCTTTTTTGAATTGAAAACTTCAAAATCATATTTATATTAATATGATATATATATCGCAGACAAAATTATAAATACATTTATATATTGGCAATTATATACTTATCTGTCCTATATGAATTATATAAGAACGTCGGATAAAGGATATCGACCCATAAATAAAAAAAATAAAAAAAAATATATAAAAATGCATAATTGTGATGTGAACCAGAATATTTTGTTATTGAAAAAGTTTTCTTTTCATCTTTTGCTTTTATTTCGAATTTTTTTCCTTTATTTTTTTTTTTCTTTTTTTTTTTTATTTATTTATGAAATGACAGTTTCATATAACAAAAAAAAAATATCCTTCAAAGGATATGAAATAAATGTATAAATATAATTCTATATAATTCTATATGTATATAATATAGAGTAGTTTAAATTTTTTTTTGTTGATTATGATATGGGTGATATGAATAGGATATACCTGTTGACAATGTTGCATATTGCTTTCATATCCTTTTGCTAGGACATTTTGTTTTTGTATAATAGTTTGTGGTTATTTTTCTGAAAATTTTAGTGAATTCAGGATGAGAGAAGATCTCATATATATATTTTTTTTTTAACATTATATTATTAAAAATATTATATATGTATATACATATATATATATTATAAATGTATATATATTATTTATATTAGGACATTGCACAAAATTTTTTGAATTTACGGTTATCAACACATATAACATAAATATAAATGCAAAAAAAACTTGCAAGGATAATAATAAAGAGAAAATAGATCGAGTTGTTGATTATTTTTATTTAAATTATTATTTTTTTAAGTTTAATAATATAAAATGCATTCTTGCGGATATATGTATCTATAGATAGTTTTGTTTTTACCGTATTTTTTTTAAAAGGATTTAAAAAAAAAAAACTAAAAATCGAAATTATATTTGAAATTTGAATAAATTAAAATTTTTTATTAGAGTAGGTGGCGTGTTTTTAATGTCCAGAGTTATATAAGGTTGATATATTTTCATTTGAAGTGTTTTTTTTGTCGCATTGTATATAAGGGCTAACAGCTCTTATTAAATATTTTATTAAAATATTACTTGTGTACTGTTATATTTGAAACCAATGATTACTAAAAAAGTGTTAAATATTTTGGTAATAATTTATTAAAGAATATTATCTGACAGTGTTTAAGCTTAAAAATGAATGGTTGGAAGCTTTAGTGTGTAAAAAATGAAGTTAAATAACAAATGTACATGCTTTTATCTCTTTAACTTTACGACAATGGCATAAAATATTTATGAATGAGTTATAACGAAAATATGAGGCCTTTCCAAAAATGTATAAATATTGGACTGGTCTTTCGGCAAAATCTTGAGATATTTGGTTTTTAAAGAATTATACAAAGAATTATTTGTTTTTTTAAAATTTTTTATCTTCGAAGTACAATATCTCTATAACGGCAACATCATTATTAAATAAATGTTAATATTTAACAGATCGTTATATCACTAGATAAAAATTCTTATAAATCAACAAATTTAATAGTTTATATCCAAAAGCATTAAAATAACAAGGATTCTTTTAAATGTCCTTTTCATTTTTAAAGTATAATACACGCCATTAAGGATATTTAGTTTTGGAGAGCTGACAACATCAAGCACCCTTATAATTTAGTAATTTAGTCCTACACGGGTAATCTATTTGTTCTACAAATTTCATTTTTATTTATATTAATAATTCTATAAATAGTTTAAGTTAAGATCTTGCAGGATACTTTTTCTAAAAAATCATGAATTAATATATTGTTTTATTAAAAATCTCAAATTTCAATTAGAATAGAGAGTTCACTAAAAACATCCAAATTATGTTGTTGGAAAGGTATCTAAAAGATCAATTGAAAAAATAATAATTTGATTCGTAAAGTTTTTAATATTTTTGAAAAAAGAAGGACCAAATCAAGTTATCCTTCAATTTAAATAAAAAAAATCTTAACAAAATTTAACTTTTTTTTTGATTTTAATTTATATGTAATAAAATAATAAGCGTTTTGGTTATAAATAATTTAATTCAAGGTTGCTGTACATTTTATTTAAATATCAACATTTGTTTTTGATTTCTTAAAATTTACTCAAATTTTTAAATGTTTTTTTTCTTTTGTTTAAAAAAATTATCTTTAATTTTCTTTTTCCGTTTGTTCTTCCTTTGTTATTTGGCATTTTTCCTAAATTAAAGATAAATAGCCTCAAAATATGCAATTTAATGAAAAAAAAACATTTATTTATTTGAAATAAAATTTTCCATCATGACATTTAAACTTAAGACAGTCTAATTTGCTTTTATTTTATTGTTTTTGTATTAGTATTTGTTAATTTCTATTTTAAAAGAAAAATTTATAGAAATTTTTGATTATATTTTGTTCTTTGAATGAATTAACCGTAGGCATTTAACATAATTTGCTGTCAAGCGAATACATTTCTTTTTTTTGGGTTCCTTGAATAATAGGAAAATTTTAAAAATATAATTCTTAAGAAAATAAATATAATATTTTCACATGAACTTGGTTCTTTTAGCTTTGTTATTTGAAAATTGCTATTTTTATAATCAATTTGGTCCCATGTTTAAAAACGCATACTCAGTTATCAAACTGTAATAGAAACTAAAAAAGGATAAAAATTTAAGATAAGTTCCAAAATATAGTATATAAATTTTTAGGGGTTATCTTTTTAAAGCGGGTTCAACAGTCAAAAATTTTTAATTTTCTTGCTGTATATTTAGGTCTAACTATAAAATTGGTGGGTACTTTTTTTCAAGAACTCTTTTCCATCATCAGTTTGTAAATTTTGTGGATGTCTTTTAGAAGTTAAAAAAATATTTTGCATTGCTTTTGTGACGTTCTCTGAAGTTTTTGCTATTATAGGGATTGCCCATACAAACTTAGAAAATGTATCAATTACAGTTAATAAAAATTTAAAACCTTTGTTCTCTTTAGCATTTGAACCCATTTCTACTAAATCAGCTTGCCAATACGTTGATCCGACTCCTGGATCGCAAGAAACGGGCCTGATTGAAAAAAGATAAATTTAATTGAAAATCATTTGAAATAAACAAATTCAATTTTAAAAAGGACCAAGATTATGAGAAAAGAGTTTATATTAAAAAACAAAATCATGTTTCTTTAAGTTAATTTAAACGGTTGTAAACTGTCAGATTTGTAAAAAGTTTTGTTTTTTTTTTTAAATGATAAAAAAAATTCTAAATTTTTTTATGAGGGACAATAAAAATGGACACAATAGTAATACTAAAATAATAATTAAAAATACAATTTAATAAAATATGTTTTATGTCGGTCAATCAAAAAACAACTTAATTTATGTATAAAATATATCTGTGGTAGTAAGACAATTTCTTTTTAAAAGAAAAAAATTGTTATAACGGTTCTTTTTATAATGTGTTAGTTGCTTTATGATAATTTTGAAACAAAATAACTGTTTCTATTAAAAAAAATTCTGTCAAAATTTGAAATATTGATTTAATACTTGTGCTATAGATCAATTATTATTGACATTTTAAAGCAATCGTTACACGAGGTTTCTCCTTTCCTAATTTAATGTAAATGACAAACTCTGGATGTTAAAAATACTTTTAAATTGGATAAAATTTAATCCAAGCTTTATTTACTTAAAATGTCTTTTACTTTCAAGAATGTGTCGTCGTATCGATTTTCCAGATATAGAATATAAAAATATTGAATAAACTATTATTTTATGCCATTTGGTTATTCTGTCCAAGTGTCAATAATGTAATTTACAAAATAATATTACCTACAAGATATTTGACTTTCAATTTATTTGCAATCAATTAATTAAAATTGCATACATTAAACTTTAATTAAACGTGTTGCGGCATTGTTATTGACATGTGTAGACATTATGTAATATGTAACAGTAGAATAAAGTTTTTAGACACTTAAGTAAACGTTTATGTACATAACATTTGTTTATATATCAGAAGTAAAATAAAAGTAAGAGACGGAAGAATAAATAAAATAATATTAAAGAAAAAAATTATTTTTAATATAGTCGCATTATAAATTGTGTTTTTGGAAGTTCTTTTGTGCCTTTGTTTTATGACTCTTTTTGTTTCTAAAGGATAAATCATTTATTCTTGTGTCAAAGAACATTTAAAAGTTTTTCATTATTGAATTGAACTTGACAAAAAAAGTGAATGAACGTTTTTTAAAATCTTATTTTGACAATCAATCAGTTTACGATTTTGACAATCAATGACAATCAAACAATTTACGAGAATTTCAGAATGACGCGTCAAAAAATTTTATGAATTTGTGATTTTGATCATTGTCGTTTATTTGACGTTTTAGAAAAGCACTTGTACATAAATTGTCGAATCCGCAACCCTTTGACAATCAGATATTTTATCAAATTCCGCTTTTTCAAATACGCCGAAATGCAAAATGATTACTTAGGCAATTTTAAAAATCAATTATTTAGCCAAATTTGTCATTATTTATTTGGTACAAAACTTAACTGACATTCCATACATCAAATCATATTTTAAGTATTCAAAAATATATTTGGGAGAAATTTTACTGTTGCATATAAATTGTCTTTTGTAATTTTTCTGGAACTATGAACATGTCAGCACAATATATGTATTTGAAGTTTCTTATGTTGTACGTTATATACGGGAAGTCCCCCGATTGTGAATTTTAAGTCCTTTGCTATTTACCCTTAATTTTTCATATTAATTAATTTCAACAATTCTCGGAAGTAACAAAATCACAATCTATAAGAATTTCGTACATTTTATAACTTTGATTTTGTAATTGCGTCTATGTCCGTTTATAACTGTATTTCCTGTTTTTAAATATTTAGAATTTCTTCGTTTTATATTTTTTAGGTAAAACCTTGTAACTATATAAAATAATTTTTCAATTAATTTTAATTTATGTTGGTACACTGTATTTTTTTTTAAAAAAAAGGACGAATTATTTTAGTTAAAAAAATCTTGTATTTTTAACGCGTATAAAATTATAACAACAAAAAAAAGAGGACATCTTGTTAAAATTGTATGGCGGAAAATGTTAAAAAAAATCTTTTGTTGTCTCCCTCTACTTTTTAATTTTTTATTTTAAAAATTCTAAATAGAAAGAAAACCGAAGTGAAAATAAAATACACCATGAGTGAAAATGACAGGAAAATGGGGGAGGAGGAGGAGAAAGAGAGCGAAGAAGTTAAAAGAAAATTAATTTTAAATCGACAATTAATAAAGTGCTTTTTTTTAAGTTGGAAAAGGCGGGACAAGTAAGATGATGTTTTCGTCCTGCAAAAAAGGACTCTTGCATTCAAAATTATTAAATTACAAAAATTTTTTAATACATTTTTAAGGTAAAATTTCATTATTTTGATTGTATTAGAAAGGTATTTAATACAATCAATTTAATACAATCAAGTATTAGTATTTAATATAAAAGAAAAATGGGAAAAAACGGGAAAATTAAAAAGATGAGGACAGGAAAATTTTTCTTTAATGATTTAATAAAGATTAATTGAAAATTATATTAAGAATGGTTTTTTAGTATAGAGTATTGACAGGCGTGAAATATTTTCTATTTATAATAACAAAAAATCAAATATAGAAGAAATAATTAAATTCTATTTTTTATTTTAATTTTTTGTTCTTTTTTTAAATTTTGACAAATGTTTTGTAAGTGTAAAAAGAGATTTTTGCGTGTTTTAGAAAATTGTAGGGGTTCCATATGATTCTGAATAATTTTTAGATTTTGAAAATTAAAAGATTTTTTTGATCTTAAATAAAAGATAAATAACTTTACATATTGTTTATTGCTTACAAACTGGTTTAAGTTTCTTAACGAGCTTTGTATACTCATCCACAACTGAAGTACTGGATCATTTATAATCATATATTTGGTTCCATACCGAATACTTCATTCAAAATCGTAAATCATATTTGGGTTAGATATATGGGGTTGTTTTACATCTATCCTTGAAAGAGTTTTGTGAAATGTAAATGTCTTATTTGCCCTACTCTTGGACGTTGGTAATGATATGATGCCTTATCATATTTATATATATTTTATAGCTACTCCTATCCATTACCAGGTCTTTTATATGTATTGCAATCAGGCATTTAGATCTATATCATAGATCTAGGATCAAATAAAAATATTGATGTGATCTTTCAAAAATTTTTGATATCTAGGGATTCTTTTTTGATCTGATCTCCTCACAGATAAGGATCACTAGATCTCAAAAACTGATTTTTGAAAGATCACAACCATAATTTTTTTTGATCCTGATCTTTTGAAGATCATTTTCTAAAACTGATCTTAAAGTTCTTAAGAAATTAATCTTTAATAAATCCAATCAGTTTTTATCAAACTATAGAAAAAAAAACGATCATTTAATTTACAAAGTGATCTTTAAATGATCTTCCAATACTGGTAATGTAATATCTTAAAATCGTTTGAGAATTATTTAGCTACTGGAAACCTAATTGGTTTTTGATATAAAAAATCATAATTTAAGTACACAAACTTCGGATTGTATCGATTCTTCATTTAAAACAAACCAAAGAGTAATTCATTTGTATGGTGTAGAACGTTTTAAAAAGTAAACATCGTTCTTAGAATTTTTTTCCAATTTTTACCTTCTTCAATTTTAATTTTAACATTTTACTTAAAACATACTTAAGATAATAACAGCCTCATATCGGATTTTTTCTATAATATTTTTTACAAAATTATCCAAGTAAAAAATAAAAAAATAAAAACTTTCGAACTTCAATAAACTTTACTTTTACACCTTGAATTCCTCTTTAATTCCTCAAAAGAACTTTTCACAAAACAGAAATAATTTTATATAAGTATTCACATTAAATTTAACAGAAAGGGATGGAAAATCTTTTAGAGTTTCCTTTTCATGATACTTAAATTTTAATACATAATTTATCAACCATAGTATTAAGAAAACTTAAAAGTAGAAAACAACAAAAACAATAAAAAAAGGACAAAGTTTTGACAAAGAAACCTGATTGATTGACTTTAATAAACCAAGTTAATTTTAAAAAGGATGAGGTGGTTCAAGTAAGTCTAGAAATAGTTTCTGATGTATATATACTAGTGGTGATAAGGGAGCAGAAGAAAGGGACACGGATATAATAATAGAAGTCAGAAAAGGAGTTATAAAATTAATAGAAGAACAATAGAAGTATTTTTATACATACTTACAAACGTTTTTACATGTATCTTAAAGTTGAAGAGTTGCGAAAGAATTGAAAAAGGGAATAGAAGAGATCTTGATTATTATACAGGGTGGTTTAAAAGGAGTAAACCTCGCCTCTGTTTTAGAAGGGAAATTTAAGGGATTAGCAAAGAAATAATAGAAGTCTTAGTGGGGTTAATTTTTAAATTTAACCTGAGCTTAACAGTGAGTTAAAGAAAAAAGAAATTGAATAGAGAAAATTAATAATTTTCCATTAATCACTGCAGCTTCAAAGGAATTGTATTACCGGTACCTTGTCCTTGATTTGAATACTAACAGTCTACATTCAGTTTAAAAGTAATTGTTAGGTTAAATTAAGAATAGGGGATACTTAAAATTACGGTTGTTTTATAATTTGACTTTTTTTTTTAACCCTCTGTAGTTTAAGGTTAAATTTCTCATCTATAGCTCGAATCAAATTTGTAAAATATTGATTACCCTATTATATTTAGATTACTATTTAAAAAAGTAATCAAAAGTTTTGATTATTATTACTACTTATAATAATTAAATTCAAATATTTTGATTAATACTTATTTATTGTTAGTATCTTAAAATAATATATATACTTCCTATTGTATTATTATTTTATTTTGGGTAAATTAAAAATATGTTAGTATTCAAAATAACTTTTTGATTACTTTTAATTACTAGAAAATAATCTCAAATTATAAAAAATTAATGCAAAATATAATTTTTCAGTACTTATTTAAAAAATAATCGAAAAATAATCTAAATTACTTTCTAATTATTTTATTATAAAAGGAATTGTTCAATTATTTTGCGACAAATAATAATTGTAATCAAATATCGGAGGTCAATTACTATAATAATAATAATCATACTCAAAACTTTCAATTATGATTACTTAGTTATCGTAAAAACAAGTTTTAGTACTACAAAATAACTATTTTAAGGGGTGGGTCTGAAATCTCGGTTTAGTAAATCTCGTTTTCACAAAATCTCGTTTTAGAAAATCTTGTTTTTCGAAAATCCCTTTTTTTATATTCTGGAAAAAGCTGATAATTCTGGTTTAGTATCCAACTCAAAAATCCTTAAAAACCAGATTTTTCAATCAAAAAAGAGATTTTCTTAAAAAGCGAAATTTTTCAATAAAAAAAGAGATTTTCTAAAAACAAGATTTTTTAAAAACGAGATTTAACAAAAAAGATTTACCAAACCGAGATTATGGAACGATCCCCTATGTTTATAACAACGACCCATGTTTAGAACAATTAATTTTCTAAAATTCTTATTGAACGATTGATTACTTAAATAATTTATTCCAAAAACACTTAACCACCCTGTTTAACTCAAGAAAATTATGTTCTTAAAAATATGTATATCAATTGCAAGATTGAATATATATAAGAACAAGTGAGGGAAAAAAACCAAGGGTTTTTAAAAAGCACATTTTCAAAATTATATACGGTTTCTTACTGAGTATTTTATCATTTATTTTTATAAAAATATATATTATGATAATATTACAATTTTGTTATTTCATTAATAATTAATTATATGACTAATAGTGAAATACTTAGAATACAACCCCAATGCATTCAAGAAAACCTGTGTGCAAAATATAATGTTGGAGCTTCAATGTTAACGTTTAATTTTGGAAAAACTTCCACTGGTGAATAAGTTACTGTTTTATAAGAACATAAAAGTTTTAATTTTGAAGACCTACTATCTCTTCAATGGGGAAGGTTCCCAAATTTTTGCTTAGCAAACTTATGATGGATCTGCTCACCTCCCTCCTGTGTTCACCCTTCCATTTTTTTCTGGTTCTAGGAAATCAATTTTGAACTCCAACAAAATTTGGAATTTTATCTAGAATATTATTATCTAACCAAAAATGGTTAAGACTAAGAAACAATTTCTTCAATTTAAAGAGACCCTTTCAAATTTAAGAAAAACCTTTAACGTAAGTTGAAATATAATGCTGCAGCTGTAAATTTCGCATATTTGTAAAAAAAAAATTTGAACAGGTGTTAAAGTTACAGGTGGTTGAAAATTGCAAAATTTCAATTTTCGAGCCCTTATAGCTCCTAAACAGGGGGCGTGAGAAAAAAATTTTGTTAACCGACTCCTATTAATTTTAAAGCACCTAACTTCTCCCAAAATATCAAGAGCCTAGGTTGAACCGTTTAGAAGATATATGGGGCTAAAAATTTTGCAAAAGTTGAGTTTAGCTTAATGGTAAATTTTAGTACCGTAAGGTAACCCTATACATTTTAACCTTATATTTTTGTGAAGCTTATAAAACCAGCTATCTTTTGCCGTTTTTAGATTGAAAATATACTTAACAAAACTCTTGTTATAATAATTTAAAAATAGGGCTTTTTCCAACTTTGGGAGGCTGTAGCTCCGTAACGGGTGGGGCTACAGAAAAAAATTCTTCTACGAAATTAATTTTTTTGTAATATCTACCCGTGGTTAAAATTTCTTTACTCTATTTCAAACGGTGTAAAAGTTTTTGTAAACATACGGACGGACGGACGGACAAAGTCAAAATTAAGAAAAACCTTTGACACTTATTGAAACTTTCGTTTTGGAGCTTTCAATTTTGTATACAAATAAAAAAAAATTCTGACAGGTATTCAAGTTATAGGTGTTTAAAAGCTAAATTTTTAGCAAAATTTCAATTTTCGACCCCTTACAGCTCCTAAAGAGGGGGCGTGACAAAAAAATTTTGTTAACTGACTCTTACTTATTTCTAAGGATCTAACTTTTCCCAAAATTTCAAGTTTCTAGATTTAGCCGTTCCGAAGTTATGAGGGACCAAAAATTTTGTAAAACTTAGTTGTGAATAACGGTAAATTTTAGTACTGTATGGTAACCCTATACAATTGGCTTTTAAAAACTTGTAAAGCTTATAAAATTAGATGTCTGTTACCGTTTTCAGGTTGGAGATACACCTTATAGAACTCTAATTATAACTGTTTAAATATGGGGCTTTTTTCGACTTTGTGGGGCTGTAGCTCCGTAACGAGGGGGACTACAAAAAAAAGTTTTAACATTAAATTATTTTTATTGCAATACCTACCCATTCCTGATATTTTTTTGTCAATCGTAGGTAAAAAGGGACGGACGGACAGAGTGAAGCTATATAGGCACATTTTTACAAAATTTTTTGAAAATGTGCTAAAAAAGGACACTGAAAATGCATAGGACATATGAATTGGATTGATATTTAAAAAAAAGTGATATGTAATGGTAGTTGAATTTTATATTATTTTTCCAACTACATTTAAGGGGTTAAGATAAAGACAAAGTTAAACGACTATTCAACATTTTCATTTTTCTTAGTCCTTATTACTTATTGTTGTTATTGTTTTTTTTTATACCTTTTTTACAATTTTTTGACCCTTTCTTTAAATCTATTGTCATTTTTTAACCCAATAAATTTATATGTGGATATTTTGATAAGTAAATGATGAAAATCATGAATTTATCATTTAATTGAAAGGAATTAAGATTGAAACAAATATTTTGGGGAATTTTCAAAGAAATTTTGTGGTTATATCTACTACCACATTTTTAAAATCTGTTTTTTTTTTTTTTTTTTTTTTTTTTTTTTTTAGAATAATGAAAATGTAATTTTTATTATTATTTAATGAAGATTTGAATTAGATATTGGATATTTGGATATAAAATCATGTTGCGAACTAAATTTTGAATTAAAAAAAACCAAAAAGATTTCTTTGTCATTTTTAGACCAAATACTCAATTCATATTCAATTAAATTAAAAAGTAAGTTATGAAGGGTTCTTAGATTGAATTTTGGTTTTGTTATGCAGTATTAAATTATTTTCAAATTTATTTGGAAAATTGAAACCCTTTCAATAAAATTGTCTTTAATTTTTTGTGTAACCACTTCCGTATCTAATAGAATTTATTTTAATATATATTTTATAAAAATTGAATTGGTTTTTTTTTTTGAAAAATAAAAAGAGTTTATTTAAGAAAAGTCAATTACATTATCATTTTAACTTTATTATGCTGAAATAAATTAAACGGAAATAAATTGACCGGAAGTAATTTTTTAAAAACTTGATTGGAAAATGTTTTTTACATTTACATTACAAACAAAGGAAAATTTTTTTATGAAATTATCAAATGCATATACGGAATAATTATTTGAGAGAATCTTAAAAACCAGCAATTTCAGAAAGATACTATAGGGTATAATAAAGAAAATTCTCTGAATAATCTTGGCTAAGTAGAATATACTGTAGATATACTGTAGATCTACTATACTGGAGATATACTGTAGATATACTGTAGATCTACTATACTGGAGATATACTGTAGATTATATTGAAATACGCGAGGACGGTATATTTGGCAACTAGACACTTGATCAGTGGAGATTTCGCAAAACAGCCACTTTTCAGAGTAGAAAGAGTAGTAAATAGTAAAAGACATTTAAAAAAGTGGACAGTTATCAAAAGAATGTTTGGAACTGGACACTTAACATATGGAAATTTGGCATCTCACATTATACATATATAATAAATATTCTGAAAATAGGGCCAATCAGGTTTTCGAATCCAGTTTTGAAATCCCTTTGAAAATAGTAGCAATCTGATTTTTTAAATTCAGCTCTAAAATCCCTCCTAATGCACAATCTGATATACATTTTATAAAAGATCTAAAACCCTGACAGCGAAATGTCCCCTTGTAAAATAAGTTGTTCAGTGTTTCACGTTGCAACGTATCCAATTGTTAAATATCCTTTTGCTAACTGTCAAAAGTTGCCAAATAAAAGTAGTTAATTTTCCGGTTTTCTGAAATACAAATAAGAATCAAAAAAATACAGTCGAATCGGATACGGTATACGGTAAAAGATTAAAAGATACAATTGCCACAGAATTTAGAAATTGGAAGTCTAAAAAAAGCGGTAATATAAGCAAACCCAAAAGTAGGTGGATAAGAATAACATTAAATTAAATATGTATCTAAAATTATCGAGTCGTGGTCAGAAGTTTAGTCTAATGTCAAAAAAAAGGCTCACGGGATGCTCTTAGTTTCGCAGGATAATTTTCTGGGAAAAAAATTTACAGAATAATAGAGCATACTTTTTTTGTGGTGAAAGGGGAGGAGGGAATGATGATAGTTTTTGCCCCCGGTAGTTTTGGTAAATTAATACCATGTCGTCGGGACCGCCACTGTGCCCCAAAAAGATTATAATTTAAAGTTATTGTTTTTTTTGTGAAAACTATGGGTGACTGACATTGACTTTAAGGAAAGGGTAAAAGTTCCTCGCGTATTTCTTATTTTATTTTAGTGTTAGGATACAAAATCTAGGTTTAATAGTTAAATTAGTAGGGGTTCGGTTTTATCAAATCAGTTTTGAATTTAACCAACGATCAAGTTTCAATGCCTACAGAGCAAAAGAAGTTATAAACTTAATAAGTGATTTAAAAAAAGAATACGTGAATGCTAAGTTGCAAAGATGTGAAGAAATTTAAATTTAAAAATAAACTACAGGGCCAAATTAAGATTTAAAAGATTTGTTAAAGATTTAAATTTTAAAATTGCAGGTATATCTGAAGATGCATATTTCCATCATAATAAAGACAAATCATTTAAAAAAACTATTTTTTAATTTTCATTTTTAACATTTTTTAAAGGTGAAAATTTCTTTTGTTCAAATTTTCTTTACTAAAAGTATGAAAATTATTCATGTGAACACATTTTCTTGTTTAAAAATGATTGTGTCTTTGTTTAAAAACTTTTTTATTCAATGTTTGTTTAAAGAAAGTTTTTTTTTATATTTTTTTTTTTAAATTAAGTTTTTACTTTTCTATTTAACTTATTAAAAGAAATTTATATTAAAATTTATTTTTTTATTTTAGCTTTTGCAAGTTTGTCTTTCAAAAAAGTTTAATGGAATATTTAATAAAATTGGGAAAAATTAACTTTCATTTTGTTGAAAATAACGAATTTTCAAAAAAAAAATTTCTAAATGTACATTTTCTTCAAAGAAATTTTTAAAATTTAATTATTACTTATGGTTCCAATGATTTTTCATTTATTTTAAAAATTCGTTTTTTACATTAAATTTATCAAAAGATTATGGGCAAATTTGATTAATTTTAAATGGTGTGCTAAATTAACGCGAAAAATAAATTGAGTGTTAGTTGACATTTTAATAAAAAAATGTATTAAATTTTTGGGAATTTAATTAATTAATAATGTATTAGTGAAAAGTTAAGATTTTCGTGGAAAATTTTGGAATCGAGGGGATTAAATGTTATTTCAAAATGATGCAAATCAAAGTATTGCTTTAAACCTTACAATTTATATGCGGCGGGGCAAAGTAAAGTTTAGTGAAATAAGCCCTAATAAGTTTTTTCTTATATTCTACTCAGTCATGTGGCCTTTGCACCCTACTTTGATCCACCCTTCTTACTGGGTTTTCTTTTCCCTTTGTAACTCTCTTCCCACTTCCCTTGAAGGAATGGGAAAAAGAATAGAAGCTGCTTCCTCTTTTAACGCGCCCAAGCACAATCACGGTCGAACTTGGGGGCCTTAGGAGGCTCATAGGTGTATTAAAAAATATCTTTCTAAATATGAGTCTGTTTTTTTGGGGGGATTTTATAGTCGGTTACAAAATCAGGTTTATCCTTTTTCTAGAATATTTATATATACTGATTTTGTAACCAAATCTGAATATTTTATAAAATCATTTAAAAGAATCGATAAAAATAAATAAAAATTATTGGAAAAATTAATTAAAAGTACGCGGTACTTTGAAATGAGAAATAAGGTATAATTTCTGGTAAATTTTATTTTTCTAGTTCTAATTCCGTTCTGCCTTCCTAAATTTTCATATATAGGTTTACTGACTTTGGTATTAAGTTAATAACCACTTAATGGAATAAGTTAGATATGAACTTCGCAATTTATTTAAATCAAATAATTGGAAATTTTCAGGTGTATGGTAAGGGTGTTATTAAGTTAGTATGGACTGTTGTTATTGTTGTTCCGGTTTTTTCAAGTTGTTTAATTGCTCGTTCTTAACTTTGTTTCATATACTTTAAAGTTAAAATTATATAAATATAGATTCAAAGTCATTATTTATAAATCTCCTTCATTAATTTGAAACTTATTTAAAATAACTTTTAATGTTGAGATCAAGTTGGTCCAATTTTACCTGTACTGTATTACTGTACTGCAAAACTGTAGTACAAATGTAGTTTTACTCAATGTAATCACTTTTATTCTCTTAGTATATTAATTAATACGTTTAATTTTGAAGTTTTTTTTTTAAACCTCTTAAGGTTTATTAGATATTATACTTATATGTACTTCATTAGTCTAAGACATCTATTAACCCAATTTTCTGACTATTATAATTTAATTATAGATTTCAAAAAACTGAAAAATTCCTTGCAAATAAACCCAATTTACATAATATCTTATTTCTAAGTTGTATATCTAATTGTCAATTTTAAATTAAAGATCTCCAGGGTAAAAATCTTTATTTAATTTTTTTTTTTTTTATGTATGACATAAATTATACCCTCTTGGGTTTGGGTTGGTTTTGGTATGTTGGAATAAAGTTTATTTTTTCTTTTAAATTGGAAATATTAGATTATAGTCCTGTGTCAATCTAATTTAAAATCTTGTAAATAAATTAAATTGAGATTCTTATTCAATTATATTGAAAATTTTTCTTTTGAATTAAGAAACAATTTTATTTTATTTTTGAATATGTTTAAATAATTTCTAGGAAAACATGTTTTAAATTAAAAAATTGACATTAAAAATTAGAATGTAATTGTGAATTATAAGGGAAAACTACCGAAAGATGGCCTTTATCCAAAAATTATATTCAAATTTTCTTTTTAAAACTCAATTAAACTTTGGGTTTGATCCTATAAAACTAATACTTGAACAGGTATTACAAGTGTCGAACAGGTTTAACAAATTAATTTGATTGAAACGTTTGAGGGGGAGGAATAGGATATTTTAAACACAGATTACCAAAGTAAAAATAACTGTAAAAGTTGCGATCGAAACTAATACACGCAGTTTTAAAATATTTTATTTCAAACATTTCTATTAGATAAATGAAAAAAATGATATGAAAACTTATATTAAATTCACAATAGAAAACATTTTTAAAAATTTCAATTCACAATATAAAAATTTTAAACGAAATCATATAACTACATAGTTTTCTTTAAATCTGTCAAAGTACCTACTTGATATTAAACAATTTAACTATAAAAAAATTATATTTATAAAACTAAAATTTAATTCCCAATAGAAAATATTTTTAAAAAATTTTTAATTCACAGTAGAAAATTTTAAACTGAATATAATTTTTGGTAAAAATTGTTAAAGCAAACCTTTGCTTGCGTAAGTATTAAATGTATATAACAACAAGGTACAACAAAAATGCAAAGAACATATTAAAAAACTAAAGTTATATTCACAATAGGAAATATTTTAAAAAAATTTTAATTCACAATAGAAAATTGAATTTTAAGTAACAAAAATCTTCCTTAAAACTTTTCAAAAGTATTAATAATTTATAAAAACATGTTTTTTAAATAAAGTTTTTACAATAAAAAAAAATTGTCAAGGTTCTCTTTTATTTTCAATATAAATCCAACTTTACAAAAAATATAATGGAAAATTTCATTCAATCTATTTATCAACATTCAATTTATTAATTCATTCGATTTTTTTTTTTTTTATCTTTTATTTAAAATAAAAAAGTGAAAATTCCCAAAAAAATACGATTGAATTTTTAAAAAACACATAATAAAAATAGTTTGGAAAAATAATATGTAAAACTTGGTAAAATAAATTGTTTTTGTTTTGTATCTAAGAAAAATGCAAAAGGAAAAACTAACACATCTGAAGGTCTCTAAATTTTGTATTTTGTTTTCCTGTTTTTTTTTATGGTGCCAAAACATTTATGATGACAAATGAAAAATGTTTCATGTTATTTTTAAATTCTTACAGAAATTTTTCAACAAAATATTTACGGTTTTTATTCGATAAATCTTAATTTAAAAACAAACCTTTTTTTTTGTATCTTAAGATTTTCATCAATCCCTTAAATGGGGTTGATATTCTTCCCAATCAATTCCCATTCTATTTTTACTTAATTTTAAATCGAATTAAATTTTAAACTGCTGTTCAGTAAAAAAGGATAACAATTTAGAGTTTTTTTTTGGATCATTTTTGTTGTTGTTGTAATTGTTTTTGAACTTTAAAAAAAAAAAATTAAAGAATTTGTATCTTAAGATATATGTGAATTTGATAAAGTCAATAGTATGTTAAGTGTTAAATTGTATATTGTTTGTATTAAAGGTGTATATACCAGTAAACTATAAAAAAAGGACATTCTTTCAAAATTTAAAGAACTTAAAAAATTCTAAGAAAGTTTTTTTTTCTGAATATTTTTCTTGAATTCCATGTCCTGTATTTTAAGGATCAAAATAAAAAAGGAACTTCAATGAAAACTTAAATTTTATTTGTTTTTATCCTTTTTTTTTGTTTTAAATTTTATTTATTATTTATTTTATTTTTTTGTGTATTTATATTATTATACACTTTTTTTTTGGAGTACATTATCCTTTAGTGATAGGACGTAAATCATTTGGAAATAAACATATGGTATGGGAAAATGAAAGTAGTGGGGAAAATAATAAAAGAATATGAAGGAAAAAAATGTAATTCAGATTTTATTTCATGTGTTATTTTTTATAGATGTAATAAAAGTGATGGTATAAGGTAGAAAATACTCTGTGATATTGAAAAGGTTTGAGAGTAGTATTATAGGTAAATAATATGTATGTAATTTTTATTTTAGAATTCGTTACAGAATCTGTTAGAATATCTAGACTCTAGATGATTGTTAGAAATTTGTATGCCTTTTGAAATTTCTTCTTTTTAAAGACTTATAGTTCGAGCTTTATTCGTAAATTTAAGAATTCTTGTGTTAAGGACCAAGATTTATCGTCGATATTAGTTAGCCAAATGTTTCAAATCCCTTGTTCCCCCGGTAGTTGTATCAGAGAATTTAAATTGGAAATCCAATGCATAACTAGTAAGCTTATAAAGTAACTTAGAACATTTCTAGTATTTTATATAAAGTTTTTTGTGAAACTAATACTAACTATAGAAAAAACGAATAGGCTTGTTGATTCGATTTTTGGGACATTCATCCAATGTTCACCAATAACACAGGTTCGATTCAATGCAAGTTTTTTCTAATGTTTATCGGAGAGCAGGGGTGGAGCGACATACTTAGGAATCAACGTGTTGCATGACATTTTCTAATGTAGACACTATAATTTTTTACAAGATTATTCAGGAGGTGGATTTTTAAGGCAATGTCCTTACTTTATTTTTAAAAAATTCGTTTATCAAAAAATTTTCGAAGTTTCCACTTAAATATGTCAAAATTTTTAGAAAGTTAATTACAAATTTAGTGGTTCAAAGAAATTTTACAAAAATTTTTGATCACTGGATTTAATATAAATTGTTAGCTTTAATTTTAGTGTATTAAAAAAATAAGGATACCCATACAAAAACATAAAAACAAAACATAAAAACAAATAAAAATTCGGGAAATAACAACTAATGCATAACAAATAAAGGAAGGAAATTTCAATTGATTTTTCATCAAAATTAAATAAAAAAAAAAACAATCTATAGATATTGAAAATTTGATGAAAGTAAACACATACTCAAACAATTATATATATATATATTACACATTTCGTTAAAAATAAAACTTATTTTAATATTATATTTGTATGATTGTCGTATAGTCGTCGTCGTCGTCTTTATATTCATTGAGAGTCCTTCAAACTCAATTATCCTTCAATATTGTAAGGTTTTTTTTTTTCTATATATATATATATATATAATATATATATATATATTCAATACTTTTTTAAAATTTTTTTTATAATATTTTATTTTAAGTTGAAGTTGAGAGAGTAGTGGGTATACGTACGTACGTGTACGTGTTAAAGAAAAACAAGGATATGTTATTTTTCAATATATTTTTACTGTTATTCTGTTTTTTCCGAAGAATTTTTCAAGAATTGGGATAAATGGATAAAAAGAAATTTAAATTGGAGCAAATTAGTATTAGAAAAGAAAAAAAAAATGAAATATAAAAAAAGGAAATGAAAAGAAATAAAAAAATAAATTGAAGTAATAAAATAAAAAAAATGTTTTAGGAAAAGTTGGTGTTATATGGGGTTTTTGTTGTAGGGGAATTGTTCAGGCAATGCTAAAATATTTATCATATTTGCTAACATTTATTAAAAAAATTATTACTTATTTAGAATGATATTGGACAGATGTTATGCTATTGGGGGTTTAAAAGTATAGGATATATAATTCAATATATTCGACGTATTTTATCTATAGTTGCATTGACATTACGATTAATAGATTATGATCCTTGAAGCATACATGTGTAAAATGTAGTTAATACATAAAAAAGATTGTTTTAAATATTTAAAATTAACTTTAATATTATTTGAATTAATATCGTATTTAAATGTAAGCTCAAAATTTCGGGTTCGTTGAATTTGGTGCCAAGATTGTATAAAATCTGCTTCTATCTATTTTATTTTAAATTCACTAATTTTAATTACATTTAATTCGTCAAATTTTATTTTAAACATTTTTTAAGGCTAAGAATCTGTCTGAAGGTGATATCGGCTGGGTGGCACAGTGGTTAGAGTGCCGATTTTCATGCGAAAGGCCTGGGTTCGAATGCCAGTGAGAGTGAAAATACTTTTCTGGTTTTCGACTATCGTCAGCTTCTATTCGTCATTGGGTTTAAACTAATGGCTTAGTCAATAATTAATAATTATATATCTTTAGTAAAAAATACATCAATATAAACAAAAGGGGTTCTCCACAAGTGCTAAGCATTTATTAGAGCCTGTGAATAATAAATAAATAAATATAGCATATGACTCAATTCCATGCATTAATATAGTTACATAAGTTTCAGAGTTTTTTTAAATAATATATTAAAATAAGTTTAAAACTTGTAAAGGCCAAAAAATAGTACCAAGTCTTTGTTTTTTTTTAAATTAAAAATAATAGTCATTAAAACCGATAAAACACCTAATTTGATTGATTTCCTTTTTAAAATATATTGAAATAAGAATTTAAATTGAAATGATGTACAGTAGTGCTGTTTAAGTAGGGTACAAAATATAATACATGTAATTTCTTACATAATATTTATATAATATCTTACATATATCTTACATATTTACATTATATAATGCATTCATGTACACATAATGCCTTTTAAATATTATATAAAAAAAAATATATTAAATGAATTGATAAAAAAAAAAAACATTATTCATATTTATTGCTATTATTTTTAGATTATTTTTTATATTAGAAAGGCATTAAATGGAAATGAAATGAAAAATAAAATAAAATAAAATTATTATTGATTTTATATCCTATTTAAAAAAAAAAATGAAAAAATCCAAACTTAACTTAAAAATTAAATATAATTCTTTAAATAAATTTAATTCAAAACTTTAATTCAAATTTTAAAATTTAATTCATTTGGTTAAATTAATCAGTTTTAGTATTGATTTGTTTTTGTAATATTAAACGATTTATTTCAAAAGATTATTTACATGTATACCAAATGATTTTACAATTTATACAAATTTCATTATAATAATCTATTGTGAATTATTTTAAACACTAATTCATTTGAATAAATTAATCAGTTTTAATATTGATTTGTTTTTGTAATATTATACGATTTATTTTAAAAGATTATTTACATATTAATATAACAAATAATTTACAATATACACAAATTACGTTATAAATCTATTGTGAATTATTTTAATTTTCTTTTTACAATAGAATTGTGAACTAAATTTATATATAGGTCAAAATGTCTGATTTCTTTAAAATTTTTTTTCCTAAATAATTAAATAATTACTATGCAAAATTTTATACTATAATTTAATCTCATTAAATTTAAATTTTTTGTTCGCATTTTTCATTCACAATAGAAAACTGTCACAAATTATTTTAATTTCACTTTTTTTCTAAATTAGCACAAAATCTTAATTTATTTCATTAATTCTAATGATAATTTTAATTTTATGGCTCCAGATTCTTCTCTTTATACCCGTATGACCATATAGTCAAAGGGTATAATAAATTTGCCATTACGTTTGTGACGCAGAGAAGGAGGGGGGGTAGATATAGACTCAAGTGTATGGATCGGATCAGAATCGAAAAAAAAATCGATTTAGCTATGTATGTCCGTCCGTCTGTCCGTCCGTCCGCACGATAACTCAAAAACTAAAGGAGCTAGGATCTTGAAATTTTCGCAAATTCGTTTTTTTGCAATAGCCGTTATCGCTATTTAAATCCAGCCATTTTGGTCCATGGGTTCGGGTAGCTGCCATACAACTTCCTTTTTTATATGAGTTTTTCTCTTTACCTATTGAAGTTGGGTGTCTGAAATTTTGCCAAAAATAGTTTAGTGTAATGGCCAAAGATACTGCAAAATTTGGTTGCTCTACTGCCAAGAGTTCGAGTAGCTGCCATACAACTCCTTCTTTTATAAGAGCATTACACTACACCTAATAAATCTTATATGTTTGAAATTTTGCCAAAAGTAATTAATGTTTATAATAATAATGATATAATGTTTATATAACGGTCATACGGGTATCTCAGAGTTGACACAGTCTACTCTACTACACTCTTCCTCGTTTTTAATTCGTATTAAATTATCGTATTGTGATGGGAATTTTTTTTTGACTTTATTATTTTGCTCTCATTGTTATTTGGATTTGGTTTATAACGCATTGCAGTCACAATAATTGCATTAAAAATAATTTTTCAAATTAGTTCAATTAAAAATGGAAAAAAAAAGAAATTACTTGAAAAGTTTTATAACTCGTCTTAAAATATTTAATACAAAAAAAGCACAATTAGTATTTTGTATAATTTCGATTAGAAAATTTATTACACACACACACAGAATGTAGAATTGTAAAACAATTAATTGTATTGTTGAACTCATTATTGTGTAGTACTAGAATTACATACATAATATTTTAATTGCAGTTTATTTTTTAAATGGTGTTACCGTTTATGCAATTGAATATGTAATTGATGAGTAAGCTTTATAAATTATTCACATATGCTAAGTTTATGTTAAGTGAGTGTTTAGTAATATAAAAAACAATAGGTTGAGAGAAGTATAGGTTCAGAACTAAATCTGAGTTGTTCAATTAATATAGTTATAAATAAATTTTAATGTATATGAAAAGGGGTACGCTATTATATTTTGAAGATCTCCGAAACCTTATTAACGTAACATGATTGTAATAAGTTCAATTTAACTATTACATCCAACATTTATAGCTTTTTTTTACGCGGGTTGATGGAAAGCATCGAAAGTCGCCATGAATCACTGTACGGGGTTCATCTGGGTAGTGTTTAACTTTTAACTAAAACGAAACTTGTAATGGACCTTAAATACATATATATATATATAATTTTGAAATTAGGGTTAGGATTTGGGATTATGTTGGACAAAGCAAATAATTTAAAGCGAAGTCATGAAGATTTATGTTAATGTTCTTCTTAAACTTTATTGGATCGTACATATAAAAACTACCAACTTTGGGAAACACATTACATGATAACTGATTCCATATTCGCGATGTACGTATTACAAACGAATTTCCATAAGCCGTGTTCCATCATCTTACTAACTCAACAGTGTAGGAATGAGCATCTGTCGCACTCCTAGTTTCAAAGTTAATCAATTATGGGTTAAAAAATTTTAATATCGTAATTAGATGGGTTAATTTTGGTTAGATTTTCTACTACACATAATATGTAGTGTATACGGACATATGACGTAAGAGTTTAGACTAATTCGGCATTATGTAACACAATTTTTAAGGTTAAATATTCATTGAGAATAGTTATAATTATAATTAATCAATGTGTTTTATTGCACACTAATATCTTGTCAATCATTCGTTTAACTTTAAATCGATTTGATAACTATTAAAATAATTTTTACAAGTTTGTTCATTTTTACAACAGTAGTTTTTCTTAGTTTTCATTTAAATTTTGCATTATTTTTTTATTTTTATTATTTTTTTACCAACTTGACAAACGATAGAAATACAAAAAAACCAATTTACATAATACTTACAAAAAAAAAAAAAACAATCTCCCAACCAATAAGACAATAAATTTAACAAATTTGTTTTACATTCTTTGGCATTTGTTATGTTGTATTGTTGTGTAGTAGTAGTAACTGTGTACTGTGTTACACTATTTAAAAATTTATGTGTGTATTCAACGGTTACAAATTGCGCAAAAAATACCAATTTTTTTTTTTTTTTTGCACCAAATGAATGATTTTTTATATTTAAAATAGGGTAAAGTGGTATGTTGCACATTGCATATAAACAATGCACAGAATAATTGTTGCAAGTATTTATAAAAGCAAAAAAACAAAAAAATGTATAACAAAATAATTTTAATAACAAATTGAAATTGAGTTTTTGTTTTTATTTTTTAAATAAATATAGATACTAACAAATAATTCAAATTCAAAGTAAATCATACATTTTGTAACAGAATAAGATAATTAAATAAAAAAATGTTCTAAACAAACTCGGATAGCTTGTCCTGTCTGTCATCTATTGGTTGGTATCAGACGGATTGAATAGATGATTTTATTGGATGCGTTTTATCAAAAATTAAAATGACGCTAATTTAAAATTTGAAGTTTCTTCTGCTTGAATTTTGACATCTTTTTCAATCTTTACAAGTTGTATCCTTAGTAGTATTTTATAATATTAGTTATCCTGTATGTTAATTTTCTTGACTTAATTTATGACTTTAAGACTGATACGTCCTTTGGTCGCGTAGGACTAATGATACATAACGCACTAGAGTTCGATTATTATATTCTGAGTATTACAGAATTAATTTTAATAAATTTATCATTTATTAAATGTGACAGTCGTAGACATTTTCAAATACAGTAGATGTTAGAAAATATAATTCCATTTGTTTCTAATATATACGAGTATATTGTTCGTTGCAACAGTATGAGAACTTAAATTAGCCCAAAAATCTATTAAAAAACTTTAAACTTTTAAATAAAATTAGATCCTGGATTTTTGGATTAAAACAAATTGAATTTTAATCCTAGCTCTATTCAGTTGATTTGTTGAATTCATATTTTATTTGTACTTTTAGTTTCACGCACTTTATCAATTTGCCAAGTAAATTTCTTTTTTATTCAAATTCTTGTATAATTTTGTAATTTAAATTTAATAATTATTTTTTAATTTAATATTTCTGCAAACTATTATTAATATTTATTTTGTTTTAATTATGAAATTTAAAATAATATTGTAAAATAAAGCGCTCAGTCAAAGTCGACGCTGTTCAAACATTATAACGAGACTTGTTTATAAAATTATTTTTTTTAAAATTCAAAAATAAACAACAATGACATGACATCCCAACAAAATCACATAGAGATGTAAAAAAATAAGTTATAACGCTTAAACTTAGCTGGGACTTTCAAAATTCCTGGTTCATTTTGACAGCAATTTTAAATATGAAAAACCTTGTTACAAACCACGCATAAACCTGGTTTCTTCGAAGAACCTGGTTCTCGTTCATAGTGTGAACATGGTATAACTCATATTTTGCTTTTCAATTTTAAAAAAAAATATAAACACATTAAAATTTAAAAAAATTATAAACACAAATTTCACATTTTTTCATAATTTGAACTCTGCCTACATTGCAATCAAAAAATTGTTTAAATTTAGTTTTGACTAATCACAGATGACATATCGCTCTATTTATGAACTTTAGAAATGTCAAACTTTAGTAATTTTTTGATAATTACATTTTTAAAATTCAATCCTTATAGTAAAGTTATGAATCTATTAATATTAACATATAACATGGAGCATGTAACATCTAACACGTAACATATAACAGTTAAATATCTAGAACAGAGAATTCTCTTTTTTGTTACAAAATTTTAGAAGTTTCAATTACATTTTATTATTTATAATTATAAAATTCTGTTATTGACAATTAAAGTTACCGTTATTTTTGTAAATTGTTTTTTATTAAAATAAAATTTAAATTAAATAATTTATTTGGTTGTTGCTGTTGTTGTTTTTCAAAAAAAAAAAAAAACAAAAGAAGGTTGCGAAAATTTTTAATTTGAAATCGACAGTTTTCGTTACTTTTTGTTTCTTTTTTTTTTTATAATTTGAAAATTTCAATAACAACAGCAACAACAGCAACAAAAACAAAAAGAAACAACAACAATTACTTAATAAAATGAGGAAGAGTGCAGTAGAGTAGACTGTGTCAACTCTGGGATACCTGTATGACCGTAACATATACATTATATCATCCGGTTAATTACTTTTGGAAAAATTGTAAACATACAGCTTTATTAAGTGTAGTGTAATACTCATATAAAAGAAGGAGTTGTATGGCAGCTACTCGAACCCTCTGCAGTAGAACAACCAAATTGTGCTGTAACTTTGGTCATTACACTAAACTATTTTTGGCAAAATTTCAGACACGCAGCTGTAATAGGAACAGAGTAATACTCATATAAAAAAAGAAGTTGTATGGCAGCTACCCGAACCAATGGACCAAAATGGCTGGATTTAAATAGCGATGACGGCTATTGCAAAAAACGAATTTGCGAAAATTTCAAGATCCTAGCTCCTGTAGTTTTTGAGTTATCGTGCGGACGGGCGGACAGATGGACGGACATACATATCTAAATCGATTTATTTTTCAATTCTGATCCGATCCATACATTTGAGTCTATATCTACCCCCCTCCTTCTCTGCGTCACAAAAGTAATGGCAAATTTATTATACCCTTGGACTATATAGTCATACGGGTATAAAAATAAATTAATTAAAGGGACTACAAAAATAACTTTGTTTTAATACTCGTATATATTAATACATTATATATAAATGTATATATATAATTTTATTTTTATTCGTTTACATGAAGTTTATAAAAAATTCAAACTAACAACACAACTATTTAGTTGTTGTTGTTGTTGTTGTTTATGTTGTCTATTGTTGTTTATGTTTGTTGAAAAAAGTTAAATAGATAAGACATTAATTGAAATGTAATTTTATCTACTTTTCAACTTGTCACTTACAATTAAAAAATGTTTAATTTTGTAATAGACTTTTTTGTTTTTGTTATTTTTTTGGGTTGTTAAAGTATGTATATTTGGTGGGTGGGATGGTGGGTGGGATGGTGGGTGGGTGATTATATTTATATAATGAAGTAGCATAAAATAGATGAGAAAGATAAAGAGAGGAATATATATGTAGATAATGTATAACTACTGGACTGAAAAACAAAAGCATAAGAACAAAAAAAAAACAATTATAAAGTTGGAAGTTTTAGTTTGTTAAAAAATAATTAAACAAAAATATAAAATTATGGTATAACGAGAATTGTTTATTTTAATTTAAAAATGGTATCAATTTGATTGTTTATTTTCGTCTATAGTGTTAAGTTTTGTTCAAAAAAAAACAAAGAGTGGTTGGTTTTTGAAGGTAAAACTATTTTCGCTTTGTCTACTTATTAGACTTTTTTTTTTTTTTAATTAACTAGACTTCATGTTAAACGTATACCTACTTAAATTAAATTTTTTAAATTTTAATTAAATTATTAGTAAATATTACTTAACTGTTGCTCAGTTTTAAGATATAGGTTTTTTGTTTGGTTATACATTATATGTTCTGTTAGTAAAAATGTGCTAGGGCAGTGGTTCTTAACCTTTTTTTATTTGTGGCTTCCAATTATTTCGAAATCTGTTTGTGACTTCCTGTTTTTAATAATTATTATTAATTAAATTGCATGCAATAAATTAAATTTTTTTCTATTATTTCAACACAAATATAAAAAGTGTAATTTTAATAATTTATTATCTATTTAAATAATATTGAAATTACAGAATTCAAAATACAATAAATTGTAATAATGTATCTTCGTCAATGGAATTTAATAGGTATTTTATAATTGTTGTATGGAACTTAAATCCAGATTTTTGTAATGTGACCTTAATCATTAAGAAATTATGGGTTGTGTACGTAATCCCGCATCCCAAAATCCGACACGTTGGAAATCCAATATTGTATTTACGGGATTTAATAAATTTACGGTATTTCGTATTTCTGGGATTTTCTCATTCGAGGGATATTGAGCCACTCCCGGAAATTATTTATCAAATTTTTCAAATAATTTTATAAAACGACATTTAAATAAGAAATTCACATGTGGTAAAATATGGCGGCCACCAGCGATCTAACTAGCGGCCCCCCAGACGATCCGGTTACATGTTTAACAATATTTCAATTTAATAATATTTATATGTAAAATCTCTTACTGTAAATTTTGGCCTCTTTATATTCAGAGTAAGATTTAGAGTATGATTTGAGCAGAGTTCAATTTAGATCATTTGTTAAGTTAAATCCGATATAAAGTATAAAATTTAGAACATTTGGTGAATTAAAGTGTTCAACTTAGTTGTTAAAATAGACGAATATAGAACCTTGATATGTTTTCTGAAGTAAAAATGAAACACAGATTTCTCTTGTAAGTTCATTCACTACTCTGATCTAAAATAAAATCTTTATATTCCTCTTCTAGTCCAGATCATCAAAATCAAATTGTATTCATATTTCAAAGGGTGGCTTTAAAAAGGGTAGTTAGAACAATAAGTAGAGGAACCCTGTAGGGTAATTGTGGATGACTCTCCATCTTTTTTACCTCCGTAAGAAGACATTACTCTTGGGAAGATTTTAAACTTTATATATATATGATTACAACCTGTCTTCCAATATTTTAGGTTTATTTACAAATGGATAAAGATTTGATGTGGTGGTACTTGATTTAATAAAAAATTATTTTAATTGAGGCAATACTTTACTTTTGACTGTAGTATTCCCTAGATTTGATAAAATTTCAAGTTCTAATCAAATTATAATAAATTTTCAAAATAATCAATTTGCAAACGAATTTGTTGCATATATCATAATGATTTTCAATTCACTTGCAATAAAAACGTATTTCAGTTTCAGATAATATATGAATAGTATTCAGGTGTATCTGAGTATGCATAGGATGATGTTGAATGAGGGATAGAGGGGATAGAGGGAAATTCATTGAAAAATAATATTTATTTTTAATTTTTTATATATATATATATATTATTTAATCTAAAAAATTTTTTATCTATTAATCTAATTCAATTTTTTTTTTTTTATTTATCATTTCAGGTGAGCAAATATTCTTTTCTATTTACTTATGATATTTTGCGTTTTTTTTTTTTTTTAAATTCATTTGAATTTTAAATCTTTGTCAAGAGAAAAAGTCATTAATTACATACAGGTAAGTTCTGTTAAGAGTTTTTTATTTTTTTCAAAAATAAAAAAACAAAAACAAATAAAAATAGAAAAACTTTTATTTAAAATGCATAAAATTTTTCTCGCTTTAATTTAATTTTTTTTTTGTTGTTTCTTTATTTTTTTGTTTACTCTAAAAACTATCAAACACTTTTTTCTTATTTTATTTACTTTATTTTGTTTAGTTTACACTATAATTTTATTTTCCGATAGTTTTTAAGACCGTTGATTCAATTACCGTTTGGGTTCAATTTCCAAAAGAATTTTTCGGAATTCATTGTAGTATAAGGAAGTGTTTTTAGTGTATTGATTCCAAATAAAAGCCTGAGGAGTTCTTATATTACAAAAGTTCTGTAAAATTGAAATTAACATTCTTCTTATTAGTCTGGAACGTTTTGGTGACCTTATATAGAGCTACGAGTGTGAGATAACCAGCCTTATTTGGTTGTTGGTAGTATATGATTTATTCGCAGTGATAAAACGGACTTTAGTTTTCCAAGTTCCAATACTATTTTTTTAGAGATTGATGTTATTTCCTTTTCAAATATTAAAAGTCACTTTTCTGGAGACTTCTAAGTCATTTTGTTTTTGGAAAGAGATATAAAGCGGTTGGGAAGCTTAAGCATTCTGCGTTCGCAGCTATATCGAAAGATGTTATGGAATGAGCATATTTTTAATAAAGCTAAGAATGCTACAAAATGTTTGGATTTCCTTTCCTTTTTCCTTGTTAAAAATTTTGCCTCCCCAAGGATCTTTACTAATATTTATAAAGCCCATATTTGAACTAATATGCAGTATAACTATCACAAATCGTCTGACGCACCTTCTTTAACTCGATATAGCTCAACACCACGTCTTACGCCTAATTGGCAAAAAATTGAAGCGATTTTTCTGTTTTATAGATATCTTAAGAGAAACATTTGCTTTATTGAAAATAAAATCATTTATGCCTCCTCTTAAACAATTCCGACATAACGGCAGAGGAGCTACTAGTGCTCACATCTACACTGTGGAAATTCAAAGATGTTTTAAAAATGGTTATGTAAACTCATTTTTATATAGAACTGCTAAGACGTGGAAGATATCTCATTTCATTTCTAACCTTTCCCGAAACTTTTTTATTTTCCTCACTCTTTCAACTAAAAGCCACAAATGTATAGTGTGTAAAAAAAAACAACTGAATTTTTTCAAGTCTAATTTTTTGGATGTAATAGATAGGTATACAATGGATTAACACTAATGTTACTGCGATTGTTTTCGAATTAAAATTAATACATTGAAAAATTGCATATTCTTAGGATAAAATAGTTGGAAAATTCGAAATTTTTTGAAATGAATTGGAAATGATTGTCCCACGATTAGGTTGTAATAATAACTTTGGAACCTATGATATAATTGATCTTCTTAGAAGCTAATAAAATTATTGGACTAAAAATATCGGGACTTTTAAGTTCTAGCAATAGAATGTGATGCATAATATTAGGAAAAATGATTTATTTTAAAAAAATATTAGCTCATAAACAATTTATCATTACTTTCAAAATAAAAGTATAGTTATCATCTCTGTTATTTACTCCTCTTTTGTGAATAGAAAGTTTAGTTTAATTGTAAAATTTTATCAATTTAATTTTTTTATTTTATTATTTTATAATTTTTTTTGATATAATCCAGTTTCAGTTTACCAATACATATATATATAAATATATATATACTTTACAAAGGAATGATAGAAAAAAGGACCAGATAAAAGTTGAGATAAAAGAATGATATAAAAACTATAGAATTTTTTTTTTATTTTTTTTTTTTTTAAGTTTTTATTCCTAGGATAAAAAAAAGTTTATAATTTTTTTTTTCATTGTATTTTAGTTTGTTTGTATGTATATTTATAATGCAATTTTTTTTTATTCTGTGTGTATTTCTCTTAAAATTTAAATTTTTTCTATTAAACACTTTTCGTTTATTATTTTGTTTTTTTTTTTTTTAGTTTTAAGTGTGTAAAAGTTTTTATTTATGTTTTGTTTACTGTTCCAGATATTTGTAAAAGTGATTTTTATTTCTTTTCTCTTTCTGTTTTTTATGAAAGATAAGAAGAAAAAAAAAATGAGACAAAAAATATACAAGATAAAAATACAATGGATGCTTAAACATTGCTATATAGAAAGCAATGGCGGAAAAATATTTTAAAATTTATCGAAACTAAAGGTATTTCAGATAATTTTGAGGGTTAATTAAATCTATTTGAGGTTCAAATGCGATTTTTCTTATATAAATATCAATTGCGTTCGAAACGCTGCTGATGGCATCATGGAGACGATGCATTGTGACAGCTGAGTGTCGTTTTTTTTATATTATGCAATACAACTTCGATCGCACCTGTTTAAGATCGCTTCGACCGCATTGTACCGTGACATTAAATCTGTTGTTCGCAGCAAATTTAAATATATTTAAAAAGAAGTCATCAATGAAATAAAAATTTCAAAAAAGAGGGTCGACGGTACGATTTAGTAGTACATCGCGATATCAAAGTGATTTAAATAAAATTTCTGAATACATAACTGTATAAAATAAAAACAATATTGTCTTTAACCACAAAGTCGAAATAGTATATTTTGAAATATACGTTGACGTCACGATTCGTTGTCATGACAACGGCTTCCTGTGTTTTAGTAGGAATGAAATTGTGTTATAATGAATTTATGTGTTTTCTAATTTCAAATAATCCTCATATTGATTTTTTAATGAATTTATTAATTAATTAATAATTTGAATTAATTCCTTTTTATATGAACAAAATTTTTCTATATAAAAGATGTTCAAATTGTTGATATGTTTCTTGGAATTACAGTTTTTCGAATGACAGGAACTACCGTTACTTTAAATCATTTTAATTAATCGATTTTAACTTCGAACTAGTCCATAATGCAAAGCAACTTTCAAACAAGTTTATATAAATTTGTTTCGTAATAAACAAATTCCTCAAAAAATTTTCAAAACGGCCCCTGTTTTTTTTTCCCAATACCCTTAAATTTTATTTCACACCTGTAAAAATTTTTTTTTTAAATAACAAAGAAGAACAAAACTTAGAAGAACAAAAAATTAATTTCAAGTAATGAAAAGTTTTATTCTCGAAATTGTATTTTGATCGTTATTACTCTGTTTATGATTAAAAAGTTTTTAACGATTGTGGAAGGTGAAAAGTGGGGATGGGAATGGTAATGGTAATAGTGAAAACTATCACTATAAAAAAGTTAAATAGATATTTAAATAATACTTTAAAAAAAAATGAAAAAATTCCATTGCACTTGTTAAACATTAAAATAAAATGACAATAAAATAGAAGAGAGTAACTTATTTTTAAAAGTAATTTTGTTTTTGTATTTATTAATTTTAATTAGTTTAAAAAAATTTTATTGCAATTATAAAAGAAACTTTTTTTATTTTTTTATTTAATCGGTCTCAGTTACAATTAATTTTATATTTTATTTTATCTAAGTTAAAGTTTTAAAATGTTTTATTTTATTTTATTTTTATGAATTATTAATATTTAAAGTTAAAAAATTTTAAAAAAGTTGATCATACGGTAAAATTGAAAGTTCGTTGAATTAAAGTTTATATTATTATTATTTAATTAATAATTTATTCGCAAATGACTAATAAAGTTACACTGTGTCTTTGTAAGGTTCATGGAATATTTATTGACACTATGTTTCTATAATATGAGTTATGTGACGTGACTTTAAGGTTATGAACATCACTTAGTCTCATAACCTAATTATTGTTGGAAACATTTTTTAATTTAATTCAAAGCAGATCCGACAGAGTAAAACTTTTTTAAAATGCATAGTAAAGTGATAAATGTTTTTATTTATAGTATATGTTGGGTGAGAATTACTCATCGCATTATTGTGAATTTTTTTTCCAAATGTCATAAAATGAAAATTTATTGTGAACTGTTGTAAATGTCAAAGATATTTTTGAATGCCAAAGATATTTATTTTCCTAGTATTTTTGATACACTTGGAACGGATTCCTTTATACAAAATAAGTAGGTTTAGTTGGAAGGGGGAGGAAAAAAGGATATTAGGGGAGAATTTAGTGGTAGATTGCAAAGAAATCTGAAAAGGTTCGTTTTGAATTTTTGCAAGTTGTAAAATAAAGTTCATTTCTTTGTTCGTACACTTAACAAGATCTTAAATACGTTTAATTCAAAAATATACTAAACTTATATTCCTTGAAATTAACATTATACTTGTATTTACATCAGTTTTCAATAATTTGTAAAATCAAGTGTTTAGGAATCTTTTTCACCACTATGGGGTGCTGAAGAAGCCATAAATTAAATTAAATTAAGAAAACTCTTTAAAAATCCTTATCAACATGAACCTGGGCTAAAATTTAGTCAAAGTCAAATTGTATTAGTTTTTTCCATTATTCATATTGCAATCATGAGCTCGTTGTTCATATACCCGTTCACCAGTGTACAAATCTTGTGCTAAAGTGCCAAAGTTGGAGAACAATTATTTTATACAATTAGACACGTACAGCATAAAATTAAGGAAAGTAATTGTTATATATTCTTCTGTACATTTTTTTTAAGCGGAAGTTTGTTAAAAGACAATTGGTTGAAATAAAAAACTAATGCTTGAATTCGAACTAACAGAAAAGTGGTTGAAGTTCTATAAATTACAAATATATTGTTTAAAAATAGGTTATAGATTTAAATCTAGTCAATCAATCAATTTAAAGTTGACTCTCAGCATATCCTTTTCTCGGAGGTGGGAGCGATAAGATAACTGGAAATTTTTTTAATATCCAGGATCATGTTAAAAATTTTAAATTTTTATATAATTATGATGAAGACTTTTTGCACCCCTATTAAGGCTATATTTAAAATGTCCTTTCAAAAATTTTTTTTAAAAAATAATGCCTTGTTTAAATTAAATTATAAATAAAAACTTTTTTTCATTTTAGTTAATATAAAGGGTCTGGTCGTATATCTCGATTTTTAAATCTTATAAATCAAAATCTCGTTTTAAAATTCGAAAATCATTTTAACGAACTATCGTATCGCCTCCTTATAGCCTATCTACAATGACTCTCTCATTTCGCTCTCATTACGTATAGTCGCTCTCAACAAACGAGTGCCCACAATGAAATTTACATGACAGCTTTTTTTGACATTTTATTATTTATAAATTTCATGAATTAAAAAAGATTCAATAGTTTAAAGATTATTGTATAGCTATTTTGAATAATGGTTTGATATTATTTAACCCAAGATAGAAAAAAAATTTTAATAATAATTTTACAAATTTTTTATTCTGACAATATATTTTTTTATTCTTCAATATATATTTTTCAAAGTTTAATTATTTGACATTTGAATAATGTCTGCGTCATGGCTGCGTCTATTTTAGACATTTTCATATAATTCACTAAATTTAACTTAGTTTGACAGATAGCTATGTGTAGAGAGCGAAACGAGAGCGTTCATTGAAGATAGGCTA
Source organism: Dolichopus griseipennis (assembly GCA_963082915.1). Taxonomy (NCBI): domain Eukaryota; kingdom Metazoa; phylum Arthropoda; class Insecta; order Diptera; family Dolichopodidae; genus Dolichopus; species Dolichopus griseipennis. Next base: position 33,925,098 of record OY720442.1, on the reverse strand, counting down.
TATAATATAAAATATGAATATTTTCAAAATTTATTTTACATCAAACTTAATTATTGAAAGTATTTTTCATGCATTTCCACTTTTTAATATGAATTTAATTATGTATTAATTACCTTACAAAATAGTTGTCAATTAAAATTAAAAAATTCTAAAGTTCAGTTCAATCAATTTTAATTAAAAACAAGTAAAGAAACAGTCAGTCGGTGCAACCGACTTAGAAATACCCTACACCTATTTGGTTCAAATTTAAGGACATATCCATAAGTCATTTTAACACCATAGAAGCTGTTATTAATTTGATCGTAAGACATAGCTAACCAAATTAACTGTATAATACTAAAAACATTTTCTAATTACCCTATCTATTAAAAAATACTACAAATTCTTACTAATTTATCTATTTAAAAATATTAAATAACAAACAAACTTGAAATAAATGAAAATATATTTATTCCAATTCAATTACAAAATGAAAAAATTCTAATTATTAAATTTTGTGATTAAAAGATAATCAAAGCATAATATATTTAATAATCCAAATTTTTAAAAATAATATATTTAATAATCCAAATTTTTAAAAATTGCAATTATTTTAAATGGTTAGTTTATATACCTAATAGAAAAGCTTATAAACGCAAAATATGCAATAAATGTATTTCTAAAATACAATTAAAAATTTACACCTTTTCATATAATTCATTTAAATATAAAAATAAATTTTACATAAATGCAACAAGTACCTTTGAACATAGCTGAACCACTACAATTAAGTCTAGATTTCGGAGACACATAGGACATAGGAAATATATTCTTTGGCTTCGAAATTAAACTCGACCACAACCAATTCCCATGGTACTTTCATTACTAGTAACCTACTGTTAAATTTCATCAAAATACCGGCATTATTTTTTGAGTTATGGTGTTTGTAAGATATATGTTTGTTAGTCCTTGAACTTTTCAAGGGTTCCAGGACCCGAAATTATGGTACGATTTCGCCCATATGCAGTCCCGTCATACTTTCAATACTAGTTAACCCTTGTAAACAATTGGAACGCTCTATCTTAATTTTAAGTTACTAGTTTTATTAATTTCGATGATAAGCTTTTACACATTGGGGGGTCTAAGAGAGGTTCTGAACCACCACTCCAATTGGTCCCAAATTAGGGGGGCACGCAAGAAATAGTAAAGAACACCCTTGTGGCAAATTGGAAGCTTCTTCATTTGTTTCAAGTTACTATCTTTATTAATTTCGAAAATATGCTTTAAGGGCCTAAGAACTGAGTGGCTGGTCCCCGATCCACTACTCCAATGGGGCCCAAATTTCAAAGACACTTACGAAATAGGAAGGGACACCCTGATACCAAATTTGGAGATTCTATCTTCATTGGTTTCGGAATTATGCTAGTTTGGCCTAAATTCGATCAAAAGGTTCTAAGTTCCGAACCCATTGTCCAATCCTCACCGTACGTAATCACCGCCGTAATTTCGCTGCCAATAACCTACAGCACAAATTTCATGAAGATAGCCTTATTAGTTGTTGAGTTATCGTGATTTTTTATATATGTTCCTTAGCCCTGACATCGATTAAAAGGTCCGGAATCCGAACCGTTGGGCTGATTTCGCCCTTATATAGTCCGCGCTGTACTTATAGTACTAGTTAACCCTTGTACACAATTTGAACGGTCTATCCTAATTTTAAGTAACTATTTTTAGTAATTTCGATTATAAGCCTTTAAAACTTGGGAGGTCTGAGAGGGGTACAGAACCACCACTCCAATTGATCCCAAATTAGGGGAACACGCAAGAGATAGTAAAGAACACCCTTGTGGCAAATTGGAAGCTTCTACATTTTTTCAAGTTGTTATCTTTATTCGGAAATGTGTGGCTGGTCCCCGACCCACTACTCCAATGGGACCCAAATTCACAAGACATTTAGGAAATAGGAAGGGACACCCTGATACTAAATTTGGAGGTTCTATCTTCATTGGTTTCGGAATTATGCTCGTTTGGCCTAAATTCGATCAAAAAGTTCTAGGTTCCGAACCCATGGTCCAATCCCGACCTTACGCAATTCCCGAAGTAGTTTCATTACTAGTAACCTACAGCACAAATTTGATGAAGATAGCGTCATTAGTTGTTGAGTTATCGTGATTTTTTATATTTGTTCGTTAGCCCTGAAACCGATTAAAAGGTCCAGAATCCGAACCCATGGGCCGATTTCGCCCATATGCAATCCCCGCCGTACTTTCAGTCCTAGTAACCTACAGTTAAAATTTCATCAAGATAGCTCCATTATTTTTTGAGTTATCGTGCCTACGGACGGACGGACGGACGGACGGACGGACATGGCTATATCGACTAAGGCGGTCACGCTGATCACAAATATATATACTTTTCCATATCTAGCTCGCTTCCTTTAGGTGGTTACAAACACCATACCAAAGTTAATATACCCCTTTACCTATTCTATAGGTGTAGGGTATAAAAAAACATTTTTTAACAATTAAATAAATTTATAAACAATTTTCAAATTAACTTTGATTGAACTATGGAAAATAATTTCTCAGAAAACTTATTTTAAATAAATTGAATATTTTTTTAAATTATCAAAGATATATGTATTGAAAAAAGTATCTATCCAATTTCAAATACATAACTTAACTAATCAAAAAAAATTAGTTAGTTCCATCACAATTTATTAAAATATAAATTTATTCCCTAGTATAACAATTTAATTTCAATAATTAGGTCAATAAAATAAAAGTGTAAATAAAAACAAATAATAATAATAATAAAAAAAAACGAAAAGTGATAAAATTAAATTTCACTTTAGTGGGTTATTGTATCTGATAGATACATTTTTATTATCTTCTATATATATAATATATCTATAGTAATTGCTTGTAATTTTATTGATATAAGTTAAAAAAAATTTTTTTTTAGTTAATATGTACTTCAATTGCTTTTTCAATATATCTGTATTACGTATATATATGTATATTATACATTGTTTATTGTTATATTAGCAGGTTAATATAATAAAGCTTTAGGGCAGTTAACATTCGATATCATGAATAGACTAATTTTCATATATATGCGTATGTTCATTTTATTTTTGATTTTAATTGAGTTTTTATTAAATTTGTATTCAGGGTAACAAGTTGTATACGTAGGTAAATGTAAAATTTTGCAATGTTTTTTAGATAACATTGAATTTATATTTTTATACAGGGTGATTCATAAGTGCCTTGACATATATTATATTATATAGGGAACTAGCTAATACGCGGTGCGCGTTGCTGCGCCTCTCCATGGAGGTTTAATTGAAGTTGATGTTACTGCAAAAAATTAACCCAAAAATTGCACACGGTGTAAATTTTAAAATATATGAAAGCATTTTTTTTAAAACGATTTTTCTAGGATTATTGTAGTAATTTTTGAAACTTCTGTAATGCAAAGCAAAGTACAAACTACTTTCCAAAATTACTTCCAAAAATTATTTTTGACCAATCGTAGGACCGACATGTGTTACCAAACACAAAGCCTGTTAACATACTCAACTCCATTTTCAAGTTGCTTCAATCATGTAAAATTTGGAGTCAACTGGTCAAACCGTTTCTAATTTAGAGTAAAGTAACCAAAAAATTTATAAAAAGCGGTTGGGCCCGGTGAGTTAATGGAACTCAGCAAAATTTTTTTTGAGGCTTCCTGTTTAGCCAAAGCAGTACTTCGCAAACTTTGACAATATTAGCTTCCAAACTTATTTTAACCAACCGTCGGGTCGACATGGGTTAACAAATTCTAAATCTGTTAATAGTGTGAACTCAGTTCTCACAGGGGAGCACGTATACAAAATTTGAAGGAAATCGGTCGAACCGTTTCTAATTTAGAGTAAAGTATAGAAAAAACCTATAAAAATCTGTTGGATTGCAATGGGTTAATGGAACCCAACAAAATTTTTTTTGAGGCTTTCTTTTTGGCCAAAGCAGTGTTTCGTAAAATCGGACAAAATTTGGACCCAAAATGTTTTTTGACCAACCGTCGGCCTGACATGGGTTAACCAATTCCAAAACTGTTAATAGTGTCAACTCAATTCTCAAAGAGCATCACGTATACAAAATTTGAAGTCAATCGGTCAAACCGTTTTCATTTTAGAACAAAAAGTTTGAATACTTTTAACTAACATTATTTTAAACTTGTTTTGGAGTCCTGATCGAAGTCGTTTTTGGAGGTGAAATAAATTCAGAGTTGGTATTTATTCCTGACTCCGCAGCCTTGGTGACGAAGACCCGAAATTATTGCACTGCAATTAAACATCCATTAAAAAGTGTTGCCGTCACTTTTTTCTCAAAATACTAACTGTGCTTTCTTTCTTTTCTTATCATTGAATCACTCTGTACATATGTGTTTACTTTGCATCACTACATATATCTATCAAAATTAATTGGCTATCTTGTTTATTGTAATCTATCTATATATCTATAAGTATGTTAAAAAATAAACGTGTCTAAACATTTTATCTATTTTTGAAAATAATATGTGTTACGTGTTTTGATACCTTTAAGAAAATAACGGTAAATTTAATTTTTACCTTTTTTTTTGTTTTTGTTTTGTTTTACTTGTTATGCTCTTGTTTTTATCTGTTATACGCAAAGTTAATTATGAATTGATAAATTTATATTGTATATATATATATATATATATATATATATATATATATATATATATATATATGTAGGTTGTGGTCAATCATTAATAGCACCATTTAAAATTGAATTACAACAAAAAAGATAATGAATGAAAGAGATAGTAATATTATATATAGAGTCAAAAGAGTCAATTCAAGGATAAATTTTGAGAATTATAAGGTTTCAGATACATATTTAAATATATCAGATACAAATAAATTTATTAAGATAGATTTATTGGATTTAAATAGATATCTAATTTGTTTTTTTTTTTTGAACTTTTAATTGTTATTAGTTAAACATGATAAATAATATTTTGATATTAATTAAGAAAGGTTGTCTATTCAAAGAGGTGGATTGGATTGTGTCAGAAGATAACAATATATATACATATATATATATTGTGCAAAAATAATAACTAAAATATTGTTAGATATAATTATTATTTTAATTGAGTTGTTACTTTTAATAAATGAAATTTTAGAAGTTCTTCAAGTATAATAAATTATGAATTCGCTTTTTATTTGAAAATTTAATTAAGTTCAAAAGGTTGAAATGAATTTATTCTTATATACTTTATGTGTTATAATTGTGCAATGTTTTATGTATTTTTGTTGTAGATTTGGTATTATTAAAGTTGGTGGTGTTAAAAATTCAAATGAAATTCGAACAATTGAATAAAATAAGATATTGAGTAATAAATGATTATATTTTGTAATTTTTATTGAATATTTATTATATCCAATATAATCAAAGATATAATTTTTTTTAATAGTTATTATTTTATTTAATCAATTGTTAGAAAATATTAAGATGTAACAAAAGATGTTATAGTATTTAAAATGATATAGTAAAATATTGTATAAATTTAATAAAATCTTTTTATTATTAGTTTATTTAACCTCAAATAATTATTGTGTCAAGGCATTGAGTTCAAAAGATCAAATCAAAGATTCTTTATTGGTTTTAAATTAAAAAAATGAAGAAGAACGATTAGTATGTTTACAAAAGAATTATATTTATTTATTAATTATATGATAGATGGAAAATTAGTTAGTTTTATACTAATAATGGCTTTAGTTGGTTTTAATTTATCTTATTTATTTATCTTATGTAATAACTAATAGTTAGTCAATAGTTAATAGAGGATTCCATTTACTATTACGTTTGTAACGTTGTGCAAGAAAAATGTATACTCAAGTGTACTTGTCGAAAAATGTAAACTCAAGTATAAGAGCCAAACAACCTGATCGTCCTGCACAATAACTTACTTTTACTTTAAAAGTTAAAGAGCTAGGATTCTGAAATTTTCACAGATTCATTAGTTTACACAAACCATCTTTGCTATTAAAATTGAACCAGTCTACTAAACGGATTTAATTAGCTGCCACGTAATTTTCATTTTTATATAAATGTAACGCTACAGGGACTGTTTATTTAATAAGTCTGATGTATTGCCAAATCTATTTAATTTTCCAATATTTGCACAATTTGATTGTTTCAGGGTAAAAGTTTTGAAACCATTATGACACAAGAGGGAATTATGACTATATTACGTTTGCAGTAGCTTGTTTTTCGTTTTTTTTAACACAAATTTCGACTATATCTGCATCTTGTAGAATAATATTTACTCAAATTACATTTTAAACTTATATTTTTAGATTTCCTTTATTCTTATTAAAACCTTTCAATATTTTATTAGAAACAAAGATCTCCAATTCCTCTATTTTACATTTTTAAAAATTAGGAAATACATTTTCTAAGTAAAATTATTTTAAACATCTCTTTTTATATATTGAAGTTAATTATTTACCTGTAACCAGGTATGTTTTCCTTTTTCAACACAGCATACCAATTAAATTCTTAATTTCCTTTTAATATGCTTTGGTATAAAATGCAACATAACTTCTAATTCTATATATTCGTCAAATTTAATTTTTAAAAGGAATAACGAAACGGTATTCCCCCTTTTTTTAAATTTTAAATCATTTAAAATCAAAAATACCATGCAAAGTTAGAAATCAACAAAAGTTTTCCAAGTTTTCGTCTTGTTTCTTTTGTTTTTGTTTTGCTGGTTTTCTTCAGTATTACTTTATCACATAAATACATTAATGCATGTATATAAAAACATAATATTATATTATGTATAAAAGTATGTATTTATAATGTCTTGAATAAAAAGCAAATAAAAATATGTTTATTTTTTTAATAAATAATGCAAAATTTATAAAAATATCAAAAGTATAGTTAAAATCATAGTATAACTTTAATAAAAATGATGTTTTGTTAAATTTTGTTTATTTTAAGAAAATTTCGTACAATCACCACATTATTGTTTATATATATTCTATGTTTTCATATATTTATGTAGCAATATCGCCCCTGGTTATTTGAATTATTTTTTCTTCATTGCATCTATGATATTTTAAATAAAAACAGTCTCGTTGTATTTTTCTTCTAATATTCTTTCAATTTTTGCAACTTTGTATTGTTGTTTTTGAAAAATTTTACCTCAAGAGGAAAATGTATTTGATTTTTTTTTATTTTTCGGAAGGAAAAATCCAAAATAAAAAAAAACAGTTACAAAGAAAATTCCATGTAATAAGTTATAGGAAAAATGTACTATGTGAAAATAGAAATGGATTGCGATATTAAATAAGTCAAATTTGTTATAAGGGTCTCAATATAAAATCGTTTAAAAACTCAATTCAAGTGCAAACACTGCATAAGTCTGTATATTGAAAATGAAGTACTTGTATTCGCAATCACAAAAATGGAAGTGAAATTAAATGGAAATTAAATATTAAAAATATGTATTTTCCAAACTGTGGTTAGATTTTACAATTATTAAATTAGAAATAAGTTCTAAATTTTCCATTTAGAATCCAATCGTAGTTGTTTTTACTTCTTCCGAACTTACCCCGTCGAATCTGCATCTACTTGTTTTATTCGCCACATACTTAATCACTTCACAACCCAAGCCCCTTCAGAAAAATTTATCTCAAAAAATGCATAATAAACAGTGTTATTAGAAATTGCATATTTATAGGGAAATAATTCAAAAAAATATTTTATTTATTAATTTTTTTTTATATATAATAATGAAGCAATATTTTAAAATCCATCGATTAGTGAGATCATTATAGGTAAGAATCCTATTTTTATATTATACTAATACTATTTAATATATTCATCATTTAATTATATTACATTATTATATTCGATTGCAAGGGGGAATGTTTAATGAAAATGTCCTTTTTCAGTAATAATCCCTGAAAACACAAGGTCTGTGAGAGGATTCAATCCACAACCCCTAATTTGATATTCCTGCTACTTAATCATTGCATCACTATGGCCCCTCCAAAAAAATATCTTTAAAAGTGTATAAAAATAATATTTTTAAGAGTTGCATTCTTATAGGGGTTAACATTAATCTCTTTGCCATTCAAAATTAATTGTCTCTACTTGTTCGAGGAAATTAAAAACATATTTAATTTTAGCATCCATAATATAAAAGTATCTAGATATTCTTTAATTCTTTAAATTTTCAGTTTAATTATAACCTTACGATCCTATTTTAATAGCTTTGAAAAGTTTTAATACGTCCTTATGTGTATAGACTTGAATTAATTAAACATATTATTATGTTAGTCATTATTTATGTATTTAAACTTTAAAAATTCTCCATAATAATTATTCCTCTTTATTATTATAAAAATGTTTTTTATATTATTTTTAAAATATTTATTTGTTTTTGTTTTAAGCTAAAAACCATACTTCCGTTTCCCAAAAAAAAAAAAAACAAAACAAAAAAACAAAAATAGAAAAACAAATTTATTTTTTTTTAAAATAAATAATGAAAACCAAACAGAAAACTTCAAAAACTGTGTAAAGTTTAATATTTAATGATATTTATCAGGTGATATTTTTGCCATCATATTTAACCTAATCTATACATTATATATTATATTATGTATATATATATATATATGAAAAAATTTTCCCATCAACTGTATATATATCATATATTTATATATCGATAATGGTTGGAAAATTTTAAAATTTTGTTTTAGTTACTCCTGCGGTTGTTATTGTTGTTACTTGTTGTTGTTATTGTTACTGCTGTTGTTTTGTTGTTGTTGTTTTTGTTGAAAAAGAATTTCTAATACCCTTTGCATAAAAAAAAAAAAATAAAACAAAAAAAAAACAACAGAAATCATCAATGAAAAATCGATATTTTATGGAAAAATATTTTTATGAGCTGTTAAATATTATTTTACTTTTTTTTTCTTAATCCCCTGAAGCTACAAAACTACACAACTGCTGGTATTTTTTGGTTAGTATCAAAATATTTTCTTTTTCCCCCCTTTTGATATTTCTTTCTCTTTTCATTTTTTTTGTTTTTGTTTTTTGCTTATTTTTGTTATTTATAAGAATAAAAAACTTTTTGTAAACCACAAGAAAAATTGGTTTTAAAGTATCTTTTAGTTAAAAAATATCTTAAGAACACCGGAAATATTTTCTTTTAAATATTTATTTTTTTTTTAATCTTTAGCTAACGGTATTTTCTTCGTGGTATGAAAAATTTTCTTATTAAATGGTACGTCATCATCTTCGTCATCATCAGGTTTTTCACATAGATTTTAAGAAGTACATGTTAAAGAAGAGTTGTTTGTTGTAAATAATTTTCCGACCATAGTAGACTTAAATATAAACAAACAGTAAAGGGTGGTGGGTGATGGGGGATGGGAAGGAGGATAGAAGCCGGATATAAGACAGATAAGTTTTGATTAGATAGAAAAACGATTTTTTGTGAAAATTTGAAGACAGTTGGAAAATTTGTATCTGAGCTATAAATGTGAAGAGTGTGAAATTACTATAGTTCTGCTATGCGGTTGGGGTTGAAAAATAGTTTATTGAAATGAAGTTGTTGTATTGATTCTTTCTTAACTGTATAATCTTAGGATATTTTTTTAATATAACTTTATGAAAGTGTTGTACATATTTTATTTTGTGATGCTTTTATATTTTTGAATTTTCATAGTGGTTTCTTTGGTTTTGGTGGTTGGTTTTTGGGAAAAAGTTAATGACGATATTTTTAGATGCTGTGTAATGAAAATATTGTGTGACTATGGTAGCAGACTTTAAAAGTTTTTTTTTTTTTTGCAATTTTCAATTTTATATATTTATATACATAATTACATAGATAAGTTTTATTTACTCAGTTAATTATAGGAAAAATATTGAATTGCATATTGAAGTAGAAAATTTGATTTTAAATTGGGGGTGGGCTAAGGAATGTATAGAGTTTAAGTTAGAAGCTTTCAAAAATTTATTTATTGAAAGATAGAATGATAATTTACAAAATAAAATAAACCACTAAAGAAATTAAAAGTTTTTTTTTGTTTTAAGCAATAAACAATTTTTAATTGGTATTTTTTTTATTAAGTTTTTACTAAGTTTTCAAGTTTTTGGTTAAAAATTAATAAATTTTTAAAAATCATGAATTAAATTCACTTGAGAAAAACGAAAAATAGTTTTTAAAGTTGAAAATTTAAATGAAAGATTTTGAATTTATTGGGGTTTATAGAAAGTTGTTGTTTTAATTATTTATAAAAAACTATGTCTTTCATGTCTAATACTTATGATAGCTGCATACCAAAATTATCTTACATCTTATCTTATGAATCTTATCAGTAACTTATTTTATAACTCTTACCTATTATGAGATAAAATTGTACTGAGTAAAATCATTGATTCTATATAAATGTTAATCTCATATTGAAAATTGGAATCCGAACAATATTTTAATATATTAATCTGGAATACACCGTAGTAATTTAATGTTCTAGAAAAGTTTTAAATTACAATTGAGAGCCTACACATAATCCTATAAAATAATAGTCTCCTAATAAGTTTTTTTTTGAAAGGCTTTATCACGCACTAACCTATCAGATCTAACAGTTTATTTCAAATTAACTTCAAAATAAAGAATCTAGCAGTTTAATACTAATTTTTATGAATATGTAATATCTGAAATTGAAATATAGATCAGATCGGATCTAGATTCTGAAAATAGATCACTTTTTAGATCAAAAAATCTCTTTTTAATCTATTTTGAAAATAATTTTTAGGTCAAGATCTTCAAATAAATCCATATTTTAATATATCCATTTCACTTGCTTTAGATCAGATCACTTTGTTTAAACTAAAGACAAAATAAGTTTATTTGATCTAAAAAATTATCTTTCAGAGATCAGATTAGCTCTAGATAAAAAATTGATCTTTAAAATCTTTGATCTTCGGAATTTTTAGATCTGTGATAAAATCTCTAATTAATTAATTATTGTAAAAAATATGTACTTAACGAAACGTATCCAAGTCCAAAAAATTGAATAATTTTTATATAATGTTTATTTTATATAAAATATAATATTACTAATAATATTTCTACCAATTTTCATTAAAAATTTTTTCCAATTATTTTTGAAAAATTTTATTTTGAAAATATTTTAGAAAATAATTAAAATAAAATTTTCATAAAGAATTTTTACAAAAATGTATCTTTTGATACAATTCTCCAAATTTTTCAACATAAATTAAATATTATTATTTTTAATACAAATATTGATGATCTAAACCATTTTTACTATAATTAGTTTTGAATTTTTATTTTATATATTTTTTGAGGAATTTTTAGTATAAATTCGTTTTAAATATTTAACCCTTTGGTTGACTAATTATGGTTGGTATAGGCTATGGAATAACTGTTTTTACTTAGAAAGTGGGGTTTCCGATGGTTTAAACTCTATTTTGGTATATCTTATTTGGTTGTATATAAAATTTTAAATGTTAAGTTTGATGAAAATGGCAGGGATGAAAAAGTGTTAAACTTTGTTTCTTAACTGATAGTAAAATGCCACCAATTAGATACATATCTATAATATAGGATGAAATTTATTTTGTAATAATCAAATGAATGAAATGACTGCGAGTACGACCAAATTAACCCTTATTTCCTTCTGCCGCCTAAAACACTGATCCAGCTTCAAACAACATTTTTTAATTGATAAATACAAATTTTATCTAAATTCGAAAGTAAAAAATCAAATTTATCGAATTCCATTATAAATAAATTTTCCCAATTTCATTACGATTTTTCAACTCACAGTACTTAATTTTAATAATAACTGTTTTTTATACTTAATTTTCAATTACCAATACAAACTAATATAACTACTATTCCAATTGATTTATTTGTTGTAAAATTTATTGAAATACATTTTTAAATTAGTAATTGTTAAAGGCCACCGTTTTCGAATATTTTCAATTAGTTTTAATAAATTATCTAACTAAAAAGTCAATAATTTTATAGATTATAGAAATATTTTCATTTAACAAAGGTAAAAAATTTTTATTTACAATTAAATTTAACGTTTATTGTATGCAACGCGCAACTATATACAATACTTTTTATCCATATTTCATTAATTTATCAAAGTATCTATAAGTACAAATAAAAAAAAAATATATAAATTCCAATAAATTTAGTTGGTCTATAGAAAAACATACGTGTGTGTATATAGACCAATTCTATATAAAATGCATAAAAATCGATATCATTAAAATTATAATATAGGTTCAAAATGTCAGAATTATCCTTTGATATTGTATTTTTTTTGTTGTTGAAATGACATAAAAACCGCATTATCCTTATTTTTTTTTCTGTTTTCATTTGTTATTTTAAATTTTTGAAACATTTTTTATATTAGATGTTCAATTTTCGAATTTTTGTATAAATAATAGTTAAGTATGTAACAATATATTCAATTTCATATCATTTAAACTCTTTATTATTCTAAATTAATATAAAGTTCTAACTTTTATCGTTATTCAAATATACTTAAATATTAATTTGCTAGATTTATTAAAACGGAATTTAATGAAATTGAAAAATAGGTTGCCGAAGATTTTGCGCCATCCAAAGATATACTTTCACAGTTTAATTTTATAATATAACCGACCTATAAAATAAAATTTTTAAATATTTTCCTAAAAGTATGCAATTATTACAATTTTGTTATAACTCGTTCAATATTATTATTTGGAACAGAACTTTTAACAGGTCAGTTTTACATATGAATCAGTAGCTCGTGCCCAGTTTATTGCATTTTAGTTTTGTGAAAATGTATATTTGAATAATTTGTAAGTCAGTAGAGCAGGACGTAATGTTGCAAGTACCTGATGTAATTAAATAAATATAATAAATAGTATTTGTATAATCGAATAATAGTATCCAAATTTATTGAGAACATTATAACTGATGGTTTTATAATAAATAAAAAAATTTTAAAATAAAATTTTAAATTTTACATATTGCGGTTAAAATTTGTTAGAGTGAGAAGATGGTGGTAGTTATAAATAATCCTTTTGACATCACACGATAATTATCAAGTGAATTTTTTTTTAAATATTTCAAAATTGTTTCCGAGATAATAAAATCCTTCATTTTTGTTTTATTTGGTTTTTTTATATGTTATTACAGTGTCCTATTCGATCCCAATTTATTCCAGTGTGTTTTAAATAATTGGTTTATTTATTATTATGCATTGTCAATATGTGTTTTGTTTGTCATTATGTAACATTTTAAATCCTCCTAAATATATTTTAATAACTGTGTTTTGCTAAATTTGTTCACTGTTTTTTATCTAATTCAAAAAAAAAATATTAAATTTATACATAAGCTATTGTTTTATTATTTGTCAATTTTTATCCAAACTTTTCAGCAATAAATGCGATGGTATAAAAAAAAAATTAACAAATTATTAGGAACAATTCATCAATTAATATGTTATCTATATGTATGTTGCACAAATTTGACAAGATTTGGATAAGTAATTAAAAAAAAAAAATTTTGTTTAATTTTGAAATAAAATAACTTAAAATTTTTATTAAAAAAATTATGAGATTTGGCATATAGATTGTTAGTTAATTAATATTTAAATCAGTTGCTTTGATGGATATAGTACAATACAATACAACAATAGTACAATAGACTATTTTTAATATCAGATGCTTAATTTTGGAATTATCATTTTGTATATATGATATATAAGTATAAAACAATTCAATTTCATATCATTTACACTCTTTTATTATACTAAATTAGTAAAACGTTCGAACTTTTATCATTACTGTAAAAAAAATTAAATAAAACTTATTTAATTACCGGTACTTAAATAAAATTAAATAAAATATTAACTTATTTTAAAATGGGTTCCCCCAGATTCTCCTATCCTTTAAAAAATCTATATAATATCTACAAAACTTAAAAAAAATCAAAAATTTTAAATATTTCCCTAAAAGTATGCAATTATTAAAATTTTTTTTGAAAGTTCTGTTCTAACTAATATTTTAAACAGATTTTTGTACTATGCAAATTGTTAATTAACTTCCTATAAATTTATTTAAAAAATGAAATAAATGTTAAGGTTTATTCAATGGGTGCTATTTTAGATCCTATCCTAAGGTTGAAACACTTTAATTCATTCAAAAATTCTTTCTTATAAGTTATTCGATATACTGGCATTTGGCATTTTGGATTATATCTTCCTAAACACATTCTGATAATTATATCCTTTTTTTTTTTTTCCAATCCTGATAAGCACAATCCAATTTTGTGCTTATCAGGAAGAGCTTAGGAGAAGATTGATATATATCTACAGTAAATGAGCTACTACCACTGTTCATTCGATAGAGCTAATCTGTTTTTAAGGTTTGTATAAAATATGGAGGGGTTTGAGAGCTAAGCTGATACAGTTTATACCCTAAAAACACTCGAAAAATTTTTAAAATTTACTAAACAGAAAGTTAAGAACTGACATCTTTACTGTAATGTAGCTCTGTATATAGTTTTTTATTTTAATATAAAGTTGGAGGAATTCTGTAAGAATTACAAATCAAATAATTCTGTTACTATAGTTACAGTATAATGGTGTACCAACTGGAATAACTTCATATCATTATTTTAATTTTGTATTTCCACCATTATTTTACAATATTTATATAATAAATTATTTATTTTTAATATAATTTATTTATAATTTTTTTTGGATCACAAGTTGTCATCCAAAAATAAAAATATTTAAATGCCTTTTTATCAAAATTTTCTCAAAAGCCCAAAAATTAGAATCAGAAATACGTCTTAAGTTAAGTTTGGGATATAATAATGCAATGTTTAGATTAAATGTTTTGTTTCTGAATTATTGTATATGAAACTGTATAAAAGTTGAATACAAACTCAGGGTTCCAAAAAATTGTTTAGCTGACGTATAGGGGCAGTAGCTTTTTTGCCTATTTATTAATCATAATAAGGGTTATAGGGGGTTTTTTAAGTTGGTTACAAGAATCAGGGTTTCAATATTTTTTTAATGAGGTTTAGGTTTGGCCCCCATATTAACTGTTTTTTTTTGTTTTATTATTATGATTAAGAAAACTTATATATGAGATTTTGGAATTGAATACTCTGTTAAGATGCCAATAATTAGTTTAGCGGGGATCTGGCGGTGAGGG
The DNA here is from genome assembly GCA_963082915.1 of Dolichopus griseipennis. Lineage (NCBI taxonomy): Eukaryota > Metazoa > Arthropoda > Insecta > Diptera > Dolichopodidae > Dolichopus > Dolichopus griseipennis. The sequence continues at coordinate 33,909,838 of OY720442.1, read as the reverse complement.
GGGTATTAGCCTTCTTTATATTAAATGATTAACATGCTGGCATGTTACGTATGAAATAAGTTTAGTAGTAAATTTAGATTTGAATTCGTAATCGCCTTTTATGGAATTTATCATTTAAACGTTATACGGTTTTAAAAATTCAAGTTTAAATGTTTGGATATTGAAAGTTTCGATTTTAAAATTTGAATTTTCTCAATTGAACCTATTTTTTTTAAATAATTAAATTATTTTCACATTATTTTATTTAAATATTTTATAATAAATTTTCATGTTGGAATTTTGTTTTTTTTGTTTTTATTTTTTGTTGAACAACATTCTTTTTAAATATTTTATATTTAAATTAATTAAGTTTCATATTCCAACACATTGTGGAAAAAAATATGCTTTGAGTTTTTTATAGTATTTGGTTTAATTTTTATTTTATTTAATTTTTTACATATATATAACTATTTAATAAAAACATATATTTAAAAATATATTTATACATATATACTGTTATATGTATGTCATAAAATAATTAAATATATAATAAATACATGGTTTTATATTCAATGAGGAATCAATGACAAATTATTTGTAAAAGAGCAGAAAATGCAAAAAAAATTTAACTCAATTATTGAGTGTTTTTTTTTTTTATTTTAAATTAATATTTCACATTTGTTGCAATGTGCGTGTAAAGAGTTTTTTTTTTTTTTTTTTTTTAATAATTAAAAATATAATTAAAAATTAATAATACCTTTATTAATATTAATTAAATAAAATAATTTATAGTATATTAAATTTTGAATAAATTATATAAGTAGTATATTTTTTTTTATTTCATTATCTACAAATTAAATTATATCACAAACCGTGTGTTGTATCACGTGTCAGTTTTTAACCGATGATGAATTAATTTCACTGTTCTTTTTTGTGTACTTATTATTTAATTTAAATGTGGATATTTTTAATGTTTTAAATTAATTGAATCTGTTTGAAAAACTGTTTTTTAACTGTGACAAATTGAACAATTTCATTTCATTGTTTAAAACTCACATATTGTAAGAAATCACTCTTTTCTTGGAATTTTGAGTAATTTTTGATTACATGATAGCATTTTCCGATTAAATGAAAGAATTTTTCAATTGAACGAAAATATTTTCCAACTGAATGAAACTATTTTTCAATTGAATAAAACCTTTTTCCAGTTAAATGAAACTTCTTTTTCAAAATAAAAATTTCATTTTAAGTGCACTCATTCCCACATTCAAAATATTTGAAGATTTCCTTTTTAAATGCACGATTTTTTATAATATCTTGGTTTATTTTATTTAATATTATTTACAATATCAATTGCAAATATCTTTGCCAATCTTATGAGTCATGAATTTGTTCTTAAATAGATTTTTTAATATTCATTTTGTTTAAAATATCAGCAAAAATGTCTCAAATTGTTTCAATAATAGGGTAAAATTCAATAGTTGTGCAAAATAGTTTTCGGCAACGCATTTTCTTTCAAATTAAAAATATTTTAATATACAAGATTCAATTAATAATTAATTTTTTCACTTAAATACAAAAACTAGTTTTTTAAAAAAAAAATACTTGCACTTAAAAAGAAAAACTGCTGTTTTAAAATCATTTTCGTGCACTCATTAGAGTGGAATTTTCCGCTAAAGTTAAAGTGATTTTGGGTTCTTAATTAAATCCAAAAATATATTTAATCTTAAAAAAAAAATTCTTAAATTATAAGCTGAGCAGGGTGAAGTGTTGTACCAGGGCCCTATTGCAACAACACTAATCAGTAATCACTAATGAAATAATCATTTTTTTGATAAGTGAGTGTTTTTTCCTAATCAAAATCATATGTTTGCTGTCAAATACTGTGTTGGTAAAATACAAATTTTAATAATTTGATTATTTCATTAGTGATAAGTTTTTCGTGCAATTGGGCCCTGATTTAAATATAGCAAAGATTTGAACCTTATTTTTATTAGATGAATTTAAATATAATTTTATGAGAAAATTAATTGCTTTTATCAATTATATTTTTAAATAACTATAAATCATTAAAATTAATTTATTTCGAATTTTATATATTAATATAAATCCGAATTATTTACGATAACTAATTAATAATATAATTTACAACATAAGTTACTTTCAAAAAATTGTATTACACTTTTATGTATATTATTAATTATATGGCGCTTCAAATATTTATAACATAATTTTATCAAAATAAGAAACTTAATAATTTTCACATCAATTGACTTTTATTTGCAATATTTTATTTATATTTCTTTTTTTTTATTACATTTTTACCAATTTGAAAAATAGTTTATTTTATAATTTTAAGTTATCCAGAGAATTTCAATATACCCAACCATTTTGGTAACATGTCACAGCTCCCTTTAAAATAACACAAAGTGACAAAGTCCGTTAAAAAAAATGTCATAAGTCCCTTAGGGACTTCAAAAGTGTCATAACTCCCTTTATGATTTATGCCTTATAATTTCACAAATCGAAACTTTTATTATAATATTTCTACATTGGGCTGGTCGCTGGTCGGTTTCAAAATCAAAGTTGTTCCTTTTTCCAAAATATTTATGAATTTCATTTGTGCGAAACTTTGGTTATTTAATCTATTTTTGTTTAATAATATAAAATCAATTTAGTTAATAAAATTATAGTAAACTCGCCCAATTTTCGTCAAAATCCCTATATTTCTCAGAAAGGGAATATATTATCCCCAAAACTCTGGACCGTTTGGTTAAACTCCTGGAAAAGATTGCATGCATCATATAACAACTTTTTTCGTCATAATACTCTTTAAGGGACTTTTGGCACTTTTGATGTTATGACAAAGGGAGTTGTGACATGTCACCACCATTTTTCCTCTAGATCTTTTCCCCAAATTTGAAATGGGGGTGGAGGAGAAGGAGAAAACATATTTTCTCATATTATATTTTAATTATTATGATAATTTGGTGCCTTATGGTGTTGTATAAATTAATTAAAAAAAAAATTGGTTGTTATTTTATATGTATATTAAATACTTATAAAAATGTTAAAAAATTAATTTAATTAATGCAAATATTTTTTATTTTGCAAAAATTGTAGTAAATTGAAAAATATTGCTATTTAATAAAGAAAATATACATAAAAATGCGGTCACTATAATTAAAAATTTTTAAATATAAATTATAAAAAAAATGAGTATGAAATTATAAAAAAATATAATATGTATGTTAAATGCAAAATTTATAAGAATGATGGAAATATAAATTACAGTAGAAAATATGGTTTCATATTTTTTGAATTACAAAAAAAAATGATTATTTCCTAAGTTGTGTCGCAGAGGTTGTGTCAAATGCATTGCCGAATTCGTTTCTTTGGTATAGTATTTAAATTGAAGTTCTATTTAATATTAAATTTAGTTTAAATTTTTACATTTCATAAAAGATATTACTTGCCTTTGATTCAATTATTTTAGACTTCTGAATATCGGAAGGTAACACTGGGTAAAGTCTAAATGCATGAAAGATGTCTAGATTCGTGTCTCATTAAAAAAACATTACATATTTTTCAACATGATTTACTTATTAATCGTCATTTAGTACGTCATAATATAACATAATTTTTCAAATATAAACAAATAATTTTCATTTCAGATTTATAACTCACATTAGGAAATAATTATATAATATTAAGAAATAGATTTATTATCAATTGTATTTGAAAAAAATCTGCATTTGATTTAAGATTAGGGATAGTGTATTAGGCCTTGTAACATGTAGAATTGTCATAGATTTTCAATACATACAATACTAATTGTTATATATTGTCATAAATTTTATATTGGATTATTAGATATTTCTATGCTTTATATCTGTGACTTATATTATTAAATTAAAAAATTTGTTTCTTTATATTAATGTATTATTTATTAAAGATATATAATTATTAATTATTGGCTATGCAAAAATCCAATACCGAATGGTATTTAAGTCGATGGAATCGAATCGGAGCATTTCGAATGAAAGGTCAACACTCTAATCAAACCACTGTCAATAAATATTATAACAAACTCGAATGTTGCTCAAGTACCAAGCTCAAGCTTATATTATAATCAAATTCCCTAATAACGGATTTTAGTTGAGGCACAGCAGTTGACTTAAACTGAATTGAATTAAATGACTTAACGTTTGAGTCGCTGACCTACTTTGTTCAAATACTATTTAAACACCCTGTATTTTTTAATTTTAAAATAATAATTATTCGTAATGAACTTTTAAAAAAAAATTTTTAATTATTATTATTTCAATTTCTTTAAAAAATATAGTTTTCTTTGGTTTTGAGTTTTAAAGTTTGTGTTTTTAATAAATAACATTGATGAAATTTTACTAATTGATTAATTGCACAATCAAGCATAAAATTAAATGTTGTTTTTATTTATATTTTAAATCAATTAATTACATATTTTGCAACACAATTCGATATGTTGGTGGCGGTATGAGGAAGTGCTCAAAATAGCATTAAATACGAGTTTTTATGGTATGGTTACTAGGTAATTGGAGAAAAAATTAAGAATTAAATTTAGAAATGGGTGGTGGAGAAGCGACAAAAGGGTATTCTAAAATGTAGTGTATATGGATGATAGAAGGAATACATTTGATAAAGAGATTTCATAAAAACTTAAGATAGAAGGAGCCGAGTATCGTGTATTAAATAAAAAAATCACTCAAAATTATCAAACTAATTACTCCATAGTGGAAAATCGTACAATGGTATCAACTTGTATATCTTATTGTATTTTAAAAATATATTTCACAACTTCAGCACTATGTCTGATGATTTTTGAGTGTATGATTTTTGAAAAATAATTTTGCAATACTTAATGGTTTGATAGTGCAATTCTTTACAACCAGAATAAATGCTTTTATTTGAAATTATTGCAGGATAAAGAATTAAAAATATAATAAAAATACCATTGAATTAAAATATGATCAAGTGTTTCCATTTTAAATATTTATTAAATATTTTAAATGGAGCGTAAAATTGACCTGATCAAATTAACATATTTGTATGCATTTTTAAATTAAACAGTGGATATTTTATAATATAAATTATAAATACTTGAAATTATTTACAAAATATCTGCAAAAATGGTTTTGGAATATTGTAAAATATTTAAAATCTCGTTTGTCCGAATTTTTTAGTCGAATTGTTATGCAATGAATCTATTTAATTATTATTTCATAACATCAATCAATTAATGAGTTCCTTAAAGTTTACAAAAATATAAAAAATGTAAGCATCTGTTGCTAATTTAGGTTCATTAGCTTTTAGTAAGTTTATGTACATTGTATAGAAGTGCTTCTCTGTATGTAATTTTTTTTTTGAGTAAGGACTATATGACACCGTGCATCTTGTTTTCATGAAACTCTGTAGTATATAACTCATATAACCTGAAGAGAGTCGAGCACATTCAAGAAACTGGTTTCGGCACAAAAACTCTATACAAGAAAGAACGAACTTTCTACAAATGTACTACTCTCGACAAAAGAAACACATTGTAGGAATAAAGTAGTAACCTTTAACCCATTGTAGCTCAAAAATTATTTTGAAATATACATATATTGTTTTTAGTATATTTTCTCCTCTAACAGCTTTAACCAATTCACTTTCGATCTTTTTTATTTGTTAATCATTGAAAGTGTTGCAGACATGTAACGCATTTTAAGAATTTGTTTTTTTAACCCCTTGCAGCTCGACTTTTGTTAAAAAAAAGTTTTGTGAATTAAATTATATCCAATTACATTACAAAAACTTTCTTAACACCTAAGAAAGCCTACAAAAACTGGGTTCTCCTTCCAATACACACGAATTGACCCAATGTTTTTCAAAAATTAACCCCTTAAAGTACAAAAATTTTTGTAAAAGATTTAAATTTTTCACTCTTAATTCTTAAATGGTCTAACAACCAAAACAGTCGATTCAACGCTGGATAATTCTACTGTTAATGTTAATTTTAGTGTTAAATGTACTAGTATGCAGTCTAGTATAATATACACTCTATATAATATATGAGTACATATATACATTATTTCCAAAGTATATATTCGATAATTTTTATAGTACCACATCTTCTACACTTTTTGATAACCACTCTGATTTTTCGATCAATTGATTATACAAAATAATATAAATACATATTTATATATATATATACAAAAAAACATTTAATTCCTTTTTTTTACTGGATGTTTTTCTTTTATTTTGAAAGGAGGAGGCTGAAATTGTTAATCGAATGAATATTAAAATTAATTAAATATATAAATATAAAGAAATGGGAAAATAAAATTTTATAGTCATATTTACTTGCTTTTTATATAATTTATGTTTTCATGTGTTTCATGTTCTTCATTTTTATTTATCTTCTTTCATTCTTCTATGAATACTTTGGTTTTTTTAAGGTCTTGGGAAATGTTTGGGATTATCATTTCAATCTGATGTAATATGACTATATTTAAAAATGTACATTGAAAATTGAAATTGCAAAAAAAAAAATTGTTTTTAGAATCATAATTGAAGATCTTCTATTATTTTCATATAAAAAAAAAAAACCAAAAAAACAGAATAAGTGAAGACCAGAGAAGTGAATCCTTGTTTGAACACATATATAACAAGAACATCAAATAAAACTCAATTTAAAATGAAATATACAAGAGAAGGCTGGCAATGGCAATAAATAACTTTTTTTTCAGAAACTCTATTTCAAAATTTTGTTTATTCCTGGCCTAATAAGATTTAAAGGATATGAATGGATGAATGAATATAAATATATGATTATATGTGAATATACAGGGTGTCCGGAGCTCAAAGGTCCGGAAGAGCGAAGATGATTGAGAAATGTTAGGAAGGACAATAATACTCTGGGAAAGGAGGTCTGTTTCTAACGGTAAGATAACTGTTTCGCAGGTACCTGTCCTTAAAGTAATTTCGTAAATTTTCTTAAAGAAATAGCGACATCTTCGACATGTACATTATAGGAGATTCATTTACATGCGTGTAGCTTTTAAACTTTGAAAGCAGGTAACGGTTTTCGAAATAGAGCTCGACCCCTCCCAGAATATTTTTTATTCCTGGCTTAATATGATTTAAAAGATATGAATTGATGAATTATTTTTTTTTCTTAAGATTTCTGACCTGTGAGCTCCGGACATCTTGTATATTTACATATAATCATATATTTATATTCATTCATCCATTCATATCCTTTAAATCATATTAGGCCAGGAAAAAATAAAGTCTGAAATAGAGTTTCTGAAAAAAAAAATTATTTATTGGCATTGCCAACATTCTCTTTTATATTTCATCTTAAATATTCATTTTTATTTGATGTTTAGGTTACTACAGTTTGTTTGTTCATTACTTTTACTCTTTCTAATCTTTGAGTTTGGGGGGCACCCTATACATGTTTATGAGAAAATAATTATTAATTTAGATAAACAAATTAGTCTTTTGCTGAAAGTATGTATAGAGAATGGTTCAGAAACTTGATATTGAAAAATTTATTTTATGAATTCTTTTGAAGCGATGGTACACAGAGAAAACCAGAAAACTCACATCCAGAGAATTTCAGAGATTATATTTATAGATAAAAACTTGTAAAAATTAAAGGAAGAAATAAATAAAAAAAAAAAAAAAAATTTTTAGAATTCGGAAACTGATTCTGGAACTGACATTGATAACTAAAATTACATGTATACTTTAAATAATCTTATTTTTTAATTCGTTTGTTCTTATTGTTTTTGATTTTGTTGTTGTTGTTGCTGTTGTTGTTGTTGTTGTTTTTATTATTAAGTGGTTAGTTGGGTTTTGTTTGAGTTTGACTTAAAACATAATTGAACATTTATAATTTGGTTTTTGTGGTTTTTAAAAATTTAAAAATACAACATAAAAAAAACATGAAGTTTGTTATGAAAATGATTTTGAAATAATAAAAAAAAAATAAAAAATGGAAACAATTATAATTGTGTTTGTTTGGTATGTTTCTACAATACTTTATTATAAATTCATAATTCTAAGAGATATTGTTTTAATTAAAAGTTATTTTGAATAATATTATATCATAAATATGTAGGCATTATGAGCAAAATTGAACTGAAAGAATTGGGAAATGCACTTAGAAGTATAGCTGGTTTTCTTATGAACGTGGGGGGAAATATTAATGGTCATCCAGGGTTTTTAACAGGAGTTTGCTGTAAGTAAATTTAGACTTGAATTTAGCAAAAATCAAACCACGTTAAAAACTAAAGGATTAGAATTAGATCTATATATTTTAGGCGCGTAGGTTTAGATCTAAGGACGTTGATATAGTTAATAACATTGATCAAAAGTGCTATTTGCTTTTAAATGGGATTGGAAAAAAATAGGAATTTTTCGCTAACTTTACGAGTTTCGGGAAATTTAGTGATTTACGAAAATGCATGATATGATTTTGAGTTATGTAATCACGACTTACTCATACTAATATCACTTTGATTTGCTGTAGATCATCTTAAAAATTTTACAAAAAATTTTTGCGAAACTTAAAAGTTATACTCCATAATAGTCTTATACAATTTTGTTAAACCTTTTTGAAGAAATTTAAATAATATTTGGGCAATTGTCGAATATTTAGTTTTAAGTATGAATCGGGGGTGAGATAATAGAAAATGTTATGAGCAGGAGGATATTTAAGAAAGGAGCTTAATTATTTAGAAAAATTTATTTAATTTTCAAGAAAGTTTTGAATATTTTATCAGTTCCTCAAAAATGTTACCCAAGTTTAATAATAGAATGTATTCAGTTTTTACGAAATTTTAATTATTGGAGCGGGAGTCACAATCCTGCATGTTAACTTTTGGAAGGAAACATTTCGCAGTCAGAGTTATTAACCTTTTACAGAATGTATATCAAAATTTGCTTTAGTATAGGTATTTTAAAGTAATTTTCAAAAGCAGAGATTAGGGTTGCCGGGTGTTCTAGAATATTTCATGTATATGCATATTATGGAATTATTTTATGTCTGAAATAAAGGTATATATACCATAGAGATTTTAAAGTTAGATTTAAAACCAGGAAGCTAGGGTTTCCAGGTTTTTCCAGAATATTTATTATATGTATAATATGGAATTATTTTTCCTATGAAATATTGGTACATACACCACATTCACATACTATTCTTTTAATTTTACACTGTTTAATAGCTCGATTTCATCTTTAAAAATCAATTAAATTAACGAGGAGTTCGTGGCATGGCAACCCTCAATATAAAAATGAATTAATTTTTAATCTTATTTTATTTTATTATATTTTATTTAAAAAGTTAGAAACTTACATGTTTTTTGAATGAGATAGTTAACCGAATTAATATATTATACCATTCTTTTGATTTTGGTATTTGATATAAAATCTAGCTTCAATAATTTAATAAGCGGAGGGAGAAAAAAGATTTTATTTTTAAAGATTTGTAAATACAAGACTTTGTCACTTTCGATTTTCATAATTTTTTAATCGTAAAGCAAGCTTCTATAATGTAGCAGACCAAAATCAATTTAATCCAAAACCAAATTTCAGATAAATTTTCTGCTCTCAATTATTTTTCATTTTAAAAAAAAATAATTTTTAATTAAATTGTTAAAATCTCCATCTCCACAAAAATTTAAGTGCCCCTTGTCATATAGCCGTTTTTTTAAGACCAATCAGCAATATTTACATCCAATCAACAATAAACTCCTAGGTTATACATCAAATTTAATACAACATTTTTATTAATATTAATTTAAAATTACACATTTTTTATATAAAATTATTAAATTTTTATTAATAATTTTTCCGTCATTTTAATTAAATTCAATGTTTAATATTCTATTATCTTAAAGATATATAAATTTAATAATTTTATATAATAATATAAAATATTATTTTTAATATTATTATAGATGTGTTAACTTTTAACATTATGTCATCATTGAATTTTCAATGTTATTCCAGAAAAGGGAAATAAAATTTTCTTTTTAATAATTTTCATGAGTAATGAAAGGTTATTATAACTGTGATATGAAAATTACTGGAAAAATGACTAAATAATACCTTCAAAATAACCTTCATTAAAAGATATAATTACAATAAAAAAAAATGTATATATATTTCCAGAAATGAAACAAAAATATAAAAATATATATATATATATTATATAATAAAAATAAATTCTATTTATGAGTATACATAAGGTTTATTTTCTTATTTATACCCGTTAACAACTTTCATTAAATTTTAATGAAATAAATAAACAACTCGAAATTCAAATACAATATTGAGTAAATAAATATACTCTTTTCACATAAATTTGGTCTATTTCTAATGAAATTTGATTTTTTTTTTTTTCAAATTATTTGATCTTTTTTCACATTAATTTGGGGTTTTTCAATTCAATTTGATCGTATTTTTAAAAACGCCCCTGTATTTTAGGACTCAGAACTTGAACTGACATCGTGAATGAAAAACCTAGTCCTCAATTGCGTAATAAAAACTAAAAAAGCAAAAAGATTCAGATATGTCTCAAAAAAATTCCCCCTTAATTTTTGGGGCTAATTTTTAATGCGGTCTTAAAGGTCGAATTTTTATAATTATTCTCAACTGTTTTAAAGTTTTTATACAAAACCGGTTAACACCGTTTTTCGAATATGTTCATTCGACTACTGGATCTCAAGGAACAGGACTGTTTAAAAAAGGGGCCAATCTAATTTGAAAATTAATAACTATGTATTTGTATTTTAAAAAGGACAACATTGATTTGAAAATGGACAAATTTAATGTGAAAAAGTTCCAAGTTCATGGGAAAGGAGCATATTTTATTAAATGTGGGTAAATAATTCCATAGCTTACTTAGAAAAACGCATAATATTTTTAATACTTAGCACACTTATATATATATATATATATATATATATATATATATACAAGAATATCAAATAATATCTTGAATGAAAATATCTAAAAATATCAAATAGCTATTTAAATAGGCTTTTATGGGGATTCACACCAACGCGAAAAAAAATTTAACAATTTTATCTTTAGATAAATAAATGTACAAAATTTTTCATTGAAATAAAAAAAATGTTACAAAAAACCTCTGTAAAGTTTTAACTTATTTAAGATGATAATTTTTTTGTGTGATTTGTACAATTAAAAATATAAAGTCGGTTAGTATTTGTGATACTTGATAATAGAAGAGTTTAAAGCATAGATACATTATTACCGAGCTTAATTTAGGAATAGATAGGATTTCCTTGTAAAAATCAAATAAAATAATGTGCGGTGAAACAACTCTGGGTGGAATTGAAAACAAAAAAAAGTAAGCAAATTGAATTGTTTTATGCAGAAAGAGTAAACTAACCGCTTTTACAGAAAAGTTAAGCTTTTCCGCATGCCTTGGAATTATTTATTAAAATATAATTATCAATTATACAGAGTGTCCGGAACTCAAAGGTCTCGAAGAGCGGAGATCATAGAGAAGTTCACAACGAATAAAAATATGTTTTGGAGATAGCGGTAGGAGGTTTATTTATAACAGTTTCTGAGACAAGTTCATTTAAAGTAATTTTGTAAACTTTTGAAAGAGAAGACTACATCTTCGTCCTTGCACAATATAAACAATTTATTAAAGTGTCAGTAGCTAACTGAAGTTATAGTCAACAACTTCCATTACTATTTTTTACCGTAAGAGGTTCTGTTTTTTAATTGGAGCTAATAGTCATGCACTAGAACTGTAAAAATTTTAAATAATTTTATTTTAGTAATTAAGTTTGAAATCGTTTGTGCATATCTTAAGTTTACAGACATTCCAACTACAACATTTAGGTGTTTTTAAACTTGAGCTGAACCACTTAGGATCTTAGGATTCCCTCCTGATACAATCATTCATTGATTTCAGAATAAGAGTCATACAAGAACGTATCATCCTTTTAAAAGTTCAATTAGCCTTAACTGTCATTTCAAAAATTCTGTTGTTTTCTAAAATACTGTTTAAAATACTTAAATCGATTACTAAATTTACAAAATTTCTAGATACTTATTAATAAAAAATATGGCTTGGTATTTGTATATTGGCTTTAATAAACACCTCTTATACCCACAAGTCAATTGTGTATTAAAAATCTAAAATTTATTCGAAAATAGTAAATTTAAATTCGAAACTTTTTTATTTTTAACAAATAAAAAAATCTGCAATTATCATTTTTTTTGGGGCTGGGAGGTTATTTTTCGAAAAACTAAATTCCATTATTATAAATCTTTGGGTGAAAAACTTTTTTACAAAATAAATTCCACTATTTGACATTTAAAATCCTTTTCTGAATAAAAAAAATTTCTGTAAATTTTTTAAATTTATTTTTTTACCAGTTAATAAATAAGGAATTTTTTAAAAATTAATTTATGAATGCAAAATAAATTCATAAATTTTAGTAATGATATAAAATTTTAATTCTGATTTAAAAAATTTTTTCAAAATTATTTAAAGTTATACAAAAAGAATTTTATTTAATTCTCATGATTTATTTAAAAATGAATTTTTTCATATTTAAATTCTATAGAAGATATTTAATTTTAAAAATAAAATTTGTATATAATAAATATAAGTATATATATTCAAGGATCTTTATATTTTGTATAAGATATACTATAGTTATAAAAGGATCCTTATATTTATAACAGGATATATAAGTAATAAAATTAAAATTATTAAAATTTTTATACTAATTATAAAATGTCACTTACATAAATTTGATTTTGTATTATAAAATTTTGATTGAATTTTTTTTATTATATAGTTTTTAAGTTCAATTAAATTTAATATAATATTTTTTTAATAAAATAATTTCGGATATATTTTTCCCAAAATATATTATCAAAATTTTGTACTCTTTAAATTGGATCAGAGTTTTTTTAGCACATTTTCAAAAAATTTAGTAAAAATGTGCCTATAAAATTTTCACTCTGTCCGTCCGTCCGTCTGTCTGTCCGTATGTTTACAAAAACTTTTACACCATTTGAAATAGAGTTAAGAAATATTAACCACGGGTAGATATTACGAAAAAAATAATTTCGTAGAAGAATTTTTTTCTGTAGCTCCATTCGTTACGGAACTACAGCCCCCCAAAGTTAGAAAAAGCCCTATTTTTAAATTGTCATAAGAATAGTTCTGTTGGGTATATTTTCAATCTAAAAACGGAAAAAGATAGCTGGTCTTATAAGCTATATAAATAATTAAGAGCAAATGTTTAGGGTTGCCATACGGTACTAAAATTTACAACTATGCAAAACTCAATTTGTGCAAAACTTTTGGCCTCACATATCTTCTAAACGGTACGGTAGGTCTTGAAATTTTGGGAGAAGTTAGGTCCTCCGAAATTAGTAGGAGTCGGTTAAGAAAATTTTTAGTCTAGTCCGCTGTTTAGGAGCTCGGAATAAGGGCTCGAAAATTTAAATTTTCCTATTTTTAAACACCTGTAACTTGAAAACCTGCTCAAATTTTTTTTTACAAATATACAAATTTTACGGCTGCAGCATTATGTTTCAACATATGTTAAAGGTTTTTCTTAAATTTGAAAGGGTTTCTTTAAATTGAAGAAATTGTCTCTTAGTTTTAACTATTTTTGCTTAGAAAATAAAATTTTAGGTAAAATTCCAAATTTTGGTGAAGATCACAATTGATTTCCCCAAAAAAAATTGAAGGGAGAGGACTGGAGGTGGGCGGGCAGATCCATCATAAGTTTGCTAAGCAAAAATTTGGGAACCTTCCCCATTGAAGGGCCACTAGGTCTTAAAAACTGAACCTTTTATGTTTATATAAAACAATAACTTATTCACCAGTGTAAGTTTTTTCCAAAATTAAACGTTAACATTGAAGTTGCAACATTATTTTCCGCACTTATTAACATGTTTCCTTGGTGCATTGGTGTTATATTCTAAGTATTTCCCTATTAGTCGTATAATTAATAAATTAGTGAAATAACTAAATTAATATTATCATTTATTTTTTTATATATATTTTTATAAAAATAAATGATGAAATATTCAGTAAGAAACCATATATAATTTTGAAAATGTGCTTTTTAAAAACGCTTGGTTTTTTTTCTTACTTGTTTTTTTTATAGATTATGTCCTTTTGCATTTTAACATTCTTATTTTGTAATGTAATTGTCCTTTAAGTACTGAACTTGCTAAGTATTTAATATTAAAAAAAAAAAAAGTAAATCCAATCAGTAAAATAATTTAATTATTTTATAATTTAGTTTTATTTTAAGATATAAAAAAGAATGAGACAGAGAATATATATATATATATATATTTTTTTTTATTTTTATTAAATTTTTGAAATCTAATTTTCTTTAAAAAAAAACACAATTTTTATATATGTACATACATATATGTAGTATGTAATAATATAATATAACCCCTAGACATAATACAAATATTACTTTCTCAATATACACATATATATATAATATCGTAATCTTCCTTGTTGCGTATTTATATATATATATATACATTATGGTATCACCCACATCCTTTTGTATATACTTGTATATATAATTTTATATATTTTCAATCGATACTTCAATTCATTTGATATCCTTTACATCCTTTCTAAAGAAAAAGGATATACATACTTATAAACATATATAAAAGTACATATACATAATATATATTTAGAAAAATATAATGCAATTTGATAAAAAAATAAAAATTAAAAAAACATTTTATACATTAATCTATGTTGTCATTTAATTTCTTCCGGTCTTATAGTTTTTTACTAAGTCTCAGACCCTATATATTATTCATTTGAAATACTTATACACACATACATTCACATTCATATATATTTGTAAGTACATTCTAATATTTTTTTCCTTGCCTCTTTCAGTCTTCAATTTTCCTTATAATCAAACTCAATTTTTAATTTAAATTTTTTTTTTTAAATATAAATTAGTATAGAAAATGTGAAGGCGGTCTATAGGCGGGGGGTATGTACCCCAAAAATGTTAAGTACATACTACAAAACTTAACAAAATTAAATAAAATTAGAAAAAAAAAAAAAATCCCTGTGGAAAAATTTGTCTTTTCAAAAACATACAAAATTTAAATTTGAATTTAGAGAAATTAAAGACAGAATGCATCTGAAAATCTATAAGGATAATGGAGAGAGAGAAGGGTGAGGAGGAGAAGGGAGAGGAAAGGGGTTAAACACAATATCTGTTAAGAATTAGGAAAAAGTAGTTAATTCATCTTATGTGCAGCATGTCTATTGGTTAATGAATTGTTTCATTTGTCAAATTTATATATATATATATATATATATATACGAATTACAAATTCATTCATTTGACAAATTTTTGTTTTTAAATGTTATCCCTTTCTTTTTTCACAAAATTGCATAATAATTATTTGTAATAACGGTAAATAGTATTAAAATGTATTTACACATGTAAATTATATTATGATAAACTATATATATATAAGTATATATACAAAGTAGTAATATACCAGTTTTAAATACTATACTACTGTCAGGATAATTTAAAATTGATGAAAAGGATTTTTTATCAAAATGAAAGGGTGTGTAGTAAAATTTTGATTTTATCTTGAGTGTGTGATGGTGGGTGGCGATGGTTGTATTTAAATAGGAATTTATTCAACCCTAAGATTAAGGACTTTGAAAAAAATTTTTTATTTTGGTAAATACAGAATATATATATACATATATATATAAAACTAACAATACAATATGCATTAAAAAAACAAGAAAAACAAAAATAAAAAAAAAAAATTGGATAGATAGACTTTAGATTTTATTTTAAAGATAATGAGATTTTAAGGATATATGGATTGAGAATATTTAAAAAAAATATTTTGTGTAAAAATTATTTAATGCATCATTTAAGATGGGCAGAGGTGGGTAAGGCAAATAAATAATACGGAAGATGGGTGGATGATTTGTATATAGTTAAGTTAAAGAATAGGGTGTATTTGGGTTTTTTTGCATAATTTTTAAGATTTTATCTTTGTCTACATTGTATAGATTGTATATGTATGTATTTATGTAATGGTTGCTGTACATGATATAATTGTTATATTCGATTAGAAGGATCCGGTTTTTAAATGATATCATTTTCTTACTAAAGTAAATAATATTTTTATTATATTGATGAAAAAAAAGGTTGCCAGGTTATCAGTATGGAAAAAACCAAATAGATTTTAATATTTAAAATAATTCATAAAATTCAAGTTTTATAAAATAATACACTTATGAATTTAATTAGGTATTTAGTTTTGATTCTAATGTTTCCTACCATTTTTTGAGCTGGTGATATTTTTAGAATACGGTATATATATTGTATAAATTTTCATCATTTCATCAAGTTATTTCTGATAAATCTCTATATAAATGCCGGGATTCACATTGTGCTGTATTTAATATTGAGTCTAAAAATAGACTTAATTAGTTTATTATTTCAGGATATTGTTTTTCCGAATTTGGAAATAACAGCTTTGAATTAATTTTGATTAGACTTTTAAATTTTAACTCATGATTTTTTATTCAAATCTGATTACCTTAAATACCTGCCTTCTTTATTGGTTGTATTTATTTTAATTCAGTATTGGAATAAATTTTTGACAAAGTTCCCAAAGGCACATTAAAAGTGATTTTTTTAGCTTACTTGTTTGTAGAGCAATACAAGATTTGTAAAAAATTACTATTGAACTTTATTTGACTTAAAATAAATGTATAAAAATTTTGTTCATGTGGTAACACTAATTCCATTTTTTTGTTAATTCAATAAGGAAGACGTATCGATTAAAATAAAATTATTTAAAATTCCTGTAATATTTATCTTATCCATTATTTTTTATGTAAATATGTAAAATAAACATACATTTGTATTTTTTTTGTTATATTTTTAAATCCCAATCCTTCTTTATCATTTTAGAACACCTTCAATCTCTGTCTCTTACATAATTTTGGTTTACATAAACATATAAAGAGTCTTTTTAATATTATTTAATCAAATAATTTATTTTTAAAATTGCTTTTAAAATTATTGGGTCTCCATATGCAGACCCTCAATTTAAATAATCTTTCTATTCATCAATAGCATTTTTAGTCCTTATTCAAGCACCTAGAGTTTATAAATAAAATAAGTCAAACAAATTGTTTTCAGGACAACTTTTTAAATTTTTGGGTCTCCTTATGCAGACCCTCAACAAATACGGCCTCTGTTGCATTTTTTAATCCTTTTTCTCTCGTTTAAAAATTTATTTTAAATGGTTACCTGTCAATGAACATGCTTGATGAGGATGAAAATCCAAGTAAGAAAATGAAGAATAAAAAAACATAAAACAAATAAGAAAATTGTTGAAAAAAACACGATCGATTGAAATTAAATTAAAAATGTAATTTCCGTTTACTTTGAGTTTTTCATTTTAATTTTTCTTATTGTTTTATTGTTTTTTTTTATTTTTCTCTCAATATTTATTTTAAAATCTAAAGGATATTGAAAAAGAATTAATATATTTATATGAATGTGTATATATGTGTGTATGTACCACATTAGAAAGAGAAAAAAAAATATTTTTTAAAATACAACCTACATTTAATATTGAAAAAAAGGAGATCACAAAAAAAAAAGGATAATAACATCATATACTGTTATAATTTTTTTTTATTTTATTTTATTTTATAGATATACAATATTAAATGTATCTATAGATTTAATATTAGTCATATATACAGTTATATTAAAAAAAATATTTTTTTTTTTTAAAATAAAAATATGTTCCTTATAGCAAATTGCATTGATTATTTTTTTTTTGTATTTTTCGTTACAACAAGTATTTTATACCATATACCACCACCACCACCACATGCTCATTTACCCTATTTTCTTTTTTGAGATTGGTGTTTGGAATTGGTTAGATTTTAAATTCTGTTTGCTTTCATTGCGCTTCAAAAGATAATGTATCTGAGATATAACTGAGAAGGGGTTTTTATTCATACCTATACCCAAAAATGGAATAAGGATAATTTCGATTTACGATAAAGGTACATATGCATATATATCTAAAAATATATATATATTAAAAATAAGTCACCTGGAAAATGCATAATTTCAATCCATATATACGAGTAATGTGTTAGAAAGAGATGGATGGAAATCAGGAAAAAATTTACAAAAAATAAGGGAAGGGGGAATAACTACAAACAAAAAAAAATTTAAAATAAAAAAGGTTTATCCATCTAAGTAAGGTCCTTGCAATAATCTAATGTTAATACATTTTGTGTATATGTATAAATATATTATATATGTACCTATACCTACTCATGTATACATATCAATGGATATATTCAAGGATATAATAAATATGAACCTATAACAAGACTATCAATGTTTGGATGATAATGTATCTATATTTTATTTTTCATTTCTAAGATTTCAATGCGCCTTAGGTGTATCCTTTAGTGTTTTAAGATATATATATGATAGATATATTTATCCATATTTATTGTACATGTATATACATATACATACATATATTCTTCTTTTAAATTTGGTTTTAAATTTTTTGCAGTAAACATGTTAACATTTTTTATATTTTAAATAAAATGAATTTGGCAGATGATGGAAGAATGAATTATTATTTTTTATTTTATTTTTTTTTTTATTTAATTTTTTTTTTATTTATTTTTGAATAAAAAATAAAACAAATTATTTTAAAATTTAAAGAAGAAAAAAAATTTTAATATAAAAACAACATTCTGCAGTACTGGGTGTCGAATTTTATTTGAAAAATATATCTTTACTCTTTGATGATAACAAATTTTTCAGTTTTATGTAGAATAATAAAAACTTTCAAGAGAGTTGTATTGAAAAATGGTTATTTTTAAGATGACAAACTATATAAATTACCAGATCAGTGTCAGGGGTCTACTTCCTTCTACCTCCTTACTGTTGCAAGTCAACAAAATGTATAGATACTTCATAAAAAAAAATTGTAAAATTGTAAAATATTATATTTCATGCAAAATTCTACTCAAAATTGAGTACTTCTGTAATATTTTACTATTATCTTTTTTTTTTACAAGTATTTATGCTCAAAATTTATCACTCATTTTTTTAAACTTCTAAACTATTTTAACATATATTTTTATATATATTTAAAAACTTGTTTTACACATTAAATTATAGTTGTATGATATTATGCAATTCTAACTTGTAAAAAATGAATTTAGAATAAAATTGATCTAACAAGTACTATTGAGTTACTTACAAGTTAATTTTATTACTATGAATAGATATTTTATCTAATATAATATACAATATAGAATAAAAATTTAATATTATCTGTTCTCTTTTCAATTTTACATTAATATAATTTTTTTAATCATAATTAGTTTTAGCGAGAATGCTCCTTGATGATTAAGACATCTGCAGTTGGGCTGACTGATTCAAAATTGTGGAAATATTTAATACTAATTATTTCAAATCGAAATTAGATAATATAAATAAAAAAAAAACTATCAAATTCTTAAGACTAAACTTACACTTCTTAAGCTTTCTTACATTTTATCCATTTTTATAAATTTTTATTTATATCTGAAGTCACCCTTTTTTGTAACATTAAGCTGAACACTTTTTACTTTCATTTCTTTCTTTGTATTTGATCCATTTGAAAAAAAGTTGAAAATTCATTTAAATTAATAGTTTTACCACGGCTGTTTTTTTGTAAAGTTACTTAGTTAGTTTTTAAAATTTTTTTTAAATTCCACTTAAATTTGAAACTATTAATTCAACTTTCTTATATTCATTTCTTCCTTTTAAAAGATTTAAAATTCAATTATTTTTTTATACAGTTTTTCAATTACTTGAATTTATTACCAAAAGTGGTATTAAAAGTTATTGTTACCAAGAGTAACCAAGCAATTACTCCTTTTTGGAAAAGTTTTCGTATTTTGATTACTTACAATTAGTACTTAAACAGAAATTAGTAATTGAGAATCATATTATTTATTCATTTTTCTAGTTATTATAGTAAGATTTTTAAAGAAAAACGAGTCTTCTCAGACCTACAGTCTATTATTATGCCACAGTCTTATCAGATAGCCTTTTATTACGTCAAATTGAATTGATACTCTGAAATTATGTTAGATTCACTTGCAAACATCTAAGAGATATTTTATAAAATTTATTAATACATCAGGGCTCTTTTGCACTTACTACTTATAACTAATCAACTAATAATTTGTTTTATAAGTTATAGTGTTTTTTACTAATCAAACTGCATTGGTTTGTTATCAAATATTGTTTTGGAGGTACAAAAAATCAATAAAAAAAATTATTTTATTAGTGAAATGATAAGTTGTTAAAGTATAAAGTCCAAGAACCTCGTTGCACTAGTCACTTATACAATAATAATATTTGTGGCGAATTTTGTTGCATTAAAACTAGATTTCGAATGTTGAAAATTTACTAATTATTCAAAATATGTTTATTTGATTAGTGATAAGTTGGTAGTGCAAGGGAGCCTAGATCAAAAAGATTTTTAACAAAGTCAACAAATAACTATAAACGGGTTGGGCCTGAAATCTCGGTTTAGAAAATCTTGTTTTTAGAAAATCCTTTTTTTTATATTCTGGAAAAAGCTGATAATTCTGGTTTTGTATCCAACTCAAAAATCCTTAAAAACCAGTTTTTTCAATTAAAAAAGACATTTTCTTAATGAGCGAGATTTTTCAATAAAAAACGAGATTTTCTTAAAAAACGAGATTTTTCATAAAAACAAAAATTTTTAAAACCGAGATTTAAAAAAGAAAAAAAAAGATTTACTAAACCGAGATTATGGAACGCTCCCCTATAAACAGAATTCTGTAACTATATTGCCAAGCTTTAACATAAAGACTAAGACTCTAATTTTTTTCAGATTTTTTTTACATACATACATAAATATATATTTTTTATATTAGAATTTGAATGCACATTTTTATAACAGAATTGTATTTCAAAAACCTTTTGATATATTTTGTTGATTTCTTTTGATCAACAGGGTGAAAATAATAGAACAGATTTTTCTATTTTATTTTTCCATTGTTTTCTTTTTTCCTTGTGTTTTTTTTTTCTAATAAAAAAAAAAATGGAAAAATGTTTTTTTTCGTCCATATGTGAATAAATAAATTGAAAAAAAAATAAGGAAAAATTTTATGAAAATTATACAATAATATTAATAAAAAAAAATATAATATTTACGGTTAGTTTAATAAATATGGTTGATTAGCGTCATATACATTTAAACATATGAATTTTTATATAATATATATATATATTTCGAATTTTTATAAAATATAAAAACAATTATTTTGTAAATTATAAAATAGTAAAAATGTACATATTACAAACATATATATGGTATTGTTCTTATTCATTCGATTTTTGAAAGTAAATAAAAAACAAAAGAAAGTTGTCCTTGTCAAAATATGGGTATTGCCAATAATAGTAAATGTAAAATATATATTTCAATATTATATAGTGTATACTGTCAAACAAATTATTACTATTATACTACTTTTTTTTTACTGTTTATTTGTTTATATGTATTGAGGGTAAAAAAATTGAAAGAATTGTTTTAGTTTTTAAAATATTTGAATAATAATTTTTTTGAAGCATAAAATTCAATTTTTCGTGTTTGTTGTAGAGTGCATTTTTAATTTTCCCCATGACTTGAAATTGAAGGTGAATGTTACAATACAAATGTTAAATTGTTACTGTTATTTTATTATTTGTCATAACATTGAATTTTTACATATTCGACTTCATGCATTTAAGTTTGTACTAAAGAATTTTCGACAAAGTTCCCAAACACATATATCAGTATTATTTTACATTTACAATTTGTATTTAAGAAATTTAAATGTATAATCTATTGGATATACTTCCGGAGATGGGTTGTGAGCTATCAAGATGACGTCATCACATAACGGTACTACATATCTCAAAGTTTCCGAATATATAAATTGTTTTCGAATATATAAACTTTGAGATATTGTACCGTTATACGATAACGTCATCTTAAGGTCTCACAACCCCTTTCCGGAAGCATATCCAATCAATTTTGATTAAGGCGGCGAGCTGTATTTAAGATCTATAAATTTAATTAAATAAAAGTTTAGAAATTTCTTTAAGGAAAATAGTACGTAACAAGCGACAAAAAATAGGATGATTGAGAAAAATTTAGAAAATGCCAGAAGAATTTGCTCCGAAACAAACCCTCTCATTTGAAAAAAAATGTTTTACTTACTTTTGGTTATCTAATTCCAAAGGATTCGATAAATAAATTTGTTATGTTTCTCCTAGTTATGCTTATCCACCTTGAAATAAAATTAAACGTCAAAACATTTTTTAGGTAAAAAACTCGAAAAAGTTAAAGGTTGGCAAACTGTGTGCTTTTCTTGCGTTTTAAACTTTTCCAGTAAGTTAACTCTCATAAAAATCTTAGTATATATCTTTAATATCAAAAGTGCGCACTTGACAAGGCGTAGAATACGTATATTCAATTTTAACATTTAATATTTAATAAACAGCTTTGTTAAATTTTATTATACCCGTATGACTATATAGTCAAAGGGTATAATAAATTTGCAATTACGTTTGTGACGCAGAGAAAGAGGGGGGTAGATATAGACTCAAGTGTATGGATCGGATCAGAATCGAAAAATAAATCGATTTAGCCATGTATGTCCGTCCGTCCGTCCATCCGCACGATAACTCAAAAACTAAAGAAGCTAGGATCTTGAAATTTTCGCAAATTCGTTTTTTTGCAATAGCCGTCATCGCTATTTAAATCCAGCCATTTTGGTCCATGGGTTCGGGTGGCAGCCATACAACTTATTTTTTTATACGAGTATTTCTCTGTACCTATTACAGCTACGTGTCTAAAATTTTGGCAAAAGTAGTTTAATTTTATGGCCAAAGTTTCTGCAAAATTTGGTTGGTCTGTTGCAGTGAGTTCGAGTAGCTGCCATACAACTCCTTCTTTTATATGAGCATTATTATACTACACTTAATAAAGCTCGGTGTCTGAAATTTTTCCAAAAATAGTTTAGTGTAATGGCCAAAGTTACTGCAAAATTTGGTTGGTCTACTGCAGAGGGTTCGACTAGCTGCCATACAACTCCTTCTTTTATATCAGCATTATATTTTACCTAATAAAGCTGATATGTTTGAAATTTTGCCAAAAGTAATTAATGTTTATAATAATAATGATATAATGTTTATATAACGGTCATACGGGTATCCCAGAGTTGACACAGTCTACTCTACTACACTCTTCCTCGTTTTTCTTTAAAAATCGCTTTTTTTTATTTCGTTTAAAATAAATTTGTTTAAAACTTAATTAAGATATAATGGAGAAATTATGTCTCATATTTTAGGATACTTTTGATTCATTTATAATTTCGAGGAGTCTTTTGGCTTTTATATTTAGTCATAAGTACCTGGGGAATTTTTCTCATATCGCCATTGCGAACTTGAGCCCTCTAAATATTAATTCAATATAATTTTACACATTTCCTTCAAAAATTTATAAAATATAGTTCTATTTTAATTAAATATAAATAACTTAAACTCAATATTTTTCATTTTAATAATTAATTCCATATTATTTTATTTCTTTACAGGTAAATTCAATTTGGGTATTAAATCATATTCTCAACTGTGGTAAGAATTAATTTTTTTAAATTTCAATTGTCTACCAAATACAACAGTGTAAAAATTCTTAAAATTATTAATTTCCTGCCAAGTAAAACAATTTTAAAACTTCATTTTTTTTATAAGGACGACCTTCCCTGTTAATTCGGAATTATCTTTTATGTTAACGAGTAAATTATTTCATTTAATCTCACACTAGAATATTTTTTTTGTATTCAATATAAATTCAATAAAATGAACAATTAAATTATTGATCAACAAATTAAAACCATTTTGTAAAAAGATTTCTTTTGCATTTCGTCCTTTCTTTTGATCCTTTGTAAATGTTTTTATTAAATTTTCTTCAATTTTTTTTTTAAAAAGTTTAAAGAAAACAAAATTTATGCAATTATTTAATATAAATTTATATATATATATATATATATATATATATATATATATATATAAATTTTATATTTATTAATTATTTAATGAATATTGATAAATTCATTTTTTTTTTAATATCCTTGGATTTCTTTCCGTTATTGTGAATGAGATTGCATAAACCGAACTTATATATATATATATACATATATATATTTCTTTATATTTTATTAAATTTTATCCACAGTGTTATAACATCTTTTAAAATTATTTAAAAAAAATACTTCGTCATGGATTTTATAAAAAGGATTTATTACAGTTTTTTTCCTTCACATCCTGTTCTTCTCTTCTTCCTCCTCCTCCTACAAGGATAACAACCTGTCGAACTCAGATTTCGATAGATAGTACAAATAGTTTTTATTATAAAAATTGATATTGATTATTGATTTACTATATAAAAATTGAATTATTATTGTATGTAATGTGGTATTATGCAATATTATATAACAGTAATTGCATTAAAAAAAAAATTTTATTAATTAAAATTTATCCTATAGTTAAAAAAAGGAAAAAAAAAGGGATTCGTAAAAATGTAAAATTCTCTATAGATTTAAAAAATATTTAATAAATAATAACTGTAAAAGTATATAAATATATTATAATGTTTTATTATTGTACTTTTATGTAATCAGGTAATTATATTTATTTTATCTCATTTTCATTGTATATGCGTATGTGTATGTATCTCTTTCAAATGTCAAAAAAAACAATTTTTTTTTTTGTACTGAAAACTTTTGAAAAAAAAAAAAAGTTGTTTCGCAATGTTAAAAAAAAAATATAAAACTTTTTAATTAGCGATCTTGTCGGATTTAAATAAAAAAAAAATACAATAACTGAAGTAAGGGAATTAATATTAACCCATTAAGGAGTATTGTTATTTTTTGAGGTTCAATAGTCGTAAATGGTATGTACTGAAATTGGTTATAGTTTATAAGTAAAAAAAAATAAAAGTTTGCATATTTAAAGGCGTAAAATTTTTTAAAGATTGAAGTGGGTTTTTCTTTTTAATGTTATATCAGATAAAAATTAAGATTTAACAAATTTCAATATTTAGCACATGTTTTCGTTTATTTCTAAAATTTAAAACAAACAACTGAGGAAATCCCGTTAGAAAAGTAGAATAGTACCACTTCAAAAATCAATGGGAATTCGAACGTCATATATACAATTACAACACAGTTAGGCAAATGCTTAGAGTACTCGTATATATACATAGAATTGTGTGTAGAATATTTATTTAATTCTGAAGTATATAATTGAGAACACTCTATGTTCTTATATAATTGCTCTCATCTCGTTGACGCTCTTATCACTTATTGTAGTTGCAATATGATGCACTCTTAGAAAAGCATAAACCTAAAGCTATTCATAATTTTGTCTTATCTATATGGGGGAGATGCATACACATACACATATACAATGAAAATGATATCAACGATCTTTTCACTTATTACATTACCAATACAAACGCACTCTGAATATTTTTCTAAGTAACTGTAGGCGCTATCTGTTATTAATATGCGCAATTTAATTTATTATTAATCTATTAGGTTATAAATACGTTTATAGGTTTTTCCTGTAATACAAACCGTTTGATTTTCAAGAAAATTCTTGTTTACCGTTATATTTATTTTATTTTCGAACGTTTTTTAATATTATCCTTTTCGTTATGAAAAACTTTGTTA
Source organism: Dolichopus griseipennis (assembly GCA_963082915.1). NCBI lineage: Eukaryota > Metazoa > Arthropoda > Insecta > Diptera > Dolichopodidae > Dolichopus > Dolichopus griseipennis. The sequence goes on along the minus strand of OY720442.1, from coordinate 33,883,941 downwards.
TTTTTTATTTTTCTAACGGTTCTTACCATTTCAGTGTTAAAGTATTTCAAACGTGTGAGTTGGGGGTGGTGGGGTTTAATATATTTTTTGGTGGTAAATAAATATTAACTAAAATATTAACTGTTCTTATTTTACAAAAAAAATATGGTTTAAGTTACAAAAAAACCAAAAATAAATACAAATTTTAAAATATTTAACATATGTATAACAAGGGGTTGCGTTGGGGTTGGGGTTGGAGTTGGGGTTGGGGTTGGAGTTAAAAATTTCAAAAAAATTTTTTATAATACTGTTTTTTTTTTTTTTTGAAAATTTAGAAAATATAATTGAATATATATAATATCCATTTTATATGTATCCTTAAGGAATAGCAGTGATGATACATATATTTCGTCACCCTGTCTGTTATACTCCTTTTAAATATAATACAATATCATATAGTCAATAAAAAGGGTTGAATAGTTAAAATAAAGAGGGTGCAAATAAAATAGTAGTGGAATAAAACTGGTTGTTGTTTTAATGTATACAGAAGAAGTGGTAGTGAAAGGGTCTTAAGGGTGGACGATTACGGTATCAGTGAAGCAAAAAAACTGAAAATATAAAAATTGTAACTGACTGTAGTCGGAACAAAAAAAAAAAACAAGAAAATAATAAAATAACCAAAGACAGTCAAAAATATCTTAAGATATTCTAACTGAAAAAGGTTGTTGGGAAAATTTTAAAGATATTTTGAATGAGAAAATTTGTTGGATTGATCATTTTTGGTTATTTAAAAAAAAACTCTTGATAAATAAATAATGAAAATATAAACAGAGAACGTGTTTATGTTATATATACATGAATTTTTATATCGAAATGGTGGTGGGGGTTTTCTTTTCACTTTTTTTTTGTAGTGAATTTTCAATTTAAAAATAATAAAAAAAAAAAAACAGAAAAGTTCCTTTTGGGTCATGTATTATTAAAATTCTTATTATAAATTTTTCAATGAATAAATTTAAAAAAAAAAAAAAAAAAAACAAAATATGTATGTAATATTCAATTCAAGTCCTTTTGCAAAATATGTATGTATATGTATATATTATACAAAATTAAAATTATCCTGTACAAAAGGGGTCCAAGACATCTGTGCTAACTATATTAACATTAACAGAAGTTATATAACAGAAGTTGTATGTACATATATATAATATATATATTATGTATAGTAAATAAATGACAGCTGTAATAACAACAAAAACTACTACCATAAGGTGTTGTTGTTTTTCTTTTTTTTCTGTATAATTTTATTTTGAAATATTAAAATTGATGATGAAAAGTTAGTCCTTGCTTTGTCCTGCTTTTTTTTTTACAAGTATTAAAAATTGTTAGTTTGTTTTTTTTGTTATTATTATTTTTAACTGGTATTCAACTTTCAAGTTCAAGATGTTAATAAATTATGTTCTATCTTGGGTTGAAAGAAAAATGAAATTAAATTTTAAAGGAAATTTTGAAAAAAAAAAATAAATGTTATTCCAATTATTTTGGGTAATAAGACATGATATTCTTTTTTGTTTTTTTTTTTTTTTTTTTTTGAAAATTAGTTCTTCTGTTTTATTAATTTTTGAGTATTTTTTGGGTTTTAATTTAATTTTAATATTTTCTTTGACGTCATTTTTCAAAAAAAATTTATTATAACTGAGTTTGTCTCCAATGTACTTGGTTTTGTATGTTTGTTTTGTTTACCAAAATACTGAAAATCTGTTAATCAAACAAATAACACTACAAAAGACGAATTTTTACTGTTATAAGTGTTAATTAGAGTGATAGGAGTTTCAGTTCCCTTACGCTTTCAAAAAAAAGTTTTAATTCATATGTTTTTATCCAAATCTCTTTAAGAAACAAAGAGCAGAAGAATTTCCGAATGAATTTAAGTTTCATGACTTATAAATTTGTACAAGCCTTGGTTTCTAATTCTATACTATATTTATTGTAAGAGCTTAGAAAATCCCGTTTTCTTGTAAAATTTAATAAAATAAAATACAAAAATAAAGCTCATAGAATATGATACCACTAAAAGGTGATCCGAAGACTTAACAATGCAAGAAACGAGGCCTTGAATTGTATCACAACCATTTTATATAAAGATATTACAAATTACACAAAGGATTTCGAAATAGCTCTTAAACACCTTCTACTGACAAGTACATTGTAGGTTATTTTAATTATTCATTTTGAATTTATTTCTAATATTAAATAATAAATTATAAAATATTAGTACAGTCCTCGGTCAGTAATGGCATTATAGGTTTGTCATTGTAAATTATATGCTAAGTATTTTTTTTTTAATTTATAATTCTTGTACATTTTGCTGGTTGTAAACTCTTCTGTTCGTTTATAAGCCATTTGTATTTCCGGATACATTAAAAATCACAAAGGTTTATTCGATAACTCATGAGAAACCAGATTTTGGGATATATTAATATGTGACATAATTCACAATTCACACATTGCATATTTTTAGGCAACTTTTTAGTAAAATATATTTTAGTAGTTTTTTACCGTTATTTTTGAACAAATCCTTAATATTTGAAATATTAGAGCACTACAGAATATTAATTATACAATATATATGTGTATTATGTGTATATATATATGACAAAATATGCTTTTAAAGTTGAAACATTTATATAAAACTTTAAATTAAAATAAGGCTTTTTTTCAATTTTTTTATATCATTCGTTTTTTTTTATTTAATTTTTAATTATTTTTTTTTACTTTGTCAATTTCCTTATTTTTCTACAAAAAAGAAAAACAGAACTAAAAAAAAAAAATATGAAAATAATTTACAGTTACATAAGTACCAAGGCATTTATCTTATTAAAAACTTTTCTCATTGCTCTGTAATTTCCTTAGTTTTTAATATCTTGAAATCATCCTTGGTGAACAGAAGGAAGAAATGAAATGAAAAAGAAAAAATAAAAATTAAAGAAAAATTCATTTTCATTTTTTATTTTTTTTTTTTTTTTACTTTTAATAAGAAATAAGAACAGAAAAAACTTTTCAGGTTAATCCTTTTTTTTTTGTGTAGTTTTATAAGTTGTTTTTTTTTTTTTTAAATAGCATCCTGTTTTTTTTCAGGACATTGTCGTTATAAAATGCAAGTGTAGAAATGCTTTGCTTCAAATGAAATTAATTTAAATATAGTAGTGGGAAAATATTAAGGTGGAAGTACATAGAATTAAAGAGAGACAGAAGGTAAAGTGAAGATAGTGAAAAAATGATGAACAAAGGTTGGGGGGGGTGATTATAAAAAAAATACTTCATAGTACCAAACATCAATTATAGATATTATTCAGTATCTATAGTACTTAAAACGCCTGCTTTTTTTTATATGAATCTGACAACTTCTTTTCTACATATATATATATGTGTATATGTATATATATATGAGATGGTAAATATGTATATAAATATTCGAAAGATAATAGTATTGCGGTAGGGTAAAGCAAACCTTTATGTACATGTCTTTTGATAGTAAAAACTAAAAAAAATTTTTCCATAGATTGATACAAATGAAGAAAAAACCTGAATGCAATTTGCTATGTACAGTCATGTACAAAATATTCTCTCTAATTTTTTTTTTGTTTTTTTTTTTTTTTTTTGTGTACATCAGCATTAATAACAGTACAACGTAACAAACTTTTACTATTATAAAAAATAGGAAATAAATGTCACATCCCGTATAATTTAAAAAAAAATAGAAAATCAAAAAGAAAATTTTTGTAAAAAAAAAATTAAAATTCAAAAAAGAAAAACTATAAAAAAAAAAAAATAATAGAAGAAAAGTTTTTCATGTAATTTTACTAGACACAACCGAAGAACATTTACCAAAAAATTAACCATATGTTTGTAAATTGAATATATGTATATATATATATATATATATATAAATTGAATATATGAATATATAGTATATAGTATATGTATATACGTATGTAATAATAATGTATATTTCATTAAAAACTAACTTTATATATTATATAAGTATAAATAAGTATATATATAATTTATTTCCTATATATTAATATTAAGTTTATATATATTTATATATGGATAATAGGATGTCTTGTATATACATATATGTATATACATTGCATATATATATATATTTAAAAATATTATGTATTGTATAATAATGAACTATTTACATATATTTTAAATAACAGTAGTTGCATTAAATTTTTTTTTTGTATATTAAATAGTTTTAAAATAGAAGAACAGTGTTACCATCAATGTCTGAATTCAATCAAATTTAAGGATTATGATATTATAATTGAATTTAATTTGAAATTAGATCAGAGGTTTAATTTTAACAAATTTACAGCCTTAGAATTTTATTAAATTTGACATTTATTTTACGGAAAACATTTTTATAAAAAATTATAAAAATTGTAGAATTGTAAATTTGGTCAAATAGGAGAACTCTATTCCGAGTTTGTTGATTTGTAATTCAATTTTACTCGCAATCACCTGTTAGATTTGCGAGTATTTGAAAGATTAAAGTATAAAATTTTGAATTATTAATAGTAAACTTTTGAGAGATCCCTATTCGAATAACACTGAATTTTGTTTCGATTCTGAAGATAAAGCTAAAATATTGTGATACTGTTAAGACCTTGATCTTGGTCATGTGAGTATTTAAAAAAATTATATGAGTAAAAAATGTTGGGTCACTGTGTGAGAGGTTTGGGATTTAGAAGCTAATCAAACAAAGGAATTGTGGTTAATTTTGAAATATAGGAAGGGTTGTGAGAACTTTCTTTTTTTTTTTCCTAAAAGAAGGGAAAACCTTCAAAAGGCAGCTGAAAAGTTAATCCCTTAGGTAGTGTGAGAAGATCTTTACTCACTAAAATAACCTTCCCCCTCAGCCAAAATAATTGGATACCTTAGGTGCTTACGCAGTATAATGGCTGAAATGTAGCGGCAAGAAATAAATATGAATTGGGGGCAACCCAAGAGGAGGTATAAGTTGACTTCTTTATTGAATTTTTCTAGGTCATATGAAATAGGAAACACATATGAAAGTAATGTGTTCCACATTTTGGAGGTGAACTCAAAAAAGAGTTCCTAAATTTCAGAGTTCTTGTTCTAAAAAGCTCTACTGAACATGAATGAGATTGAGGTGCTAACCGCGTGTTACACCGGTAGGGTCTGATTTTTGGCATAATATTTCTAATTTCTTCCGAAGTATTACATAGTAGATTTTTATAAAATAGACGAGCAGTTCCCACATTACGACGGTGACTTAAAGACCTTAAGTCTTTTGTGACGTTAGTATCATTGACATAGAAGTAAAGAGGTTTTATAGTTTCAATTTGTTAGTTATGTAATTAATATCTCACTTAATTACTAGCTTAAAAAAGGATGGTTATTAGAAAGTGTTGCAAGTAAGAATGATCTAGCAGATTTTACAATTTGGGCACCTTAAAGAAATTTGAAGGTTGAAAATTGAATCTCGGGGAAAGTGAACCTCCGTATCATCAAGTGATTGATATGAGTAAACTGAATCGAATGAACACCCCGAAAACTGTTATTAAGTTAATTTTGTAGCAATTACATAAAAATTTTCTTGAATAATTTTTAAACTAAGGATAAAAAAAAAATTAAAAAGGATTTTAAAAAAAAGGAAAACTTATTTTGTTCTATTGTTTTATTTTTTATTTTTTGTTGTTGTTGTTGTTGTTTTTTGCTAATCTTTAATAAACAACCAGGTGTGTTTTTATAAATAAAATTGTCGCTTTAGGAGTTATGTGAGATTTAAAGAACAGAATCTAGTTATGTAGATATAGTTATATAATGTGTTATATAATGTATGGTTTTTTGTTATGTGTGACAGCTGTGCGGTTTCCTTTATAATGTTGTTTTATTTTCATTTTTTTTGCTTATTTTATTGTTTTATTTTTTCTGATAAGACTTATTTAAAAAAAAAAAAACAACAACAATTTCTTATATTATTAAAGTTAATTCTTATCAAAATAAAATTATGCCTTCATATTTGATAAAATGTTTAGTTTTTATAATCTGTTTATAATTAAAGTGATGTTTTAAGATTTTAATTTAAATTTTTAATTTTCTTTTTGTTTTTTCTTTAAAGTTGAAAGGAAAAATTGTGGATTTTTAAATTAAGTAAGGTTTAAAAAAATGCGGGTGGATTTTTAATGGCTTAGTAGTTTAAAAAATGGCTTTAAAGGTTTCAAATGAAAAATTATTAGAAAATAAAATATATTTTTTTGATTTATAATTCATAAACAGTGGTTTTTTTTAAAAAAAATTTTTCAAAAATTGTTTTAAGAACTTTTTCAAACAATTACTTGTATGACTTTTATAATTAAAATATTTCCATGATCTGATGACAACTTTTCTAATAAGGAGCCGCTAAGCCCTTCTAACTTAATATTAATATGAAAAGACATCTGGACATCTAGCGGGCATTATAAGGATTTATCGAAGATATTTACCAGGAATTTACCAACAAGAATGTCTAATGATTAGGTTAAAATATTTTTTTTAATAAACTTTACTATTTGTCGTATGCATTTTGTCTTGCGAACTTTTGATAGTCCTTTACTAAATATCGACTAACATTGTAAAGACCCTAATAAACATTTAAAAATAACGGTTATAGCTGAGCTGGCGAAATTCCAGTACTTTGGTAATTAGGTAAACAAGCCAGTGTTGGTGCTATTACTAGAAAAAATATTCAGTAAAATTTAAGTTTTTTTACTTGCATTTGAAAAAATATAATAATACTGGTAGTATAAGTACTTATATAGTACTTATAGTACTTACCTTTAGTACTTATATAGTACTTACAGTAGGAAGTAACATTAGTAAGTACTGACAGTATTGTTACTGGTACTTGTCGCTGGTTTTTAGTAACAATACTGGTAGCATAAGTACTTATATAGTATTTATAGTACTTACCTTAAGTACTTATATAGTACTCATAGTACTAATAATCCCAGTATTGTAACTGATACTTACCGGTAAAAATTATACTTTTAAATACTGGTATTACTGGTAAAGTACTGGTAGTGTACTCGTTGGTACTTTTAAGTACTTGAAGTACTGGAATTTTCGACTGGTAAAGTAATTGTAGATTCAAGTACCAGTAACAATACTTTAATTTTACTGAATATTTTTTTTTCCATTATCCGGACTAGTACTTGACTTGTACTGGTACTTGAACAACGTCAGCTGTAGATTATAGCAGTTGTCTTAAAGATTACTTTGCAATTACAAAGATTTAGTACTGTAAATACTTCAATGTTATACTAAAAAATTTCTATTTCTTATCCTAACAATTAGTATAATTAAAATATTTTAAAAATTTAACTGTAAAAACTTGCGATTATTACACTTGTAATTTGTAAAAAAGAAAACTACCTTGATTATTCATTTGTTTTTTTTTTGTTAATTGTAATCATTGTAAAAAATTTAAACTTTTCTATAAATTATCACATTGTTATATTTTATGATAAAATTCTGTTTTATGTTTTTTATATAATGAAAAGAATTGCATTCAACTATATCTGAAAGGTGACTCTTTCTCCAAAAAATGTTTTTTGTTTTTCAAACCTTCATTTATCCTGTTTTTTTTTTTTATTATGATGGTATTTAATTTCAGAATTATGTTTTTCGTCCTTCTTCAAACTCAACTACATTTTCAACATTTTCACAATTACACATAATTATTACTTAATTCATTTTATCTATTATAAATACTTGTGTAAAGTACAATATGTTCTAGTTAGAAAAAGAGATTTTTTTATGAGGTTAAAATAGAAACTATCAGATACGAATTGCAAGTGAAAAGGTTCCACAAAAAAAGGTCTCAAAGAACAAAATGCCCTATTACATTGAAAAAAACCTCAAAAATTTTATACAAATTTGGGGGGTATTTTTATTCCAGATTCGATGTTTATTCTTTCGGTATTAGTACCTAATGATTTTGGAGTTTGATGGATTCGAAATTAAGATACTCTCTCATGATATTTAAAGGTATTCTTGGTATTCTCAATAAATAGGGATCTAACAGTTCTAGCTAATAGGAACTCAAAGTTCCAACACATAGAGGAAGGGTAGTGAGAATATGTAATAAATAAGGATCCATCTAGAATATTTTACTTTCACGGACTATATATATAAGTATATATATGATAAGTATTTTTTTTTGGAATATTCCGCCCACTCCTAAAATGGTTCTTTTAGTCGGTGACTTTTGGCTATCACTCTATTTCCGATTATTTTTGGGGCCTCTTGATTTTGCTAATTCATTCAGAATATAATTTTTATAGATGTCCTCAAAGTACAAAGTATAAATTTAAACAAGTAAAAGTCACCCAAAGTTCATAAAAATTTGGGTGGCTTTTCTTGGGGACTTTTCTCATAGAGTCGCAAAAAAAAACCAGCAGAAATTATTGTAAATGTCAAGTGGTTAGTTAATTTTTCAACCGCAGTTTTTGTAATATATAAGTTTTTACATTACATATTGTTGTCCCTAGCAAACTGGTGACATTAATTATTACTACATAAGTGAAGTCCAAAGACCGTTTTTTTTTATACAATTTTTATATAAAAGAAGATTTTTATATAATACATAATAATGAAATCTAAATCAACTCTCTCTTTCAACTTTATATAATATGTAATTAGCAAATGTTTGTTTTAGAAAAAAAAATCTTTTTTTAAAATTGTAAAAATTATTTGTCATTGTTATCCTGGAAAATGTTTTATATATATGTATATATAAAGTTATGGATATAATAGTGCACTTATTATATAATATCAATAGTATTAAATAATAAATTATATAGAATATAATGAATCAAAAAAAAAAACCCACTAATGAACAAACACTAAATTAACTATTGACGACAAGTGAAATCGTTTTTTTTTCTGTGTGTAGATTAACTTATGAATCTCTATAGAACTTATTCATCTATTCATATATTTGTATCTTTAAGTTACTTAAAAATCTAATCATGACCCTTTTGTGTGTTTTTTTTAAGGGAAAACATTGATAAATTGTCATCATTATGTTGGGTATAAAGGACCAGTAGTTACTTTTCAAAGTAGGAACGTAGTATAATGAAATTTAATGATGAACTAAAAAAAAAAACACTTGTAGTTTTGAAATTAATGTTCATTGTTAGTTTTACATTCAATGTTGCATTTTCTCGTTTTTTATCTACAGATTTCATTTTGGATTAATTTTTTTTTTTTTTTTTTGGGTGTAATAATTCAAAAATTATTCTAATTATACATTGTCTATATTCCTATGGGTCAGTTTACAAGACTTTGTAAAAAAATGGAGATCGAAGTATTACGGTATGAGTTCTTTTAGCTCTGTTACCGACTTGGGATCAAATTATTAAGGGTACGACTTCTTTTGGGTAATTTAACCATTTGTTGGTACTGGTTCAAGAGTTACTCTCATTACACTGTGTATTTTTACTGTATTATATTATAATAGGTAAAAATCTGTAAGGGTGCTAAACCGAGTTGGAAACGAAATATTAGGGATAATGTACAGATCTTTAAAATCTACCAACCAAATTTTGTTAAGGCCAAAAACATGGTATTTTACAAAAATAATGAATGAATTACTACGCACTGACTAAATATTATTAAGTCACCTCATAACTTCTTCTCATTTCCAATCATCATTAACTTCATCTTTTTAAAAGGTAAAACTAATGGAAGAAAAAGCTACTGGAGTCAATGGAAAACTTTAGAACATTAAACTGTATCTGTAAAATCTTAATTTACGAGCTATTGTTAATAAGACCCAAATATTCAATATGACAGTCACGAATCGTTAGCTGATACGATTTCTGTTGCCTATCCATGTAAAAAATTCGCATCGCATCTATTTAATTGGCGTCGCAAATATTTGGTAACTTGAAGTGTGACGCGCAAATTAAATGATACTTATTTTAGTGTGAAGTTCTAGATGGAATGATTTGCTGTACTCTACGTAACTCAAATTAAGAAATAATTACTTTAATTAATTAAGAACGATGCAATTTTGAAAGATGCTATGCGGATTTCGCAATATTTTGACGCAATTGAAGAAGAAATAGGGTACGTGATAAAAAACTTGTTTCAAACATGTTTAAAAGATACCGTAGAATAGTAGAATAAAGTTGTTAATATCGATATGATTGAGTTAAAGTGTGACTTTTGGGTTTTGTAATTCGTTTTCACAAATAACTTCTGATAATTTTTACTATTAAAAAACTTCATGTAAATCATTAAATCTTCCTTAAACTCTTTTAATTGAAAAGTGCATGGGTTCTTTTTGAAATTTTTTAAAACATTGTTAAAATGTGCACTTAATGCGCTATTTATGAATGGGTACGAAAGAATCCCCAAGATAAAATCCTCAAACAACCAAAAGCAGATCCTCAAAAAACCTCAAATTTTGATTTTGGGAATCTTGTTTTTGGGGATTTTGTCTTCGTGGCAATTTTGTGTCATTTCATTTGTATAATTACATTGTCATTGGATATAATTTTAAGCATTTTCATGTAAAAATTAATTTTAGAACTTTAAAGAAAACTGTTGCCCTCAGACTTAAAATTCTGTAATCCCAAATACCTTAGAATTTTAAATTGAATTAGTCTGTGATCTTTCAACTATTGAATATATCTAAAATATGTTAGTCCTTCTAAAATTTTTAATTGAAATTTTCATTAAAATTAATTTAGAAAAAGTGGTAGGCACATATATATAAATTAATATTAAATGAAATAAAATAAATTAATTGAAATTAATTTGTAATAAAAACATCGTTTTAATTTTAATGAATATCTATAAATAAAATATAAATAATATACTTTATAATTTAGTATAAAATTGTATTTAAATTTAATTTAAATGAAATTTTCATATTTATATTTATATATATATATATAGATTTTCATTAAATTAAATTAATATATTTATTTTATTTAATTTATTATTTTTTTTTATTGAATTTATTCATCTTTGAATTACTTTTATATAGAAAATTTGTTTTGTATTATTTTTTTTTTTATTTTAATAAATCTTGAAATTTATTTCCGCTTGAAAGGATATCCTTTTACAAATTAGTTTCCACATATTATTATTCTTATTGCTTAATATTGGCTACATATACATATATATATTTATATATGTATATATATTCTTAAAATGCTATTTAAAAATATATATATATATATAAATTATTTATATATATGTATATATATGAGTTTTAAATATACCATTATATATAATATAATCTCAATTATATTTAAATAGATAACTATATCCTTTTTTTTGTTTTGTTTTTGTTGTTTTTATTTTTTTTTATGTTCATGTATATAGAATCCACAAAGGATAATCTATTTGATGGAATTTTCCAAATGAATTGAATTTAAATAAAGAAGTCGACCATGTATCAATATCCTTTTTGTTATTTTTTTTTTCTATATAACATTCCAACATGTTCAATTATAATCATATATAGTTATATGTATGTATATACATAATGAGTATTATTAAATTCTTTGAATATTTTTGGACCATGTTCAGACTTAAAACACCTCAGTTACATTAAAAATAGAGAGGAACCGACAAAGTAACATAAAAAAAAACAAAAATGACAAAGTCTGCATTTATAAAACCCATAATACAAAAAAAAATCCACAAAATGGGAAAGCAATGAAAGGAAAATCTCTGGCCACTAGTATATGTATCACTTTGGCAAAATAGTTTTTTATTTTTTTTTTTTGTTAGCAAAATTGAGACAAAACAAAGAATCCTATATGTATAAAGTACCAAACTATTAAGTTCTTTGTTTTCATTTTTAAATCTTATAGTTGATACCTTCAACACAGTATACTTTGTACCTGAGTTCTGTTTTTAATTTTGTGCTAACCATGAGTATTTTGGGTTTTTTATTAACGTATTATGTAGTAGTTCTCATTTTTAAAAATTTTTAAACTTAAAATTAGTCCGTCCAACTACAATGGTCTGTTATGAACATCTGATTGATAATGACTCTAAATATTAAAAATTTTTATTAGAAAATATTAAGCAATATTTAAATTATTAATTGAATTAATCATGATCGAAGACTAACATACGTAGGGCCAGTATATGAGAATTCTGCTATCCGGGTAGCATATTGAATTTTACAGGTGGAATAATTAACAAGGCAAGATCAACACCCATCAGACTGCGGCATATTTGAAATAGTAACAAAATATTAAACAGAGCCGAAATTAGGATATTGAACTCCTATGTTAAATCAAGACTAACATATGGCAGTGACTTATGGCTCCTAGCGAACTCCGTCAATAATGAGCTGCATGTCTTTGTAAATAAACAATTGATGATGAAATGCAGAATTTTGTGGCCGAATAGAATCAACGACAAAAATTTTTAGAACTTAGTGAACGAAGAACCCTTTTTAAAGCAAATAACCAGAAGAAGAAGATGGAAGTGGATCGGACACATATAGAGAAAAAACAAAAGTGAATCGGACACATTTTGAGCACAAACGGAAGTGTTACAACTAGAATTTCACTATATTGGAATCCACAAAGCGCTTCTAGAACAAGGGTTATACTGCAATTTGAAATTATAATATTAAATTATAAATTTTTGGAAAATAGTATAAAATAATAGTCTAGTATTTTCTAAAACTACTATTTATTTTTGATAAGGGGTAGTATGCTTCCCTTTAACCCATATCCTCCCATATCTTGCGACACTATCTACATATCATTGCAAATACTTTCAATTAATTTATAAATATTAAATTTTATATTTGATCACCATGGTGATTTTCAATTTTTAAATATTAGGAAACGGGCTTTTTCAAATCACTGATTTTAAATACTAATTTGTTTTATGCTTATTGTAGTTGTTCTTGTTCTTTTTGTACTATTTTTTTTGTTTTATTTGGTATCAAATAAAAAACACTATTACCACATACACTTTACTACATGCATACATACAAAAATACACACATTTATACAGGTACATAGATTTTGTCTATTTATATAAATTTTCTATTTTAATACGTTCGCTCAATTACATTTTTACCATATACAATATATACACTTACTTACGATTTTATAAAATAACCATTCAGTATATCCTGTTTTGTTGTTGTTTTTGTTTCCTTTTTTGTATTATTTTTGTTGTTGTTGTTGTCGTTTTTTTTTTGTTTTTGTCATAGACTCTGACGACCAAAAGGAAATTAAAATACAAAAAAAGTTGAAAAAAAAAAATAATAAAAAAAGAAAATTATTACAAAGATAGAGAGAGAGAGAGAGAAAGAGACAAATAAAATCAATTTTTTTCTGTGTAATAGCTTCCGGTTCTCATTTTAAAATAAAACTTAATTTTTCCATCATCAGAAAATGCAAAAAGAACTGAGGGGAAAAAAATGAAGGATTTGGAAAGAAGTATAAGGAATAAATATCCTTTGGTTGAACTGAGCAAGGACTGAGACTAGCCAAGTATCCTCCTCCTTCTCCTTCTCCATTCATTCTTTAATAGTTAAATAATGTTAAACATATAGTTCAAAAGGAATTTTTTTCATTATTGTAACATTAAGGTGATTTTAAATTGTTATTTCAGGATCCAGGATCCTTCTATCCTTTTTGGTTTTTTTTTTTTTGTGGAAAAGTATCTAAGTATCTGTTAGGATATTAATTTTATTCATACATTATATTATATTAAATTGAGTAAAACTGTTCGGAATTGATTGGAAAGTTAAATTTGAATTTTCATATAATAAAGATATAAAACTATTTATTAGTGTGTGTGTATATGTGTATAGTCTTGCCAGATTGTGTCGTTAAAATTGTAATAGAATTAAAACAAAAAAAAGTTAAATTGTGAGAAGTGGGTGGGTGGGATTTTGAGACTAGTTTAATATGTAGTTAAACAGAGACAATATTAAAGGATATTTAAAAAAAAAAAGAAATTGGCAATGAATGGGTTTTATATGAATTTTTTTTTTGTAATGTTGTATGGTGTTGTATGGCAGCCAAAGATACAACACATATGATAGTGCCATAATGGTTTAATGGCTAAATGGAAAATCTATGTATTGAATGTAATAAAATTGTTTTTTTTTTTTCGTATTTTCTAGTTTTTCCTGTTTTTTTTTTTTTAATGTTTTTACACTAAACTGTTGTTAAATTTTTAAATTAAAGATTTTATGGATATCCTGTACTTAAAAAGTGTTTTAATTTAATTAAAAAATATTGTTTTTTAAAAAAATGATTTTTAAAATTAATGGCGATGCAATTTATGTGTATAGTAAAAAGTTTTATTATGATTTTATAGAATTCAGGGTGGGTTAGAATACAATTTTTTTTTTAAGAAATTGTGTTAACTTCCAACAGAGGTGACTAATCAGCTGTAATAGTGAAATTAAAAAGCCACATCCTGGAAAATATACAGTTTATTATAAAATAGCTTAGGGTCAATTATAATTTTGCTCTCAGTTGTGTAACAAAACAATGTGTACTGAATTAGCTCTAATGATAAACTAAATCTGTTATTACTTTGCTATGTTGTAAAAGAGGCAGGATGTGTACACCAGCAGAAGGTGTAGATATGAACAGAATCGTAAAATGTAAGATGGTTCCTTTTCTGTAAAATTGAGTTGGTCTGGTATAACAGTATCCTTACAATTGTTAAAGATTGTATCAGTAATTGGGAATTTTTTTAAACAAGAAGCTATTGTGATAATCCCAGAGTGATGTTATCAACTTTCCTTATCTCTTTCTTGCCTTATTTTGAATTTTACCCATTTCGCTTCTTCATTTGCCTCCTCAATAGGCCTCGGTAGTTCGCAATCATTTTAAATTTCTCTCAAGTTTTTCCATTTTATGATATTTCAGCTGTTTCTGTTCGACACCCGATAGTTCTCATTTAATCTCACCTTCGACTTCCTTGAGGATTCTTTATTCTAGAGCCATTCTAGTTATATTATTTGGGTATATTCTCAGAGTATGGCCTATCCATCTTCATTTTCTACGTTATATTTGGGTCGCTACAGGTACAACACCTGTCAATTGCCATTAGTCTCTGTTACTAATGTTGTTGAACCAGAATATTCCTCATTTTCTTCTTTGTTACTTATTCACAGTTTCTCTCGAATGTTACTTCTATTATACTTCATTCTTAAAGGTAATAAAACTTTTTTTTTTAATTTTTAGTAAACAAACTAAGAAAATATTATCAGAAATCTTCATTAAATATTAATTTTTAAATTTAATTAAATCTAAAAACAACAGAAAAAATTCTTTAAAAAAAACCGAATACATATTCTGAAAAAATCCCTTTAGATTTAACAAAACTTGACTACTTTTCTCATAATTATGTATTTCCTTCTCATAATTCCCACGTCTAAATTCATTTTTCACATTCAATTCATAAAAAAAGAAAACAGTTTCTATTTATTTTTCAATTTTCATTTCCATTTTTTAATAAATTCATTTTTCCAGTCAAATTAATATTTCATTATTGTTTTTTCCTTAAGAAATACCCAAAGAAAAAACGGTGCAGTGTAATAATTCCCAAGACTATAAATCCCTCAGGGACTCTGGACTCATTTAGTGGGACAAAAGATCCTAAGAAACCTTTGATTCACTTTAAAATATTAACGTGGGACATAACTCCCTTGACATGTAGGTCATAAGTTCCTTTTTGGCAGTTATGACCCATTAAGTGAGTTATAACTCCATCTAATAATTTTTAATGGCAGTTATAATATTATATAACTAAAGTTGTATGATTGAGCTTATACATATACATACTAATAATAATACATATATACATACTAATATATTTTCAGTCGGTTAAAAAATCAAAATTTACGCTTTTTACAGATTATTTATGAATTCATGTATAGGAGACTTTAGTTATAAAATCAGAATTATACTTTTTTCAATAAAAGTTTTGATTATTTCTTCATTTTGGAAAAAGGGAATATCCTGATTTCGAATCCAACTCCAAAATGTGTGCTAATTAGTTTTGATATTATAGTTTAAGAAAGTTTGAACATATTCGTACCCGTCACCTATGTTACATCATTAAAATTAGTAGTTGTTTTTATATTACTAATAAATCTTCAGCTGAGAACTGTTTAAAGGACTTACGATCCACCTTTCTGAGTCAAAACTCCAAGGATCAGAAATTCCCTTTCATTCATTGCTATGAGTCTAAAGTTCCTTAGCGACTTACACTCCACTAAATGAATCATAATTCCCTAAGGAAATTATGATCCTGGGAGTTATGACCCTGCACTGAAAAAACAGTAAAGTAAACGTCAAAATTAAATTATAAGGAAAATAAAAAAGAAAATTATGAAAATATTGTGATAATTTCATTGGATAGTATATAAATTTTTCATAATTTTATTTTTTATTTTTTTTTTTCCCTTTTTTCGGTTTTTTTTTTTTACCCTTAAGAATCAATCGATGGAAAACCCTTTAGTTTTACTCTTTAACAATATCATGTAATAATAAAAGGTATTACTCTTTTCCTCTCCCCAATTTCTCTGGAGGGCTAATAAAATTTTATTTAAAAAAATAAAAATTCTTTTTATTGTAGTTTGAAAAAAAAAAAAAAAATTCTCAAGATTTAATAAAAAAAAGAAAAAAAAATTAATTCTCTAATGAATTTAGAAATATTTTGATTTGCTGTCCTGGTTTTTTAAACAGAAGAAAATATATATAAAATGTCCTGATTTCTATCAATTGTTTTCCATAATTTTTGTATTTTTCAATTTTGAAATGAGACCAAAGGAAGAAAAGACACTTAAAAAAATAATTCTATTAAAAATTTGATGCAAAATGTCAATTATTATTTAAAAAAAATAATATTTATATTTAGAAATTATTTTGCAATTTTTGAATTGTAACATAATTGTAATATAATTGACATGTTATTATAAAAATTTAAGAATGTTCTCTGGGATCTAACTGGTTTTTTTTATTGGAAATCTAAAAAAATGTAGGCTGAAAATTTTAAATGTAGAAAGCCTAAACTATTCGAATATTCGACCTATGCTCAAAGTGGAAACGTTCAACAGCTTTTTCCAAATTTGAATTGAAATGCCTGCTCTCCATCATTGCAATTCAGCTAATTCAAACAACTCAGAGTTAAGGAATTCAAATATCAATAAGTTTGCCGAAAAATAGGTGCGCAGCTATCGGCGACGGGAATTTTAAATTATAATGATGTCTTTTTTTTTTGGTAATTATTAATTAGAAACAATGCATTGATTTTTTTAAAAATGCATTAAAATAATTATTTTGAATTATTTTTTTTCACACTAATTCATTAAAATAATGCATTATATTCAAAAATAATGCATTACTTATAATGCACTATTAAAAAATGATTTACTTTTAAATTATTTTAATGCATTATTAAAGAAATCAATGCATTGTATCTAATACGTAATGCATTATTTTAATGAATAATGTGAAAAAATAATTCAAAATAATTATATTTTAATGCATAGTTAAAGAAATCAATGCATTATCTTAATTCGGGTTAAATTAATGTTAATGGAGACACAATGCATTAGTCCCATCTCTAAGAAAGTCGTTTAAAACTAAAAAGCAGACTTCTAAAACTTAAAAACAGACTCCTTAAATCTAATTAAGTAAATCAAGACTGGATTTTAAATCTTATTTAAAACAGGCTCCTTAAACGTAAAAGGTGACAAAAAAAATAAACAGAATTCCAATTTACTTTCAATTTTTTCTAAACAAATTGCGCCAGGGTACTTGCAATCTAATTGTTTCAAAGATTTATAACTTTATTTTAACTTTAAATTCTCATTTGAAAATTTGAACCTTTTTTAAAAGTTTTATAGTGGAAGGACGGACACTCACCTCGTACAATATTGTATTTTTCAAAAAATCTGTTTTTTGTTTTTAATTGAAACAATTAAAATTAATTCTTTTATCATAGTTAAAATCGCCATTTTTTTTTTATTTTGTATAATAGAACTTAGAAAAAAAAACAGCTTCAAGTTATGCAAGAAAAATTTTTATCAGATTTATAAAAAAAAACAGAAAATCAACAAAGAAAGCAAAAATAAAAACAAACAATAAAATTGAAAGAAAAATAAAATTTTTACATTCCAGTTGGCAAAAAAAAAAATCTATTCAAATAATAATTCATTAATTTTTTCTTTTTAATATTTTACAATTGTATGCGTTTCGCAATGTCCTTTTTATTATATAAAAAAACAAGATTTACCGTTATTAAAAAGTTTTTAGTAAAAGAAATAGAATTAAAAATTTACAATGCCCCTTAAAGTATGCAATGTTTAATAGAATTTTCATATTACTTCAAAGTAAAGTTTTTAACTGTACTTTTAAAGGATTTTTCATATTTTACAGTTAGTTCTATGCATTTTAAATTCCTTTTGCATATCCGTATTAATTTATCAAAGGGTATACTAAATATTCTATTCCGTTTGTAATGCTAATAAAGGAGGTTGATTGATATTTATCGAATGAGTGGTCAAGTGCTTTATTCTGATCGGAATCGAAGAGTAAATCGATTTGGCTTTGTATCCTCGTCCAAGAAAAGTAAGGAGTCTGAACTATTCACATATTTATTTATTGTACAGTTATTGTACGTAGAACTTATGAATTTTCTTTCATGCATAACTCTGAGTCTATAAAGTTGTGTATATTGGAAATTTTGCCAAAAGTAATTAATCAGATAATACATTATTTATATTAAGTTCATGAGGTATCCTAAAATTTATACAATCTGATTTATACTCTTTCTCGTTTTATATAAAAAAATACTGCCGTATCCCTTAAAAAATGCAATCTTTAATAGAATTTGAGTGGTCAAAATTTTGAAAAATAATAAATTTTTTAGAAATAATACTATTAAAAATTTTTAGAAATCCTTTGATCATCATCTCTTCAAAGATTTTCAATTTTTGTATACATTTAGTCCTTAAATAATTCCAAAGTAGTAGCAATTTCCATTCAGCTCTATAATTTTTAATTTTATGAATTAAATATTAATTTTAAATTTAAAGCCATTGACAATATTTTGACAAATAAACTGTCATTCAGTTTATTAAGTCAGTTTCCTTTTCTAATACAAATTAATTTTCTAAAAGTTAAGGAAATTTAGGAAATGGAAATGTATACAAAAATTTCTTCTTTTAAAATTTTTTTTGGAAAAAAAGAAAAGATGAGTGAAATATTTTTTTTTTCTATTTTACTTTGAATTGTGAAAATATTTCCTTAAGGATAATGAAATTTTTGTCTGTCTCCGTTGTTTGAAAAGAAAAACAATAATAAAATTTGAAAAAATGGAAAAAAAGAGAAGAATAATTTAACCAAGAAAAAAAAAATTTACCATTTTCATCTTGCCAATTTCAATTTCTTTTATTCTAATATTGTTTTGCTTCAATTTAATTTTAACACTTTCTTCAATTTCGATATAAAAAAATTGTAGAAGCATTTAATTTAGAAAATATATGTATTTAGTAAGTAGTAAAATTTAAAATAGAATATTCTCTAATTCTTTGTATTTTAAAAAAAAACTATTCGCTTTTAGTTCACTTCTCTTTACATCATTACAAATTAGTAATTTAGTAAAATTAAAAGTAAATTGCGAAACTGAAAACTAGCTTTTATTTAAATTACAATTGAATACAAATACTGACTTAATTTTAGCTAGAAAATGATATTTGGATTGTTCTGAAACTTTTATATAGACTGGTGTTGAACCAAGCAGAATGTCTTTAGGTTCTTGGTTTAAATGTACACAAATTTAAAAAAAAAAGTTTTAAACCCAAAATACTTAGCTATTTCTTAAAATGTCAGTTAAATTTTCAAATTTATGTTAGTAAAATTTTCGAGACAAATAACCTCTAAAATTTATTTCAAATTAAATGTGCGGAGATCGAACCCACACTACTCATTTAATTAATTCGCTAGGTACTTAACCACTACACCAAAGAGGTCACTCCATAATTCTATTTATTTATTTATTTATTTAAGTTTCTAATATTACATAAAAATTTTAGGTAATGTTAGTATTACCCTCGACTGCTAGTGTCATTACGGGTTCCATAATTCTAGTTTGCAGTGATTATTTTTAAGACTGCATACTTTTAGGGGTAATGTACATTTGGAATTCCAATTGTTATGTACTTTTAAATGAACTTGCCTGTGTCTATGGCTTTATTTTTGATTCTGTCAGTTAGTGATACATTTATATTAGAAATTTGACCATAAATTTATAAGAATTGTATTGTTCAGTGGTTAGCAAAGTGGCTTAGGGTGTAAATAGATGTGAGTTCAATCCTCCTTGAAGGGTAAAAATTTTTTTTTTTTTTTTTTTTAAACACTTCCGAATAGGAGTAAATTTTTTTTTTAAATGGACTACCCACAAAATCATATTAGAATACTTTTGCGCTGAATGCAATATTATTTTGACTTATTTGATAATCATCAGTTGGGTATCCTAAGTGATCAGCTGGTTCATTAGAGAAATTACCTACGAATGAATTCCTTGAGTGCATTCAAAAGATACTTATTTTATATTTTAAAGTTTCATATATATATTTCTAAATTAGTCCTACTTATGCTTGTACTTGCAAACTAAAAATATCTGCCCCAACAGATTCTATATTAAACATTTTGTAGTAATTAACCCTTTTAAAAAATATTGATAACTAAAAATCATCCACAAACTCACATTGGATTAAATCTTAGTTTCACCAATAATTCTGTTTTAGATAACTTTTGTCACAAAGTAGAGTTATATTATTGTGACATTTACTTTTTTCCTATTAGCCGGCTTCTTAATTGCCACCGTTCAAATACTTCTGTTATTTCTTAATAGAAGTATCTGATAAATGAAATTAAATTCAACCAATTGACATTAAATTTGACAATCTGTGATTTTGTAGTTGTCTGTCAATTATTCGAAAATTCTTCAATAAAAATTTAGTATTCAAGTCTTAAATAAAATTTACTAAAACTGCGCACCTAGAAGATTTTTTTTAGATATGTTTTAAATAAATTTTTCGCAGTGAAAATTTTTTTACATAATTTTCTTTTCAATTGTTAATTTAATTTTTTTACCATTTTATTGTTTGCGTCTCTTTTCAATTGGTACCGAAAAAAAATAAAAAAAAAACAAAAAAACCAACCTGGGAAGTGCTAAAATGAAAAAACATTGTAATTGAAATATTCTTAATAGAAATCTATTGACTTTTTTTTAACTGTTAACATTTTTAATAAGTATTACTGCTATACAATCACTGTACTATTTCTACTTCTACTACTATTACCACTACTTCTACTACTACTACTGGTACTCCTACTACACCTCCTACTACTACCTTTACTCCTTCAACTTATTGCAAATACTTATTATTAAATAAAACTTAGTATAGGTAAAAAGGAAATGAAGTCCTTTTTTTTGTTGTTGTTTTGCGTTAAAAAAAATTCAAAGAATTGTTTGCATATTACAAGAAAAGAAAAGTTCCGTTTTTTTTTTTTTTTATTATTTACCGTTATTTTCTTTTTTTTTGAAATTCCGTTTCTTTTTACTTCTGTGGAATAAGAGACAATAATAAAAAAAAATGAAAACTATTTGCCACATTCAATTTTCATTTCTTTTGCACTAAAATTTGCTATTGTATTTTTTTTTTCTCTTTCTTTTATTTGTTCTCTCTTTTTGTTTTTTTTTTCTCTTCTTATTTTGTTTTAATTTTGTTGAAGTGCATTAAATGGAAAATTTTTTGAAAAATAAATGAGTGAGACAGAGGAAATATTCTATAGGTGTTATTTTTCTTTTATCATTACATTTTTTTTTTTTGTAAATAAAATTTTAGTGTTGGAAAGAGACAAAAAATAAAAAAAAGAGTGCATTTTCTTTTTGATTGCTTTTGCTAAATGTTTTTTTTTTTAATACAATTGCTTTTCAATGAGTTTTGGATTCCTTGTCAATCCCCGCCATTCCGCGTCTGTCATTTTTAAATTCCTTTATTAACAGTTATTTTCTTTCATATTTTTTTTATATTTCTTTCTTTTTCTGGCTTTTGTGCATATTTACATATATATACATGAATAGATATATGTATGTATGTGTGTGTGTAAATTTGTATTCTTTTCAAACTTAAGTTACTAATTGCGGTCACTTAAGTTTTTTCCTGTTCGCATAAATTAATTTGTTTTTTTTTTTTTTTGTAATTGCTGACTGCTTTTTTCCGCCCCCCCCCCTTTTTTTTTTTTCTAATTTGCGGTCTATTGAAAAAATTTTTTAAAGTGCACTTTAAAAAAAAAAAGAACTGAAGTGTGTCTTTTATTTATTCACTTATGTTATGTTTAATTGTGCAAAATCTCAATCAATTCAAAAATGACAATTTTATTGACAATAAATGAATATGTGTATTTGTTAGTATAGATATGCATATAGGTATAAAAATAGAATACTTATATATTTAAATGAGACAACGTATGAAAGTGTTTAAAATTAAATGACATTTCCGTAAATTGTCTAAACACTTCTGTTATAAGATAAAAATGTGGAAACATTTTTTAAAATGAGATCTTAATGACAAGTTAAGAGACATAGATAAAATCGATTACATATATATAGACTTAAGAGATATAGAGCTATAGCTCAAAATTCGAGCGATTTTTGCACTAAAATTATTATTTATATTACTAAACAAATAAATGAGCCGCCACTGACAATTTTGTAACTGAATAAGTCGATTAATATATATGATAATTTGACAACTAAAGCTTTGATATTTAATTTAACGGTCTTTAACGGTAATTTTATTTTTAAATAAAAACTATGTTTAGGAATGTATTATTTTGGAATCTTCTAAAATAGTCCTGCGAATCTTTATTCTTTTTATTACCATACAATTTTTGACTAAATCTGAAATATGCCTACGCGATAGGTTCACTTAAGCCGTATTTCATTTAAATAGAAACAAGTGCAATCACATCTTCTACAATTTTGTAAAATGCATAGACACTAAAGTGAGATGATCGAGTCTTACAGTGCTTAGGAATCAAGGGCACAACAAATAATAATACATACTTGTCATCTAATCCTAGTTGTTAAATTTAAATTCGTTTTTGACATTTGTGAAAATTAAGCGTTGCTTACATAGATTTTGTTAAATTTGAATACTGGAGACCTCTACATAATATGAGTTGATGTTTCTTATAATAAAAAATTGATTAAATTATTATGATTAATCAGTGGAACATCAAAATTCATAAAAAATATAAAATTCGTGATAATAATTTAGAACAATAAAAATTAAATTGTAACGCGTCACAAGCGCGTCATTTACTTAAATGTCAAAATTACAGTCTTAATAATAAAAACCTTGATACGATTACAATATATTTAAAAAATATTAAGTTTCTAGAGTTTCCTATTTAATTAGTATTTGGCTGGGGATACTAAATTGTATAATAATTGTTTAATATGTATTTTGTATATGTATTGGTAGTTGACATTTAATTTTAAGTATAGAAATCAATGTTTTAAGGTACTTTTTTTGGTTTTTCTTAGGAATTTAACAGTTTTTATTTCGAAATAATTGATTTCTTGATATTTTTTGGGTTTATATATTAACTAACTAACGATTATTACATATGTATATATACAAGATATATTTTGTACATATATTGTATATGTATACATTTTTTAAACAAAAATCAATCAAATAATTATTTATTTTTAAGTATTTTTCTTTTGTAATTATATTGTCGGTCGAAAGTTTAGTCGGAAACATTCTAATTTCATTCTTTTGTGTTTAAATCGCTGCTTACTTTGTCAACTGTCATATATATATATATATATATATATATATATATATAATATATACATATTTGAAGATATACTTGTTTTTTTATGATTTGCTAGTGGCATTTTAGTTTATTTTTCATTGTATCCGTTTTTATTATTAAAACGTTTTGTAAATTTAAAAAAAATTCGAGTGTTGGTAATAGGGTTTTATTAAAAAAAAATTAGGAATTAAATTACGGTAACTTTAAAACATATTTTTTTTTTTTAAGTTGTCTAATGTCTATACGTTTTACGTTTAGTACAATACCTAGTAAACAATATCTATAGATATTTATTTTTTATTTTTATAAAAAGTACAAATAGTTGTCAACTAAATATCTATTGTTGTATTTATCTTACAGATATATATAGATTCATATCACTACCTACGTACCAATAACTAATGTCATTTATTGTAAAGTTTTGGTTTTGATGGTTTTATAGGTTTTTTCTTTTCCTTTTTGCTTCACTGTTTTTTTTTATATTCATTCCTTTGTATCCTTTAATATTAATATATAAAACAAACGAGGAAGAGTGTAGTAGAGTAGACTGTGTCAACTCTGGGATATCTGTATGACCGTAATATAAACATAACCGGTTAACTACTTTTGGCAAAATTTCAAACATACAGCTTTATTAGGTTTAGTGTAATGCCCATATAAAATAAGAAGCTGTATAGCAGCTACTCGAACAAATTTTGCAGTAACTTTGTCCATTACACTAAACTATTTTTGGCAAAATTTCAGACATCCAGCTTCAATAGGTATAGAGTAATGTTCATATAAAAAAAGAAGTTGTATGACAGCTACCCGAACCTATGGACCTAAATGGCTGGACTTAAACAGCGATGACGGCTATTGCAAAAAAAAAATGAATTTGCGAAAAGTTCAAGATCATAGTCTTTTTAGTTTTTGAGTTATCGTGGGGGCGGATGGACGGACATACAAAGCTAAATCAATTTATTTTTCTATTGTGATCCGATCCATACACTTGAGTCTATATCTAACCCCCCTCCTTCTCTGCGTCACAAACGTAATGGCAAATTTAGTATACCCTTTTGACTAATAGTCATACGGGTATAAACAGAATGACTAGGAATAGAAATGCACCCGCCGGAAAGGGATGATTGTAAAAAATATTTTTGAAGGGTATACAAGTTTTGAGTATCTATAGATATGCTTATATATATATATATACATATATATAAAATAAACTACAGCGAAATACATAAATTGAGACCTTTTATTTTTTTTAAATATCTCTCTCTCTTCATAAAAAGGAAGATATCCTGTATAGATATATATAACAATGTACATGTATTCTATCTATAGATATAGATAATATTATAGATACATAATACATATGTACACTATTATGTAGTTTTTTTATAGTCATTAATTTGCACAAGATTGAATGTGTCGATAAGGGTTTTCATTTTCGTGTCACTATATTGAAAATGACTATTAAAAAAAAATAGACGCAAAATGTTAAATGTTTTTTTTTTTTTTTTTTATAGATTCTTTTACCGTTATATTCAATACATTAATACGTTGTATTTTTGTTTTTTTATTTTTATCAGTAGATATATTATTGATTTATACCTGGCAGGTATATATAGAAAATATTTTATTTTATATATATATATATATATATATATATATGTAAAAATTAAAGGGAAAATAGTTTTCATTCAATGCGTATTTGAACTTACATACTAGAATAAGTTGGAAGCAACTAGAATAACAATTTGGTTTACGTATGATAGTTAAATATTTAAAAAAAAAATTTTATTTCAGGATGTGAGTTCTAATAAAAAAAAAAAAAAGACATACAAAAATATAATAAAACTTGTAATGGGTTTATGGTTTAAAGTTTTTGAGAGTATAAAAAATATAATTTTAAAGTTTGTAAAAAGTTTGGTATTTTTTGAAATGGGGATGTTATTGATACGTGTATATATGTTAAAATGGTTGAAAACTTAAAAATCCTTTGAAAATCTTTTAATAATATTAATGTGAAATATTTTTAGGGCAAATTTGTAGCAACATAATGTATGTCAGCCAGCATCAATTCAGGATTATGTAAAATGTTTGGAATTTTATATTCTATTGATGAATTTAACTTATGAATTTATTCTATAGATACAGTTCGAATAAATTTTAATCAATAGTTTTAAATTTAAAAATATTTTATTTAAAATTTTTGAAAGAAATAATATATTAAAATTTAAAATATAATTTAATATATACTAATAAAAAATAAAAATCAGTTGCGTGGTAGTTCGAACGTTGCCCATTCAATTGGAGGGGGGTTGGATCTGAAATCTCGGTTTTATAAATCTCGTTTTATAAAAGCTGATAATTTTGGTTTTGTATCGAAATCAAAAATTCTTAAAAATCAGATTTTTCAATAAAATTTTAAGATTTTCTTAAAAAGCGAAATTTTTCTTAAAAAGCGAAAGGCTCCACCTGAAAAGGAAAATTTGAATCATTCCCTTGTCACATTGTACGTGGTAGGGCACTTTTTATAAATGTATAAATAATGGAGGTTAGTTTAGTTTTCAAAAAAAAATAATCATAGTCTTGAGAACACTAAAACGATAAAGATTTGGAAATCGTATTCATAGTCATGCCTAGAAACATGTTGAAATGCTGTACAGCCCATATATCTGTACACTATCCATATATTTATAAGAAATAATTATTATATAATAATATTCAAAGTTGAATGAATCTTAGCTTATTGAATCTTCTAATTACACCAAAAAGAGATTAAGAACTCCTGGCATCAGTTACATCAGGACTTACAATATTACAAAATACAAAATTACAATTCATATAATTTCCTCAGAAGAATAGGATTGGTCAATATGCGATATACTTTGTAATTGAACGTATTCTTAAAATAAATTCAATTAATAATTATTTTTATTGCATTCATTATTACTTAATTATTATTTAATATTTCCAAAACTAATAAATTGCAAATAAAAATTAGATTGAGGGCTTAATGAATATTAACTTAATTAAAATTTAATTTAAACTATAATCTTAACTAATTACCAAATAACCACACATTTTTTTTTAATAATAAAGAAGTATTGAAAGTGTATAATTTGGTGTGAATGAATAATTGCAGTTTCATTAGACCACTTTTTAAAATTCTGTTGTAAAAAAAATTCCCAAAGTATAATAAACCCTTTCAAAAGGGCAGAGTTGTTTTTTTTTAATAATAACTAATTGTTTTTAATTTTGTATCCTGGGATTTATGTAATATTCCTTTTGCATACACATGTGTTATAAATATTATTCGCAGAATAATATTTTATAAAATTTGTAATTACAGTAAGGTCTAGAAATTTTTAACTAAATAGACCAGATTTTGAACAGCTGGTCCAAAACTCTGAAAAATTTGCTAAATATTCATCACCAATTATTTAACTAAAGGTAACTAGTGTTGGGGAGTGCGCAAAATAACATTTAAATAATCAAATAAGAGCTATGGCCGAATAAGCTCTTAATAACTATGACCGAATAAGCTCGAAATTTAATTTTTTATAAAACGCTTTTTGTTTGTACTTCACAAGTTAAAAGCTTTCCCATTTTAATCAGCACTTGTAAACAAATTCAAAACTTTTTTTTATTTTGACACTTCATACTGAAACGTCAACACTGGTATAATTGGCAATTGTATTTGAAATTATTTAAAAACTCACATCATATTGTCTAATACCCAGGAAACCTTTGTTTTATAACATGCCTCGAAGTTTGACTCTCTACAAGCATTAAAATATCACTTTAAAATTTTGTGAAGTTCAAAATGTCATTCAAAAATATTGTACTTCTACTGTATTCATTTTTAAATAATACACCAAATTATATTGAACGTCATAATTAAGTTGTTTTTCATTTAATAAAAAATATAAATAAAAAAAAAAAAAAAAAATTGAAGCACTAATTTGTTTTTTGGGTTGTTTCTGGGTGTGATGCAACACTTTCCCATTTTTTTTATTTTATTTTATTATTAAAAATATTGTTGGCACCTTATAAATTGTTTTTCTATATTATTTTATTTTTAACTATAAATACTTTCACAAAAACAAAAAAACAAAAAAAAAACAACAAACTTGAGTTTACATTGAAAACAGAGTTACTATTAAAAAGTTGGTACACTCCTTTTAATGTTAATTTGTGCAGGACACGACAACATGATTTTAATATTAAAAAATAAGCAAAACACGACAACACAAAAATAATAAAAATATTTTTACTATAAACAAAATATCATTGCATTTAACTACTGCAATTTTTAAGGTGGTAACTGTATTTGTAGTAGTAGCAGTGGTAGTAGTGGTAGCAGCAGAACAGTAACAGAAAGACAAGAACACATAAATAATGACATTAATAGGATCAAAGGATTCTTTTTATAAGTCTCTTAAAACTCTTTTATGCAAAAATTTATAATCGATTTAACGTGTCATCACGAATGATAAAATAAAAAATCCGATACAAAATTGAATGATAACGGTTAAACTTATTGGTAAATTTTTTGTATTGAACAAAAATCCTGTACATGGTTTTTTGTTATTGTGGTAGTAAATATCCTTTCTGGTATTTGTATATTAAGTGTTAAAAACATAAAAATAGAAATGTTATACTTGTCAAGTAATTAAGGACATGCATGTATACTGTAAATATAGATGATGAGTCAAAAATAGAAATTGTACAGTAAAATAGGTGTGAATGAATTTAAACTTGTTTAGTTTTTGTTTTTTTAGTTATTCAAGTGTTTTACTGACTGAAAGGGGCCTGTCTGTATCATATGTACATGCTATGCAATAAGTGAGGAGGCAAGGCTGTAAGGGGAATATATTAAAAATTTATTAATAATCTTATAATATTAAAATTAATGTTTTTAAAATGGTATAGACAATGTGGCAGGATCTGATGGTATTCCAGGAGAAATAGAATAAGCTTGCCTTAATACCGCCGCCGGTATAATATCTCCTCCATAGCCTAGGTGGTTAGAACGCAACCTTGCAATCTAAACACTGTGGCAGTCCCGGGTTCGAATCCTGGTGGGAGATACCATATCCAGTAAAATTAATAATTATAATAAATTAATATATAACAAATTATAATATAATAATTCTATACCTAAAAATATGATAATAAATAATTAGTAACAAAAATATAAAAATATACCTATAATCGTGTTTCCAGCTATACTCTATAATCTAATAATTAATACTGAATAAACAATAACCTATATGTAATTGAACGACAATGTAATTGCAACTGTCATATGCAATTACAATGGCAGTACGCACCTAACAACATGACACGGTTTCTCTACTTGACCGATAGATGACACTAGAAGAAATTAAGAAGCGACATCTTGTAGATAGATTACAGTAGACCAATCATTTACTTAATTGAAAAAGGAAAAAACGATTCGAAACACAAGGCAGAGCCTCGGATAAGAAAAAAGCAGATGGAGATGCCTAGTAGATATCCCATGCTCCCAAGAGGAGTAATAAGGACAAAAAAAAAAAAAAAAAAAAATACCGCCGCCGATCTTCTGAGACCCCACATCATTGAAGCATGAGAAAATGAAAGGCTATCTCCATCTTGGAAAAAGGATACAATTGTTATATAACCGACAAAAGGCGATATCAAAGACTGGGACAACCAGCGTGGTCTCTTTCTCCTCAATACAGAGTACGAGATCATAGAAACTATTGCACAAGGCAAAGCGCTGGAAAAAATAACTAAAGTTACACGATAAAAAAGCAGGCTTCCGCTCGAACAGAAGCTGTTTAAATCAAGCAAAGGCATTGTGAATTATCATCGAGGAATCGATTGAATGGTGATCTCCCCTCTACCTGCTGTCCTTAGACTTTAAGAAAGTGTTCGACACTGTAAAAAGAATTGCCATTTGGAGATTACTGAAAGATAAAGGCAAATCATATTCACATTCGTCGTAGAAAATGTAAAGATTGTAAACGGAATAGAGGTATTACTTAGACCGCTTCGCGGAGTGATTCTTTTTATTTATAACCATTAATTTGAGTCCAATGCAACATTATTTCAGAATTTGATAAAGCATTTTAAATACTATCACAATTAGTTAGCCAAGTACTGAACCAATTGACTGCCAACAAATCTTTAACTAGCCAAGCATCGAACCAATTGGTCGTCAAAAAATGGAAAGACATCTGTAATTAGCCAAGTAACGAACCAGTTGACTACGAATCTGTTAAAAAACGAAACTACAAATTTTAAATAACGAACTTTTTTCATAAAAATAACTTTTAGGTAAAATTTTTTATCAATTTTCCAGGACTGGATTAGGACAATTAAATATACTATAATCTGAATCAATTTTAGAATATATATATATATATACCAATATAAATTAATTCTTTAACGAAAGCGCTCATCAATGAAATTGTCGCCTAAAACTACATTTTATTGTTTTATTTCTTGATTATGGGAACTTTAATTTGTCCAACTCCCATATAACCAGGTGTTTTCTTTATTTGTCGTATTTATATACAAATTATATATACATATATATCTATATATATTTAATATTTTAATCGTTTAAATTAAATAGTTAGATATAGGATCAAAGACGAATGTCTTCTGCAAAATGTAAAAAAAATTAAATTGGAAAAAAACTTATCTTGAATTTCCTTCCTGGTGATATTTATCAATTTTTACATACATATAATAAAACCATTTAATCGTTATATATATAAAGATATATTTATTCAATGATTGTATCTTTATATACAAAATATATCGGATATATACTATATTATGTATATGTATTATGCAATTGATATTCAATCTATAAAAATTGCATTTCATATCCCTTTTTTTTTTTCCTTTATGTTTGTTGCACAATTTCTACAATTTTTTTAACATCTCTTATAACTTTTCTATAACATGGAATATATGCGAAGTATTGCGATACTATTGACAAATTTTGAGATTTCTCTCTTATGTATTGTAATATAATTTAAATTTGATTAAATTTAGATATAGTGAATGTGTGGAACAATTTCTATTCAAATTCCTTTTTTTTTTGGTGAGCAATGCTTCCCTTTTGAAAAATTTTTAATTAGAACGCTTAATGACATTAAAAAAGAATTTGAACTGTTTTATACTATAGAGAAATGCTTAGTTTTGATTTAAATCAAATGATTTTTGTACATTTTAGTATTTGACTTTTAATTTTAGTTTGTTATTGTTAACATCTAGTTACCTCAAGCAGAGAGGGGGTTGTTTAGATTTGGAATTCAATATTGGTAATATTTCTAGCTACATATGTCAGTTTTTACAGTATACTTTTATTAGTAAGCTTTGCTTAGTCTATACTAAAGTATTTTATTTAGAAGATTCAAAGATTCGATTCGATCTGACGAAGAGGTATTTCTTTAGAAAGAGTTTAAGCTTCTGACTTCAAACCTTTTTTATGATCAGATTTTCAATGTCAGCTTTTATCAAAGCCTAATTTTTTTAGAAAAATTTATAAATACTTGACTTATTTTTTTTTTTTAAAAATCTAAAGAATAACTCCACACCAATTATATCTTCTTGATTTCATTTTGTTATTTTATATTTTCTTAATTTTTTTTTTATTTTATATTAAATGTATTTAGAATCGTTTTATATTTATTTTTTTTTACCACATATACTTATATTTTTTTAGAAATAATTTTTTTTTTTGAAAGATTGAAATCAACATCTAGATCTAACTAAAAGTCCATAAAATAGAATATTTTATTGGAATAATCTTTTGGGATAAATGGATGCATCTCTAAAATTTGAAAGGCATTTTAAAAAATATATCTATATATATACATGCAATGAAGATGCAGATATAGATATCCATATATATACATATATAAAATATAATGTAATCTTAGAATATAATATTAAAAAAAAAGAAAAATTGCATTTTGAAAAAGTTGAAAATATAAAAACAACAAAAACAACAAAATAATAAGAATCAATGAATCTTATTTTTTATTATATTTTTATATCTTTAGATTTTAATCTTTTTTTATTATTTTTATTAAAAAATATATAAAAAAAACATCAGATTTATTTTATATTATAAAAAAAAAAATATATATATATATTTATATATATGCTGTACAAAATATGTCTACCTCATCTAGTTATAGACCTGTTTTTTATTCTAAAAAGATCTTCAAGTTTTGTGTTGTTAGTTTTTAAAACGGATTCCAAGTATAGATGAGTACCTACTGTTTTTTAAACTTTAATATTGGTAATATTCAAGGTATTCATATGTTAGTGATTTGGATTTATTTTAAAATAATAGAACGATAGATATTTGATTAGAAAAATATTGAGAAAAAAAAAACCTTAGAAAAATAGAAAATAAATAAAAAAAAACAAGAAAATTAAAATTGATTCTAAAGATACAAAAAAAAAAAAAAACAAAAAAAAAAAAATTGTATCTTACCTATAGGTTCTATTGATTGAGCTTGTTGAAAAACAGATATTGAAAATATCTACAAACATTCGTTTGTTATCTTGTATTTCATTCAAAGTTTTTGTACTTGGTTTTAAGCTCTCAGTTCTCGGCATTTTTCTATCAATATAGAATTTCTTTTTAATTTAAAAATTTTCCAAACAAACAAAATAAGTTCTTCTGTTTTTCTTTGATTTTTATTTTAAAATTCTATAATTTTTAATCGAATAAATGAAGAAAACAAGGAAACTACAAGGTGTTATAACAAAACATTATTGTCTGAATATTAATAAAGTAAATATAGTGATATGTCAAAAATAGAAACAGTAAATATAGTGAAATGTCAAAAATTCGATAATTAGGGTTTAAAAGTATTATTTAAGTTCTTCCTTTAAGTGATTTAGGCATTCAACACTTAAAAAACCGAATTTAGTGTGCAGGAGGACTTTTGACATTGCTTAAAATTTTAAATTCTATTTAGATTAATTGATTGGTTTGCTTCATTAAATTAAATTCCGTCCTAAATGTCCTTTTAACTAAATCCGGGTTTTAACTAAGAAGCTATCAAAGTCTATTAACTTTTATGTATGGCTAAATTAAGAATTATTTTCTAGTTTGTACATGAAATTTTGAAGAGGCTTCCATGGGATGTGTTTCAAGGGCACTTTCACATTAAGGGTTTAATTTTATGACCAAGACTCACAAAATTATAGAGAGTTTAACAAAATATAATATGACAGCTCTTTGTAATATTGAGTAAAATTGTATTTAAGTACAGTTGTATGTGCCATTACTTTGTCAAGTACTAGTCAAGTACTTAGATTTCGGTACTTACAAGTTGTAATTATAAGTAAAAGATTCAAGTAAAAATACTTGTAATTTCCAGAAAGTTAAATAACTTTAGATAACATTTTGAGTTAAATTACTTTTGTAATTATTTTTTGATACTTAAAGATTTTCAAGTAATTAAAAACCAAAAAATACTTAAGTATTAAGTATTCAATTATTTTTCAAGTATTCAAGTATTTTGCAAATATTTTTCATCAAAACCACAAAGTAATAAGTACAAGGAAATGATACTTGGTACTTTAAATATACTTAATATGATAATCTATTGGTACATTTTCAAAACACTCTGTTTCAAAATAAAAGTGATTTTAAATCAATCTATCATTTATTTAATATATAATATTTACTTATATTTTTGTAATCCAAACTAATTTATACCTATATATTATATTTTTCAAGTTTATCTATATTGTTATTTTATTTAATCAATAGAAATCTGAAGATAATAGCAGTCTAAAAATATTTAAATTTCATTATAAAATTTTTAATGAAATTTTCTTAAAATAACTTCCATTTTTTTGTTTTATTTAAATTAAAAAATATGTTTTTTAATCGAATTTTAATAATTCAAAATATTATTTAATATTAAAATGTCTTCTATTGTTGGGGTATTTGAAAGAAATTGCAATTTTTATTTTATTTTGAAAGTATAAGATTTTTTTATTGGATATAAAAGATATGATAAAAAAAATGCATAATTTTATATAAAAATCTGTACAATTATTAAAATCAATTTTGAAAGTCTTAAGATACTTAGCTTAATTAGTGGTAGTAAAAATTCACTACAATTTTCACTAAAAGTACTGAAAGAACTTTCAGAAAATACTAAATTAAATACTTTCTATTTATTTATAACCACAATATTAATTATTTTGTTTGTATTATATATTTTTATCTTTCAATTATATTTGGTCACCATGGGGATTTGTACAGACAAATTATTTTCAACTATTTTATTTTATTATTAATTATTTTCACACAAGTACAAGAATCGAATCCGCACTCCCTCGGTTTGTAAGCCAAATGCTTACCCACTAAGACACGAGGCCCCTACATATTTGTATACAATATATAATTTCTGAATTTCTGTGGGGTTAAGAATACAAATTTAACTTGTAGATTTCTGCAAGATTCTATAAACGCGATATGAACAATGATGGAACGGTAAAGAGATGCAGTCCTTTCAATTAAATGATTTCGTTGGAATTCGAACTTTAGGCGGATTAACATCAGATGAAAAAGCCATGGCGCTGTGAAATTAATCCAAATGTAGTTAGATCAAAGGCAAATCATTTTAGGAACTATATAATTGATTTTTTAGATTAAATTAGAGACTTAGAACCTGGGTGGTCTTAACATATTTTTCATTGTGAGTTTGGGCGATCTGGTTCTGAATCCCTTATATGATTGTCTTTTTATGTTCATATAACCTCTTTTGTGGTGTTCTCATCTTATAATAAGTCCAGACATATATTAATTACATAGTACGACATATTGAAATACTTACATTATAACAAAAATCATTATCCATGTGCTTATATACATAATATGTAGAAATACCACAAGTTCAAAAGTTCATAATTTTTTATATAAGGTGTTAAATTGTTTTTAAAATACTTAAATCCTTTAAAATTTTCTTTTAATTTTCTTACTATACAAAATTATATATACATTATACATATATATATATATACATATTTATTTATTACTAATATTTTTTTTTTTTTATTTTTTTCATTTCAGGTGAGAAAATTTTCTTCTTTTTATAATTGTAAAGGTTTGTAATGAACAATTTTGTGTAAATTATATAATGTTATCAAAGATCTTATAAACACGATTTATTTTTATTTCGGACATCAAAAGTAAGTACTTATATAATATGTAATTGAATACCAACTAGTACTTAGTACTGAAGACAAGTCAAAATAGCAACAAATTAATAAAAATTACGTTTTTTTTTCCTGTATTAAAGAAATGAATATTGAAAAAAAAAATCTAGAATCACATTAGAACCGTGTGATATTTTGGAAATGCAATTTTTTATATGCGTTTTAGAGACAAAATAAGAATCGTGATTACTTACAACAAAAAAAATTAACAATTCGTTATACGATTTTACTGGATTAGAGGTTAGAGATTTGGACAATTTTGAACTTTTTGTACATCTACTAATCGTTTTTATGATTATTCTTTATGAAGACTCACTTCTGACTTTAGTTAAATGGTTATTACTTTTGTGATTACTTTTTACCAATGTATAGTTATAAATTTGATAATCACTAGTGTTCAAGAAACACATCTATACTTAAAAAGAAAAGTAAAAACAAATGGATATATCCAGGAATGTAAATTGAAAATATTTAACCTAATATCTTACATAAAATCGATTTAAATAAAAAATCCTTACTTAAGTTTTACTAAATCTATCTCAAACTGATCGATTACAATTTCCACAGGATGAAACTAGTTTATTTTTTCTATTTTAACCATCTTCAATATTACCGTACTGCAATAGAGCTGATAAGATAAGACCGAATCTGAACAATTTTACATTTGATCAATTTTTCTATTAGAAATCCAAAGCCTAATGCGCTTAAATATATTTTTATATTAATGTTACCATGGTAACCAAAAAGTACTAATAACTGTTATTAGCATGATTAATTTTATTTTATTGTTAATCTATCGAAAATTGAACCATTACAATTTCCTCAGTATGAAATTAGATTTTTTTTTCCATTAGTTTGAAACCATCTTCAACATTACCTTACTGCATTAGAGCAGATAAGATTATGGCCGAATCTGAATAATTTTGAATTTGACTAATTTCTATATTAGACATCCAAATCCTAATATGCATATTTTGATATTGAGTTACCATGGTAACCAAAAAGTACTAATAACTGTTATTTGCATGGTTAACATTATTTTATGAGTCGACCCATGCTACAAGAACATGTTATATCGATTAATAAGTTAAAATTAACAAACTTTAAACCTTGCTTTAACATTTTAAACAAACACTTATACCCGATGACGTAATCAATTAGTAATGATAGTTAGCTAAATCAACAATGTAACTGGTACTAAGTAAAAAGCATGATGAGATTTTTCATATAAAACAAATTATTACCACTCAAAAAATATATTTTAACAGAAGGTCGAAGAGGAAGTATACCTTTACTAATTTTCTTTCTCTATTAGACATTATACACTTATATACAAGTCTTTTATTAGTAACACTCATCTAATTTTAACACTTTATTAAAAAAGTTGTTTTTTATTGTTTATTTTTGTTAACATAAAAACTTTTAACTACTTAATTCATTGAGGCCTCAAATATTCTAATAAAGAAACTTATTTAAATTTCCCTAGAGCATGATTTAAACCTTTTAAACTAATTTTTGAACTAAATATAAATTTATAAAAAAAAAAAAACAAACAAAACCTAATTATAAAATTCATTAAAAACAAGAGAGAACTAATTTTTGAATTTAATATTTTACTATGACATTTTTTTTTAATAGTGTAGGAGATATAATTATAATTTTAAGCTAAGGATATTCTAAATATGTCCTTGAATATTGTGATATATAAATATACATATATTTAAATACATATCCAAATTATTGTTCATTTTTTTTTGTAATATTTGTCAAAAAGAAAATTATATTTATAAACATGTATATATATACATGTTATATATACTGTTATTATATAATTTATTAAAATAATGAATCTTATGAAGGACATTCTTAAATAAAAATATCCTATAATTCAAAAACACAAAACAAACAAAACTACAAAATGTCATTTTATAATACATATTTGTAATATGTATCTACAGATATATCTGAAGATACAACCAAAAGCTACGAGTATATAAAAAAAATTGAACAAAATAAAAAATATACATATATAGTTTATTTAAATTTGGAAATGCATATAGTTTTGATATATTTTCGGAAAAAAAAGGATAACAAATTTTAATATGTCCTTTATGTCTTATGTTTTAAACATTAGCAAAAGAAACCCCCAAAATTTTTTCATTTAGTTTTTTTAATTTAAATAAAAAAACCGATCCTTTGGATTATTATGGTAGTAAAGAACATTTATTTTGTAGGTTGTGCAAATAAGTAGTGTGCAAAAAAAAAACACAACTAAAACTAGAATAATATCTGTTTAACAAAAAAATTGTGTCATGGTTCGCCCACAGATTTTACAATAATGAATTTGGTTATTTGGGTGGTGGGTTCTTTTTGTTGAAGGAAAAATTCGTTCTTGAACAGGACAACAAATATGTCAAGTAAATTTAAAATATGAAATATTTGTTTTTTTTTATGATGTTTGCAAAAAGTGGTGGGGAAGGAGAACCTAAAAATCTCAAGGCACTCATTGCAACTGAAGGCTATCATATTCAGAAAATAAGTCTTTTGTTATTTTGTTTTGTGATTTTTTTTTTTGACTATTACGCGGTGGTTTGTTTTGGTCATAATTTTTATTATGAAATTTTTATTAAAATTTTAACTAATTTAAATATTTTTATTTTAATATCGATTTTTTTTTTAAATTCTTTTATATTTGCATTGCCAATTAAATTTAATAGAAATGAGTAAAAATTCATTTATTTCAATTATTTTAACCCATTAACTACTAAGGAATTATTTAAGTAATTTATTAAATAAGCCATGGCCTGTTAAAAACGATGGCTTTGGCAAACAATTGTTTTAATCATGGTTAAATTTTTTTAATCCGTTAACTGTCTAGGAATTAGATAAGTCATTTAGTCAGGTAGGGGTTAATTTATAAAGCAGACAATGGATTAATTAGTTTTGATATATGCAAAATGACAGTTTGACACAATTCTTATTATCTAACTCTTCGTTTTGAAGGAAATAATAAGTGTGAAAAATTAATTTAGATTTTGTAGGGTCCTTTAAGTTTTTTTTGCTCGTTGTATTTACTTCCAGATTTCGAATATTCGACAAGATTCCATTTTAATTTTAAAATAATTCCATTCTCATGCACATCACAAGAATAAAGACTATTAAAATAAACCGTTCACAGGTAAATTAATTAAGAACTAAAAATAAAAATTAGGATAAAGGATAAGAACATGCAAGGCCTGGTATATTTCAAGTCATGGTGAATTGTGGAAAGCACAATTGTAGTATTTCAAATTGTTATTCTTTAAATATGTCAATGACTTTAAATATTTTCATATAGGTAGGAATATTATGTAAACGTTTAGAGTTTTTTACTCCGGTTTGTTTAAGAAAAATTGGAATTAGAAATATGCCGATTTCGTTACTCTGACTTATAATTTCATTTCAATTGCAGTAATCATTTCAAAATCACCAGTACAATTTAATACTGGTTTAGAAGTACATTTTGCAATTAATATTTAAGCAAATATTTGATAAATTATTACAGAATTTTCCAAACTTTAGCTCAGATATATTTTGCATCATTTAGAAAGTTTTAATTCATTTAATCCCTGCATTACCCTGAAATTGATGACTCCCATTTCAATATGTAAGAAATAAATATATAACTTTAATATTAAAATATCTAATTAATTTTAAAAAAGAAATGTAATCTCCTACAAATATTTCATATGAGGAAAAGAATTCTTTAAAATCACAAAAACAAAATCCAGAGTCATTTTAAGTTCGAAGATAAATATGAATATATATTTCATTTTTTTAAAAACCAAATTAATTCACTTAGATCTTAAAAGATGTTCTATTTTAAAATAAAAGATGGTGTTATAGTATATAGATATGTAATATTATTATATAATATTATTTGTCCTTTTTTCTTCTTTATTCATAAGATACTTTCCATTTTCCTTGTATCTTATGTTATTAAACTACTTAAATGCACGTCAAATATATTTATTGTATTTTCTTTTATAAATCTTTTATATTTAAAAACATCCATTTTAAATAAAAGTTATTAACTGACATTCATATGTGTTCTTTTGAAAAATTCTTTTAAAAAAGAATTAAACTATAAAATGCAATGCAAAAGTTATGCAACATAAATATGCATAAGATATGAAAATGCTGTGATTGTGTAAATACAACAAATACAAAAAAAAAAACAGATAAATTTAAAGAATATTATTTAAAACAAAGGAGTCATAACTTTAATCCTTTTTTTTTTTTTGAAAAATAGTTACAAAATCTTTTTGTGCATCTTATTCACTCACTTTATATAGACAACTTAAGGTATTTAATTTTATTTTTGTATTTGTTTTTTATTTTATTTTCATTATTTTAAATAAAATGGTATTGTTTTAATATTTAAAATTTTTCATTCTGATATTTTGGTGTATAGGACGATCAAAATGAAACATAGTAAGTACTGATTACGTAATACAAGTTACATCATATTGAGTGATTACTTCGTGAATGTGATTACCAAATTTAAGTTCTACTAATACTTTAAAAAGTATAAAAAAGATTTAGATTTAACACTTTCATAGCAAAAGGAAGACTCTTGATTTTTTTTAGAGTATCAGAAAGTATGAGGAACCAAATAAATATAAGGGTAATTTAGTAGTTACTTCTGAAACAATTACAGTATTCACGATGCTAAAATAACGACATCGCTGTAATCAGTTGATAATAATTTCATTAGGCACTACAATAGTATAAAATGTAGTTACAGTTAAGAGAGATGTTAACCGTTAGAGAGGCATTTTAGAAATTTTTTTAACAGTTTTAATTTTTAGACCCTACATTTAAAATAGGGATGTAAGTATATTCACTTTGGTACGAGGCTTGTAATCACTAAAAGTAATTAAGCTAGATATAGAAAAGTATACACATAGATGGCATCTCTTAAGTCGATTTAGTGATGTCCGCCCGTTCGTCCATCCGTACTCCGCCGGATAACTCAAAAAATAATAATGCTGTTTTGATGAAATTTAAACTGTAGGTTATTCGTGCTGAAAGTAGGACGGGATTTTGAATGGGTGAGATCCTTTGTACTCTATACAAGGGTGTTTTTTTTCTGTGTCCCTTATTTCCCTAGACTGTGGAATAAATTTGAAAGATGTTTCGAGTACAGCTCAAGAGTTTAGAATCTTGAAACATGCAATCGAACGAAGGGTTAAATGAGCATAGTGTCGTGACCAATAAAAATAGGATCTGCATAGATTTAGAACTTTCAAAATACAAAAGTGTTGTTTTCTGTGCCTCTTGTTTCACTAAAGTGTGGAATGAATTGGAAATATGTTTCGAGTACAGCCCACATGCCACCCAAAACCTAATCAGCACATCTTCGAAATTAATAATGATTGAACTTGAAATTTGGTATATTTGGTTGTATCCGTCCTAATTTCATTATATTCTTAAAATTTGGGATGAATTGGGGTGATGATTTGGATTCCGTATCACACGCTTCTAAAACCTACGAGCATATTTTCGAAATTCTTAAAGATGCATACTTATTCATATAATTTTAGGAAACCATGTAGTTCGCTAAATATTTGTCTTCTTCCCAAAGGACAACATTTAGATTCAAGTTTATTTTTTTTATTATTATTATCCTTTTAACGGTAAAGGATAGCACTTTATTTTTTATGTTTCTAAATTTTTTTATTTTCATTTTTGTATCCCTCCTTATTCAATTTATTTTACTTTCTTAACACTTGCATTGAAATGTCTCTATGTACTAATAAATTGTGTATTTTTTTTTTTTAGTTTTATTTCTATATATATATATTTTTTACTTTTTTTTTTTGTGTGTGTGTTAGTGGATGATGTTGTTTCGGTTGGTGTCGTCGCCACTTTACTGTAATAACTTTACCTTTATTTAGTTTTATTTTTTTTTTTTTTTCTTATAATTTTATTGCTTTGTGTTATTGCTTAATTCTATAATATATGTCTATAATCTATATATATGTATATGTATGTCCAGATGACAAGTATTCAAGACCGCACCCAATAAATTCCTGTGGGAAAAAGTTGTAGATTGGTTATACACTCATATTTATTATTATAGTGTATATTTTGTATAAAAACTAATGTTCCTACAATACATACCGTTATTAGTTTTTTCCCGTTATTTTTTTTATTTTGTGGATTAAACATAGTGTGGTTTATTGTTGGTGCCTGCATATATTGCGTGTCTATAACATCTTGTTTTTTTTTTTTAATATTGTCTATTTTATGCTTGGTTACCCTATGAATAAAACAATTCGTTAAACGTGGGCTGGTTGATGTATTAAAGGATAATATTTTTTATATTTGAAGATGTTATATGAGTCCTTGAGTTTTTATATTAAATTAGTTCTTACTTTGTTTTTGTACTTCTGTGCTGGCTTCACTTATTTCAAATTAAGGCACGATTGTAAGGAGTTGGTATAGAATGTGGTTCTTTATATATTGAATTAACGTTTTACAAAGAATTTATCAGTATTTATTCTCATTGAATGAACTTTAAATATTGTATTGTATTGCCGGATGATCTATCTTGTAGACATGTATTTAGAAGTTTTTGAATTCTTATGGTTGAGATCTTTTTAAAAAATTGTGAAAGCAGACAAAAAATCGATAAATAAAAAAAGGTAGGTATCTATGGTTGTACTACGGTTTTATGTGCAGAGGATTAGTTGTAGTCAATATAGTTATTTACAATCTATAGATATCAGTTTATTTATATTTAAAATGTTTCGAAGTCAAAGAATAATGAATGTTTGTGTGTAGATACGCATAAAATTGTGTAAATCCGCATTAAT
Organism: Dolichopus griseipennis; assembly: GCA_963082915.1. Classification (NCBI taxonomy): domain Eukaryota; kingdom Metazoa; phylum Arthropoda; class Insecta; order Diptera; family Dolichopodidae; genus Dolichopus; species Dolichopus griseipennis. The sequence goes on along the minus strand of OY720442.1, from coordinate 33,841,931 downwards.
ATCCTATATTAAATTGTTTAATATGTCTTTAAGGCGATATACTTAAAAAAAATGAACAGATAGATTACAAGAGTTAATATGCTTTGTTCATTAGTATCTACTATCTTTTATTGTTTGTAAAGATGTATATCAGAATTTCATCTATGGAATAAAATTAGAACTTTGTGGTGGATGATGAAATATTTAAGTACCCGAAATATATGTACGAGGATAACATTAGAATAAGGTTTATTTAAAAGTTTCTTTTTAATCTTATATTAATGCATGGTTTTTGTGGTGAATTATTGAATATTTTTGGAGTATATTAAATTAAATTATATTAACTTGTATGAAAATAGTTATTTTTGTAGGATAAGTAACTATATAGAAATAGTGCGAACGGAATATGAAAATTTTCAATGGGATTAATAATTTTTAAGACTTGTATATAAAGAAGTATATAAGAAAATGAAAATTTTCAATGGCTTCTAAGAAACTTAATTTAAATAAATTGAAAGTTAAAAGGAGTCATTTAGCCATGTTTAGTATCTGGATAAAGTGTCTTTTATTTTTTTTTTAATTTTGAATTAACTATTAGCACTTTTTTATATTCTTTCCCACACCTTTAAAAAGGGAGTAAAGGACACTCATAAAATCTATTTCGACTAGGCTTCAGATTCTTTAATCGTTGTATTCACTAAACCGTTCATTACTCGGCTGGAGCTATTATATAGGATTATAAATACACAAATATTAATTTTGTGGGGCATCTAATATCTTAGATAAGAGTGATTATTATATATATATATTTTTATTAAATTTTATTTCGATATAAACTATTACGATATAATTATACAAGTTTACAAAATTTTTTTTATTAGTTTTCATCTGACCCAGGACTTATACCCGAGAACTAACACTTAAAAAATCGATGTCTTAATGACTACGCTATTGGTCAGAGGTTAGGATATAGTGTATCATAAAGCTATACAAAGAGAGACTTCTGTTTAATATAAAGAACATTTTATCACTAATATTTTAATTTTTCGAAAACACTAGAAAGGGTTGTTTGAGATGAACACGTTTCCGTTCGAAAAACATTTCTGATTATCTAATTGAGGCTAGTTTAAATGGAAATGTATTGATATTTTAGAAGTTTTAGATCTACTTCCACGGATTTGAATTTTCCGCGGATCTGGCTAATTTGATTTTTTTTTATTATGAATTGTATATACATATGTATATGTATGTACTAATATTTTTCTGTATATTATTAGGTGTTAGTTCCAATCAATTTGATTTTATCTTAATATATTGAATTAAATACTTTAGTAGTGTACCATACCAATATTAATTGAACCTAAGGATTTTAATATCCAATTAAATAGTAATTTAAAGTGGAATTTCTAAAATTCATAAGGATTAGATATACATAGTATTTCAATAATCACTCATTCAATACTTTCCCAATCATTTCGTTTATCAAAATAATGGAAAATTGTTTGATAATATATTCTACAAGTTTTTAAGTACCCCCTGTGACTCTTCAATTAATCTGTAAATTTTTAATTGAAATATTTAAAATAATTAAAAATTTTCCACAAAAGACTTTTCAAGTTCAAAGGAATTCCTTTTTATCCCAACTCTTAAAATCGCAAATCTTTCGTTTGCTTTTCTAATCTAACAGTAAATCCTAACAAACCCACACAAGATGCAAAAATAATACTTCAAATTCTTTGAAATAGACGTTTTGTTTTTGAAAAATATTAATTCATAATTAGTATTTGCGTATTAAAATTCTTTCCTAAATAATAAATACTTTAAATTAACTCTTGACAAGTTAAATCAAAATAACTGTCAGAGCACACAAAAATTTCGGAAAAACTTCTAAAGAATATCAAGTCAACAAAAATATCAAACGCAATATTCTTCAAAAGAATATTAAATATGTGTATGTATATACAGGGTGGTGCAAAGCGACCAATATGGTTTGAATGTTTAATAATTTTGTTATTTAATGGTTAATTATTATTATTATATTTTTGTTATACAGTATATTAATGGGGAATATTTTTAGCTTAAGTATGTAAAATTATATCCCGGAAGTGGTGACCATTTTTGTTTTCGCACATTCGTGCTCTTTCCAGTACATTTTCCATTACTTTTCGTAATTTTTTGTCGCTGTTCGGTTGTTTACTGTTTCCTTTCCAATTCCCCAAGTTTTCTTCACAAAATTCTGAAATAAATACGTCTTAGATTTTTTATATTTTCCATAACTTTTCGTAATTTTTTATCGCTGTTCCGTTGTTTACTGTTCCCTTTCCAATTCCCCAAGTTTTCTTCACAAAATTCTGAAATAAAAAATATAAATAAATTTAAAAAGTTATTAAACATTCAAAGCATACAGGTCGTTTTGCGCAACCCTGTATAATATGGTAATATTCTGGATAATATTTTGATAAACCAAAATTTTAATCACATATTTTTATATATATTTATATATGAATATATGTATAACGAATTTATAAAAGTCTAAATATATATGAATTATATACTTTAACCACTTATCACAAAATTTCAAAATTTTTAAAACCATATTTTTTTTTATAATACTTTGTAATTACTGAAATAAAAAGTTAACACGCACTTATAATAATATAATTCTATCTCTGTTTATTCAAAAAAAAAAAAAGAGATAGAAATATAAAAATTTAAAATTTATTGGAAATTTTTTGGATGCAAAACCGCACAGAGTTAAACAAAATATCAAACACACAAAACCTGTTATTTATATTTTAGTGTGTCTGTGTTTTTATTTTTTGGTGAGTGTTCAAAAAAGTCACAAAATTTTTAGGGCGACACTCAATTTTTTTAGTTTTTATATCATCATCTTTTTCAAAATTTCTATTCCTTGTTTGTTATCAACGATTCGTACAGTTGGAGTAGTTCAGTAAGCGCATTTTAATATTTACTATATTTTTGTGTATATTAAATTAAAACTTTAAAATTATAGATAACACAAAATTAACATAACCTCAAAATTTAATAGAGATCAACTACAGAATCTAAACATATTATTATGCCCATATAAATATATGTATAGGAATATTTGGATGCATGTGAGTTTAATTTGTAGGATTTATTCAAGGCATACAGTGACTCTGGTTGCGTATCTTGGAAGACGTTGATTTGGAAATCTGTTAGAAGATTCTTACTGCCATAAAACTGCAGTTGATAGAAAAATTATACTCTGCAGAAGAGTATAAAGGAATGATCTATATAATTTAGATGTTAAAAAATGAATATTCATTCTCTGACGCAGTTCTTCTTTCTTCTTTGGGCCCCTTCAGACGGTACTAACATTCACATGGCATCTTATTCACATCTACAATATTTATATTGATTTCCTGATTGAATGTATAATATTCTTGTCAACATGGTTCCAGAGGCCTTTATCACATTTAGGTATAAATGCCTTGAAGTGCAAGATCTTGCGACGAGCGCTTTAGTGCTTGATTCAGTACTATTAATTGGACGTCCGGGTAACCGCTTTGTCTCCAACGCATATATAAGCTTCTCCATTTCCACTGCAGGCAGTGATTACATTTTTAGATGTTCTCTTTGAATACTAGGACCTAATTAGTATTTCTAATATCAATCTGTAGTTTCGGAAGACAGGCTTACTGACATTTAGTTGTAAATGACTAACTTTGAAAATTTAAACCGTTTAAGTTAAAGCATGACTGTATTTTTATTCTTTTATTTTGAAAATAGTTATTTTTGAAATTTTAAAATAAATTGTAGGGTAACAGCCGTCATCATCACATAAAACCAAGTTGTAAGTTTTCATTTCTATATTTTGAATTTTTCTGATTACATATACTATGTGTGTATGGAACAATAATCCTGTCTATTTCCTTTTCCTATCAATTCTCCATGAATTTTACAAATGCAGAGTTTTTATTTGTTAATTTTGTTGTTTTTACTTTCTAGTCGTTTTTCTGTTATGATGCAGGATTGCAGCATCAGTGACCAGATTTTATTCTTTCTACAATTTTTATTTAACTCATCCATGTGTATATGGAAATATTTCCAAAATAACGGTATGATTTAGGTGCATGTAATTGAAAAAGTGGGGGAGATCCTAATGAAGAAGTAATAGTTAAAATTAGATATTACAGAACAGGAACTTTAATTCAAAGTAAAAGTCATCATCTATCCAATGCAAGGCAATTTACACTTACACTCTTGAAAGTTGCAATGAAAATCAAATATAACAAATGTTGCAAAATTTTATGAATGACTAAATAAATAAATTAAAATATAGTTTACAATTTTGTATCGATGATGTTAAACTTTTAACATCCTCTTTCCTTCCAAGATTATATGTATCCATGTGCACATTTGTATTATAATTACATATTCAATATACATTTACAATTTTAAATTTTAAGCAAGTTAAATATGAGACCTTGGTGAAAGTGTAGGGGAAGGGGTGTTATTGACTTAAACAAGTTAAATATGAATGTTGTGGTTTTTAAGCTCTATAAATGTACAGCACTGATGTAGAAATAGTACAGATGAATTCATTTTAAAAACGAAAGTTTATGTAATTGATACAAACCTATCAAATTAAAAGTTGCTGCGGCATATATAAACAATATTGTGTCACAATATTTGATGAAGATTAACAAAACTTTTTGATACCAGTTATTTGGGTAAAAATAGTTTGGTAAGATTTTATTGGGATTGTAAAATTATAAGTAGTTAAAAATTGGCTTCTCAGAACAATCAGCATTTGCAGCATATTTTTAAAAACTAGAAAAAGTATTATTAAGTGAGAGTTAAAATTTATTACCCGGTACAACTTTTGTGTTAAATCCCTGTTTCATGAAACCGTTTCTTTTAATCGCTGTAGTCGTAAAGTAATGTGGGAAGATTTCCGAAAGGAAAAGTTAATTATAGAGATGTTTAGAGCCCGATATGAAACTACAACAGTTTAATGTTCTATTTGTACTCGACAGTAGCAACGTTTCTGCATCGCTATGTATGCATCTGTTAATATATTTTTTCAAAGTTACAGTTACATTCTGAACACTCAATTAAATATATTTTCGTAGAATTAGCAGGATAAAATGTATTTTCGAAAAGATCCAGCAACATTTACTGTTTTGAGAATAGGTTTCTGCTTAGTCATCAAGTAAAGATAGACTTACGTCTGAGTTCATTCTATCTATTCACTTGAATATATTTTCATAGAATTAATAGAACTACTATATTCCAAGAACTTTCCCATTATCAAGGAAAATTCCTGAGCTGAACTTTTATTATATAGGCAATTAAAGTTAGGTTTAATAGAAACTTTTAAAACTACACTTATTTTAAAAAAATCTTCCAACAGCTTTTACAGTTATAATATCGATTTTTTTCATCACAAATACAAAGTTAAATAATTTACTTTAATCTTAAAATATATAGAGGTAGGTCTCTAGATTTAGGTAGAGGTATATAATATAAACTTCCCCTATTGATTTTTGATTATTCCCATTAGAATTTTCCAATTAATTTTCTCGATTTTCTCAATTTAGATGAAAAATAAAAACAACTAAAAAAAAACATCGCAATAGGTTGTAAAATTTATCTTTAAATTAACCCTTAAATGTTTTCTCTTTACGACTGTAGTCATGTATGAATACATGTATACATATATATGTACAATGTCTGTACACTAGATATGTGTACTTCCATTCGTAAATTTTCATTGGATAGACAAATAAATTTTTTACCGTTACATTTGTTTATTAATTTATGTACATACATGTATATACTCAACATAAGTATATTATGTATACGTATATAAAAACTAAAAAAATTAATTGAAAAATATTTGCAAAATAAACGATAAATATAAATGGGTTTATTTTATGATACTGTTAATGTTAAAATATTATTCTAACGTTCACAATTCGCACACGGTACATAAGAATAAAAAAAAAAACAAAAAGAAAATACAACAAAAAAGTAGCAGACAAACAAAAAAAACAAATAAACCTTCAAATAGAGAGATGTATTTTCACAACATTTTAAATTTTTAAGCATTTTCTGACTTTTTATTTTTCCCCTGTTTGTTTTTTTTTTTTTTGATTTTTTATTTTTCTTATAGTTTACAATTGCACAATTAAGCTTTCCTCTTACATATTCAATGATTATAGTGGTCAACACATCATTATTATTTGGTCGTGTAATTAAATTACAATTTAAAACAAAAAAAAAAAAACACAAACAAAAATTCAAATAGTATTTCAATTCATTTTATTTTTGATAGTGGTAATAATCTGGGGCTGAAAATTTTTTTTTAATAACTTTTGTTGCAAAGAGAGCATCTACCGTGCTCCTAAAGAAAGGTGACAAGACGATTCATAATAATTCTAAAATATAACTGAGGGTATCAGTAATCTTCAAAGCCTTTTTCGTAGTTCTAAGCTTCAAAACTTTGATTATATGCTTTAGTCCATTTTAGATTTGAGCACGTTAATCTGAAAATTTTGTTGTGTTAGTGTGTGTGGGTGTGTGTATCTATAAATACGATTATTCGCATAAATTTCAGTCGATTTTGATCAAATTTGGTATAAATGCTTTTTTCGTCAATAATAAGGTTATCGTAAATAGACCAAATCGCACCATGGAATCGGCAAGCTGCCATAAAAAAACACTAGACTTTTCGAGAAATCTCAAGTTTTAATCGTAGGAATTTTGATATACAAGCTTTTGGTGGGTATCCTTAAACAGTAGCTTTTGGCAGTTTGGCAGTAACTTTTGCTTTGCTTTACTAAAGAAACTTATGACAGATCTAAAAATTTGGACTTAAATCAGGTCTTACAATTTTCCTGTTTTTATAAATCAGAAACTTATTTACCATTTTAAAGGAGGGATGGCAGATCCTCGAGAATCATCATAAGTTGGCTTATTAAAAATTGAGGACGATTAGGCCTTTCAAATTTAAAACTTTCCTGTTTTTATGTATCTGAAACTTATTCACCAGAATAAATTTTTCAAATTTATAAAAATAAATGATAAAATACTCAGTATAAAACACTATATAATTTTTAAAATGTGCTTTTTTAAAACCCCTTAGTTTTTTTCATCACTTGTTTTTTCAAACTGACTGTTTTATATCATCTGAAACTATTGAGAATTCCAAAAAAATATGAACATCCTCTTAAAAAATGTTGTCAGCCACTGTTCTCACAAAAACTCTATATTATGTAGTCTATATTTTTCATGTAATATAAGATTGACTTTTTGAAATTTATATATTCATATGTTGTATTTATTGCGCATATGATGCAATTAGATATTAAATGTATTTGAAAATGATAGTGATAAATATAAAAAACAATAAAAACAACAATAAAATCAAAAAAAAACATACCACATAAATAAATGTGTGGTAGTGATATGTATTTTGTACTTCATCGTCGTATTTACTCGTATTAATAAAACAAAAAAAAAAAACAACAATAAAAAACCATAAATAAATTGAAAATGGTTCAAGTGTAAAATTTATTTTTATAGGGAATCATTTTTTCTGGTCAATATTTTAAAATGTTGCAAATGACAAAAACAAATAAAAAAACAAAAAAACAAAAGGAACGAATTGAAACCTATATTTTGAATGCATAATACAGTTATTTTGGGAGTATGGTTTGACACTATCATATGCACAGTGGGAAATAATATTTTGTCTAAGGGTATACAAAAAAAAAAAACAATACTGTTAAATGTCAAAAAACAAAATGAAAACTTTTAAAACAAAATGAAAGTGTTTTATGTGTGTGTATATGTGTGTGTGCAACGTATGTATGTTTTAATTTTTAATTTTTTTTGTAAACTTCATTTCTAATAGGAGACCGTAATTTTTGGCAATAAAATTTTTATTTTGTATATATATACTTTTATAAATATTTAAATATACTAAATATGTACTATATGTAAGTATAATATATTATGAATACATAAATCATGAATGCATACGTATATACACATGTACATAATTTTACAAATGGTTTTGCATTTATTATACTAATTGAAGAGAATAATGATCACATTGAATTAAAAGAATTGGGGGGTTGGTTTTTGTTGGCTTTGAACATGTCATATTATAATTTGTTGCATTGGGTCTTTTTTTTTTTGTTGTTGTTTTTGTTTTAGTTGGTTTTTATTTAAAATTTATGTATTATATAAATGAAAAACCTCTTAATTTTAAATCCCATTCATATTTTGTGCATATAAAATTTATGTATAAATTTAGTTTTAGGGATTATTGTACAATTTAAAAATAATATTTTTATAAAAGTTTTTAAATATTATTATTTTTATACGATAGAGGGCGAAAAATAAAACTTATTTATTGTTATTTTTAATTTTAAATGACTTTTTTCAAATTAAAATAAAAGTTATTAATGTATTACGTTTATTAAATGAAATTCTCAGTTTATAAAAGTTATCAGTTTAGTTCAGTTATTTAATTAAAAAGTTAAAGTTTCATTTTTTTAAAGCTTTTAAATAAAACTTATTTAGTTTCTTTATATTTCAATTAATTTCAAAAATTTTAAAATTCAAATTGAAAAAATATTTTTTACGAGTGTTATTAAAAAGTCCGAATCTCCCATTCGGCCACGCAGATTCCCTGTTCGGAACACTTCTGGGTGGTGTTGGACTTTATTCAATTAAAACCACTCACTTTTTAAAAGCAGTCTTTAAATGGACCTTTAACATACCGTTTAGTTTTAATAGTTGGGATATGAATTGGTAATTAGAAGGATTAAATGGAAAAGTTTCTGGAGGATTCAATATATTTTCTTGAATCTGTAGTTTTTGTAAAATAAGATCATCACCCCTATTCAAAAATTCCCTCGTAGACTTTCTACGAAAAATTGGCTACGCTACGGACAACAAGTTTAAGTGATTCTAAATTCCCTCGTAGAAAATTAAATTTGCAATGCCAACTTTGACGTTTGAATTAATTTTTTTTTAAGTAAAAATTATGATTATTGTTTTCAATTTTAATTGTAGTAATAATTTTTAAAAAATATTTTGAAAAGAGATTTAAATATTTGTATAAAACAAAGTTAACTAAACAATTAAATAAAAATGTAAATTCATTTAAAACTTTTTATTTATATGTACAGAAGTGAATTGATCACGAAATAATATGAAGTACGAATATGGTACGAATGAATATTTCTTTCGTAGATTTTTGCAGTTTTCGTAACGTTATGTCGGAATTGAGAATCACTTTTTCGTAGATTATCTCCGACTTAACCGTACGAGGGAATTTAGAATAAGGATGCATATCTTAAGATATAAGCTTGAAAAATCCCTGCTTTATATACTTTTACTCGTAAATAATATGAGGGACTCAGAACCAAAGTGGCCTAACCCTCTAAAAATTTTTTTTTCTTTTTTTGCATAAATCGGATTAGAATTAAATGTAGAATGGCCCTATGTAATTGAAATGGTGAATTTTCCACTGCATCCTTGTTTTTTTTTTGGCCTATGCTATTTTTCTTATTTATTTTAGAGCCAAAGTGGCCTAACCTTTGTACTTAGGCCATTTTGGCACTGAGAAAAATATACTTTTTTGTAAAACTAAAAGTGGCTTAGGCCATTTTTCTAGTGATAATTTTTTTTCGAAAAGTCCCAGTTTTTAGTATCTAATTTTGCTGTACTTATATTATTACTTGTTTTTTTGGATAAAATTATTTATCCGAAAATTGTTGTTAAAATAATAACATATAAAATAGATGAAAATTTAGGGAAGAAGAAAAACAAATAAATGTCATTGTCGTTTTGACTCATACGGGGAGAATTTTTAGAGTTTAAAATTTTGAAAAAAACTTATTCTGCCAGTCAATCCATATTTTTACAAAAGCTTCGGAGCAGTAGAGGGCGTAGAAGAAATTGTATATAAATAATTTATGTAGTATGCGCAGACTTACTTTTGTCATGTTTACCAATGTAATTAAATACATATAATTTTAAGCCTAAAAAATTATACTTATTTAAGTATACTGTATTATATATTTTTATACCCATACCAAAACATTTTATATAATATAGGGTGGTCCGTTTTGTAATAATATACTAATACAATAATTTAAAATTATGGAATAAAATTTTGTTTTGGCTATTTTATTTATTTCAAGTCCGATAAAATACTTTTTATATTAAATAAGCAACCCTGTACTAAGAGTGATATTATTTCATTGATAATACAATATTCATATTTAATTTATTTTATTTAGAACAGTGATGTGCAACTTTTTTTGACTCGGGCCAAAAAATGATATTTTCAAGAATTAATTTTAGTTTACATTAGTAAACTAAAATTACTTCTTGAAAATAAAGAATATATTTTTTTAACAATAATTAGAAAATAATTATTATTATCCTTTCGTTACCATCAGTCTATTTTTGTTCCAGATGACTGGACATCTATTATTAAGACTTCATGTAAAAAAAGACCATTTCAAGTTATTAATATGACAAAAAACGCTTTTTTCTCATCACAGCCCATTAAAAATACTATAACTCATCGCACTAAAGATGAAAATAACCAAAAAGTAAACTGGTTTAAAATTCAATGTTTAAAATAGGAATCGACAAACCCGACCAAAATTGTTTTCAAAAATTCAATTAGGAACTTAGATTTATTTTGTGTTTTAAATATTGGTAAAAGATCTTTGGCTCAACCAGATTTTTCTACAGAAATATTGCTCTATCCAGATGGACGAAAAATCTCACAAGAGAAGAAACAGGATCTTTTAGAATTAATAAAATATATACCACCAGTTAACCACCATTTTTATGACGATTTGAAAACGCAAAGTGTGGTGAACGAAATTATTTATACTGATTCCGAAGAGGAATAATTTAATTTTTTAATTGTTATTTATTATTATTATTTATATTTTTGTAGAATCACTATTAAGTTTAAATAAATTGTTAATTAATATGTTTTAATTTTACCCCAAATTTTTTCCATAACTTATTTAAGGAAAATGCAGTTGGTCTAAACCATATTTACTCACGTATTTTTAATTTTAAATTACTTTTCTTATAATAAAGAACTGGAAGAGCGAAGAATATAAACTTTTTCTTTTAAGTTAATACATTTATCACGAACAATTTAAAAGTATTTTAAAAAAATTAAATTTTCTTACTAAAATTGTATGTGGGTTAGGCCACTTTGGCTTTGACTTTTCATATTTTTTTTAATTTTCAGCCAAATTTTAACCAAATATCATAAAACTTGACTTCTTCTACTTTATTAATAAAGCTTAAATATTTTCCTATGATTTGACGTTTTTCAATTGGAAAAATCTTTGGTAGAATTTGAGTTATACATTTTTTTCAATCGCTAAATATCTTCACTTTTAAAATAGCGTTTATCTATATCTTTCTAAAGTTATATTTAAAATGGCAATAAATTAATAAAGGGCTATAGAAATAGGAGGTATTCATGTTTTAATGAAGTCAATAACATAACAATAAAGATTTAAAAAAAAAAATTAAAATTGAGTTATTTCGCAAAAAATTGTATGTGGGTTAGGCCACTTTGGCTTTGACTTTTCATATTTTTTTTATTTTCAGCCAAATTTTAACGAAATATCATAAAAGTTGATTACGTATCTTTATACCAAATATCATTAAACTTGACTACATGTCTTTATTAATGAAGTTTAAGAAATTTACTATGATTTGGAGTTTTAAGATTGAAAAAATATTCAGTAGAAATCGAATTATACACATTTAAATACATTACTTTTTCTAATTTTAGCAACTTATGGAATTGAAAAACGCTGTTATTCACATGTTTTCAACGTTATACTAAAACAAAATATATAGCTATAAAGTGCAAAAAAAAATGAAAATATTACAATTTTTTCTATAGAAAATAACGTAATAATAAAGATTTTATGAGCATTTTACAAAATTTGAATATTAAAATGCAATTATCTCTGAAAACATTTTTTGTGGGTTAGGCCACTTTGGTTCTGAGCCCCTCATATTATAACTGGATTTTAAAAGAAAAATAAATTATCATTCGTAATTTATGTCATAGTTTTAAATGTCAAATAGTTGTCAAAAAATTTCATTTCAGATAACTCTTCAGAACCTTTAATCTTTGCAGTATGCTTTGCAATAAACCGCGTCAATAAATATTTTTTATTTTTAAACCTAGAACCCTATTCGAAACTGATAAATTTTCTCTGTGAAATAAATGAAAACTTTTTATTCGCAAGCTAATGATTTCGATTTAATATGAAATATATTTGACAGACGTCATACGCCCACGCCTTTGAAAGCTTTTTATCAAACATTCAAATAGATGTTTTGTTTTTATAATATTAAACTTAAATGACGTAAGTTGCAATTTTGAAATTAGATAATAGTTCCATCTTCGTACTATATCATTCCAGCTTAATTGAGAATACAGTTCCATCCCTTTTACTCCTATACATTAGTTCAAAAATATGTTTCTTTATTTTACAGCATTCTTCAGAACCACATAACATTGTATTTTACAATACTTTTCTTTTATGAAAGTATTACACATAACACAATAATAATGCAAAATTTATTTAAATATGTAGTAATTATTATACACTTGTTATGACGTAATTTGGCTTTTTTTTAATTGCATTTTTGTTTTTTTTTTTGCTTTTAATTGAGTGGATAATTTAAATGAGGCGACCAACCGACCCGACCTTATTACTATTCTTCATTTGATAAACATATCATATTTCAATTTGTTTTTTTTATTACAAAACCTTAACTTTTATATTATTATTATTCAAATTACTGTTATTTTATGTATACTTGCACATATATAGTTTCATAAGTACCTATATATAATTTTATTAATAAAATTTTAAAGAGCTTCTCTTCAATGTGTCAGCAACAAATAAATATAAATATAAAATGTTTCACAATATTGCACTTAACTTTTCATAATTGTTTATATTTAAAAAAAAAAAAAAAAAAAAAAAAACCAACAAAAAAATCACAGGAAAACAAAAACAAAAAATGAAAAGTCACTTAACAAATTATTGTGTGAGATGAATTTTTCCATAATCATATTGTTCATATGTCCATGGTCGAATGATATTTTAATATACAATATTCAAATATAAGGTATATATATACATATGTATTTTTGAAGTATATGTCATTGTGTTGAATTGAAATTGTCATAAACACATGAAAAAATTTGTATATTTTTATTTAATAAAAAAATAAATTGTAAAGTTTTTTTGTTTTTTTTTTTACTTTTTGCACATTCAATGAATGCAATACAATCAATGCATCATGCATATATTAATGCATTAAAAAAAATAAATTTTAAAATAAAACGCGTAGACTGTTTATAGTTGATTGTATCAACTATGAGATACACGTTGTAGGATCTGAAGTGCATTGAACAATCATTTTTCTTTTGATATTGAAAAAGTTAATTATTCGGAAGGTACCCTATGGTTGAAATAGAAGGTACCAAAAGAAATAGTTAACCTAAAATTAGCTTCCTAAAATATAATTTGTTTGAATTTCAATACTCTAGCATTTTATAATTTTTGAATTATCAGCTGAACAGACGGTCAAAAGAATGGACTACACACATTGCTACATCCACTCAGAATTCAATTCTAAGCAAAAATAATTACACACCTATACTTTTCCATTCCTGTCATATCAAATTCAGTATGTTATAAACGTAAAAGTACTATTTAATATACCTACCTGCACGATAGTCCTGTACTTTTATATGTATAAAAAAATTCTGACATTTAAAATATTAAAAAAAAAAACTGTAAAATATTTACAGGATTTTCTATTTAACAGTAAAATATAAAAAGAATTTAATGCATACCAAAAATTATACCAGAAAAAGGATTGAAATTTAAAACCAATTGATGTTCTGATAACTGACGTAATATTATTTTTTTTTTTTATTTTAAAGTCGTGGATAATCTTCCATGTGTTGATATATGGTGGAATTTTGAAGGACAATGTCCAGTTTTTATTATTATATATATATATATATATATATATATACAGGGTGTCCCGGGAATAACGTGCCATAAAACAGCAGATGTTAGGGGAGTTCAAAACGACCAAAAAATTGTATGGGAAGGGGGGTCTATCTCCAACTTTAAAAAAATCTTAAACATTAATTTCTTCAACAATAAAATCTTTTGAAGAAATTTATTTAAAGGAAAAAAGCATTTTATTGAAACTTTATTTGGTTATAACTTTTATGATTTTTGAGATAAGAATAAAATTTGAGTTTCAAAATGTTCGTAGAGAAACAAATATTTTTTTTAGAAAAAAAAAATGATATGGTAATTGCTCAATTTTTTTAACAATAGGGTTCAAAGCAATTTATGCCTAAAAAAATGCTCATAATTTTAACCTTTAAATCATTATAACTTCCAATTTCGAAGAGCAATATGCATTACTTTTTATGAATTAGAAAAAGAATTCAACAGGCTTTAATGTGCACGTTAAATTTTTTTTTTAGCTACTAGATTTTTGTTTTTATGGGTAAAAACAAAACATCAAAAAATTTAGTGAAAAAATATAATTTTTTTTAAAAATCGGATCATTAAGGCCTTTTAACTCCGTATGGGTTGGAGATAGACCCCCCCTTCCCATACAATTTTTTGGTCGTTTTGAACTCCCCTATCATCTGCTGTTCTATGGCACGTTATTCCCGGGACACCCTGTATATATATTATTATATAGTAAATATTATTTTAAAATTTTAGACGATGAAAATGTCTAGAATCGTCCAGAGTAGTTGCGTAGCTGCAGTAGGTTTTTCAGTATAGCGTTCAAGCCAACCATAAGCACGTTTTTTTTTAAAAGAAAATGGGGGATTGAAACTAGGAATTTGGAATTATGTCTCACCCCAAAAAAAATTTGTCGATAATGTAGTCATGCGCTGTGAGCGCTTTAAAAAAATTTTAAGGTCTATAAAGAAAGATTCTACTTTCGAGGATGAAATTCTATTCTAATTGTAGTTTTTAATTCAGATTTTTATAAAATTGTTTTGATTAAAATATTATAGACTTAGTATTAAATTTATAATTTAATAAATTTGGGAATTAAAATTATTTATTATTTAAAAGCTTAAACTGGTTCAAAACCTACAATGGAGTATTTTTAGAAAAACTCCTACTTGTTTTTTTTTTCAAATAATACAACGAATTTTCAATAAAATTAAATGATCCCGAATTTAAATTTAAAATTTTCAATTTCATGTTTTAATAAATTATATTTATATATTATTAATTATTTAAATACAAATTGATTAAAATTATTTTTTCAATATTTTGTTTTTAAAATATTGTTTCATTTTTCCTCTTAACTGATTTGATTTTATAAAAGATTCATAGCATCAAATCCAATTATTGGCTGAAAAATTTTTTTAAAAGGCTCTGAAACGAATAAAAACACCCTTTTAATCAGGATATTTTTATTATATTATTAAAAATTAAATACTCATATTAAATATTTATATAAAAGAAAATCTTCAAACTTCTATTAAAAGTAGAAATGTCAAAATTTCATAAAAGGAAATGTTGCATAACATCAGGCGATATTTGCATAACATCAGGCGTCCGACCGAATTTTATAATGAAAAGTATTGGTATTCGTGGATATTTCTAAAATTTTTTAAACTCAAACAGTTTTCAATTAAATATGTGTTCATGTAATATCATATTGCAATAAAATTAGTATTTAAATTTTCAGAAGGTTATTTTTTGAAAATGTCCTCTATTTATTCATTGAAATTTTACAAACAGATAATTCATATACATAAGTTTTAACATAGATTTAATAGTTGATCTCTTAATATGTTTCCTAATCAATTAATTAAAAAATTAATTAATTATCAACAATAGTATATCTATAAAATGTATCCAACTCTATTTTCTGATAACTATTTAGAATTTGATATGGATTTAATTTTAGCATTACTTGCTAAAGGGCTTCCAACACTGGCATACCCTCAGAAGACGATCATACTAATTGAAATAAATGATAGATAAATTCAAAGTGTTAGAAACAACAGGAGCTTACTTACTTAAGTACTTATCAATTGGTTTGTGTTTTTAATATCTAGAATCATTTCGAACCCAATATATTTGAAATTTGTAAATTGGTCATTCAAAGATTCAATGTACATTTTTATTTATATTTTGATTTGGAAGAATTTAATATTCGCATTGGCCAGAATTATAAAAGGCACGACATCAAATTACATTTAAAGCTTAATTAAATATATATATTTTTTATAAAAAAATTTTTTTATATATATAAATTTAAAAATATATAAAATAACGGAACTTATAAATGAGCTTAAAAAAAGTAAAAAAAAAAAAAACTGAAAGCATTGCCAAAAAAAATTATATGCCATATTGGATATATAAATGAAAAGGAAATTGGATTTAAATTAAGTATAAATGAATACGTGTATTTATTGGAATGATTCTTAATATTATAGAATTCAGTGATGCCATTTTTTTTTGTAATTCTTTTGTACTGCATTTTAAAATGAAAATTATATGTTTCATGGATTTATAAGGTGCAAATGAGCGCGTTGAAATAGACGCAAATTGAGAACTAACATTTGGGAGAATTATTTGGGTACACTATCCTAAATTAAGTCTAAAATTATGTCCGCATATATTAAATATTGCAAAATATGGTATAATCTAAACATTGAACAAATTCTAATTAGAAATAATTTACAAATATTAAGAACATTCTAATCTATCATTCCTAATCTATCATTCTAATCTATACTCCTGGCCTGTAATTTATGTTTATTATGCTGTAAAGTGTAACAGATGCATCAATATAAAAATTTAATTTTTAATTAGAATATCATTAAAATTTAATTCATATATAAAAATATATAATATAAATTATAATATAAATCCATATATAAATTAATATAAAATAATGTTAAATTTATTTCAAAAATACTTTAAAACTAAATTTATAATTTTTTAGAAATTCAAAATTCTAATTTTTTATATAAAAATAAATTAAAAAAAATGTTATTTAATATAAAAAACAGTATCTATATTTTTTGTTTTGAAATTTTATTTCATTTAATCCCAAATGTGCAATGATATTAAATATAAAAATTTTCTCTTAAAAACAATTAAAAAATAAAAAATATTAAAAAAAAAAAAGTTTTTCTAAAACTTTCATATCATTGAATAAAAAATGAAACTTTCCTATTTTTCCTTTACTATTAAAACAAGAAAAACAAAAATGTCCTTAGAATATTATATTAATAGGAAAATTTAATTTTGGAACTAATTTTTGAAAACTTTACCATCCATAGACAACTTATTTTTATTTTTTTGTTGTCCTTTTTTTTTTTTTGTCCTTTTCTTTTTCTCTTTTCCTCTGTATTATATATTG
Organism: Dolichopus griseipennis; assembly: GCA_963082915.1. Classification (NCBI taxonomy): domain Eukaryota; kingdom Metazoa; phylum Arthropoda; class Insecta; order Diptera; family Dolichopodidae; genus Dolichopus; species Dolichopus griseipennis. The sequence continues at coordinate 33,824,447 of OY720442.1, read as the reverse complement.
ACTTTTGTAATGAAAACTACTTATTTTTTTTTTTTGTGAATTTTATTTTTCCACATTATTATAACACTTATTAAAAATCTGTATCTGTAGTTATATATATATTTATTTTTTATTAAAATAATAAAGTATAATTTTATTAAATAAAACGTCGAAATAAATGATAATAAAAAAAAAAACAACAGGATAAAAAAGGACGAAACTGCAACAAAAAGAAAATTAATAAAAAAACAAAAATACAGGACAAAAGGAAAATCCTTTTAAAATTTCACAAACAATTTTTTTTTGTTCAGTGAAAAGTTTTATTACATTTTACCACTTATTTTAAGTGATAAGTCTGTTTTTAATTTTATATACTTATCAAATTCATATAGTTGGCTATCCGTCTGCTAATTGCAATTTATAGGTACGCTAAACTAAGTTGAAAGTTTTTAATACAAATTTGGTTATTTTGTGATTTTGTATTTAGGTGTAGTTCTAGAAATCACAATCATGGTGGATTGTTAGTGATGCTATGTGATGTAGCCTGAGTGATACTATGTGATGTTATTATAATTAGTATTCGTTTATTCATACCCTAATACATTGTCTTTATTCTATTTCAATTTCTTTTGTATCATTTTGGCTATGGCCATTTTAAATATATATATATATAGAGTCCTTCATTTTATCTAATAGATTGTTTTCCCAATACTTGGACTGAGAATCTTATACTTAAATTTTATATGCTTGAATTTTTATTTCACTACATATATAATCAACTTCTGGTTCATATAACTTCATATACGCAGTATATAATCAATCATATAATTTTATGATTTTATTTTAATATGTATTAAAAACTCAATAAGGTCGAATTTTGAGTTCGAGCTCCATTTTGTGCATTCAAACCATTTAATTACATAATTATCAATTATCATAACAGATTTAATTAAATTTATTATAATAAAATATTATGTGCCTCTTAAACTGAACAACTAAATAAATTAATTTTATAAGTATTGGTTAGAAGTCATGGGTATAACATCAATCTTACAAAGGTTCTTTAAATTGCCTTTGGTCCTAAAGACGATCCTTCAAATATTCTATTACTATTTCTATTAATCAGAATTGTTACCAAAAACCGACTCAAATATTTTTAATCAATTGTTATTTAATGGAATTATCAATTATTTAATTATATTTCATTAATAGAAATTTGAATTTATTCATAAAATTGTCACTTGAAATCTCAAATGAACTAACTCAAAAAATCTATTAAAATTCAATAAAGAAAATGTGATTCAAAAAAATCACTTCTAAATAAACTACATTATACGAATTTATTGAAAAATTTTTATTTTTAATATCTGAAAAATCTTTTAATATGGAGATAATTAACTTTTAACACATATAAATGAATCCTTTTTACATATATATACATACAATCATGTATGGGATTTTCCACATACCGTTATTATACTTTTTACGAAATTGTTTAATTTTAATGAAAAGTTACCAAATTTTATTAACAGCAGCAGCAGTAGCAGCAAAAAATACCCATTAAAATTTTTGTATACAACAACACAACAACAACAACTTCATTATTTTGATGTTGTGAATTAAAACAAAAATGTTATGTGACTTTTAATATTATTATATTGGTGGCATCGTCATTTTCGTATACATATGTACATACATATGTATGAATGATTCTCTTCCAGAGAGAGTTCAACAAAAAAAAAAGAATTAAATATTTTATATAAACATTATATATATATAATATACATATATAAACAAGTATATAAAAATATATACATTTCTGTTAATTCGTTTAAAAATACTATTAAAACCTTTTAACTCCTTTCTTCCTTGTTTTTTTTTTTGTTTTAAATACATTTTAAGGAAGAGGAGGGGGGGAAGATAAACTCCCACAGAGCCCATAAAATTCTATTAGATTCAGAAAAAAAAAAAAATTAAATAAAATTAAGTAAATAAAAAAAAAACATACAATAATAACAAAACATTTAAACCTTAAATAAAAATAAAAATAAATACAAAAACACCAAAAAAAAAAGTTTTTCTCAAAAATCCTGAAAAACTCAAAAAAAAAAAAAAAAAAAAAAACAATTTTCATCATTCCATCAGGATTTTCCAATTTATTTATTTTTTTTTATTCTTGTAATTTTCGTCCTTGATTTCTCTTGTCATCTTTCATGAAAATAAAAATACCAACAAAATTTGAAAATAATGAAAAGTTTAGAAACATATATGTATGTATACATGTATATATTCTATTTGGGTTTACTTGATGTTATCAACATTTTTATTAAGTTTCATGTTGCTTTGTGTACATCCGAGTATTTAAGTTGAAACTAAGTCATTGTTTTTTTGTATTAAACTTTTTTTCTGTCTCTTTCATACCTTAATTTAATTTTGTATGGGAATCTAGATCATGGATTAGGACATAGTATTTTTATTTTGATATGTGTGTTTGTACTTAAGACCTTTTTTAATTACATTAAATATTATACAGTGCATATATGAACTAATACAGAATTTATGTGACATATAAAAGAAAAAAAAAAAACAAAACAATTTAAGAAAAACAAATAGTTGGAGGGAAAGAGATGGAAATAAAATTTTTATTAAATTATTATAATAGTAATAGAATTGAACTATATTAAAAGGAAACTCCTGTAATTATAGAAATCCCCCATGCTTTGTTTAATTAAACAGTTGGAGAAAGTAGTGGGGATAGCAATATTTTAGGTAAAAATGGGGACTTGGTTTCATTGAGTCCATCTGTTCGAACGTTCAAGTAACGGCGAACAAACGGTTACATCCTTTGAGATAAAAAAAAAGATAGGAATTTAATTTAAAGCTAGAAATTTAGAGTAGAGTTAAATTTTAAGTTTAGAGTTAAAAATAATTAAAACTCATTTCAGGAGGTATTTTTTTGTCATCCCCCTTTACGCAACTGTAATTAGTTAAAACATCTATTTTTCAAACACCTGTAACTTCAATACCTGTCTAAATTATTTTTAAGAAATATGCAAAAAAATTTGAGATCCAACAATATTGCACGTATATTTTAACAGTTTTTTTTCATTATAAAGGGATTTCTTAAAATTGAAGAACATGTCACTTGATTTTTCATAATGTTGCTCATATATAATAAAATTCTCCAAAAGATTCTAAATAATTTTAATAAACTATTTTTCAATACACTGGGTAACTTCAAAATCGTTTATAAATTCGGTATAACTACAGTAGAACTACTTGGTACTACAATATCAACTTTATGAATCTATGCTACAGTGGTCATTTAAGAAGCTACAATTCCTTGTATACATAAAATGCCCATTATATACACATTATTTATATAAACAAACAATATTGAACCCAAAACTAGACATTTGTGAATATCAACATGTTGAGCGCTTGACTTTGTAGTATTGCAGTATATCTACAATTTTGAAGTCATGGACTCTCTCTACCCAAAACTTATTACGAAACATTTTTAAGTTTTGGAAAAAAACCTTGGCTTTTTTTAATTTACTGTTATTTTGCAAAATACTTCTAAACCTTATTTTAGTTAAAAATTCTAATTAATAGTTTTTAGTAATGTTTTAAGGTTTTAAAAAATATTTTAATTGGTACTAGTGGCGCGCCACACCAATTAAACTACAAACCAATCTGTAATTAGATTTCGTAAAAATATTATTTGTGTTATGGTATAAAAACCAATATTTAAAAACTAAGTTCATAAAGAATTTAACTTGTACTATAATATAAATTTAAAGTTTGTTAAATAACTAAAAATTAAGTTAAAAAATTATTTAAAATTATATTTATTAAGCTTCAAAATAAATTCACACTATTACTTATTTTGGGAACATAAATTCAATGAATATTTTGTAAGTTAATATTTCATATCCTTTCATTATAATAATATATATATATATATATATATATATTAAACCTTTATATATAACCATTATGTATAACCATATGTATAAATATATATATATATATATTTATTTTACAATTTAATTTTATTGTCCTTTGTTATTTTTTACATACATATATTTAAATGTAATATGTATATATGTATATATAAATATACATGAAATTGGTGTTATAAAGTTTTATTATTTAAATATATAAAGATCACACCTTTTAATAGATATATTGTCGCGTCACAATAGATATTCATCAGCATCAGAGCATATTAAGTTTAATTAATTTAAAATTGAAGTGTGAACTTTCAAATATTATATACATATGTATATACAAATTTAAATGTATATATATATATATATATATATATAAAACCTATGTATAATTAAACCATTATTTTAATTATTCTTGTTCTTTAATTCTTTATTTTTTGTATATCCTTTAAGATATTTTAACGAATATTCTATTTACAGTAGAATTTCGATTATTTGAACTAATTAACTTTGAGCTTATTAATATAAAAGATGTTAAAATAAAATATGAATTTTAAAATGAAAAATATAGATGAAATAACTTGTTCAACATTAAATTTATAGAATAGGATTGGTGATTTATACAAATAGTTGTACCCTTAAGGTCAAATCCCAGTACACCGACCCCAGGTCGATACTCTGACGATAGTGTACCGTTTAACTGTATTCATCTATTTCTTCTATGTTTTATTTTTCTATTAAAAGCTCGTGTAGAACGATGGTGACCTTAAAAACGTCATCCGACATGGGTAATCGGTCCTTGGTTTTAGTAAAGAATTAAAAAAATGCTTATCTTATGAAATTTTAAGTATCCTCTTTACTATATGTACGTGTTTTAAAGAAGACTACTTTATATTAATTTTAAAGAATTTAATTACAATAAAATCTAGGTTCCACTGTATTTATATATGCAAATATTAGTCCTTAAAATGTATTTATGCAAATAAATTAACTTATGTAAATAGGAAGTAAAAAGTAATCATTACTTTATGTTTTTATAAGTTATATGGATTAAAAAGACTTTATTTAATGAATTTATTTACATTAATATTATAAATTTACATATACGTATAGTTTTATTTAATTCTTTTTTTATTATATTTATGTTCTATTTCCTATTTACATTTAGTAAATTTAATATATGTACAAAAAAAGTCATTGAATATAAGGGTATAGATGTTCAAATATATATATTATAAAAGTCCATAGTACTGATAGTTAGTTTTTAACTAATTGTACATTTTATAAAGGTGCAATTAGTTAAAATAATAAAATCATCTACATATATATTATTGTAAAGTTTTTATATATAGGATTTTAAGTAACTGAGAATCTCCCCTTTTTTCCTTTGAAGTCCTTTATTCGATAATAACAATGGAGTATATGTCTTTAGAAAATTTAATATATTATGTATAAAAAAAAGTCAATGTATATATACTTCTTAGTGTTCTGATTTATATCACCAATTTATGAAATATGGCTTCAAATGTGGGGGGTTCTTAAGCCTCAATCTTCCGAAACAAATTTAAATAGTAGTAAGTTTCCAATTTTTGAAGTTCTAACAACTAGCATCAGCTGTAGAGATATATCACTTAATTAATTCCAAACAGTCAGACCCGTCTTAACTTCACAGATTCTTACTTTGTTGAGTTGGTATTTGTTGAAATGTTGGGTCAGTGATTCAACAGAGCAAATGTCATTACCTAAAATTTCTATATCTGAGTTTATTTGACCATGGCTTATAGGGTTTAAAATATGGTTAAGTGATTAGGTGAATTCAAGTTTCTAAAATCTTGAAAAAGATGCAACAGGTTCTGGTAATATGATCTGCAGGTTTGTTTTCTAGTCTACAATCAAACAATATTTTGGAAACTGTTTTTAACCTGTGTTATCATCCCTTTTTGTACAATTTAAACTTTATATTGAAATATAAACCAAAAAATCATCTAAATTATATACTTCCATGCACACTAACACATACATGTTCACATTTTTAAGCATATAAAAACATTTGACATAATCATTATATGGTTTAATTTTATTGTTTTTCCAACTTTGCTTAGAGTTTTTGATTTCCTTCGTATTTAATACATAAACCCACACACAAACACACACACACACAATTAAATTTCATTAGAATAATGGGAAACATTAAAGAAAGAACCCATAAAGTATAGCTTTTAATGGAATTTTCCTAAAATATTTAAAATTTTCAAACAAATTCATTTTCTAGAGTTTCGGTTTTGTTATAATTGTTGTTGTTGTTGCATTTTCAATTTTCCATGAAAAACAATATAACATCGAATATTATGTTTGTTATGTTGATGGGGGGTATACAAAAACAATTAAAACTATTTATTTTTTTTTTTTGTTTTTATTCTTATACTTAAAAATTTAAGAAGCCATAAATTTTGACTGTGTCATCAGTGTTGTATATGTTGTGTTTATTAATAAAAAAAAGGGATTTTCGAAAATGTTTTTGCCTTGTCTTTTTATACCCTACACCTATAGAATAGGTAAAGGGGTATATTAACTTTGGTATGGTGTTTGTAACCACCTAAAGGAAGCGAGCTAGATATGGAAAAGTATATATATTTGTGATCAGCGTGACCGCCTTAGTCGATATAGCCATGTCCGTCCGTCCGTCCGTCCGTAGGCACGATAACTCAAAAAATAATGGAGCTATCTTGATGAAATTTTAACTGTAGGTTACTAGGACTGAAAGTACGGCGGGGATTGCATATGGGCGAAATCGGCCCATGGGTTCGGATTCTGGACCTTTTAATCGGTTTCAGGGTTAACGAACAAATATAAAAAATCACGATAACTCAACAACTAATGACGCTATCTTCATCAAATTTGTGCTGTAGGTTACTAGTAATGAAAATACTTCGGGAATTGCGTAAGGTCGGGATTGGACCATGGGTTCGGAACCTAGAACTTTTTGATCGAATTTAGGCCAAACGAGCATAATTCCGAAACCAATGAAGATAGAACCTCCAAATTTAGTATCAGGGTGTCCCTTCCTATTTCCTAAGTGTCTTGTGAATTTGGGTCCCATTGGAGTAGTGGGTCGGGGACCAGCCACACATTTCCGAAGACCTTAAAGCATATCTTTAAAATTAATAAAGATAACAACTTGAAAAAATGTAGAAGCTTCCAATTTGCCACAAGGGTGTTCTTTACTATCTCTTGCGTGTTCCCCTAATTTTGGATCAATTGGAGTGGTGGTTCTGTACCCCTCTCAGACCTCCCAAGTTTTAAAGGCTTATAATCGAAATTACTAAAAATAGTTACTTAAAATTAGGATAGACCGTTCAAATTGTGTACAAGGATTAACTAGTACTATAAGTACAGCGCGGACTATATAAGGGCGAAATCTGCCCAACGGTTCGGATTCCGGACCTTTTAATCGATGTCAGGGCTAAGGAACATATATAAAAAATCACGATAACTCAACAACTAATGAGGCTATCTTCATGAAACTTGTGCTGTAGGTTATTGGCAGCGAAACTACGGCGGTGATTACGTACGGTGAGGATTGGACAATGGGTTCGGAACTTAGAACTTTTTGATCGAATTTAGGCCAAACGAGCATAATTCCGAAACCAATGAAGATAGAACCTCCAAATTTGGTATCAGGGTGTCCCTTCCTATTTCGTAAGTGTCTTTGAAATTTGGGCCCCATTGGAGTAGTGGATCGGGGACCAGCCACTCAGTTCTTAGGCCCTTAAAGCATATTTTCGAAATTAATAAAGATAGTTACTTGAAACAAATGTAGAAGCTTCCAATTTGCCACAAGGGTGTTCTTTACTATTTCTGGCGTGCCCCCCTAATTTGGGATCAATTGGAGTGGTGGTTCAGAACCTCTCTTAGACCCCCCAATGTGTAAAAGCTTATCATCGAAATTAATAAAACTAGTAACTTAAAATTAAGATAGAGCGTTCCAATTGTGTACAAGGTTTAACTAGTATTGAAAGTATGACGGGACTGCATATTGGCGAAATCGTACCATAATTTCGGGTCCTGGAACCCTTGAAAAGTTCAAGGACTAACAAACATATATCTTAAAAACACCATAACTCAAAAAATAATGCCGGTATTTAGATGAAATTTAACAGTAGGTTACTAGTAATGAAAGTACCATGGGAATTGGTTGTGTTCGAGTTTAATTTCGAAGCCAAAGAATATATTTCCTATGTCCTATGTGTCTCCGAAATCTAGACTTAATTGTAGTGGTTCAGCTATGTTCAAAGGTACTTGCTGCATTTATGTAAAATTTATTTTTATATTTAAATGAATTATATGAAAAGGTGTAAATTTTTAATTGTATTTTAGAAATACATTTATTGCATATTTTGCGTTTATAAGTTTTTCTATTAGGTATATAAACTAACCATTTAAAATAATTGCAATTTTTAAAAATTTGGATTATTAAATATATTATGCTTTGATTATCTTTTTGTCACAAAATTTAATAATTAGAATTTTTTCATTTTGTAATTGAATTGGAATAAATATATTTTCATTTATTTCAAGTTTGTTTGTTTTTTAATATTTTTAAATAGATAAATTAGTAAGAATTTGTAGTATTTTTTAATAGATAGGGTAATTAGAAAATGTTTTTAGTATTATAAAGTTAATTTGGTTAGCTATGTCTTACGATCAAATTAATAACAGCTTCTATGGTGTTAAAATGACTTATGGATATGTCCTTAAATTTGAACCAAATAGGTGTAGGGTATTTCTAAGTCGGTTGCACCGACTGACTGTTTCTTTACTTGTTTATTTTATTTTATATATGTCTATGTATATTTTATTGTTTAATAATAACCCGGTTCAAATCTTAAAAGTGATGTGTTTTGGTAAGCTTCTGTGACATAAAGATTGGGTGCCACAGTGGGTTAGCTAATTATTATGGACACAAAAATTAAACTTTTATTTTAATATGTTAGGAATGAATATTATAAATTCTATAGTTATTGCAATAATTTTTTGCAGCCAAAAACTTAGTTACATTTTTGGCATTAAGGCAGGGAAGTGAGTCGTACAAAACTAGATATTGCTCAAAGTCTGGGAACCATTCATTCTGCGGCTTGAAAACCGCTTTTCCAAAATTTTCCGTTGTTGGGTCTTGTCTCATTATATAATCACTTCATGCCTTTCGAAATTATTACGGATCCTACTGTAATGTTTAAAGAATGTTTGACCACCTCTACGATGTAATGTCAAAATTTTTTGACAGATAACGTATATACCATACGTATTTTTTGTACATTTTTGAAATATTTAAAATCGTATCGTAACCATAGAAACAATACAACAAATGTATTTAAATAAAATTAATTCTATTATAAAATCATCTAATTTTCGAAACTTAATAAAAATTCGAACTGTCCCTAACATTTGGCAACTCATTGTAAGTACATATTAATATAGATCCCATATTCTAATATAGAAGTTTTATTATGTGTCAAATTAATACCATCCAACTTTAAAAAAACAGCTACAGTTGGAATGAAAACATAAAAGGGTATCCAAATTGAAAATTCCATCAATGTGTGAAAACTTTTTTTTTTTTTTTTCGAAAATGAAAAAAACTTTAAATTCATTATTTAATAGGAAAATCCTTATTTTCTCGGATGTTTAGATGTGTATGTGTTTCGGTGCGTATAAAAGAGATGAAAATACAAAATAAAAAAAAAAAAAAACTTTAGATATTATTTACTGTTATTTTTGTTTTTTTTTTGTTTATTTTGTATCTTTGGGTTTTTATGGTTTTACTTTGATTTTTTGGGGATTTTCTAAAATTGAAATTTTTCAAGTTTTTAAGGAATTTTAATGTAAATTTATGAGCTTTGGTTTTTTTTTTTTGTGTGTATTTTGTTCTTTGAAAAAAGGGGTGGTGGACGTTGGTTGAATTATAGGGATATCTGTATCTATAGAATATGCCTGAAAAAAAAAATTAAAACAAAATTTCAAATTTGGTTTTAGTTTCAGTTTGATTTCGAAAGTTTTTTTTAAGGCAATAAATTTTATGTTTTGTGTTTATTTTTGAAAATAAAATTGTTAAAATTTTCTTTATTAAAATGTTTTACAAGAATGTTAAAAAAACTTAGGAACTTTATTTTGTAGATTATGACCTTGAATATGTTTTTAAGTTTTACGGAGAGGGGTGAGAGGAGCTGAGGTTGAATACAAGACAAAATTTTCAGCAACATTTTAAAAAACCATACACATATAACTATGGTTTAGAAGCAAAGTCTTCTATGATTTATTAAGTGATTTGTTGTTATTGTTTAGATGGTAAAATTTGGTAAAATTGTTAAGGGTTTTGTCGGAATTATGGTTATTTAAATTGATGTTGTATTGCCTGTCATACATTTACAAGTTTTAAACAATAAGTTTTATTTTTTTAATAAATATGCATATTTAGATTAATTTATGCAGAGATTATAAATGATCCCTGTATAGTGTATCTTATGGTTTTATTATAGTTTTGAATATTAATTATAAATTTTATGAGTTTTGGTATTAAAGAAGTACTTATATAGTAATGAATATATTTGGGAAGTACTATAAATAATTAATTGAAGAGTTATGTATTTAAAGATATTTTATAGTGGAATTTAGTGAATCATCTTGAAATTGAAGGATATAATTGAGTATGTTTTCATTGAATTATATTATCCGAAGTTGAATATTAGTTTTTAAAGCAGTTTTGTGAATTCTTTGACGAAGAGCAATTGCATGCTGTGAAGAATTTGTCCGAATAAGTGATTGTTTCTTAAGGGTTTAAAATATGGATTCAGAAGATTTTTAGAATCCTTTTTTGGAAATATAATTTTTTATTGTTAGGTATACGAAATTGTATTAGTGATCTCAAGTCTTCTTTGTTTTAATATTGAAACATTATGGGGATGACCCAATGTAGACTTTGCTTCGTTGGCTTCCTTCGAAAACTTTGACAGCTGATTTGAAATACATACCCATTATTTCTAGGGCACTTAACTCAATGCACAAAGTATTGAGAGGGAACAAAGTACCGAAGTGAACAATTATCAAAGTATCGAATTGACAAATTTCAAAAGTTACTTCAAAGTATCGAATTGACAAATATCAAAGTTACTTCATAAAGTTTCATTTAATTTACTCTGAGTTAACTTGGCTTCGTTCAATTACTTTAATGCAGTAATGCTAGGTAACGAAGCAAAGTCTACGGAGCAAATTCTACGAAGCAAAGTTCAACATGCATTAAGAAAATATACGAATATCTACAAGATCAAATCGTCATGGTTACCAGCATAAAATAGTTGTATAGAAATATTTGTTGTGTATTAAAGATTTTCTAAAACCCTAGGATTAACTATTATTCTATTACTTTTTCTTATACTTCTGATGTATAGTTCTAACAAATTATATTGATTTTTTAAGGATAGGGAGACTTTAAAAGGCGATCGGAATGTAGGACAGTGATGAAAGCAATCAATTAAAAATTTTATTAAATCAAAATTCTTAAAAGAACCTGCTAAGAAATCAATTAAGTAAGAAATTTAGTTTTGTGCAAATATAAAGTAGATAAGTGGTTAATTATAAGAAAAACCTCACTTTTATTTTTCTTTACATTAAAATAAGCACACTTTACCATTTCACTCATAAGAGATTGCTGTGAATATTGAATTAAAAATCTTAAGAGTCGTTTATATTTTTAAACATTTTATAGTTTTCAATGTTAGTTTATATTTAAATAAAAAATAGATTTTGAATGCCTTTTATAATTATGAAATTCAATTAAAATTTTGAAATAATTTAAAATCTTTTGTTTACATTAATTGTTACTAAAAAAAAAAAAATTATGAGAAACATTTTAAATTTTTTAACTAAAATATTAATTTTTTTTTCTATTTTTATAAATTTGTTTAGATTACAAATATATATATATATATATATATATATATATATACATATGTTGTATATATATTCTAAAAAATACAAAATTTAAATAATATGATATTATTAGCACTCAATTTGAGTTTATATATGAGTTTTATAATTTTTTTTAATATCATCAGACCAAAGCACAAAAAAAAGGGGGTGGGGGTCCATATATAAAAAAAAATAACATAAAATTGAAAACATTTTTTTAGTATTGTTTTTCAAACACTTCTAATTTTACAAAAAAAAGTTTTATGTATTTTTAATATGCACCATTGATAAAGGGTATTTTAAATAATCTTGTCAGTTTATAATTTATTTAGAAATCAATTAAAATCATTTAATTTATAGCTTTAGCATAAATCACCAAATCATCTAATTGTGATCTTTTTTAATTTACAAATTTCTATTATTTTGTGCAAGTTTTGAAGCTTTGGTCAAGTGGGATTATCAATTGATTCCGCGGCAGAAATGTTGTATATTTCACCTAATATTGTCTTAGGTGTTATGCTTTCAAATTTAATCCTATTTAGTTTTCAATTAATTTCAAATATTTTTTCCCATATATACACCCTTCTCATTCTTTTACTTTTCAGTCACTCAATCAGCTTTAATGCTTCTCCCACTATTCTATAGCAATGGATGGGAAGGGATTGAGTAAGTACAACTTTAACCTTACATAAGATTTTAATTTCTGGTGCCTATTCCAAAGTTTCTATATCAAAAATATAAATCGCATAGCTTTGAAATGGACTTTCCCGGGAAGTAGAGGATACGGCGTCCATTCAATACTTGGAGACGTACAGTACTTAATGAACTTAACCAATGTAATCGCACACCGAATAATGGAAAAATAACAGCAGGAAACGTGTGTGAGATGGAGATGCTTAATGCAAACCCTATTTTACCTCTTTCTGAGCACAGGGCTTCCACTTGGCATCTCCGAAAAAATATCAAATCCCTTTATAGTTACGATCTAGTTCTGCCGTATGCTGTCAAATTGTATTAAGTTATAAATTTACTCAATTACCTGTTTTAGAATTTCAATCAAAAATCGCTTGTGATATGCGGTTAGTCGTTATTAATTCTAGAAGTTCAGGAGTTAATTTAAAATATAAGTGATTTAATTATTAAACCTCTAGATGTCTCTTAGTGTTATTTTATTAGAAACAATAAAAAGCTTCAATGACATATCAAGTATCAAGTTCAAAGCACATTCACAAGAGAAAACCAGTGGAATCGTTTTTAGTTCTAAGTATGATGTTTTTTCTTTTTTAAGCACTTTGAATTCCATTCTATTTTTAACAAATTTTAAATTTTAACAGCTTTTTAAGAGGTCTTTTAAGTGACCTGTTCAAATACAATTTCCAAAAAATTGTTTTTTTTTTCAATGTTTGTGTACTTAAACATGAAATGTGAGAAAATATTATTCAAAAATAAAAATTAAAAAAAAACCCACAAAATTTTACGAGGGATTCTCGGAATATGATTCTCGGATTCTCGGAAAGAGGGGGGAAAGACAAATAAAATTTAAAAAATTAAAACTATTTTAAAATTTTTAAATAAATCTAAATGAATATAAAAGCACAAATCATTTTTGGTTTTTTTTTTTTTTCACAGTGAAATTTTTAAATAATTTCATGCTCAAATGGCACCATATGTACAAGTGCGATAACTTAAATTAGAGGGTTTTTTTTTGTTTATTTGTCTTTTTATTCTTAATTGGTTTGGTTTTTATTTGTTTTTTTTTTATTTTTATTTTTATATTTCGGAACGTTTCCTTTTTCTAAAAAATTATGACGTTGTTTGATTGTTTGTATTAAATCATAAAAAAAACACATAAAAACCAATAAAACAATAGCAGTAGTAGAGAATTGAAATGTATATATGTATATGTGTATTTTATTTTAGTATACAAATTACTTTAACAGTCTGCTGCGTAATAAAACGAAAAATCTATTAAAAATGTTTCAAATGTTTTTTTTTTTTTAAAAGAGTGACAAAGTATTGATAATTCTCACAATGGAAATTTATAAAAAATAAATAAATTGAATATAAAATAAAATTTTTTTTGAATAAGGAAATGTTTAATAAAGATTTAACATCATGTATTCAATGAAAATAGTTTCTAGTTTTTGTATAATTTATTTAAAAATTAGGCAAAATATTTAAAATATTTTAAATTTAAAATAAAGGTTGAGGTTAAGTGGAGAGAGTATGGCTGGACTGAGAGGATAAGGCTAATGCGTCTTAATTTAAAATTAAAGAAAAGGGTTATTAACTGAAAGTGTTCCGGCTCTTATTTAGATGCGCTCATTTACCTTGCATAAGTGGCGGAGGTATATTTTTGGGAGTATATAATTCTAACTTCACTCACGTTTAAAAGTACTTCACAAATTAGGATTCACATTTAAATTAATGCTAGTGCTTTTAATTCAGGAAGTTAAAGAGTACTTACACATATTTTAGAATTAGTGAAAAATGGAGACCTTCTATTTATATAAAAATATCATCAACCTGTTTTAAAATCAGTATTGAAATTTCTGTAATTAAACAATGCGATTATGTCCACGATCTTCATTTGACTGGCATAAATACTGACTTAATGACTTAATTACTGTTAACTTTTTTAAAATAAATACATCCAGTTACTTATTATGACCAATGGCATATTGTGATTAATACAAAAATTTATCAATAGTTATATTAATTATATAATATCGTGCAAAGCTTCATTTTGCCTCTTTATATTAACACTTCTAAATCAATTTCTACTCAAGTTTACTTCTGTTTAATATATTTATAATAATAATAATAGTAATAATAATAATTACAACCGTTCGTTTTCAATACTGAATATCAATTGATATTTATTCACAATTTTTACAATTTTTTAGATTTGACATTATCTTATAATTACATTATCTGTCAAATAATTTTAACCCAGTTTACATAAAGTCATTAATGCGATTCAAATATCTGTCAATTAATTTTAATCCAATTTACATGAAGTTATAAGTGCGATTCAAATATCTTATAACTTCAAACAATCCTTCTCTTCTCTATACACCTTGGCCATTTTACTACAAGTTTGTCTTAATTGTTCTCTCAGAAGGATAAGTACCGTAGCCTCTTGTGTAAAAAATAAACTTTTTAAAAAAAAGATTTTGTTTGTTTTTGCAAGTTAATGGTACGTTAATTGATTTGAAGTCACATTAAAAGTCTGAACACAATTTTTTCTAATATTAGTTCCACTGTTCATTGAATTTTGTTTTTTTTTTTTTAAATTTATATTTGTAATGTCAACCCTAAAGACTTTCATTCACTCAGATCTAAACATTCTTTTTAAAGTAACTTTCATTCATTGTCACATTAACAATGAAATTTTTTTTTAATTCCATAGGGAAGATGCAAGATGACTATTTAAGGTTAAATTTTGTGTTATATTTTTTTTTTCTGAATTTTCAAGAGAAATTTTTTAAAATAAAAAAAATATAAAATAAAACTAAACATATTTTAATGACAGTTACATATTGATTCAAGGGCAATATAACATTTATACAATGTCATTTCTATGTCATTTTGTTTTATTGTTTTATCCTTCTCACTCTTTTTTTTTTTTTTTGAGTTTTTTTTAAAATGTTGTTTTACTCAAAACAACCACTTTGTTTTTTCTAACTTATTTTTGTTGCTTTACAATATTTACAACATTTTAAGCCAATATTCAACCAAGTCAAGTTTTACCATCAACCCATTATCAAACCACGCACATTACGTGATTCTGTCTAAAAAGAAAAATTGAATACACGCCTTATAACTGTAAAACAAAAAAAAAAAAAAAAGAAAACTGTAAAATGTAAAATATAAAATTCACATAAAATAAGGCGCGTATCCTAAAATTGATTCAATGGGTTTTATTTTTTTTTTTTTACACTTGTTATATTTTATGTATATTGTAAGTGTATGATGTTTATATGTATTATGTGTGAATGAGGTCAGAATTGGTGTTAAAAATTTAAAATAAATTTAACTGTATATTGAATAAAATAAAAACCATTGAAAAATGACTTTTAGTGGTAATTTGTTGTCATAAAAATTGCCACTACAAATGAAATGTTTGTATGTGTATTTATGTTTTAATTTAGAGAAAAATGTTTTTAAAGGGTTTGACAGAAAACTAATGAGTTCTTTATAACATATACATTTGAGCAATTGGTTTCTGATGAATTTGCCATTGTTCTGGAAGTTTCCATAGGCTCCTAGTAAACATTTAGGTTTTAATAATTAACTTTTCAGTAGTATTGAACATTCTGGGAAACTGTTATTTAACTATTGGAAAAATTTTCTGAAGTGACGAGTATTCAGTTTTACAATTAAAATATATGTTTCGGATCTAGATTTTAAGTTCTAATAAAAGTGGCAAGAGAAGTTGTAGCAAATCTAGGTGTAGCTATTTGATGACGAAAATAAGTGTAAATAAAAAATGCTTTGAACAACTAATTGTGGGAGCTTTAACAAAGGGCGAACAAAGGATTTTCAGTCCGTGTGGTGTGGAAGACATTTGGAGAGTGAAAATTGATTTTAGAATTTTGAATTGTAATAAATTTTCATAACTAATTTTTAGCTTAGTAGCCTTTTGCCTTTTGGTTGTTTAATCACACTGGGCGCCTATTTAATAACTTTTACCAGTTTACAGATTCTAACGTGAAGTAAAATTCGCTTGTTATAACAATTGTAAAAATATTTTGTTTCAGATTGTGCAATTGTAAATGTTCCATGCTCAGCTATTTTTAATTTGTAAATTATACAAATTTACTAATAAACATAAAAATAGAATTCTAATATGTATACAAAATTTAACTAAATTGTACATTGAACATTTCAATAACACTACTAAGTTAGATTAAGTCTAAGTTTAGACTAGTAAACTGTATAATGTTTTTACAAGTTTTTTTTTAAAATTGTAAAATACCATGGAAACGACGGTCTACTGGTAAACAAGTTGTTAATTACAAGTTTCAAAATTGACTTTAAAGTTGAGGAAATTGTAACTTTGAAACAGAAAATTGTAAAATTTCACAAAGTAATCAGTTGTGAACTTTTGTAGAAGTATGTAGTACACACACAAAAAATTTACATTCTTATAAATGTGACTATCTAAGAGGTGGTAAACGGTTAAGACAAAAGATTTGTAAGTATAAAACTTTTTTTTGAAGGCAAAAAATGAAAAACAAGTAGTGAACTTCCACCAAACTAAGTTCTCCTTTAAAAGAAAAAGTACAAACACTTTAAAAACAAATTTTTCATTTATTTAAACTGTTTTTAAATAAACCTTATAATTTTAAACTGATCTAAAGTTACTTAATAAAATTTGATAAATTTAAAAATTTTCAAATAAAGTTTTTAATTTAAAATTTTTAAAGGCATACATTTTCGAAATAAACATAAGTCATAATATGCATTAAATTGAACAAAACAATTTTATTTGACATGATCAAATAATAAATCATAAAAAAAAAAAAGAGAGGGAAATTTTATAATTTATAAATCAAATATAAAATTCATAAGTGTTTTATTATTATTCTTTAAAGAACTTCTGTTTATTGTTTATTTGTTCATAATTGTTTGCTGTAAAGTAATTTAAGGTCATAATTCATAAATTTTTTTTTTTGGGTCATTTTATTTGTTTTTAAAATTTTGTTAAACAAAATGAAAAAAATTTTATTTAAAAATTATTTTATAGTTATAAAATTTCCTTAAAAATAGCTTTCTCACTTTTCAATTTATACATGGAGTCTGGAGATTGTATTTTAAGCCACTGAATAATATGAATTGTCGAATTTCAGATCTTTTACGGAGGTTTTTATCTAAAAGTGGTTGGTTGCTATGGTTACCAAAACCAAAGAAATGTAAAAAGACCCATTTTATACCAATAATATGTTATAAGGGTTCATGGAAACTAAAAATTTTAATATTTTAAATAGTCATTTTCTTGCAAGATTATAAAATGTTAAAAAAAATTACTTTTCAGTGAGACACTTTATAAAATACGATAAGGCTCGGCTCTTTTGTCATCTTTAAACCCCATTCATAGAGTAGCGAATTTGACAGAACAAATGAGTGCATTTACAAAAAATTGAAGAAAAATGGTAGTCAAAATTTAAATTTGAATAAGAATTAGTATTTTGATTAAAAAAAAAATTAATCTTTTGCTATTAGAGCAGCGGTTAAAAAATTTACCGGACTACAATTTACAAGAATAATATATATGAATATTAAATAAGTTAATAAATAAAAAGTATAAAATATAAAATAAATGTCAAAAAACAATAAAAATCATTCATTATGTTTTATTTCCTATATATAAAATAAACACATTTTAAATTTTAAGTGTTTTTTTTTTAAAACAAGTGAATTAGTTCTTAAAATACATAAGAGTTTGTTTATTTATTTTTAATTCGGAAGTTAAGTAATTCCCCGTTTTATTTGTTATTTCCTTGTACTCTTTAAAAATAAATAAGAATGAACGGAGCGGAGCGTACAAGTTACAAAAAAAAAATAAATTGATCCCAAATGCCAATGTTCAACTGTCAAAAAATATTAATTTAAATTAATGCATCTTCGATTGTGTTATAATATTTTTCTCCAAATAATATTGTATCCATGGAAACGCACTATTAACGTTAGAAGACAATAAAAGTAAAACACAGAAAGAACAATGACCGTTTCGACAACGAATATTATTCGCTCAGATATCGTTTTTTTTTGGATCATCTTAAAAAAAAATGAACAACAATGTCCTTACTCGTTGTATGAACTGTCTTAAATATTAGTGTACAGAACCCCAAAAAATAATATACATGTATGACTTTATGTAATACCATGTATTCCACCTAAGGGGTGTTAAATGTGTTAAATGTACGACCTTTATGTCTAATTTAAAAAGAAGGGTTGTGGAGAATGGCAAAGGATGGCAAATATACGATCCAAGAAAAAACTCATTTAAAATGTTGTATTTTTCTTCTTCTATTTTTTTTTTTACTGTTATACTTCCTGTCTCTTTCTTATATCGGATATCCCTTAAAAGAAAATCCGTTTTATACTAAAAGAAAATATCTATATAAAGTACTTTAAAATTGATGATGTGTTGTGTTGTTTTGTTTTGTGGTTTGTTGTTTATTGGTTTTTCGGGGGGTGTGTTTCTTTTTCTTTTATGATGTTTAGGGGATCGTCATTTACCGATTCTTTATTGTTATTTCACTTTTTTTTCCCGTTATAAATTTTTTTTTATTTTGTTCTTTTTTTTCTACTTGTAGTAAAAGTCAATTTTTTTTTTTTTATGATGCATCGTCATTACGACATTAAATGTGGGCCATTATTTAGTATTATTTAACTTATATAGCGGTGACTAATATTGGGTATTGGGTATTGGATATTTAATATTAAAAAAAAAAAAAAAAAAAAAAAAAATTGGTTTTTATGAGTTTTTGGTTTATGAGGACGATGTATGTATTTAAAATGGGGAGGCCATTGTTAAAATATAAAATATACACATATGTTATTCGTTTTTTTTTTTTTTTTTTAAATTAATGTGTAATTTAATGGTTTAATTGTTCCTTAAAATCAAGGAAGGAAAAACGAGATTAAAAAAAAACAGTATATGGGTATTATAATATCATAAGTGCTTTTAAAAGGAAAATATGTTTTTAGTATTAAAGCGTATAGAGCGTGTAATATATATAGAGATGTACTTTTCCATACATATTAATTGCATTATAAACATATTAAGAGGCTTTTGATGGTGTGTTGTATATCACGTAATATACAATTTCTTTTTAGTATTATTAAATATAAAATCATTATAAACCGATTACAGTAACATGTCTTAAAGTTATGGATTCATGAGTATTCGAGAGTCGATGGTCTAGTAGTTGAAGCAGTTTCTACGATTCATAATAAGTATATCTGAAATATTCGAGGAATTAACTGCGAGGCTTATTTAACATTAGGTTTCATTATATGTAATGTTTAAAGGAGTTCTTCGACTTTTACACCTATACGATAGACCAGAACTTGAATACTTATTTTAGTGCCATGATATGGCTATTTTGCTGCATTAAATTCGCCTAAAGATATTTTAAGATTTGACTTACTCAATTTAACACCAAGCTAATCTACAACTTAACTAATTCGTTTGGCATAAAATTAATCAAGACGCATCTTGATTTATTTTACTTTCCGGCAATGACACCGAGTTGGGGATATTTTGGTATAATAAGTTAAGAGCGGTAATATTATTATCTCCTCTTATATTCTTGAATAAATGCAGAAAATTGGGGTACATTCGAACTTTCGAACATAATTCAAGAACCCTAGAACAGTAGGAGCCTTTTTATTTTTCAATGGTCTAATTTTGATATAATAATTCACTTGAATCCCTTCTACTTATTGAGTAGACCTGTAATTGAGTGACCCTGATTTATTATTTAAATAGTCGCGTAGGATTTTTCAATTTCCTAATTTTCTGCCAAATTCTTGGATTAAGTTATTGGGTGTTCTTCCGCTGAGGGGACACAAAATATCGAGATGACATCATTACAGAACGGTACTTTATATCTCCAAGTTTTCGACTATATATGTCATTTGTACCGATGACGCCATCTAGTGGTCAAAAAATGCATTACAAAATTTTCTTAATTTTTTGTAGTATTTTACGACCATTTTGTAATGCATTATTCGACCATTAGATGGTGCCGTAGGTACTAATAATGACATATATATTCGAAAACTTAGAGATATAAAGTACCGTCATCTGATAACGCCATCTCGATATTTTGTGTGTCCCGTCTGCGAAAGAATATCCAAATTATTTAAGTAATTGATAAGTTAGTTTGATAAGTTGAATAATAAATTGAAATTGATTTATGAAAATGACTAAAGATCACATGCCCCCCAAATAAATGTTTTCAATATTTAAAAACAAAAAACATATTTTTATAATGGGTATGAATGCAATAATGACATTAGCTAGCAACAATAAAACCATAAACCATTAAACTTGACTATAATGACATTAAACGACCGTGCAGCATTTTATCTTATCACTTTTTTTTTCTTTTTTTTTAGTTCTTTCTTTCCTTTTCTATCGTGTAAAATTTAATGTTTTTATGTTCTAAAGTTAACTATGTACTAGAATTTCAATTTAAATCACACTCTACTTTTATACTTTATACCCCCTTTATATATATATATATATATTTATCCGTCAGTTTTTCCGGCTTTTAAAAAGTTAAAAAAAAAAAAAATAGAAAATATCGTACATAAAACTATAAATAAAATTATTAAGTGCATTATTTGATAAGAATTTAATATGATGGTTGTTAGTTCTATTAGGTTCCATTAGGTTCTATTAGGTTCTATTGGGTTCTGTTTTAGTTTTTGAACTTGAAACTTGTTTTTTTCCGTTATCATTGTGTAAATAACGATATATATATATATATATATATATATATATATATATATATAAAGAAATATGTGTGTTGGATGGTGATTATCAGTAAATACAATTCATATTATGCACTTGTTATATCATCATATTTTTAATATTGATTCAATTACAAAAGTCGTTTATGTAAATAATTAATATAAAATAAATTTAATGTGTACTTAATAAAATAATAATTGTGTAATTTAAAATTATATGATAAAGATAAAATTTTAAAAAAGATAAGATACTTTTTATTATGTCTATAATTTGTTTACCATGACGCAATTAATGACACAAAGTGCGATTTAATTGCAGTTTAAGAACTGAAAGTGCACTTTTAATTTGATTTTAGAAATGTTAATATTTTATCTACTTTTTTTTATAGTTTACCTATTAACTAGTTTTATAATTCACTAATAATATTATTAGACCACGTTTTGTAATTTTGATTGCTGAAATAATTTTATGAAATTTCAGAACCTTGTCATTACAAATTTAAACTAATATGAAGCGTACTTAGAAATAAAAATTATTTAGAAGGAGGACTGGTGTAGGAGCCCATTAGATTTCTAAAATAGTTTTTATACAATAATTTAAAAAATTTTATTCGGAGTTAAAAACGCTCTGAAGCAGATCAGTGTAATTTAAGTACAAGTACAATTATCAGTACAATTAATTGAAACTAATTACTTTATCAAGTACTAGTATTACTTAGATATCGATACTTATTAAATTTTAGTATTTAGTAAGAGAATCAATTAAATGTTGATATTATTTACCTTTGTAACTATTTTTTGATACTTAAGTATTTTCGAGTAATTAAGTCCCAAGAAATACTTTAGTATCAACAACTCAACTATTTTCCAAGTATCGTAAGTATTTTGCAAATATTTTCATTCATAAAGTAAATTATTTCTGAAATTCAAAATAATTATCTACCTCACTAGTACTTAATTACTTAAATTTATGTACTTTCTGTGTATTCCAAGTATTTATCAAATTTTGTAAATATCGAAGTCTAAGTAATGATACTTGACAAAGTAATGAGTATCAGATAATAGTACTTCCAACTGTACTTAAGTACGATTTTACTAATTATTATACAAGTCTGCTTTCAAGCTTTCAATGACATACAATCAATAAGGTTGTGGGTCATACAATCCAATTAAAAGGTCTCGACTATTATGGGTAAACAATGACTAAATGTAAAGTGGACAGTCGATTTCTTATTAAGGGAACTCCAACTCTGAAGTATTGGATACTTATAATTCAAGTGATTCAACTGCATTTCTCAATCATGGAGTTCTCATTCCAAATAATAGCAAACAATAATACTTCCATACCAAAAGCTTACTTATTGTTCTTGGATCACTTAGATGAACGAAACATATTCCCAATTTATTCCAATATTACAACTTATCTCATATATTTGGTCTATCATTTCAATGATTCATCTACTATTGTGGCAGACAGTTTTTATCAGTTCGGGAAAAAATGAGGGAGGATGAGGAACGAGGGAGTCTTATATTTAAAACATATAATGCGAAGAAAATATACTTCCTTCGAATCCAATATATGGATTCCCAAACTATTTCTATCGACTTGCACTAAGCATGATTCAACAACGAAATTACAAGATAAAAATTGAACTAAACTTGCTATTTTTCTTTAATTTAAAATTAATTGAAAGTAACTAAGTATTCGTCAGAGTAAAAAATAAAACAAAATATATTTAAATTGAAAACTATTCAAAGAACCACTTACTAGTCAATATATTTCACATTTCTCCCCCACAACTTCACCTTTTATTAAATTCCAAGAGACATTTTATATATTATACAACTACTTTCAACTAACTTTAAATTGAGTACCTAAAAAGTAATCAGCCCACACTCTTATATTTTGTACTCTTGAATAAATATAAAAATTGCAACATGAAATGGAGCGCACATAAACACATATACATATTACATATACTTAATTTGTATATATATATATATACTCTATGGTTATATACTTTGAGTAAAAAAATTGCAAAAATGCGGCAGTAGAAAAAAAAAACGAATCTTATCTTTGTTACTTACTTGTCGTTTTTGATTATTTGTTCACAAAAAGTACTTCAGGTTGAATTAACCCATTGAAAACTACAGAAAAAAAAAACTACAAATTAAAAACTAAGAAAACTAATTTTCTTTTTTTTTCAATATCTTTAAAACAAAATTGTATTTTTTCCACTGTTCTTAAAAGGAAATGATAAAATATTGTAAAATTTAAATGACGCCAATTCCATTGCATTTCAATTTTATATTTATTTTTACTTGCTTTAAGAAAAGTAATTGAAATTGAAGTACTTGAGGTATGAGGTACTAGTATTCACTTGAGTGAAATGTGTGAAAATTTTTTAAATAAAATGTGTTGTTTTATTTTATAAAGTTGTTTTTAAATTTCGAAAAATTCAATTCAATTTCGAAAAGTGTTTTAATCTTGAAAATGTACTCAATACATTAAATATTTCGAACTATCCACCAGAACGTACACTTTCTATTCGCCTAGTATTATTAAAACCTTGCAAAACTGCGAGTCCAAAATATTCTTTAACTTGGAATTGACACTATTGTATGTTTATAAGTTAAATTTAGCAAAATCATAATATATTTTCTTGCAGTGTAAGAAAGAATTTTTTGCAATTTAAATAAAATGAGACGTCATTAGGCATCAATTAGATTGTACTTAGATTTTTAATTACAATATTTCTATAATATTAATTTAAAATCAATATTTTATAAAATTGACTTCTCAATTAATTGCCAATATTATACGGCTTCTTATATTACTGTCTAGTGACGTCATCACTTATACATAATTTTTACCAATAAGTACTGATCTAGATTCTAGTCTAAATTTTAGAATTGAATTATTCCATAAGATGTGTTTTTATGTTTTGAAATTCACCCATTAAAACTGTGCGCAGTTCCAAGTACCAAATGAAAATGTACTAAATTACCCATCAGCAATATGCAAAATCAGTACCAGTTCATTTGGTACTTCGAACTTTATAGACGACACTGGATTTGATACTTGGTACAAATGCGTACAGTTTTAAACGGGGGCTGGCTTCTAATACTTTCCATAAAAACACTACTTTTCGAAAAATTCTATTCAGAAGTAATAAAACCCTAACTTCAGAATGTGGGGATCTTTGTTTGATTTCGGAAATAAATAATGCGAAGAAAATTATAGACAATTAGGTTTAAGAAATTTTCGATTGTGGGAGAATGAACAAAATTGGGTAAGGAGATGTAAAAGAAAGGCGTTAAGTTTCCTTAAATTGATGTGAGTCATACACCCATGAGTACGTATATAGAAAATTACTTAAAAAAGAAATTTAAATCGAATTAAATTTGGTAATAATTTTAATTTCGAATTTTCGAAAATTAAAAAATTTCAAATAAACCACATGGGAACCTATAAAATGCTTTCATATTAAGTTTTTTCCAAATTGTTCCAAATTTTATCTCGTATTCATTATTATATCCATTAAAAGATGTTACACATATACATTATATACTTTTATATTTTATTTTAATTTATTTACTATTAAGTAAAAAATTGAACATATGCTAAAGGGTAAATTTATATATATATATATTTTTATATATATATATATAAGTTCTCTGATATGTTAGTGAAAAATAAATTTGTTGAAATAATTTTTATGTCTTTTATTTGAATTGACTTGCAATTTATTTCCTTTTCTCTATATATACATACATATATATTTAATTTGTTGCAGTGAGTTAGAAAGAGATAGAAAATGATAGATAAATGCACGTTGTTTAAGTTTTTTTTTTTTTCAAATTAGTTATACAACTCTTTTGTCAGGTGAAATAAGAAAAAAAATTGTAAAAATATATACATATATATTATATAATATGTATATATACATATATATACATATATAAAAATGTATTAATTCTAGTATTCGAATTCTTGTAGAAAAAATAAAAATGAAAATTCTTTTCTACTATATTTTTTTCATATCACCAAAAGTAGTACAGGAAATGAAGGTAGCTTTAGTTTCTAAAAATAAAAAATACTAAAAGGTTTGAGTACCTTAGAAATTGCAATGAAATTATCCGGTTATATACAGTTATTTAGTAGTTATATTAATGTATATGTTGTTGTGATGTATTATATTAAATATATAATTTTATATTGTTTTGTATTTATATTTTTTTTTATTTTACAATTTTTTTTCCACTTCTGTACTTATTATTAAAAATAACTTGTTGAATATGCAGTGTCGACATTTCTATTCTAATTTTTATGCTGTTCATTTTGTTTTTTTTATCTTTTAGAATTTTTTTGTAGTTTCGAAATATAAAATATTAAATGAAAATTATTTAGAAGGGTTGAAAAGTAAAACGTTATTTAAATTGAAATATTGCAGATTCTTAAATTTCATTGGAATTACCCTTTTTTAATTACCCCTTAAGTAATTGAACTTATACTGTAAAAATATTGAAACTATTGAGTATATTGTGAATTAAAATTGTGAGAGGGGGAGCGTTGCCCAAAATAATAACCATTTCCAGATAGGTTTATTCTTATTTAATGAAATTTTGAATTTATGTAGTAAACTCTTTATATGAACTTAATATTAAATGTGTGAGTGAAAAATTTCTAATAATGCCCCTAAAAATATGCAATTTAATCGAATATTTAAGTCTGGTAAGAAAATGAAAAAGAAGCGCTCAAAAAGAAGATGTTATTCAGCTAAAAATATGTTTAACTGTACAAGTATGCGCTTAAAATCGTGCCCAGGTAATAAATTAAAAGAACATTTGTTGGAAAAGTAAATTTTTCACTGTGCTGAACAGCTCAATCTCCGGGGTATACTTTATTAATTTTAATATTATCGATCTAAATTTTCCTACGAAGTTGTTTTTTTATGGTCGAATTAATACATTGTAATATTTATTGTATATAAGCACGTACTGATTTTCTAATTAAATTTTATTTGACGATGGATTTCGTAATATTACGTACTGCATGTGTTTCTTTTAACAAAAAGAGTAGTTAATATTGTCTGAGTTTGACTTATTAGAATGAAAATCCAACTATTATTAACATATTTTTAGCTGACATCTGCACCTTGAGACATCTTCCTTTTGAGCGCTTCTTTTTCATTTTCTTCCCAGAATTAAATATTTGATCAAATTGCATATTTCTAGGCGCATTATTAGAAATTTTCCATCACACACTTAGTATTAAATTCATATAAAGATTTAACTATTTTAAACTTTTTTAAAATAGATCCTGTTCCTGGAAAGTTTTTAATTACCTATCATCTATTCTTTTTCAATGGCAGGTGTAGTTGTGAGTAGTTGAGAGTAGCAAAGTGTAGTTACTTCTGAGTCCTGATAAATTAACTCAAGCAAGATTATCTTAAATTTATACTGCGGTTGTGTGGCGAATACAAACAAATTGTATAGTTTATAAATTAATAATTAGCGGAAAAGGTTGCTGCTTGACTTGTTTATCACATTGTCAATAGATAGGGAGAGCCAATACATAAATAAAATATTTTTTTATATTAAAATGCGAGTTATTTATTCTTAATTTTTATTTTAAACCACCGTTGAAAACAGCATCGCAGTCACCATAATAATAAAAATCAAATATATTAAAATTTATTTGCAAAAATTAAATACTCTCTGCAAGAAGAAAATGTAAATTTAAACATGAAAGACTAATTGGTAATATACAATATTATAAAATATTTTAAAATTTTTTTCATTCTATTTCTAAATATTCTTCCTTTCATTCTTTTAATTTTTCTACTGTTTTTTATTTTCCACAATTCACATTCTTTATTGTTATAACGGTGGTTATTATTAAATACAACAAGTAATAACAGGATATTATGTAAGGATTCCCGTTTTTTTTATTTTAATGCACTCTGAATAATTTTGCAGTAAATTAACATCAAGAGAGAAAATCCTTAGATTTTTTTTTTTTTTATTTTTTTTTTTTCTACTTCGATGGTTTTTGTTTTTTGTTTTTTATTTTCTATTTTTTTTTTTAATTTTCTTTTTGGTTTTTCTATCCTATCTTGGCAGAAAGGAACAGTTGTTGTATATATATACTTATTTTTGCATTTTTTTTTTGTTTTTTTTGTTGTTTTTCTTATGCATAAATTTAATAAAAAGAGACAGAAAATAAGAAAAACTAAATAAAAAAAAAACCAACAACAAGTGAAATGAAAATAAAATATTGCAGGTGAAATTATTAGAAAAATCTCTGATTAACAAGGATTAAAAGGATTAAATTATATTAAAAAAAAAAAAAAAGAATACAGAAACAAAATCAAACAGAGAGGAATTAAGAGAATTACAGGAAAAACATAAGGAACCTAAAAAAAAAAAAGAAAAATTTGAATTTTCCAAATGTTAAAAAAAAACTAAAAAGAAAAATTGCATTATGTTTTGTGGAAAACTAAAATGGAAAATCTTTTTGAAAAATATTATAATTAGTTCTGGATTACAGAATTTAAGAAGGAAATGAATATAGTTGAAAAAGAAAAATAAATTATGTTGTAAAATGGAAAAGTTTTTCCTAAAAATCATGTCGGATTTAAAAAATAAAAGTGGAAATTGTTTAAAAGAAAATTTTTTAATGAAGATTAATTATTTTATAAATATTTATATTTAATTTGTTGAACATAGTTAGTTGAATATTAAATATTGCATATTAGATTAGTAGTTTTGATGGAAATCTTTACAACTTATTAAGTTTTTAATATATGAGATACTAGAGTCCTGTTTTATGGCTTTTACAAGTTTATAAATTGTAATTACAAGTAAAATTCGTATGTAACAACAATTGTAAAAATATTTATAACAATAGTAAAACAAGTGTACTCTTTATATGCTCTGTTATTGTTAGCTTGTAAATTTTACAGTGTTTGGAAAATAAATTTGTAAAAACCATTGAACACCTCTTTAGGATAAAGTAGGAAACTCCATTTACAAGTGTTTTTATAGAATTGTGATTTATCACAAACGATCTGCTTCTAAAACGAATGTTAAAGTACAAACTTAGAGCTTTTTTGTGTAAAACATTAAACATAAAAGTTGTAAAATTTTACAATTTACTGAATTTCGAGTTCTTGTAGATTTGTAGAATACAATTTGTAAATCAAATTTCCGGGAAAATGGAATATTGTGGAATATTTTTAATTCTTAACTTGTAACGATGATTTACAAGCCCTCAGATAAGTACTTTGGAATGAAACTAATAATCGAAATTTTAGAATTCAATTGGAAATTTAATTGTAATTATTTTTCTGGGAAGTCATCAATCCTCTGCTAATATAAATTATTTACAAACATTTTTTCAATATTTTTTTATTAAATTTTTAAAATTTTAAATTTACTTTTAGTTTTGATTATTTTTTAATTGATTTTTTTTTTTTATTTTTATTTTCAGGTAAATCAGAAATTTTTTCTAAATACATGTTACATAATTTACGTAAGTTAATATTTTAATTATATACATATATATTTAATTAATTTACTTTTCAATAAGAAAAATTACACCTATATTTGCAAGTAGATCCAAAATTTATACTACATCTTGTGTATCGTACTAAGATTACAATATGTGAGCATGTGTTCATTTGGTAGTATGTATCAGACAAAAAATCTTATGATCTAATAAATTTTGAATAAGATACAAAAGTGCCTGCCCAACTAACGTGACGAATTTTTTAAAAAAAGACGACTATATTTTTTAAAAAAAATATATTTCGAGGCCTTTAAAACTTTATGGCTTTGCTGTTAACATTGTCGTTTATAAATTATAATTAAATTTTCATTCATACTTATTAAAGCGTTCAGGATTATCGCGGTAGTATGTTAGTATCAAATTTCTGAAGAATTCAATTTTAAATAACTGAACTGACCATAGCATTAGCAATGGTATTTTGATTATAAAATCATCGCATCGGCGTAGTATAGAAGTACTTATCCGTAAACAGTTTGTATGGGCGATTTTCTTTTTCTCATCAGATCAGTGCTCAGAGCAGATGTCGAGCGCTCAGAAGGAACTATTATCAGATTAAAATTTTATCTGAACTCTGACGCTCTGAGTTAAAAAAGAAATGCTCTAACAGATTGTCAATTTTTTTCTAAATTATTTTTTAACGTTATTATTGTTTGATTGCATAAAGTTCATTTTATAAAATTGAAATTTAAAAGATTTAAAATTTTAACATTTTTCAAAAACGAAATTTATAAAAAAAAAACTTAAAAACAAAATGTCTTGATACTTTAGATTATTGTTTTATTCTTAATTTGCCGTTTTTTTTGTTTGACTCTGAGCGCTCCGCGAGTTGAAAAAGAAACACAAAATGGATAATCTGAACACAAAAAGAACCACATTTTTTTTTAGCTCTGACTCTGCTCTGATGAGAAAAAGAAAAACCCCCTATGCTATTTGTATTTTTAATTTTGTACTTTTTGGAAGCTTCAACAGACATTCTACTGAAAGTTCTAATACAATTACTTCAATCTTTCAATTCAATTTTTATTATTATATACCAAAACATAATCAAGGCCTCGAATAAGGTCACGCCATCCTTCTAGCACTTTATAAAGTATTAAACCTTGTTTTTGCGCTTTAATAAATTTATTTAATTAAATTTAACTAAAAAAAAAAGAAGGATTAAATTAAAAGAACATAATATTTTAATATTATTCAAATTAAAAAATACGTAAATAAGTCTTACAAAAATAAACGAAAACTAATTA
Organism: Dolichopus griseipennis; assembly: GCA_963082915.1. Classification (NCBI taxonomy): domain Eukaryota; kingdom Metazoa; phylum Arthropoda; class Insecta; order Diptera; family Dolichopodidae; genus Dolichopus; species Dolichopus griseipennis. The sequence continues at coordinate 33,794,241 of OY720442.1, read as the reverse complement.
AATAAACTTGAAAAAATCTCTTTTATCTTCATCAAAGTAATAAATATTTAAAATAAACAATTAAATAAATAATTATAGAATTTTTTTTTTTTTTAATAATTATAAATTAACTTTAATATTATCTTTTTTTTTATGATTCTCTTTGTTTCTTCCTTTTATACTTTTAATTCATAATTATTCTACTTTTTATCTCATTAATATTCTGTTTTAATATGGAAAATGTTAAATATTAAGTAAATAACCAAATAAAAAAAGGGTCAATTCTTTCACTTATATACACTTTAAATAATAGGGACTATTAAACTTTTTGATCTACTTAAATGTACATTAAACCCTGGTTTGACTTCTATTTTGCTATATTTTATACATATATTTATACAATCAAATTTTATTAAATCCTTCCTTAAAAACTTGAAATGGAGAAGAGACAACGAACCATTTTATTAATATCCCATTCATTGTGCCAAATGAATCCCAAAAAAGTTTTTATATATTAATATTATATTTCCAAAGAGTTTTTTTTACTTCAATATTAGAAACAAAATGCAATACACACATTACACACGCTGTACAATATTATAAACAAAAAAATGTTTCAACAACTACAATAAACAAAATAAGATAAAAATTTATAAGGTTTATTAAAAAAGTTTTCAGACAAATGAAACATAAACTAATAATAAAAGATAAAAAAAGGATAAAACAAAATCTAAAAAAAAAGTTTATAATAATCAACAAACAAACAAACATTAAAGCGAAATGTACGATCAAAACATTTTATCTTCGCCAGTCATACAGCAAACATTCAAAAAATCATAAAAGCAAAATATGAATATAACAACAATAACAAATAGTTAAAGCATAATTATAATCTATTTTATTTTATAAGCCTTTAATAAAGTTACAAATAAAAAATTTACAATAAGCGCCTTTAAATATGCAATTAATTTGAAAATGGTTTTAGCTTATATTTGATAGAATATTTATCCAAGGCATGCGGATTTGGTTCCTTTCTCATAAATATCATTTATGATGTGTAATAGTGTTTGAGTGAAATTAATATTAAGGAAAATAAATTGAAAATCCAAAAAGTTACTTATCTTTTAATTACAGCAAAGTTTTAAATTTGCGCAAATACAAGTATTTAGTCTTCGACATTCAGACGTTTTCAGTATTTGCTTATATCGATTTTTATATTTGAATTTTTACGTACTTGTATGCAAGTTTTATTATTACTCCATATTTGTTTAAGAAGACACTCGCAGTTTTAATTTTTTTCCAAATGACATGAACAGCTTTAAGTGCGGCACCTATTGGAGCTTACTATAATGCCGTGACTATATGGCAATTAGAGTAAAGTATCGGTAAAATTAGTCCTTGTAAATTTCAAATTTGATTGGAGCGCAGTATTCCGCAAATTGATTCGATTCCAACAATTAAATTTGAATCAAAGTTTTAATGAAAGTTGTAACAAACGCATTAGAAAATCTTTTTTAAGTGTAACAGAAACCTTAACAAATCATCAAAGTGTCCAGACAAATGTTTTAAAATTCTATTTAAGCGTTTATAACGATGCCTTAACTATAGAAATCGTACGAGCTTATAAGCTAACCCTTAGGTAACGGGATTATTATTTATTAGTTTCATTTTGTAAGTGAATAATAGAACTTAACTTTTTTTTACGCAATTAATGGATCTTGTAGGAGATATATTTGGGAAATAAAAATTTAAAAAATTCAGTACAGAATTGTTTTATTTTAACATGACTTCAGGAATTCGTTGAAACTGATAGATTCTACACCTTAAATCGTTACCTTAATCGTTAGAAGCAATAAGTTTTCCTTAGAGGATATACTCCACCTTTATATGAGGCTCCTTAATTCTTTTCTATTAATTAATAATTCTTCAAAAATTAAGTCCTTGTTTCTTATTAGATTGGTGCCCCGTCTAGCAACTTAATACTATATTAGGACTTTACATATTTGTATGTTTAATAAATTATTTGTTGTCATATACATGATATTGATTAATAATTCTTTTGTTAAAATAATTTTCATTAGAAAATAATTTCCCATGTATTCTTTTTTACTTGAACTTAAAAAACCAAAAGTTCATTGTGTCATTATCATTTTTGCTTTCTGTGTTTTTTAGTTGTAGTTTTCCACCTCTTTATCGCCGGAGGTTATTATGAAACACAAAACTTATTTGTTTTTTTTTTATTTTAAGTAGATTCTTAAATTAAAAAAATGCAAAACTATTCACCACTAATATAGAAGAATGAAAGAATATAAAAAAAAGGAAAAAAACGAAAATGAAAAATAAAAACTATACAACAATTCTTTTGCAACATCTCGTGACTTTCACAAAATAGGTTTTTCTTTATCAACAGACACAGTACTCGTATATATTGAAAAAAAAGGTCACCCAAGATTTCTTTTTATTGCTTTTAACATACAAATGGCCTTAATTAGCCTTAAAGAACTTTTGTGCCAACAAATATTAACTTTTGTGTGTTTTAAAATGAATTGTCCCAAATAAAATTATATACCGCCACCACCGCTGCTCATAAGAAAATCGTAAAAATTTCCACATCTGCTGCACACAAAAAAAAAAAATCGAATAAGAAAATAAGTAGGAAAAGTGTGCAAATTGTTTTATAAGAAAAAAATAGTAAAATAGGTGATGCAAAAAAAAAAAAAAGACAAAAACTTATTAGTTAAAAGTTTTCGTGACTATATAGTAGGTTGCTATGTGATATTGTATTAAATATTAAAAATCGAACACAAGAAACTGGGAATTATATTACGTAAGAAAATTTATTTGCAGTGTTCAGAAATCAGAGGTGAACAACAGTTGAATTGAATTCTGAAAAAATATTAAATCTTACTAATATATTACCACTTTTAATTGAATTTTCTTTAGATATCTGTTGTAGATCATGTAAACGAACTCTTACAATGGGCATTGACGGTTATATAAAAAAAAAAATTATTAGCGCCTTTAAATATGCAAAAAAAACTATGATAATAAAATTTAAATTTGAATGGAAATTCTTGCAAACTCTTCGCAATTAGTTTAAAGATAAGAATAATATGGCTGGGTTTTGGGGCACAATTTAGATTTTGCATTAAAAAACAGAATATTAATTTCTATATTTATACTAACGACTTGAACCCATTATTCTTATATTAGATTAGAATATCAGTACTGTATTCGATAATGCATGTTTTATAATTATAGAATCAAATTTGTTGTAAGCTTTTCTTCAAATATCAGTTGATCATATGAACGAACTTTAACGATTGTCGGTTACATGAAAAAATTTAATACAAGCGCCTTTAAATATGCAATGAACTGATAATATGAGTTACACTTAAATAGGCGTAACTGAAGTTCCTAGAGATGTTTTTCTATTAGTTTAAATGGATTTTTTTTAGGTCTGATTTCAGTCTTTGGGGGCACCTTATCCTTTAGAAAATAATTACTCTTAGAAAATACTGTGCTAGTAAAAAGCAACAATATTAATTTCTTGTATTTACTAACTTGAACAGTACTATACTTGAACTGAATATCATTATTAATTTCAGCAACAATTTATTCAACACTAAAATAGACAGTTCATATCTACATGTATCTGCCTATCCAAATTTTTTCGTGCCTAAAATCTTTTAATTTTCCTGCCTATTCCATATAAATTGAAAAAATTGAAAATCTTCTAACACAATTTCCAACAGAGGAAATTAGAAAACTGAAATAAATGCAAAAAAATACAAAGAGAACAACAATTTCATATGAATCCAGTGCAATCTGACGACAATCTAATAAAAAAAATGAAAAAAATAGACTTAGAATTCAATAAGGCATGTGGGTGGGTTCTATTTTAACAATAATGATTATTCAGTTGTTATCTGAAGAGACATCTGGTGCGGTTTACTATTTCTTTAAATTTTTTTTTTCTTTAGCATTACTCTGCAATTCTTTGTGGTTTCCTTTTTTTATTAGTTCTTATACACAAAGAAATTCTCAACCTAGGCCCTTTTCAAAGTAATAATAAAAACGTGAAGTTTCATTGTTTGCATGGAGCCATATAAAAAATATATGAAAAAAAAAAAACTACCAAGAACAAATAATGTGATGGTATGGATAATTTGTTGATATACGAAATATATGAAGAACTAAGGGTAGAAAATGAAAATTCTTTTGTTAATTTGAGGAAATCTGTTACATTTGTTATTTCTTTGTTCTGGGGTCTGTGTGTGTGTGTGTGTGTATGAATTTGAGAATTTTTTGAAAATGTAAACAAATTGGAATTGTGTGTTCAAAATTGAACTCCAATAATAGAAAACAAATATACGATATACACCCTTTTGAAAAGTTAGATTTTTGAACTATTTGTTATATAGTTTTCCTTTGAATTTTATTCTAAGTGCTGTTGTTGTGGAAGTAGTATTGGTCTCTTAAGATTTTTTAGTTTGTGTTAAATTGTATACAAAAGAAGTATGTATTTAGGGTCGAGGCGGAACGGAAGATACTGTAAGGAAGGTTATTCCATACTTAATGGAATATTTGCAGCAAACATGTCAATTTCAGGATATCTTAAAATATTAAGGTACAATATATACTTATGATGAAGCTTGTAAGTAAAGCTATGTTTCTACAAAAATCCTTTGGCAGCTTTAGAATGTGGTCAAAAAATGTTAAGTTTAATTTTACAAGTGCACGTTAGCATTTGCATTACGATAGTCAAAAGACACTTGACAATGACTAATAGATTATAATTATAAGTATTAAAACTCAGTTCATTAAGATTCTAAGATGTCTTAAATAAGTTCGCCCCTGCTTCAAAAATGTAATACAATCCTTATTGTAATCAAAAGCAAAGAAAGAGAGAGAGATAGGTGATGTAAGGAAATAAATATGTCACATTTTACTTAAATGAAATGTTATTGAAATTTTTTTGCTTTCTTTTCTAGATCAATATTGCTTTCTTTTGTATTAGGATTGAATGAATTTCAATTGAAAATCAAATTTTTAATATGTTACAAAACTTATACGTGGGTATACATATATATATATATACATATACATATATATAGTTTTTTTATTTTAAGTGGTATTATAAGTAAGATGCAATATATAAGTTAAAACTGTCATTGCAACATAGTTATTCTTAAGATGTAAAAATATATTTCTTTGTATTGGTTTAGTACTTGATAATTACCAAACTTTTCTTTAATTTCCTAACTATGTGGTTTAACTCATATGAAAATCTTCTCTTAAACTCCGAATATATTCTTCTTCTTTAAATAATTAAATCAAAAGTTAGAAGACATCTGATAGAAAATGGTAATTGCCCAAATAGACAGAATTGTAAGACAAGTGAAAACGAACACAGAGTAGATTCTAAACTATTAGATACATGCAAGAACATAATATAACAGTTAAAAAGAAGTTAAATTAATTCTTTATTTCATCAAAGTTTTAGGTAATCAGCAAAATTAAAACTGGAGGTATGCATTAAAATTCAAAAAACGAGTTAGCTACTCAAACTTGTTAAGTTAATAGCTTTGAGTTTGAGTTATCATGCGAACGTACTTACATAGCTAGATCGACTTATTTTACGATTCCAGTCCAATCCATGCAAATCCGAGGCTATGTTTATTCGCCCCTCCTTTGCAGCGTGACACACGAAATGGTAACATTTAGTATACCCTTGTGCACTATGTTCGTACGGGATACAAAAGTAATCTTGTAGAAAAATTAAGAGATAATAAGAAACTCAATATTTGAGACATCAATCCTTTGACATCTAAATCAATGGCTAACATGTAACGGAAGTTGTAAAAATATTTTACCAATTCTTTCAACGACTTTCATTTGAATTTAATAATCAAAGGGCAGAAATTACCATTTTAAGTCCATAAAGCTGTTAAATTTGTATCGACTTTGTTTTTTTTTTTGAAAAATCTACTTTCGTTAATCACCTAAGCTTGCATTTCTTTCCATTGCATTTTAGCTTGTAGTTCGAAATCATAGTTTTAAGTTTGTTCGTTTCATTTATAAAAATTGTAAAAGCCCTTCTTATTTATTATTTTACTTAATATTAACTTATAAGGATTATTACACTCCTTCTAAATAGTTTAAATTAAAACTGATCGCTTTCGCTTCATAAAATAAAACACCCCCCATACTAACAAAATTGACAATATTCTTAATCCAAAAAATAAAACCGGAAATTACAAATTATAAACACAAATCACATCTTACTTTTATTTTACACAACTTTAAAAATTTTTTACAGATAACGGAATTTAAATAAATTTATTTAATATAACATTTCCCTAAATCCCAAAGTTTTAATTGCATAATACAAATAAGTTAGTAAAGTAATACGATAAGTTTTATTTTATTTTTACTAAAATTTACTTACAAAGCATTTTTGAACTTTTGTGTATACTTTGAACCTTATACTAATAAAATGTCATTTTGTTATACGTGGCATCATAGTGGTTAATTTATTGCATTTGCTATTTATAACTGTTTTTTTAAACTTTCCATTTTTTTTTTTGGAAGTATCCTGCTGACCCATAATAAAACAAAAATCCTTGTATTTTTATTTTTTATTTTTTTTTTGCTTAAAATAAACGGTTACAAAAATTTCGTTATTTTACCTAACGTGTAACGGATCTTTTTTTTGTTATTGTTTTTTTTTTTTGAAACATTTTGTGACTATTGAAATTTTTTTTTTGTTTTTTTTTACTGTATAAATTAAAACTTTAACTATAGAATAGAGTGACCTTTACCATTATTTACCGTTTATTTTTGCAGTAACAGGTAGTTTTGTACGTACTGTTATTCATAAATAACAGTAAAATTTATAAAACAAATATAAAAAAAAAAAACAAAGAAAAAAAAAAGTTAATAAATTTCAATTAAAAAGCAATTATTATATACATGCACAATGGATAAAGTGCAAGAGAGAAAGAGATAAAAAATAAAAATTAAAAAAAAAAAAACAAAATAAGAGCAAATAAGATAGAAAAAACTTTTTAATATCCTTTTAAAAAAAAAAAATAGAAGTAAAAAAATAAAAACAACAACAAAACAAAATGTACGTGACTCTTTTACTTAAAAGATTGTTTTTTTTTGTTTTTTTTTTTGTTCTTTTTTTGTAAAAAATACATCTGTGGTTATTATTATTGTTTTTTTTATTTTTTTATTGTTATTCTTATGTTATAGTCTGAGATAATTAAAGTTTAAAAACTGAAGGACACCCTGGAATACAAAAAAAAAACAAAAATTAAAACAAAACAAAAGGGGGTGGGGTTTCGGGAGGAGAAAAAAAAGAGAGGAATATGATAATTAAAAATTATTTATTTAAAAGTTTTTAAAAAATAATAAAATTATATATAAATATGTGGTATAAATTTAAATTACAGAATTCATGCAATACCAGACTTAAAAAAAATAAAGTCTATGTGCATTGGAATCTTTAAAATGTATATATGTGTGTGTATGTATACTGCAGTATTTTATATTAAATTTAAACCTTAATATTAAAATTGTTGGATGCAAAGATATATATTATACTGTTTCACAGTAAATTTAAATTTAATTTCTACTAGAAAATAAACGGTATTTGAGAGAATGAAATTAAAATTAAAAAATGTAAATAAACTAATTACAATTTTCTTATATTTACAATTTTAAATTTTTTAAATTAAAATGGGGCTTTTTTTGGGAGAAGAACCACTTTTTCTTTTTAAGCACTTATTGTTAAGCTAATAAGTTACTCTATACCAGAGGCACATGTTGAACCCGGGTATATTTGTATGTAACCGAGAGTCGGGTTATAAAAATTGGTCTTAATGAATTCCATATTCAATTTAAACATGAGATATTACTAGGACTTATAAGAAACATCTTAGATTTACAATAGCAACAATTCCATTTTATGTTTATATTGTAATATTTTTTTTATTTGAATTATATTGTATTCTGTATGTCTGTGAGTTATATATTACAAATTAAATTATTTGTTTACATTTTGTATTTGTTAATATTGTTATACATATTTATAATTATTAATTTTTGATTAAGCTATTAATTTGAACCCAATGGCGAAATGCAAATGAGTCCAGTCAAAAAACCAGAAAAGTTTTTTCACTATCACTGAGATTCGAACCTCGGTCTTTCGAGCATGAAAGGTTGGCATTCTAACAATTGTGCCACCCTGTGTATGTGTTTCAACTTTCAGGGTATAGTTGTACAAGTTGTACATTATATCAATTCAGAATCTGCATAATTATAACTTATACTTGTTGCGAATCCAATCTATATTTATACTATAATGTATAATCGTATAATTCTTCATCTCAAGATTTTAATTTGGTTTCACTTTGATATGCAATTTATAAAAAAAAATTGTAATTAAATAAAAGTTTCCATTAGCTAAGGCAATCAAGACATTTAGAGAACTGATCTTAAGATGTTTCAAGGGTTTTTTTCCTACTGAAGCACCTATTCTAAATTGTCGAAATAATCAGATTGTAACCAGGTTCAACAGTCCTAAAAGTAGATTTTTTTAAATGAAGATTTTAGAAGATTTTAAATTTGAGGAGTAAAATTGCAATTTAAAAATATCATTTACTTGAATTTCCAACATGTAAATGGGATTGTAGGTAGATGACAGTTTAATAATTTAAAAGTTCCGAATAAAACGATTCTTCCACTCAAGAATTTTAATTCGAAGGGATCTTATTTTTATATTTGGGGATTAACTGCGTTTACAAAGATTATTGCTACATACAATGATGTGTAAGTTGTTAAAATAATAAAAGGAAATTTCATGCCGGAATTAGAATGCATTAAACTTAATGTTTTTTACATTAATGCTGTTACTTTTTTTTTTAATCCCCACAATTTACAAGATATTGGGCATCAACACTACCATAGCAACTATTTACACATCACAAGATAATTTTCAAAATTCATAACCGCGCTGTACGTCTAATAGGCGGTCTTGTTAAACAAGTAACACTTGCTCCACCTAATTATCATCGAAGTATTAAAGCTGCTTTTTAGATATCTTGTGGGTAATGAACCAAACTCAATTATGAACTGTTTGAAGAGGAAACAGTTCGAACGTAATACTAGAGGAGCTCTATAGGTGCTTACTTCTTCATTACTTCTACATTGTGGAAACTCCAAGATAGTTTAAAACTGGTTATGGAAACTTATTTGTTGTGAGTACTACTAAGACGTGGAACATGCTGCCATCTAATGTGTTGCCCACTGTCGATAGCGTTCCATGCAGCAATTTTCAAAAATTCAAAACGAATGTCCAAAATTATTTCAACATTATATATTAGAATTTCCAAGCAAATTTTCCTTTAACATCCTATTTTCCTACAGAACTAAACCTAAAAATTTATAAAGGAATCCGTTCCTAGCGTTTAGTTAACGTGTAAAAAACGGATATATATATATGTTAATTACGTGTAGGAGGTTTACAATATTCCACATATTTGAAAGGACAACCAGAAGTCATATATTTTTAGTATGACCTTTTAATTTTTTAAAAATTTAATCATTTTTTAAACTCTTGTGAAAATCTTGTAATAAAGTCTTTATACAAACTAATAATTAAAAGTGCATTAGATACTTATATTGTATTAAAAAAAAATACGTTATACATTCTTCTTCTAAAACTTAATCCTAATTTATTTACTCTATAATACCTAACATTTCCCTTTAAAAAATATGTATCGTACCCGATTGGAATTTTTAATTAGATTCTTCTTCTGTGGATTTAAATCTAGAAATTTTTGCATTTTTCTGCAGATTAAATTTTTTCAAAAAAAAAAATACAAATTTAAAATGGTAGTAAAACTTGAATTACAACCATATATCTAATTGCTCCTCTAAAAAAAATAAAAAACACGAAATTTAACAAATAAAACAGAAAAAGGAAAATTTGAATTTAAAACAAAAGAAAAATGAAAATGAAAATCTAAAAATAGTGAAATTTAATAAATTCATACACACACATATACAGCGGTTGATCAGAATAAGAAGGAAAACTACAGATTAAGACTAAAAAAAAGAATAAAAAAAAAACTGGTTAAACAGGAAGAAATTCTTGGCAATTTTTTTTTTTTTTGTATCTTAAGATACATATTTACAAATTTAAAATTTTATTTTATTTTTACAAACAAAAAAATTTACCAGAATATCAACTATACACTATTTCTGGCGGTTCAAAAAAAAAACATCAATACTAGAGAAGAGAGAGATATAATAAATTATAATAATTTAGCAGGAGTAACAATTTTTTTTCAAAAGTTGTATACTATAAGATAATAACTATAGATAATATGATGGTATAAATCTGTGAATTTGGTATACCACATAACCAACAAATTGTCATCATCATTTAAAACTATGGTGTTTTTTTTATTTTAGAACAAATGTATGAAATAATAAGAAGACAAGTAATGAAAAAATTCAAGGGTTTTAGAAAAGCACATTTGTATTTGGGTGCAGAGTGTTCCTAAACAAAAAAAAATCTCCTAATTATTTTTTAGATCTTTTCCAAGATCCTGTTACGTATAAAATGTATAAAACGTATGTTATGTATAAAATACCGACTTAAATTTGTCAAATAATAAAGAGTAATATTCTTATAGTTCTCTTTCAAATATTTTTTGAAATCACATCATCTGGTAATCACTTAATGTCATGGCAACCTCTTATCAGTCATCCTTAAAATTCTATAAATTGTAACTAAACTTACGTTATAGTATAAAAGCTGAATTTTATTCATCTTACTTGGGTGACTTGAGGCAGTTTCAATAGTCCTAGTCCTTAACGCCAAAATTGTATTTCGCATATCTTTGTACCATATGGCAACCCTATATATTCACATATAATATGTATAAAGCTTGGAAAATCAGCTGACTATTACCGAAGTCCGATTGAAAATATACTTTATAGAGCTTTTGTTACGACATATTAAATATAGAACTTTTCGAACTTTAAGGGGGCGCTGTAGCTCCTAAAAGGTTGGGACTACAAAAAAAGTTCTCTATTCATTTCTAAAAAAATTTACAATACCCCTTTCCGCAATGAAAATTGGTTGTCTTTATTTCACACAATGTAAAAGTTATGTAAAAAAACGTCCCATCCGAGACGGACTGACAGAGTAAAACTATTGGGCATCTATTTTTAAAATATTTTGAAAATATTCTAAAAACAGTTTAAATTGTAATTGGTTTAGATTCATTTGGCTGGAAAGTTGCAATATTAGCAATATTTAAAAAAAAAATTATTCTGCAATTGTTTTTGTGTTTCGGTACCATTTTACTTTCTTTTTTTGCTCATACATGTGTGTGGTGTACATTAAGATATTTTACAAGAATACCATTTAAGTTTTTTTAATGGTATATATTTACATCCCAAGAAAAACAACCAACAAGAATAAAAGAGGAGTTCCCGTGAAAAAGTAGAGGAATTATATAAGAATATAATAAATTAATGGAAGTAAAAGAATTATAAAAAAAAAAAAAATAAGGAACTAAAGAACTGAATAAGTAAATGTATCTATAGATATAGAGTACGAATACGAGTAAGAGAATTTTCAAGACTTGAAGAATTAAAAGAAATGCTTCGTGTTATTTAATTTTTTTTTTTTTTTTTTTTTTTTTACTTTCCTAGGATTTTTAATAGTAGTTTTATATATATACATAACTATTATTTTACTATTTTATATTAAACAATATTATACGGGGTAATGTAAAATATCTTAAGATACCTATTTTTTTTTTAGTATTTCTTTTTTCTATCTTTTTTAGGTTTTGTGGTACATTAAGTATAAAAGAATAAGTAAAAAATAAAAATAAAAAAATTCTTGGTTTTGTTAATTCGGTTATGGCATCATTTTATATATTTTTTTTTTTTTAAATTCCCTTCTATTCTCTTCCGAGCGCCTGTTCATCAATTTTCCGAACTACTTTCAATGCACTTGCAATGTATTTTATTAAATCTATAGAGAATGATTTGAATTGTTTTTGCTCGGAAAATGTAAGAAAATGCATTTGCTCAGACATTTTATTAAACTTAAAGTATATAATTATAACTTAGTGTATAGATATTCAGTACATTTTAAGTAATCTATTGGGAATATCTTTGCCTACTAAGGAAAGATTTGTTTTATTCGGTTTTTTTTTTCAGAAAATCTATTTTCTGTTCTATTTAGGTATTAGATTATAAAAAAAGTCTAAGGTATTATATATGTATCTTGTTTTGTTTTATTACTTTCACATTGGCAAAATTAATTAGAACATGAAATAAAAACTCGGTAATTTAAAAACTCATAAAAATTCCCAAGTTGAATGGTTTTTTAATGTCAATTAGAGGTTTTTTTTTAAAAGTTCGGAAAATTTTTGTAATAAAAAGGGATTGTTATAATTTATAAAGGTTATTAAATCTTAAGTAACTTGATGGATTTATTACAGTTTAAATCAATTTCGAAATTAAATTCGAATTAAAATTTTAAGTTTAATTACTGTACTAAATCATGATTTGATAAGTTACCTTACGGCTAGGGACGAAGAATTTAAATTGGAAGTGCCTTTCGAAAGATTTATTTCTGAGTCTTAAGTAGTTTGAAGCTTTTTAACGTATTGTACTCCACATTTTTTCTAAAATTAAAAATCTTACGTTCTTTCCAATTGTATTTATTAATTAATTAATTCCTACTTAACAAATTACAATTTGTTCTACATCATTATTTCATTTGAACTTGAGTCTTGTTATAACACTATTTCTAATGTTCCCCGAATGCTTCAATTTCTTATGTTCCTCCAATTCTAAAGATACCATTTTAATTTGAAATTTTCTTACCATTATTTTATATCTTTAATGTTGGAATGACTAAAATATTATAGTAAGTCCATATTAGGAACTTTACAGTTGTTAAAGACTTAGTTTGATATAGTTGGGTTTGCGAATATATTCATTCTTCTGATTCATTTTTCTATTCTTCTGTTTTTTTTTTGCACAATGCCCCAAGATAAATATAATTCCACAGATTTTTAATATTCTACTGATATTAAAAATCTATGTATATGTATATATTAATGTATAAATGTATGAATGTTTAAAGGAAGATAGAAAGATGCCAATGAACTCAAAACATGAGAAAATAAAAATAAAAGAAAAAAAACAAAATGACAGAATGAAATAAAAAAATTTATGAAGGAATAGTAGAAAAAAAAAGTGGAATCTCGTCTATACAAAAAAAAAAAACGGTAATTATGTATAAAAATGTGTATGTGCGTTTTTCCAACAAATGAAACAAAAAAAATATGTAGCAGATTCTAGAGACTTGAAGAATAAAAAATGAAAAAAATACAATTGCTGTAATAACATTTTTATAATAATCACAAGTCCTAGTTTTATTTAATTTTTTTTTCTGACTATTTCTTTCCCTTTTCCTCTCTTTTTATATATCTAACATATTCTGATCACTTCTTCTAAATGTTGCTGAAAATTAACTTACTTATATCCACTATTGAAATTTAGGTGACCATATATTACACAATCAGTTTTTTGGTTTTGAATATCATATGGAATGTAAATTGCAAACTTCAGATTGCCAACTTTAAAGTTGAACACCTTAACAAAGATCGGTGGGTAAAAGTTCTTAAATTTGAATTAAATATGTATTATCCAAAGTAACTGGACATTTATACTGCCCCTTTAACATCAAATTCGCAAGTTACTGTAAGATTTTCAGTTGGCCTTTTTTAATCAGTAGTCATGTACGATTATTTCAAAAAACACCTAACCTTAAGAATTGCCAGTATTGCAGAAAGTATTAAACATCTGTACCAATTACATTCTCAATCATTTCAATGATTTTTTATAAAATTCTGTTATAATTAATGATATAAGGCATTGTGGATTGTATTGAAGACATTTTATACAAACACTTTTACTTAGCATTTAATTAGTGTCGTTACTTTAATCATACTATTATTCAATTTCAATTATTTTATTATTAATAACCTGTACCAATTACCTGCTCAATTATTACAATGATTTTTTATAAAATTTTATCATAATTTGTCATATAAGGCAGTGTGGATTGCATTGAAGACTTTGTTTCCAAGCGTCTGATTTCTATTAAAATAAAATCCTTATTCAGCATACTCTTGAAAGTAATGGAATAAAACTAAATACTGTTTAAAAAAAAACACAGATGGTAACATTATCACTAAATAGTTTCTTTTTATACGAGTACTCAACATTTTTATATCCTTATGTGTTGTGCGATCTTGATACATTTTAACATTATTGTAAAACAACACTCAACATAGGGAATGTTAAACAAGAAAAATAAAGACAAGAGTAAAATTGATGTTGAGATATGAAATAAGAAGCAAGGAAGAAACAAAAAATTAAATTGTATCTTAAGATGTTAAACGTTCTATAACAAAAAAAAAAAAAAAAAGTAAAAAATAAAATAAAAAAAAAAAATCTAAAACTAAATACTAAGAAAATGGAAATTTTACACATAACTATTTAGAAATGTAAAAATAGAACACCTATTATCGCCTAGGTTTTTTGCTTTTTGTTTTTTTTTTTTATTATTCTTAAATGTTTTATTTCTTAAAAAAAATACACACACATACATACACATATATTTTTTATTTTTTTTTGTAGTTAAAGATTTTCCACAAGTTAAAAAAAAATTAAGAATAATAATAAAAATAAAACGATAACAATAACAATAAAATATAATAAAAAAAAAAGTAAAAACTGGAAAAAGAATAGTTTTTCGCAAATTTTTCATTTGATTTTTCATTGTAAATTTTTTTGTTTTACAATTTTACAAATTTTTTTTTTTAACTTTTTTCAAGGAAATATTTACACTCTAGGCAAAAGAATCCATTTAGATTAAAAATGCCTGAGGAAATGTGTTAAAAAAATTCCTTTTCCCTTCAACATATTCATATATATATACATATTACATAGGTATATAATGTTAAAGAATTAATATAAAAATAAAAAAAAAAACTAAATAGTTATGTAAAGTATCTTGAGGATCTGTACCATCCAATGTTCGAATGTCTAACGATTAAAATTAAAAAAAAAAGAGACAAGATACTTCTATATGACATCACATTTAATTGGTGTCAATAAAACTGAAGTATGTATAATAGTTAAGAGATATATGTATGCATATTTTCAAAAACAAGTAATGTAAAGAAATCAAGGGTTTTTTAAAAAGGGGCATTTTCAATCTAAGTTACCATAATGAAGGTTCCATAAAAAGGTTTTGAAAAAGAGTTAATTGAAAAATGGTGTGCAGACACTTAAAAGACAGACGTTAAAATAATTTGGAGAAGTATTCAAGCTTCAAGTGTATAAAAATTGACAACTTCAAAGAGGTGGCCCTTACAGCTCCTAAACGGAAGGCAATATTAATTCTTGAAAGACACATACTTGTTTTTTAAAGTTCTAAGTTCTCTCCAAATTTCAAGTTCCCAATTCAAACCATTTGGAAGTTACAAGTATATAACGGGTCAAAAATTTTTCAAATTTAAGTTTTTAACTGTAAATTAAAGTTGCTATGGCAACCCTACCCTTCTGTGTTTCATAGATTAATAAAGCTCGTAAAAGAAGCTATCATTTGACGTTTTCCAAAGATTTAAAATATTTCTTTTAAAACTTTTGTTATAACAATCTAAATATATGCCTTTTTCGGACATCTTTCGGACTTCCGTAACCGATGGGACTACAGAAAAAAAGTTCATCCATGTGTTAATTTTTTTGCAATAATTTCATATATTGTGAAAATTTTTTTGAAAATATGCTAAAAAAGAAAACTATATAAAAACAATGGCTACATTAACATTATAGGGTAAGAGGGGCAGCTATAGGCCAGGGTTAGGTGGTAGTAAGGAAAAAAAAAGTTTTTCATGCATAAAATTTTAATGAAAATTAAAAGTAAATACATATATTTTTTTTTTTTTTGTATACTTTTCTAACATTTATATTATATATATGTACTTGGAATGTATTATTTAACTTTATAACTTAGGTATTTTTTTTCAATTGTTTATTATTCTTTTGTCTTTTGTATTTCTTTTGTTTTATCATCAGAATCTATCGCCCAGTTAAATAATAGTTAAGTTTTTTTATTTGTATTTCTCATAATATAACAATTCTATATTTTTAAATAATGAAAATAAAAAATGAATGATAATTGTTTTGATGGGCTCAAAAGGGTGTGTACTGTGTACCTACAAAGTATAAATGCCCATATAACAATTATAAAAAAAAAACAAATAATGAAAATGTAATAAAAAAACATAAAAAAAATCATAATGAAAATGTATTGAAGTTGTAATGAAAAAAAAAGTGTTGCCAAGGAATTTTAATAATTCTAAAATTTAGATTTGCATTGGATATACCATTACATTATTTAAACTTTATCAATTTCAATTCAGATATCTCATCTCTGACTAGGGCCAGAATGTTCATCTATAAGGACACTCACACTCCGAAAACTATTAGTTGTATGATTTGGATACAAAATTCAACATACCTGAACTTCTCAGATTTGGTATGTGTAGTTCAATATTAATATTAATAACAATACCACCGGTCACGCGGGTAAAATGAGTGGTCGAAACCTAGCGTTAATTGAAATATTTACTTGAAATTGCGAACTCCTCTCTTTTTATAGAATAATTTCTATTTACAATTAATGAAATTCTATTTATTCAAAGCTGCTACCATCTTATTTTTAATTACGGAATACTTTCTATTAAGCCTGAAAAATTTACAAATTTTAATCAAAATATGAAAAAGTTTGGTAACACTGGAATAATCAAACAAAATAAGGTTTAGTTCAAAGTAATGAATACAATTGATATTAACTGTCATAATAAATTTTTTAAAATGTAAAAGAATAAAATATTCAATTATCTCTTTTGAGAACTAAAGAATAAAGAATTTAGATTTACGAACATTACGTCACACAGTTTTTCGTTACTTTAAATATGATGAAGAAAAAGGGAAGGTGATGTAAGCATATTGCATATGGTCTTCATATAAAATTACTAGACAAGATAGTAATCTGTCTTACAAAATGTAGAACGCCTTGGGTTTTCATTAGGTCTACAATTTTTTAGAAATATTCGTAATAGTTGTAATAGTGTTTGAGCTATAAGGCATTTCTGTATCTGCGAGCTATATTATTGAATTAAATTATTTGCTTATATTTTGTTTTTTATACCCTAAACCTAAAATAGATATAGGAGTATATTAACTTTGATACGGGGGTTTTAACCACCAGAAGTAAGCAAGTCAGATAGAGAAAAGTATAGCGTCCCTAAGGGTTCTGAGCCGACTAAGCGATGCCCGTCCGTCCATAAATATGATAAGTCAAAATATAGTGATTTTTTCTTAATTAAATTTATATTGTAGGTGAATAATTTACGGCGAGGATTGAAAATGGACGGAATCTTACCATGAGTTCGGATCCTGGAAGCTTTTGATCGAGAATTGACCAAGACCAAACGTGCTTATTTCTGAAATCCATTAAGATAGTAATGAAAGAAGTAGTTCGGAAAGTTGCTACACACCTCCTTAGACCTAACCAACATATCTTCGGAATTAATAAAGTTTTAAATTTCAACAAGGGAAAAAGTCCTGCCTATTAAATTTTTCAGGTGTAGGGAATTACTAAGTCAGCTGCATGAACTTACTGTTGTGTCATTACTAGTTCTATTCAATGGAAAAAAATTTTAATCAATTAAAGCCAGTACGATTTTCTTCTACTCTCACTGTTTTTTTTAAATTGTTTTTTCTTGATTTAAAGCAAGATTTCGACTTCCTTTGGTTTTCAAAGTAATAAAAATCTTTTTAAAAATAATTAAAATAGTAATAAACCTAATAACCCTCTTACTAATTAACAATTTTAACATTCTTTTACTATATAGTTTTTAATACTTTATTTTATGTTAATTTGTTGTATTTGTTTTATTTTGCAAATATTTTGTTTGCCACAAAGTACCATTTTAGAATTTTTACAATGGTATTCGGTTTTTTTTTTTTTTGAAAAATACATTTTCAAAATTTATTTTATTTTTTAGTAATAATTTTATATAAAAAAAAATATAATATTTCTTTAAAAATATTTTAAAATTAATTTCTTGAGTTTTTCCTTAAAAACTACAGAAAAAAAAACAAAAACCAAAACTTAAGTTTATTAAAAAATTGTACTGCAAGGACGAAACTAAGGAACTCAAGTGAGGATGCAAAGGAGTAAAGGAATTAAAATAGAAAAAAACAAAAATTATAAAATATTTTATCACGTAATAAAAATTTACATTTTCACAATGTTTCAGTATATATATATATATACATTTAAAGATTATTTTCCTTTAAAGAATTTTCGTATTTTGTCTCTTGTGTACACAAAATAAAAAAAAAACTATGAAAACCCCAAAAAAAACAGAATAAGGAAACCATCCAACCAAATCCTTATTTTTATTGCAATTCTTTTAGTGTTTAATGTTGGTTTCTGAAAATTTTAATTGTAATACGTATATATAGTAAAGCCACTTTGATTTTGTTGATGTGTAGGTTCCATGAAATTTTTAACAAGGAGTTAGAACCTATTAAAGATCGGGAATCAACTCTGGGGTTGGTTAGAATAAATAAATGTTTATTTTGTCAAAGGGTGTCATTTCAAAGTTTTCCTTCTGGAAAATTAAAATGCTACTTCACAGTATTCTCAAAATCGGACCATTTCGAATGTTATTTTTTGTGTTAATATCATAATAGATTTTTTGCAATGCTCTATTACAATAAAGTAAGTCATAATTGTAAGTCATGCACATTCATTTCACACTTATTTGAATGAATTCAGAAAATTTTATTTAATCCGTTGCGAGCGCTTATAATTTTATAAAATTGAAGCAAAATGTCAGCATTACCTAGCAACCAATTCCTGGAATGTTGAAGTTATAAAGTGATCTGATTTATAAACAAAATATATTTCAATTGAAGCTATAGGGAGTCATAAAATAATGGAATACTAAAATCCAAGGATTTACCGTTATATTTCGTCGAGAATTTGATCAGAATCATGTATTAGGATAGAATAAATAGTTATTAGTTATTATTTTAACCAGATTTTGAAAAAAAATTAATTTAGTAAAATCGATTGTCATACTCTGTGCAGAGGTATGTTTAATGCAAAATTCGTGTAAGTACAATGTAAGCTTCATTACTTGAAGATAATCCTTTTAGAGCCATGCTGAAATTCAATTACTGAATTGACTTGCAATTGATTCGATTTAAAATATAACGAGATCTGTTTTATTTTTCATGAGTTTTTTCTAAAAAAATTTTCACTTTTCTTATCTCAATGCATAACTTGTTATCTAAGTACTGATAATTCGATTCCTTTAGCTTTCTTAAAGTACAATTTTAGAAAATAATTTTTCCGCAAAAACTTCTTTCCTCTTCTTATAAATTTTCTAGCTCCTTATTCTTATTTTCCTTTTGTTTTTCTTGAATTAATCGATTTTTTTGATTCGTTATCTAAAATTACCCTATATTTAAATTTAATTTCGATCATCTTAAAAATTATCTTCTCATTCGTTCTACAAATATATTTTTGTCTCTTTCTTTTAATTTGTTTTCCCTTTCTTAGCATTTATATTTTGTTATGGAGGCACTTTTTAATTTTCCAAAGAAAAAAAGAAAACACCAGCCCAAAATACCAAAGACCAAAAGATAAAATAAGAAATAAAAAAATTTTTAAACCATATCTTTTTGCAAATTTTCAACTTCCTTATGGTTTTAAAAATGTGATAATGAAAATATCCTTTTCTTGGTATCCTTTTTTATTTTTTTTTTGCTTGTATGTTGTTCCTTCTCTACTTATTGAATGAAAACCTAAAAATAAAAAGTAGTAAATGCTAAAAAAAAAATAAAAAAATTAAATTTAACCAAGAAACTAAAGTACTTACAGCAAAACACACTAACACACAATCATTTCAATGTAAAAGAAAATTAAAATTTATTTTTTGAATATTTTTGGTTCAAAAACATTGAAACCATCAGTAAAACAAAAATAAAACCAATTTACATGAATATAATCTTTATCTTGTAACTTGTTTATATGTAATTGTATCTTTTAATGTTTAAATATAAACAAATTACTATTTTGAATATTTGTGTGATTGCTTGTGTACAAATTTAATAGTAAAAATCTTTTCGAAATTAAAAGAAAAACGTTTACAGACTGATAAAAGAAATGATAATGAATTTCAAAAAATTAGAAAGCTCTTACTCATTGAAGAAAGAAAAGGAAACACTAATATTATGTAACTAGATTTTAAAAATTACTTCTTTGGTTCAATTGTTTGTACTTTTTTGTTAAATTAGTACTTAAGAATGTGAATTCGTGAAGTCCAGATTAATATCTTGATATTATTCATTCTTGAAATTTTAATATTAAACCGATGGTTGTTGTTAAACTATAATATGTAGCGTTTCGACAATAAGGGAGTCCTTTAAAAAAATTCAGATTCAGTCAATTTCAGATTTTTAACAACCCTGTTTTTTTTTCGGAATCAATATGTAAAAATCAAGATTGAAAAAGAATTTAAATAGGTAATCTGATTGCAACATTAACAACATTTTGAAAAACGAAACATTGCATGCATATAGGCGCAATTTTCTTATCTAAAATTAACAATGAACTTGCACCTATAAGTATGCAATTTTTTAAATATTGGAAATAATGGGGTTTGAATACTGAAAGTCATGGATATTATCAAAATTCTTAATGATTAAAACAAATTCTAAGGAGAACATAATTCCAATTTTACATAATATGTAATATGTATTTATGTGTCTCATATACCACATCAGTTTGTTTATAGAAAAAGCAATTTTGTTTGAACAACTGAGTGAATAGTTAAAACTATTCCAAAAATTAACAAAATATACTTCTATACTATACTTATGTACTACTACTTAATTATAAAAGCATATATACATATACTCGTATGTACAAATTACTATTGTTGTATAAAATCTTTAAAAAAAACATAACAATTTAATAGATATGTTAATGTCTTACTATTCTTAATAATTTTTGTGTTATTCATTCTTATTCTTTTCACATATTTGTTGGGAAAAATTCTGAAGCAGCTAATTAAAGAAATTATTTTAATTGTTATTATTAGAATACTAATCGTACTAATAGTAAAAAAATAAAACAATTGCAGTATTTTCTATTCAGATGTTCAAAAAAGCGTTCAAATAAAGTCTTATATTTTATTTTTTAAAAATATTTTCCAAACCAAAGTAAAAATTTACAAAAAATAGAAAAACTAACATTTATTTTAAAATTGTGCAGAGTTTCGTACTTATATAGAAGTTGCTAATTTTTACATATACTTTTAGTAAGAAATGTTATAACTACACCAACACTTTTAAGATAAATGACTCGAGAATATATTTCATTTTTAGTTCCAAGATAATTTCAGAAAATGTAACTATTTGCATTTGTATTGTATCTGGTATAAATAAACATTGAATCTGTTTTAATATTTCGTAATAGTTTTTCTTTTTCCTTGGTATCTAGGTTTCAGTTCTTATGTTCTATTTTGATTTTCCTTGAGAATAGTTCCAATATCATTTTGTTGAAAGTAAAATTGTTATTAGCTCATAAATGAATTAATATGTAAATTAATGGATGTCTCTAAAATTTAAATGAAAAATGTTCGGAGAATTTGTATAAGAAATGCTAAAATCAAAATATGAATTGTTGCATTAATTGAAAAATATTTCAATTTTGAAAGAAAAATATTTGGTTATTACTTTTTAGTGTAAATTGAAAAATCAATATGGAAATTGAGTAAAAAAATATTATTTATGTTTTTGTAAAATGAATAGAGGTTTTGTTTAAATGCAGGATTCGATATAATTGATTTAAATATTTAATACGACGGTTACATTTTCGATGTGCATTTTATATTTCTCTTCTACCATTTAGTAATAAAATTTGAAGAACTCTCAACTAATTATTAGAACTTATTGTTACCGAAACCTTGATTCAATAATCAAGTATTTATTTAAATATATTGCTAAGTTATTAGTAAAGCTATCGAATGTTTAGATTGTCTTATGCTTATAATAATTTGTAATTACATCCTTATGTATTAAATTTTAATAGAAATATTAACTGTTACCTAATATGGCAATATTTGTTAAATAATCATAAAAAATAAATGTTATAAACTCATGATTACTTAAATTCTAATTAAAACTTCTAATATTTTACATTTTTTGCATAATTAAACTTCCAAGAACACAATAATACTCAATTTTCTTGCAATAATCTGACTTTCAAAAAATTGCATACTTTTAGGTAGTTTTTGAAAAACTCTTTGTTACAAAGAATTTCAACAATAAAATGTTGTCATCTTATATAATTGATCTAATAATAGCTTAGGAAAATCAAATTTTTACTTTTTTATTGATTAATTTTTTTATCGAAAAGTTTTTTAAACGCTATAAATGCTGATATCCTTTTTTCTAATATTTTTTTAGTATTATCAATGTAATTTAAATGTTGATTCAAGACTACACCAAAGTATTTGACAGTTTTTGTTTTGTTGATTGATGTGGCGATTTTAACTCTTATTTACTACTTTAACTTAGGCACACTCAACTTTCCTTAAAAAAAATTAGCATTTCAAAAAATTGCATACTTTTAGGTAGTTTTTAAAAAATCTACAAACAATTTCATATTAAATTCAAATTTCATACTAAAACTGTTTTTATTATTAAAATTCATAAAAAACAAAAATTTTAACAACATTGAAGAAAATTTAAATACCGCATAAAGACAAATCCGTCTTCCGTAAAATGAGTTATGAGACATCAACATAAAACAATAACTATAGAATGCATAAGCTTGCTTTTTCATTAAAACAAAAATAACCATAAGAACCAAAAAAACAACAAAATAAATAAACTAAATTCAAAATCAACAATAGAATAAAAAAAAAAAAAAAAATATAAAACAAATGTGGATAAATAAACAATATGTACAAAACCATTCTGTTTTTTTTTTTTCCTAATTCAACAAAAAACTTCTAAACGATGATAAAATAAACGTTTGAATAAAAACAATAAATAACCGAGTCTCCGGTTTTAAAATTTTCTTTTTCATTTTTTTTTTTCCTTTTTTTCTTTTCTTTCCTGCTCTTACCTTTATTTGTTTGTTTGTTTGTCTTGTTTGTCTTGTCTTCAAATAAATTTTTGCTTTTTTTTACGGAAGTTTATCTTTTAAATGAAGCTGTTAAATTGCATAAAATAACATACTCTTAAGATTGAATGGATACGATGATGTCTATATATATATATATACATTCACATATGCACACAAACACACACATATGTTTTTCGTTTTTTCTGAATCTTTTTTAATATTAGAAATTTTAAAGTAAAAATTTTACCTCGAAATATACAAAATAAATATTAAGATACAGACACTAGAAACTAGAAAACAATAGATACAATTTTCAAAAAAAAATAAAACAATAATAATGATGACTATAGAACCCATCATTTGCAAATAGTTAAAAAGATAGTGAACGACACAATTTAAAAAGCTAATAAGAAAGTATAGAAAAACTAAAATGAAAACAATATTCAAGTAATGTTCACAAATTTTAAGTTTTCTATATACCTACACCTACCTATCTATTTATAGAAGGGTTCAAAATACTCCGTTTGTATTAACTAAGAAGTAGGGAACTATACTCAAGAATGTATCTTTTAAATCTGTAGAATGTTATGTGTTGAATATATATATATATATATATTACATATATATTTATATACATATGTTTAAGTGTCGTAGATACGTACGTATACATATGTTTCAAGTGATTCAAATTGTTAAGGAATGCATTCTACTATACATAAAATAACATGTTTAATGTCATGTGGTGTGATACAATACGGTGTTATTGTATTGTGTTTAGTGTGGTATGTTGCTATTGTTTTTTTTTAGTATGTTGTGTTGTGTTATCTGCGGATTGTCAATATTAATTTTATTTTGGTGCAACACACACAATTGTTGTTTCAAAAATGTGTTTTTTGTTTGTCAATTGAGAATATAAAAAAAAACAACGGTACTTTTATGTCTTTAAGGAATAAGTGTGTCTACTCACTGTATACACATACATAATTGCAAAGTTGTATTTTGTAGTTGTATTTACTTTCTTCAAAATGCCAATGCACTTAAAAAATTAAATTGAGGCAATTTTACGCAAAAAGAAAAAAAATCGCAACAGTTCTGTTTTCGACATTATGCAATGTTATTTACATTAAATTTAAGACTTGATAGGATTTAGAAAGAAAAAACTGTATCTTTAGATAAAGTTTTAAAGAAAGTTTTTTTTTTTATAACTATATATGAGTAAGATAAATGAGAAAAAAAAAAAAGGATTGCTTAAGTGAATGAATGGTGAGGATTATGATAAATTGTTGTGAATTAGAAAAGTTTTGCAGAATTTAATCGGAAAAGTTTTTTTTTTTTTGTTTGTTCGGAGTTTTGTAATTGTTTTTGATTTTTATAATGGATTAGGATGCAACAGATTTTATTATAATATTTAAAGGATTTCTATTTAATTGGATTAGTTTTTATTTTTGTTCTTGTAAGTAAAATTATAGTTTTATTTAGGTTTTTCAAGATATAGTCGGTAGTTGTGTTGAATGTTTTGAAGATATTAAAAGAATACAAGTTCTTCAGCCTGTTTTTAATTAGTATGTAACGTGGATTATTTAAAACTTGAAATCCAACTCCTATTCGATTTTAGTAATTTTTCTCACGTTTAAAGTAGTTTTACATGTAAAGAATTCAAATTGGCACTTTCTCGATTAATGAACTGATAATGTACGTCAATTATTTTTGTGACCATGTCTTGTCCATTTATGTTATTGCCCTCTCTTGTTCTGCGCCATTTATTTTTAGATTTTCCAACAATTCTTTTTTCTTGAATCTTCCATTCCAGTGACTGTTTGACTATCCAATTTAAAAATTTTCTAAGAATATGGTTTATTAACCTGAACTTTCTTTTCTTGACTGCTATTTCTATTGGTTCTTAATCCGCAGGTTTCTAAGATCTTCATTACTTATTCTCCTGGGCTAATGTGTTATATCTTACAGACCTTGCTATTTCTATTGGTTTTTAATCCGCAGGTTTCTAAAGATCTTCATTACTTATTCTCCTGGGCTATTGTGTTAAATCCTACAGATCTAGAGGCTAAGAGTCTGTATTTAAAAGTGATTAGTTTATACTAAATTATGTTAAAACAGGGAAATTCACAAAAATCAAATTTTTAAAATCAATTCCTCCTGGGGTATTTTTCAAAGGAAATTCCAATTCTATTGTACTATCTCTTCGCAAAATATTTCTCAAGTTCAAAACTGAAATAACTGAGGGTAACAGGAGAGCGTCACCAGAAATACTTATATGTTAATTAATATTTTCCATAATTCCATTTGTATATTTTATCTTAATTAGTTTGGGACATCAATTTCATCACCCAATTACATTTTTAAACTCCAGTTCGTATACTTCAATTTTTTTTTAAATAAATAACACGTGGTTGTTGTATTATAATCTATCACAATCAAATAATAAGGTTTTATAACCACAAAGGCGGCGATTTCAACCCGCTTAACAAAATAGACATGTTAAAACATTAATTATCAACTTCTAAATAAAAGAATCATTTATATATATGTATATATGTATAAACAAATCCCCTGTCATTTATTCAATCTTACAACAACCCATTAAATGCAATTAATTTAGTTATATTCTGTATAAATTTCTATTCATATTGTATTTCTTTTAATATACACTTATCCATACACTACTTGAACTTGAAGCATCATATGATTCATGATCAATTGTATTTTTCAACATCTTATCTTATAATACAATATGCGCTATTATTTTTATAACTGCCCACAAAACTTTAAAAAACA
This sequence comes from Dolichopus griseipennis, assembly GCA_963082915.1. Classification (NCBI taxonomy): domain Eukaryota; kingdom Metazoa; phylum Arthropoda; class Insecta; order Diptera; family Dolichopodidae; genus Dolichopus; species Dolichopus griseipennis. Next base: position 33,768,137 of record OY720442.1, on the reverse strand, counting down.
AAAAAAAAACCAAGATATTTATTCCACGTGAGATCAACACAATAATAATGAAAAAAAACCATCATTCTAGTCATCCTACACAATTATCATTCATCACTGTTTTGTATTTTGTTCCAATAAATGACTGCCCCATACTAGTTTTTCTTATTTCATCATCATATTCTTGAATTCTATACATATATATATGTATATATGAGGTCAAATTAATTGTTTTTATTTTTTACCGTTGCACTTTACCTTTACACAAAAAAAAAACAACAACAATAACAACAACCGTGTGCCCTGTTTTATTTTAATGCCTTTTTTTTTTAATGCAATCTCATCATCATCATCATGATAAGTATTATTATTTAAGATGTTAATGATGATAATGATGAATTTTATTATGCCTATTATTATTAATAATTATTATTATATATACTATATGTGATGGGAAATATTTCCTTATATATATGTGTATGCAAGTATATACGTACAACTTAAAAGCAGTTTTAAATTCATTACAAATCCCATAAAAAGTCATTGAAAATCAGAGACAAAAAAAAAAAAAACAAAACAATTGTTTTTGTATTTGTTATTGTTGTTTTTTTATTCTGATTTTATTGTGCACCTCTTCTTTTACTTATAAAATTATTATGCAACTATTTCATATTTATTTTGTTGTTGTTCTTGTAATATATCAAATAATAAGTTTACCTAAACTTTTGAAAGTCTTTAACCTCTTTATTTTACTTATTTATTATTTTGATAAGTTATTAAATAATTGTGCATGTGTTAGTGAATAAAATAAAAGTTTTTTTTTAGATGTAATATGTAACTTGAAAGTTCATCACAAGTGTTGCCATTTTGACAGTATTCCGGTCAAATTTGACTGGAAAAAATATTCTTTGACAGGAAAAAAACTCGAACTATTTTGACTGGATTTTTGACTGATTTATTTTTCTATTTGATCGCTTTTGACATAATTTCGTTTCGGAAAAGTTTAAAATATTTTTAAAAATATTCGTTGACACTGAACATTATTTTAATTCACCAAAAGGGTTATAAATTTTTGAGAAATGGAGTAAAGCTTAATTTGCCCCATTTTAGTTTTCTTAATAGATGGATCCCCATCAAACATTTAAATATAGGTCTTAACAACAAAAATATAAATGAGTTAGGCATTATACTCTCAGAAAAAGATTTAATTGAAAGGTTGACTGTATTGGTATTCGATGAAATAGCCATTAGAAGGCTATACTATAATAGTGCACTGGACGAAATTAGTGGTTTTTCTGATTATGGTTCCGGCAGAACAAAAGACATCGCAAAATACATACATATGTATATTTAATAATGTGTATTTACATAGTTAAAGGGTTTTTTATGCCGAATGGAATATGAATTTTGAAAGCTTATTTATATACTTTTCCATAATATATTTTACCCGGCTTTTTCTCTTTTAGAATTCTTAATTAAATAACAAAATAATAAAACAAATTTTCAATAAGATTAACAAAAATTTTTAATTATATTTTTTTAATAGGTAGTTAAAAACCTAAAAATTATAAAAAAATTTTATATACCTATTTTAAACTAACGAAAATTTAAAATACATAGGTACATTAGAAGACCAATTATGGAAAAATGTAAAATAAAATAAACTAAAAATTAAAATAAAAGTAAACTAAAATACGGTAAAGTTGATTTTAGGTAATAAAAAAACTTGTCTAACTTTTTTTTCTACGTGAATACTCTATGGTGATAGTTACTTTATGGTATTGCGAATAAACAAAGAAATCATGTACATGTTTCATTATACATATTTTATTTTAGGTCTTTCTTAAAATTTTTATTTTGACCGATTTTTTGACAGTATTTTACTCTAAAAACTTTTGACTTAATTTTTTGATTGAATTTTTTAAAAAGTTTTCCAGTCAAACTGTCAAATTTGATCGGATTGAAAATTTTGAAGTGGCAACACTGTGACAATTGTTTTAATAAAAAAAAAAAAATAATAAAATATGTTTAATTACAATAAAATATTCCTCTCTCACCTACTTCCTTTCTTTACCACATCATCTCTCAGAATAAAATCATATAACAATAATATTAAATTACAAATACATAAAAAAATAAAAAAAAAAACTTTTTTAACTTGAAGGTTACTCATGGTCAAGTTCAGTTCAGGTTGTGTTTGAAGATATTTTTTAGAGTATACTTTAATAATATTAAAAAAAATGAGATGAAAAAAGAGTAAAAGAGATAAAAAATGAAAATAATTTTACTTTATGTATGACTGACTTTATGATTTTATTTATTTTTTTTGAGTCTTGTATAATCTTTTGTTGTTTTTGTTATTTTAAAAGGTAAATACCCTTAATATATGAACGAATTTTTTTTATATACATACATATTATCATATGTTATGCTTTATGTGTTACGTATATGTTAAAGATTTTGTATTATGTTGAAGATATGTTATGTTCTGCTTCTTGTCATTTCTTTTTATTTTAATTTCTAGTTTTAAATGATGCAACCTTATTTTTTTTTTTTTTTTTTTTACCATTCTTTTGTAACAACATTTTTGTCATATTTTATATTTATTACATTGGATTGGGACTGGTTTGGTGTTTTTTTTTGTCAAGTTTCTGGTCGAATTATTTTATTATAAAAAAAAAAAGAGAAGAACCGGCAAGACTGTAAAAGATAAATAGAATTGTTATTTCCTTATGTAGTGGAAGTAAATATATAATTAGGTACCTATATATATATTTGTGGTATTTCTAAAATTCCATATGGCTATTATGGCTAAGTTAATATGAAGAATTTAAAAAAAAAACAAGAAACAACTTTTAAGAAAATTAAGTGATGTCTGATGAGATTTATCATTTAAAGGGAAATAATTAATTGAATTTTAAGGTTATGAACTGACTTAAAAAGTACATTTTAAACATTCATTAATTGTTAAAATTTACTTGTTTTTAACGATTTGTATGCAGAATTGAGGAACTTTAAAAGTTAATGTTTTATTTGGGATTAGTAAATCATGCAATTTTTGTAGTATCTTGTAGAGTATGACTTGTACAACTGCGCAAAATAATTAAATAGTTCATTTCTGAAAGTTAAGAACCAGCTGGATTCCATTAACATGAATACATTTAGCTATTTAGGCTAACTCTCTCTAGCTATTCAACCAGGTATTGATATAGCTATGGGTATAAAAAATGTTCAAAAAAGATAGTCACGATAGTCAATGGGTTAAGAATAAGATTTAATTACATACAAATGTCATATGTCATATATGATGAAGGAATATTTTAAAATCATCAGTTACTGAGACCATTATAGGTTTCGAAACAATTATTTGATTATACCAATAGTTATTCAACCCCCCATTAACAAAGCAATGACTTACAAAATGATAAAAAACTATAGCCTTGGCAGTCAGTGGGTTAAGAATTAAAATGGTAAAAAAATTTATTCGAAAACTGAAGAGAAATCAGTGTTTGGATATTTATTCGGGTAGCTTATTAATTGAATTCTTAAATTTTTAACATACTTTGAGGCACTTTTAGTAAAATATTTGCGTTGAAATATTTATATATAATAAGTTCGTTTGCACATTGATTTTATATTATATTCAGGCAAGCAAACAACACTATAATATGATTGTTAGATAGTATCTCCTATTGTGTAAATACGAGTAATTTTCTAAATAAGAAGTTCTTAATCTAATTTTATCTTTTTAATATTATCATTGTTGAACTGAATTTTGAAGCCGCATGATCAGTTCAGTTCTAATAAAAAATGTTAAATACATATAGTCATTTACCTTCTTGTGATCCACCAAAAATAAGCTAATTTCTAATATTAACTCTTATACATGTATTATTCAACGCTGCAGAGTAAATTTAACAACCTTTTTTTTTTTTTAAGTTTTATTATGTTTAAAGAATCTTTAATATACTCTTTACAAAATATACATCATAATTTTTTTAAGCACTTCATGTCTTACAGTTTTCTTAAGTATTTTTGATTAATTTTTTCTCTGTTATTTGCACAGCACGAGCCAATTTTTTTTTTTTTTCGTTTGACTTGGTATGTCTGAGATATTTGATAAGTGTTGTCGTTTACAAAAAAAATTAGTTTTATTAAATTGTTGTCAATTATGGAAGTGCACTAAAAATTAAAATAAAAGTATGGAAATAAATTAACATGTTATTAAAAGTAAGAATCCACTAAAAAAAAGATTTTCTTTAAATTTTATTCTTGAGTTTAACTCATTGTCTACCACGGATTTCTGTATTGGCCATTTTTATAGCTGTACTTTAATGAAAACAAGATTTAATAAAATTTCCTGTGTTACTAGTTTAAAGTTCCCAGTTAGACAGAAGAACCCTTTTGTAATGTAGTTAGAACTAATCATTCTATTATCACAAATGAGATAACAGATGCGATCTTTCAATTATAATTTACTATCTCAGTCTTAACTGTAAGGTTTGTGTAATTAGAAACTAATTATTTTAAATTGATCCGAATTAATACTTAAGAAACGACAAACCAACCTTAAAATATTCCTAGTGACTTGTCATTTACATCTACCACTCGTTTCATATTTAAATGAAAACATCATCTCCCATTCTACTTTGTTTCCTAATTTCATATGCGGCAACACTTTTATTGTAATCACGTGAATTCTTTTTGTGGTTAGTAAATAAGTCAAGAAATATATAAGAAACTGATATATATATTTATATACATAAAAGTTTAAAATATATATACATAATAAAATAAATGAACAAGCTTTAAGAGGTTGTTGACACCATACAACAACAACAACAAAAAAATCAAAAGAATGAAATGAGAATGAAACAAAAAAAAAAAAAAATATGAGACATGATTTTAATGTGGCACATCATTTAAAATTATATACACAATATAAAATTGTTTTTCTTTTTCTAATTTTTTTTTATTTCTATCTTTTTCACTCCTTTTGTTTTTATTTTTTTTTTTTTTTTTGAATTTTTATTTCCCTATAATGGATCAAATTTACTTTTAAGAAGGTTATGATCATAAAATAAAAGAGATAGAAATATAAAAATTATATAAAATCTTCTATTATTATTAAATTTTTATTTTTTTTTAATACCAGTTTTTTGTACCTATTATTATTTGTACCTATATTATTATATATGTATAGCTGAATAGTATACCTGTAAGGTAAGATAACTTTTTGTTCTGGTTTTAGGTTTGTGTTTTTTTTTTGATTAATAATATTTATGCAAAATATCACGTTTTTCTTGCATAAGTCTTCTTTTTACCATATTTTTTTCTTATATAATATTTAGATCTTTTAATATTCTTCTATTAAACTCTTGCTATTATTATTTCTATTCTATAGTTAATGTTGTTATTTGTCTTCACAGTTCTATTACTATCATTATGTCTCAATTTTTTTTTAATGTAGTTAGATTTAAATGATAGAATTTTAAAAGTGCATATTTTTTATATTTTAAATGATAGAAAGTTAATCTTTTATTTTATATACATGTATATAAGAATCATATAATGATTGGATTATAGGATTTCTATATAATGTTCAACTAATAGAGGGAATTCTAATATATCATAGTAAATAGTGATTATTTGTTGCAGCAGAGATGACTAAAGAAGTTTGTTTTTAATAAAAATAAAAGTTTTTATTTAAATAAAGTTAATAAATTGCCTATTTAAAAATTTTTTATTACAGGAAACTTTATTTTCAAATAAAAAAAAAAAAACTGTGGTTAATATATGGGACAAACGGAATAACGGTTTTATTTTGTAACTAACTCGGAAGGACAATAAAAATTTTATTACCAACATTGACTTAAAAAAAACCTTTTAATAAATTTGTAATTCAATATATAATAAATATTTCTTATATAGGTCGGATTAATTTAAAACTTGTTAAATTGCAATATAAAATTTTTAATTCATACCATATAACTCACAGTATTAATTTTTAAAAATATTTAAAACCAACATTATGTTGATTTGGAGGGAAACAATTTTTAACAAGTTTGGAATTTGTTAAATAAAGTAAAAATTTCAAAAATGACGAATTTAATAATAAAAATTTTAATAAACTCACAATATAAAATTTTTGATCCAGACCTTATAACTCACACTAAGAATTATTCACTGTTATCTTAAATGTCTTATTCATTTAATATAAATACAAAAGAAGCTCGCTAATTTTATGTCTGCAAGTGTATTCAAACAAACTCTAGAAATTTAATGATAAGTTATATTGATTTGTTAATTCTTGAAATCTTTGATTTGTCCCTATCTTTCTGTTCAAAAGAACTAAGTAGAATACTATGAACCGAATCGACAATCGAATTGATAAACTAGGAAATCTTTAAATTATTTAACCAAAATTCTTTATATAATTATATAAAAATTTTAATCAATTATGTATTATAATCCTGACCATAGATACATTCCTTATTATTAAATACGTTATTATTAATATTAATATCAACTTTTAATTTAAATTTTTAATTCATACCGTATAACTCACATTATTAATTTTTAAAAAAATGTTTAAAAGCAACATTGAATTGGCATTGGGTATTTGTTTTTACAAATTTGAAATTTAAAATAAAATGTGAATTTCTGACATGGCAGAGTACATAAACTCTAAAATTCATAAACTTACAATACAACATTTTTAATTTATACGTTATAACTCACAGAATAAATTTTAATATCTTTAATCTAGAGTGTGAAATTCATCAAATAAAAATGAATGATCTCTTTTGTATGTAAACTGGTTTATTCAAAAATACTTTACATATTTAATAATAACTCTTTAGACGATTTATATATTCTCTAAATCTTCGATATTGTCACTTTCTTTCAAAAGAAATAAGAATAAATATGAAGTATAATCATCGAATTGCTTAATCAAGAAATAAGACGGACTTGCTATGGTGATTTATATTGTAAATTGAAATCAAGTACTATCTTGTCCATAGAACACATTTCTAGACCTATTTTCAATATTTCGATGTCATTCTAATTATGATATCATAAGTACATTACACTACATCGTACTCTGCATATTTTATTACTAAAAAATTAATTATAATTCAACTATTAAGTCATTTTTATGTAATTTTTATGTAATTTTACTATGACAAATTTGTAATTTTGTAATATAAACAAAATGAATTCTTCCTGAAAAAGTAATAAAAAAAATAATAACCAAAAAAAAAAAAAAATTAAAATAAAACAAATTTATATATAAAAGTATGACAAGATATATAATTTACAAGTTGTTCTTAATTAGCAATTCGTTTCAAATTCTTCCATCACATCTGTGTGGAAAACCAGTCATTATTTATTTTTTTCTTCTTTCATTCTCTTGTATTTAGTTTTTAAAAAAAATATAACTAGTAATTGAATAAAATAAATTATATAAAGTATTATTTAGTTTGCAAAAAGTAATAAAAAAAAATTTAATTTCAATATTAAGTACATTTTTATTTTCTATCATAGTGAAAAAGAATCTTATAGAATGTTTGGTATTTTTTTTTTATTAAATCAACAACTTTTATGTAAAAAAAAAACAAACCGAGACTTAAGACCAAGAGAAAGAATATATAATATAAATTATAATGTCACGGTTCACTGTCAGTTCATAAACACCATTAATTTCATCACTATATACTATATATATATCTCATCATATATATATATTCATAATGATATTTATGATCAAAATGATATTGATTATAATCATATTCCTATATAGTATATGATTACTCTATCATGATATATTGATATAATAGGAGGAGCTATGAAATAAGTCCGTAAGTCCGTGTGAAATAGGACCCCGATGTGTTATCTATAAAACCTCGATTATCTATTAAATTAGTAATTAAGAAATAAAGCCAAGAATTAGATAGGTGCATTAGTTTTTGAGTTGTCGTGCCTACGGACGGACGGACGAACGGCTTAAAATTTTTTAGAATTCTATCTGAATTTTAACTTCGACTTCTTGAGAAATAAAGCCCCCGAGTGTTATTTCTCATATATAGATAATATTCTTGAGAGATCTTTAAGCTAAATTCAAAAACGGGTTAGACATTCCTTTTTTCCAAAATTTTATATGCAATTTAAAAATCTCCCCTTTTAGAATTCAGAACCTCAACTACATATATATAAATAATTTGTAAAAGGGGAATACGCTGACTTCGAATACAATTTTCAAATTCTTCCTATAATTGAAAACTTTTCATATACAAAGGTGTAAGGCATAGGATTCCGGGGCGTTATTTTTTTTTCAACTCAATCTTCGAATTCTTGAGACACAATACACACAAGCTTTATTTCTGAAAAAGTTGAAATTTAAATCGAAATATAGAAAAAACACCCCCAGGTCTTACTTTGCGAATTTTGCTGTGTAATTTCTCATATGAAAATATACGACTGGGGTCTCATTGAATAAGAAATAACATCCGATGGTTTTAGATCGCATGGTGTTATATCATGGCTCCATATAATACAGTCCCAGTAACCACTTTTAAAAATTTAATTCAATAGATACTATTTCTAGCTCGAAAAAAAATACATGCATGTATTCGAAGATTCTGATTCAATATTCTGTAAAAAACAACACGAGAAGAGAAGAATTAAAAATAGACAAAAGTACAGAAAATGGGAAGGAAAGTGTGAAAATAAAATCTGGTGAAATGAAATTCCTAATCAAATCTGTGTATTGTTGAGAACAAACCTATTAAAGCAATAAATTAAGTTAATTTCAATTCTAATTCAGCATAATCTGACCGAAAAGTATGAATTAATTTAATCTATTGTCTAGGATTTAATCTATTGTCTATGTTTTGCAGTGTGACTCGGTGATAACTTATAGTGATATTTATTAAAAATAAAAGGGTAGTTAACATTATACTTATTATTGCATTTTAATACCTTTTCTCTTTTTTGTGACGGTCAGAATGCTGCGACTAAGTGGCTGTGGTGCCACTGAATATGTAAATGCAAATAAAAAAAATCATAAAAAGTATCTAAGAATTTCAATTGGGATGGTCAGTTATGTAAGTTTACCGAATCTAATGCATCCAATATTAAAAATTTACTTCAGAATATCAAAAATATTGTATTAAATATTTGTACACAATTTAAAGATTAAAATGCAATCTACAACTTCAGATTTATATATTATATAGTACAGGATCTTTTAATATACTATTTATTAAGTGTTTCAATTGAAAATTTGTCGAAAAACTTGTCCCTATAGCGATTCGTTACTTTAATATCGCAATTTCAAGTAAATATTCTATAATGCCTCGACGGAGTAGGATATGACCGGTCATTACCTGTTAATTAAAAGCCTCGGTTTATTTCTACATAACAGGACAGAACTAGAATCTTGTAATTATTTATGCATTAACTTCAAACTTCATTTCACTCACTTGATACATTGGAATTTTAATAACTTTCACTATCTTTATCCAATATAGAATCTAGTGATTACCAATGCATTAACACAGCCTTGGTAAAAAACATTATATGGTCTTCAACATGGGATCTGAAATTCTTTAATTTTAGAGATTTTAAACATATAATCAATTTATTAACTCATTAAAAAGATTATTCAACTCTATCTTATACTTCTGTAGATGTTAAACTCTTTCCCTGGCTTAATATATTTGCGGGATTGGCATCTAGAAGAGTACATAAAAAAGTATAAATAATTGCAGGAACTATCGATTTTTGTTATTATTTTCCTTCGGGAACTCCCCATGATTTTCAACTTAGAATTTTCAATCATTTCCTAAAAATTTATCGGGTTCTAATATGACTAGAAAAAAAACTAAATATCATGCCACCTTCTTGGGAATTAATTTATTTTTTTTTTTTAAATTATGGGACACGCCACATTAAATAAAAAATTATAAAATCCGAACAACAACAAAAAATCTTAAGATATTTTAAAAAAAAATCTCTTCTCATCATAACAATCATAATTTGCAGCAAAGATACTTCTTATATGTATAAGTTTTTATAATAAGTTATGTATTGCTATTTTTCTGAACCTAGATTACAATCATAATAGTTTGATTATAAAATATTTTTCTTAGTTCGTTTCTTTTTTTTAATATTAAGATTTTTTCAATTGAGAATTTTCCGAAAATGAGTTTGTTATTTTTTTTATTGTAGTTGGGTTTATTTATCGTTCTAATGTTTCGAAGAAATAACAATAGAATTGTAAAATAAAACAAAGAAAATGCAAAAAAACAAAACAAAATATAAAATTTATAAAAAAAATATTGTCTAGAACTATTTTATGATTATGTTTTAGTTCGAAAGAAAAACACTTAGATAGTTTTTTAATATACAAGTATACTAAGAAAGAAAATAAAGCTAATTGTTTAGATCGTTCCTTATCTTAAGGTAAATGTACATTATCTACTTAAACTTAAACTTTAGTATAGTAATGGCCTTAAATCAAAATATAGATAGCATTTTAATTTAAAATTTAAGATTTAAGATATATACTCAAATTATTAACTCATTAAGAATATTATTCAAACTTTATTTTTTAGGGTTAAATTTTTCTCCTGGCCTAATATATCACTGGAATATGCAACTAGAAGAATAAATAAAATAGAATAATTGGTTAGTTTAATTAGTTCAGATTCATATTCAAATTATTAATTTATTAAAAGATTATTTAACTCAACACAGTTTCTTCGGATTTTAAACTCGTCTCCTGGCCTAATATTTTAGTGGGATATACAACTGAAAAAATAAATATAGAAATAGCATTCAATATTTAAAAATGATTTCCCCCATGCTGTAACAAATTTCTAAACAAAAATATCTAAAAATAACAAAAGATCCAAAAATACTATTAAATAGATTGTTGTACGAAATAGAAGTTAAGAATAGAGTTAATAGAGTTAATAGGTTGTAGAAGAATGTAGATCTAATAAATAATTTTAAATTTTTTAGGAGCAGTTCCTCTTCCATGGATCTCAAAATAAAATTCAATGGATTTTTAGACAGATTAAAAGAATAAATATTTGAATTCCATATATTGTTGCAGAAGCATAAGGAACTAATCACTTAATTATAATCAGTGTCAGATTTCTTGTATTAAGTTAATCATAATCATAAATTAATTAATCAAAACTCGATTTCAAATACAAAATAGTATAGTATGTCTACAAAAACTATGATATTCTATCAATTGATAAATTGGCCATTAAAAGTAAAGAATAAAGTTGTATTACTTACAATATACTTACAGTCATCATCACCTTTAATGAAATAATAATGATTTAAATGTAAAATAAAAACTTAATCCCAAGTTCAATGACATTTCTTAATTCATGATTATTATAAAAGTGTTAAATTTTATTGTGGTTGTTCTTTAAAAATTTTTACTACCTTACAAATTTTTTTTTAATTAATTTAATAAAATAAATTCTAAACCAACATATAAAAGCAACGATACAAAAAAAAATGATTATATTTTATAAAATATAATAAAATGCCACAAAAATTATGATTTAAAGATTAATGACCATCACTAATTAGAGTATTATCACATATAAAAATCTTTACTAAATACTAATGACTCTTTTATTGTATAAAAAATGCACTAACTACTAAATAAGTTAAAAACTTTTGTAATTTATGCTAAAAACAAGTGAATAGTGATTTAATACCTTTAATAATATTTTTTGTGTAAGTCTTCACTAGACTAAAAAATTTTTTTAGTCTATTGTTAATGATGTCTGAGAAAAATTTAATAATTATTATTATTTCTTATATTCTCATGTTCCCCTTTTATACTTTTACTTAAGGTTTGCTTAGTAATATTTAAAACGAGGAATAGTGTAGTAGAGTGGACTGTGTCAACTCTGGGATATCCGTATGACCGTAATATAAACATTTTATCATCAGGTTAATTACTTTTGGCAAAATTTCAGACATCCAGCTTCATTAGCTTAAGAGTAATGCTCATATAAAAGGAGTTGTATGGCAGCTCCTCGAACCCTCTGCAGTAGACCAACCAAATTTTGCAGTAACTTTGGCCATTACACTAAACTATTTTTGGTAAAATTTCAAACATCCAGCTTCATTAGGTTAAGAGTAATGCTCATATAAAAGAAGAAGTTGTATGGCAGGTACTCTAACCCGGGGACCAAAATGGCTGTATTTTAATAGCGATGATAAAAACGAATTTGTGAAAATTTCAAAATCCTAGCTCTTTTATTGTTTGAGTTATTGTGGGGATGGACGGACAGACAGACAGACGGACGTACAAACTTACATAGCAAAATCGATTTATTTTTCGATTCTAATCCGATCCATACACTTGAGTCTATATCTATTCCCCCTCCGTCTCTGCGTCACAAACGTAATAGCAATTTTAGTATACCCTTTTAATCTATAGTCATACGGGTATAAAAATAGATTGAAAAGACAATACTTACAACAATGTTTGTAAAACTAATTAAGACACTTAAATAAAAAAGTGATAAGAAATCAAAGTTTTTACAAATTCTATCATGTGTAGGAGAAAATCTGGGCGTTGGGGTTTCGTTTTTCATTTCAGAATAGTAAGTTTAGTACTAAAAACCACAATTTGTATTTTAAATACTACATAACATAAAACTATGAGATTTTAGTAAGATATGGAATATTACTTATGATTAATATCTTAAGATAAAGAAACTTTAAAAGATTTACTTTGTAAGAATTGTTCTTTTTTCTATACTTACTTTATATAAAATTTTAAAATAGTGTTTAGTTAGTTTAATGACTCGGGTTTTAATTAAATTACTAACTAGGTTTAATGTATTTTGACTTGAGTTGAGACTTTAAATACAAATTAATATTTCAATTTATTTAACTATTAGGTATGGTAATTACGTTTCCGAACCTATGACAGTTTGATACTAGTTTATCAACCTATTTAATTTTTTTCCGGAAATTCCGAAAAGTCATTATTCGTATAATGGTATTTCTGTAGATCTTTACACTTCGCACTACCTTTTTCAAATTATGCAAGTAAGAGTTCTTATACTGAAGATACGATCTCATCGGGATTATTATCATCTTAAATTTTAAAGATCTCAATATAAATTTTGTTCGAGATTTAGTATTTTCAGAAAACCAAGGAGCGTATTAGATACTAGTATCTAGTATAGTAGTACTTTAGATAGTACGATAGATTCATACAAGTCCTAAGAATAGCTTCCGTTCTTTTACTAAAACTTCGAAATTAGTACTTTCTTTCCACTGCTTCCGATATTCAATGAAAAACAAAAGAAATATTTTAATTCCTATTTATTATTTGATTATTATATTTTTTTATATTAGGTATAAATATTAATATTTCATTTATCTTCTAAAACAAGATTTTTTTTAATTAGTCACAACCCATGGATATTGAACAGGCCATGAATTCTAGTTTTAGAGAAATTAAATATGCGAAAAATTAGAATATTAAGAGTTTCTAACGTTGCACATGAGAACCATTTCAATATAATTTAATATATTTTATTCATATTTTATTTAATAATGTTTTCCTGGTTTCCTTAAGGTATGTCTGATCCATCGCCATTTTCTCTTTCGGATCTCGATTTCACTCATCTTTTGGTTCGTTTTTTGCCACAGGTGTGTGTTGGTAATGATTTGCGGCCAACGAACTCTTAAGATGTGGCGTAGACAACGGTTTATATACGTCTTCAACTTTTTGGTGATATTGGCGGTTACCTTCCATGTTTCACAGCCGTATAGAAGTACTGATTTGACATTTGTTTCAAATATTTTTAACATTGTACGCAGGGCGATATTATTTGACTGTCATATGTTTGAAAGTGTTCCAAAAGCAGCTCTAGCTTTATTTAATAATGTCAACATCAACTTCCGTTCCTCCATTTAATGTTACCATGCTTCCTAAATAATTGAACTGTTTCACTTTTTCAATTTGACTTTTTTCTAGTAGAATTTAACAGCGGTTGAATATCAAGTGGTATTATATCACTTGAAATCGGTTGTTGATAGTTATTTTTGTATACTTTCCTTTTGTATACGTTCTTTTTAAAAAATATTTTAAGTTTTTTATAGTTGCTTTAAGGATTCAATTTAAACTAAATATAAATATGCAAAATCCTATACTACTCTATGCTACTCTATGCTATTGCATAAGCAACACTTGTTAAAGTTATTTTTTATCTAGATTTAACTATAATTTTTAAACTAATTATTAATTGCACTATTAATTGTACAATATACTTCTTAAATATAACCACAAAGGACTTTTATACTTCGAATTACTTAGTCTAAATTCTAAAAGTAAAAAGGGGGAAAACCCGTATATATTTTCCTATTAAATAAATAACATTGTCCATATTTTATATTGTGTTTAGTTTTCCTTTTACTTTTCCAATTTATTGCATAATTTTCAAATATTTTATTTTTGTAAGAAACAAAAAAATCATAAAGAACAAGCAAATAAAAACAACCACTTTCCAGGACTTTTGTCCTTTAAATATTAATAAAGTGCGCGTTAATATAATTAATTAACATGATTGTTGCTTGTATTTCAATGAATTTAAATTAACAAAAAATCATGTAATAAATAATGAAAGAAAAATAATAAAATAAAAGACTGAATAAACAAATTACTTATGTATATATATGCATATTGTATACACATATATAAATATTAAAAAGGAAATTTTAGTTTTTTTAATATTTCGGACCCATCTTTCTTTTATTTTTATCTATGTGTAATTTTCCACTTCATTTGTCTCTTGGGCATATTTTTCCTTCTTGTCTTTTTTTTTGTCTTTTTCCAATTTTGTTTTGCCATGTGTTTGCATAAAATTAATTTAATTTTTTTTTGTCTTTTTCTGTTTTTCTTTTTATTTTATTAAAAAAAAACTAATTGTTTTTTTTTCGGGAAATTAGTTTGTGGTGAGAGGAGGATATTTGCAAATATCAGTGGTGTTGCAAATGTTTTGTAGTCGCGGTTAGTGTATGATTTTAAAAAAAAGAATTAAGTTTAATTAAAGATAGTCTAGAAATATTTTAGAAATAGTATTTTTTTTTAAGTATGACACACATTCAGTAACTGAGGACAAGTGGATACTCTTAAAGTGAATCGAAGGTATTTATAAATAATACTAGGCGTTTCATTAAACTTGGTATGCATATAAAAGCGAAGAACTTTTCAGGAAATCTTAACTTTGTCTTTTTGCCAAACCTTATTTATTATATAGGGCATTTATTTTAACTATGGCGCCTTATTAATTTTCCCATACATGCCCATATAAAGTATTACTTAGCACAATATAGCGTGTTAGTCAAGTGATTCTTTTCCAATTTAAAACTCACTCGCAGCGAAACTCTGTTTTTTGTGTTAAAACGAATGAAATGGAATTAAAAAAAATAAAATCAATTTTATTTGAAATTTATCAAAAGTGAGTCAAATTGACTCCAAGTGAGTCCAAGATTTTGATTACTTTAAAACTAAAGGTGGTGTAGAAATTCTGAAATTTAATTTTTAACAAATTCACTTTGACACAATATGGCTGTCTTTGCTATTAAAATTAAGCCAGTTTATTCAACGGCTTCGAGTAGCTATCATACAACTTTTCTTTATCTTTAGTAAAGCTGGATGTCAATATTTTCAAAAGTCGTTCAGTTTGTAGAACAATTTAATTAGTCTAATGCAGCAGATTCAAGGAACTGTTATATAACTTCAGTTTTTATACGATCATAACTTAGTATTTAATTAGCATTATTGTCTACAGTCTAAAATAGTTAGGTTTAATGTCCAACTTCAGTACAATATAAAATTTCTCTAATGCAAGAGGTTTGAATATTTGCCATACAACGTCCATTTTAGTTTATACGTAGTTCAGAGTCTAATAAGTTAGGTATTTGTCTTTCTATCAAAATTAGTTAACCAGGTTATAAAAAGTTAATGTTCGTGTGGATGGTATGTTAGAGTTGACACCTCTCATCTACTCAATTCTCTTCATGTTTACTTTTAATTTGTAATTAATTATTGTATTAATTTTTATTTATTATTAGGTTCTTCTAGTGTTTTTTTTGCTTACAAAATAAACCGCTTTACCAATATCCGCGTAAAAAATTCGCGCCGTTGGTTGTAAAGTATTCGCAAAATCGTATAAAATTCGCCCTGGAATTGGGAATATTTATTGAATTCCTTCAAAACTGTTAAACTTATACAGTTTTCGAAGTCATTACTAAAAAACTTATTAACGCTACTGCCATCGCTGAAAAAAATCCATTTCGCAGCCACCACCACCATCATCACTCTCACATAATAGTACTAAATTAATAAAATTTCCATATTAAACAAAGGATATTAATAAATATATATATATGTGGCCTTAGAACAATTGTTAAAGAGTTACGAAAAAGAAAAAAACTATAATAATAAAAAAGAAAAGGATAGAAAGACAAAATAACGGTTATTTAGTAGAAAAAAAAAATAATTAAAAATGTAATGAATGGAAAACAAAATAAAGAAAAAATGAGAATATCATCCTAAAGGGAATTTATATGCAAACATAATAAAAAAAATGAGGTTAGGTTCCGTTATTCCGTAATTTTATTCCCTCCCTTATTTTTATAAAAACTGTTTATATATTATAAAAAGTAATTTTACTAATTAAATATTGTCGTTTAATAACATTATGTTTTTCAATTAAAAAATTACCAAAATCCATACAAACAAAAAAAGGATCAGTTTTAGTTAAATTAGATATCCCTTTAAAAATATCCTTTAATTTAATAGAAAAATATTTAAACGGAAACAATTAATAATTCGGTTTTTTTTTGTTTATAATTTTTTTGCATCCATTTTGTTTTTCTTTTTTTAAGGATGTGAAGGATTTGCTATTTTCAGATTTTATTACAGATACTTATACAAATATTATGCAAAAATAAACAGAACCTGCGATTTGTTGATAAAAGACTCTTTTATAAAGAATATATTTAAATTAATTATCTGTTTCAAAAAGTTTAGTTTGAATCTTAAAATATTGTACAAACACATACTCTTATACAATATTTTTAAGATTGTTTACTTAACTACCTATTTTCCAATAAAATTATTTTAAAAATAAATTAGGAGGTTATGAATTAAAAAATAGAGTTTGAACATAGTGATAATAAGTAATTCTTTGAATAAAAGTGCCATTTACAAGTATAAGTAATTGAACAGGTTATTTACAGGTTTTAATAGGTTAATTAAAATTAAGGAATGTATTTTGAGATTTTTAGAAATAAAGTTTAAAATATTATAGGAAGTTTTTTATTAATTTATCTTATAACCTCAGTTTAGAAGTTACGACATAACCTAATACAAATGAATTTTTATACCTTTAAAGAATAAAAAAAAATTTCTTTGTATATGTAATTTTCAGTCCTGATTATTCGTTACTGGAAAAGTACTGCAATTTCCGTAAAGTTAATGAAACAACAATATAGTACAGTAACTCTTTACATCACCCTCTTTATACACCTAATAGAGTGGTACTTTATTGCACCATTAGCAATTAAATTTAATTGGAGTTCAAACTTAACTGGCGCATATCAGTATTATTAAATTTAAGTTTGAAAAAATTTTAAATAAAAAGTTATACTAAGCATGTGCTAATTTTTTAAATAAATAGTAAATTTAATATTAGAAAAGCTTATTAGTACTGAAACAGTACTGAGAAGACAAGACTATGTTTTTTAATCACTGAAAAACTACTGAAAAAGTTTTAAAAAGAATTACTTCCATTCAGTACTGAAGAAGTGGTGAAAGAGCCCTGTAAAGAAAAACTTTCAATGTATTAGTGCAAAATTGACCAATTTTTTCCCTCCTATTAATTTCCGTAGAACAGATGTACTTTTATTCAGTACTGAAGAAGTACTTCTGGGTTATTAGGGTTATTTTCTTTTAAAATTGGGTTATACTTTACTTTATTATTGCTTTACGTAAATTATCCGATATTTTTCAAGTTTTACGAAGAGATACCTTAGGTCACGTAATGAAACGCTAAATGGATCAGGGTTGATCTTAGGGACATTAAGTGGTTTGAGTAATTTTTTTAAGGTTTGATGTAAAAATTAGTTAAAAAGTAAAAGCATCTTAATAGCCCTTTTTGAAGTATAAGAATTTTAAAAAAACTTCTTGAAGAATATTTGTTTATTAGTTAATCATGTAAGTAATTGTTGTATTCTTCCATGTATTAAAAAGGGAAATTCGAAAAGTCTTTGACTTGATCTTTACCTAAACAACTAATTATATTAGATGCTGAATTTGTTTAAATAGAAAGACTAACATTAGTCAATCAGAAGATATATAATTATTTATTATTTAACATATAACTTTTCAATTTAATGAAAAATCTTATCTGCAAAGATGTGTATGACTTAAATATATTTTTACATTTGATTCTATCAAATAATTTACAAACTATGTAATTAAAAAAAAATTGAAAACAATTATTTTGTAATGATTGAAACTCTATAATTTGCATTTCTAAATTACAACTTTCATCTTATAAAAAATCTTATGTAGATATATATTTTCTTCATTAAAATACATAGTTGATATTTATCTATACACATATAGTGTTAAAATAAAACAAATTTTTCTTTTAATTAAAATTTCCCTCATCTGTGTTACTTTTAAAACGTGGAAAATTT
The DNA here is from genome assembly GCA_963082915.1 of Dolichopus griseipennis. Classification (NCBI taxonomy): domain Eukaryota; kingdom Metazoa; phylum Arthropoda; class Insecta; order Diptera; family Dolichopodidae; genus Dolichopus; species Dolichopus griseipennis. The sequence continues at coordinate 33,749,393 of OY720442.1, read as the reverse complement.
TTCTAACTAAAAGTCATTGACCAGAAGAAGGGAATCTGTTAATATATCAAAGTAAATAAAGTAAAATTTTTTTTAATGAATTCCCTTTGAATAATAGTTTAAATAAATCTTGTAATTTAAAACATTAGTTGTAATTTAAACAAACAAATAAGGTATTTGGAATCTAATGCACAGGCGATATATTTGATTATAAGAGAGATCTTTTAAGAAAATACTTAATAATTTTCCAATTGACAAACAAATTCTTGAGAATCTTAAAAAGTCTGTGAAACTTTCCACTTAAAAACATATAGACCTATACTGTGCTGGATTTTAACTGATTATAAAGCCCTATGCAGTGCACTTCCTCGTTTTATAAGCTAATACTTAATCACACCATCTAGGCTTCATTTTATTTTATCTCAATAAAAATTTTGTAAAATTGCATATATTTAGGCTACATTTTCTTATTTTTCTTATTATTACAACATAAGTTTGTATAATTGCTGTTAATTCAAACATCATTTACAAAAAACACTTAATTTTTATTTGTTTATATTTAATATTGCAAATCTTAAAGGAATTCTTATAGGACTCTCATCATTTTAATATAATCAAACATTTTTTTAAAATTTCATACATTTAGGCTGCATTTTCTTATTTTTACATTATTATACGATTTCAATTTCTGTTGCAACAAACATTTTAAACCATAAGAAAGAACTAAATATCTACAATTAGAACGTGTAATCCAACACGAATTATTTTTGTTTTTATAACGGTTTTTTGAACTTCAATAGATATTAAATGCAATTCAAATACTTTTAAAGACTTCCTTAGTTAACTTGAACTCAATTATTTAAAATTTAGTTAATAAGTTGCAATTACAATTTATTGCATAATTAAAAATGAAGTCATGAAAATAATTTTTTTAAGTATCTTAAAAAAAGAAAATATTTCTTAATTAATTTAAAAAACATGTCAAATGCAAAAAAGTGTAAAAATTCTAAATGATTGTTTAAAACAATTATAATATTGAATATATACGGAAATTTTACATATGTTTTGTGCCAAAAATTTTGGCATCTTTTGTATTCTTTCATTTTTTTTGTATTCTTTAAATTTAAATGTTGAATTTTTTTAAAATTCTTATATTTAAAAACATTTATTATATTAAATTTCAATTGCAATTTTCATTTCTATGTCGTTCATAATTGTTGAATGTAATTTTTATTGTACTTTCTTGTACTATTAAAACATTTATAATATACAATATATAATAAAGTACTAAAGTAATTGTTAAATGTGTAAGATTTAAATTTTTCTTTTATTTTCAAAAAATTATTAATAGTTTAGGTCTTGTACACAAATTAATTTTGAAAAAAAAAGAAAGAAATATGGTATTTTATTTGATTGATGGGGAAGTGTTAAACCATTTAGTTTGGAAGTATACAATAAAGCGATTTTGGCAAATTTTTGTAATATATTTTAGCTATAAGAAAATCTGAATACTGACATTTGACAGATTAAATATAAATTATAAAAGGGAAATGTATCAATTGCAGTAGTAGTATCTTTTAGTTGCATTCTTTAAATGAATTCTTATTTAGTTCTTTCTTATCTTCATTATAGATGTATGAATCTTATAGCAATTCAATTAGTTGGTTTATAATTTTAAAGTTGTACTCCAAACTACAAGCCTGTACTTTAATTGCGTGTACATATTTCATTTGTCTGTATTTTAATTTGGTTCTATTGTCAATTGACTGCACTTTCATTTGCCTATATAATTATAGATATATTTTAAAATTCTGGAAAAGGTGCATTAATCCTGCGTTTGCAGAATGCAGGCAATGGATATACAGGCTAGTGAAATACAGTGAAATGTTCAAGGCATATGATACTAAGGATTAATGAAATACAGGCATATGGCACGCTTTCACATTATAAGCTAGTACATGATTATTCCTATATTAGCTAGGCCAGTGTAACTTGATTTTCCTTTTCCAAAGTAAGTTATAACCTAAATTAAAGATTTTGGAGTTTAATTGGCTTTTTATCATTTATATCCATATAAAATGTTTATATATTCATCGGTTACTTATATTCATAATTTGTTGCACTAAATCCACTTAATTCGTGTTTCTATATTATGTCAGATTTTCAGGAGCCTTTTGGCTGACAACTTTTACTAAGAGTCATTAAAAATAGTTCTTTATGTTTTCACCCATCTTAACTATTGAAATCATTCATGTAAAGGTTTGAGTTCGAACTGTGATCAGGCCAGATCCGATTGTGTACAAGACTTAATGTAATAATTGTAATAATTTATATTGTTACCATTTATATATAGAATACTCTTTTGATCTTGAATATTTATTTAATGTGTTTCGGAAAAATTAGTTATGAATATTCGTAAGAGTTATACAATATATATACTGTATTTGTATTTCATAATGGTCTATCTACAATGAGAGTGTTACATTGTCAACATGAGAGTGTCCACAATGAAATGTACATGACAGCGTTTTTTGACATTGTTTTGTTTACAAATTTCATCAATTAAAAAATATTCAATAGTTGAAAATTTATTGTATAGCTATTTTGAACAATGGTTTGATATTATTTAACCCCAAGATAGAAAATGAATTAATAATTTTATTAATTTTTTATTCTGATATTTTTTTTTATTTTTCAATAAAAAATATTTATCAAAGTTCAATTATTTGACATTTGAATACGTAACGAAACTTTTTTAGTGACTGCGTAATGGCTGAGACATGGCTGCGTCTATCGTAGACACTTTAATTTAATTCAATATACATTTAACTTAGTTTGACAGATAGTTAAGTGTAGAGAGCGGAATGAGAGCGTTCATTGTGGATAGGCTATAATGTTCTACTGAGGGTTTGTTCTTTAGGTACACCTGATTAATGAATTTAAATTTAATATAGGAAGCAATTCACTGAAGTTTAGTCTTCTATGGTATGTCCTCTGCTCAATTTACAAAAACATATATCTAAACAGGTCATAGATTATATGTATATTTATTAAAATTTTAAAATTTTGATTTGTTCTAATTTTTATTTAATAGACGGCAGTTTAAAATTTTTATTTCGATTTTCTACACTCCATTCAATTTATGATCGAAACTCGTACAAATCGTAAAACAACGTTTAATGCGATTTTTTTTATAAATTTTTTTTATAAAAAAATTTTCATTTGTTGATTTAAAAAAATATGGGATCGTCCTTATTATATTCCACTTTAAATCTAATTTTATTCTTAATATATCGTATCAATCATAAATTATTCACAATAAGTTTAAATATAATATATATACATATATATAGTATATAATTTTATTTCCAAAAATTTTTTTTTTGGAATTTGTTCCAAAAACGCAAATATTTGTAATAAAAGACACAAAGAGAAGGTCCCTATTTTTTTTTCTGATTTTTGTATATTTAAGGAAGAATAAGGATGAATGAAAGTAAATTGAGTTCAAATATGTACCAATTACTCATAAATACTTTTTGCATATAAGCACGTACTATATATATATTATTTATTATATATATGTATATATATATATATATATATATATATATTTGTATTTAACAAAATTACATTTTGAAAACGGTCATATAAATTTCATATTAAAAAAAAATATGTATATAAAGTCGACAGTAAAGTGAGAGAATTTAAGTTTGAAGAGAAGTACGTGAATCAAATTTAACATGCAATTTAAGTCACTATTCAAAATTTACACATACTTTATAATACACATGATAAATAATCATATAATACATATATCTTTTTCTACATGGGATTTTTATGATTATGTTTAAGGATTGCCCCCCTTTTCGAATTTATTTTTTAGAGCCCAAAAATTAGGGAACATATTTTTGTCATGATTCAATATACGAATCTTTGGTTTTTTAGTTTTTTTTTTTATACTTTTTTAAGAACATTTTTGAAAAATTTTGAAATAATGTGCTTATCTAGATTACCTTTGTCGGTATGTCCGTCCGTCCGTCGGTCTGTTCGGTTGGTTTACAAAACTTCTGCACCGTTTGAAATAAAGAAGAATTACGAGTAGATATCGCAAAATAATAAATAATTTTTTGGAAGAACTGTTTTCTGTAGCCCAATCTGTTTTAGAGCTGAAGCCTCTCAAAGTTGGGAAACACCCTATATGTAAAGTGTTTTAATAATAAGACTTAGATACTATACATTTTCATTATAAAAACGGTGAAATACTGCAGCTTTTTTAAGCTTTATAAAATATAAGCAAATATATAAGCGTTGCCATACACTTCACTTACTTTAGTATACCGTTATTTAGAATTAATTTTTTGCAAAACTAGTGACATCTCATATTTTGTGAGCGGCTAAGGTTAGAAAATTTATATTTTGGGAATACTATGATCCTTAAAAAATTAGTATCTCTAAAAAATCGGTATAAGTTTCTTCAGAAAAAATTCGGAACTTTAGCTAATTCTGTATGAAACATTGTGCAATTTTGGGAATGTGGTTTTTTTAAAAACCCTTAGTTTTTTCAGCACTTGTTTTATTCTTAGTACAATATTGTATAATTTTATACATGTGCTTAAATATATATAGATATATAAAATTATATTATAGAATTAGAAAATAAGATGAGTACAATATTATGACATAAGTATACTATTAGTACAAGAGATAATACTGGGGAAATCTCATTACTTCCCTTTAAAAAATAATAATAATAATCAAAAATTCAATTCACGTTTCCAAAAATATGCCTCCGTTTGAATCTTTCTCTGTTCTTTTTATTCTCACTTAAATTTGTTATCCTTTTTTTTTTTTTTTTTTTTTTTTTTTTTGACTTGTCTCTTTCTATTTTCAAAATTTTATTTTGTTGTTTTCCTCAGATATTGTTAAGTAGAAATTCGGAAGATGGTAATAAATATTTGGAAAAAAAATTCGGAACGAATTTCAGAAAAATGAATCCCAAAGAATTTGTCATTATTATTACATAACAAGTGGCAAAGCATTAAAGACAATTTATTTATAAGTAATAATATGTTAGAAGGGAAGAAATATAGGAAACAGACACTCAAAAATGTATTCCGTTTTTATATTTTAATCCTAAATTTGGTTTTTGTTGTTGTTTTTTTTTTTGTAATAAGTTACAACAATATTCTTGTAATTTATAGAATTCTTGGGTTAGTTCAATACAGATAGTAGAATTACATTGAAAATAGTAAATGTTGTCAAAGAAATTAAGATTCGACCGGAAAAATTTAACATTTGTGAATGGCATTGTTGAATTTGGAAGCATGTAGTAAAAGTACATTACTACAAAGTTTGATATTCGATGTTAGAGAAGGGGAATTATTATTTTGTGCTAGAATTCTTTGGTAGAACTTTAAATAATTAACTTCATAAAATTTCATTTGGATTGTAAGTCCCTGTGGACGCATAGGATATCATCGAATCCTACTAACTTAATTTCGTCAATAGTAAGTTTTTATGGACGCATAAGACATCGTCGAATCCTACTAACTCAATTTCTTCAATACTATTTCAACTATTTCATGGCGTGTTTAATTGCCATATCCGTAGAACTGCATTCCTAACTCCAAAGCTTCCCTAGTGATTGTAAATTCTAGTCTTCTCACTCTAGTCTCGAACCGCCTGGATATTTTTCCTTGATGTCTGCACTTCAATTGAATTATTTCCGCTCTCCTGATGTTCCCCATGCTTAGTTATTTTATATTTAGCAGATAATGCAAAGGAATTTGTTTATGAAAAGCTTTACAGTTTCCGTATTTGTCGGGTTTGAAAAATTTCTAAGCTTGGACTCTCCCCACATAGCATTCAAGATACTCAAATTCCTCAAAAAATAACTATTATATGTAGTAGCTTCACTGCTTTTTTTTATAATAGGTATGCTTATTAGGTAAGACAATTCATTATTTTTTTTAATTTGTCATCTTCTTGCAAATATTCTATAGGTCTTTTTATATGTAATATGTAGATATTACTACATGTAACTGTAAATATTTTCAAAGGAAAGCTAAAAGAAAAATTGCTGAATTGTTGCACATATTGTATTTATTTTTTTGGGCTTCCTTTTGTCCAAATTTTTACTTTTACAATTTTAAATAAACTTAAAGGACATCATGACAAACTAAAATCCTACCAAAAAACTTGTATAACATTAAAACTTGAAGAGAACAAAATATCAATTCCTTGGTTACCAATATTATTTTATTATCACAAAGGTGAGGCACTTCAATTGGTATTACAAATCTGTTGCCTTAGCAACCGAAGTGCATCAGAATTGTTTCATTTTAAAAACTTTACTTGGATAAAAAGAAATATTTCTTGCAGAAGGGTATTTCAATTAAGGCATCGTACCTTGAGAATCTTTAGGTATATTTACCTCAATAACTACCCTCTTTCTTGAAAGAAATAAAATCTTCCATTGTCTATCAAAATAAATTCTTTATATATACTTTAATATTATCCTTCAATTCTATTCAATTACACTAGTACAGGACAATGTCTTTTTGCGTTCTGCCATTGGAATTTCTTTAAGTAGTGGTAGATAATTGGTGGTTTGCTTCTGGACTCTGTTCTATATCCTCCATATACCTTCAAATTTTCATAAAAAAATATAAATTAGATTGAAAAATTGATTACTCTGTTAATAAAATGTACTGGTTGCTTTTAACCTTGCTATCAAGACCATCTGATTTTTTCCAGGGGATGAAAGTAATTCTTTTAATAAAATAAAAACAGTTTTTTTAATTTGATTCTTATTATTGGGTTTTGGAATTGGTATGTTATGATTTCCATGATGATTATTTCATTTTCATTTTTATTTTTAAAATTTTCATTTGAAATATTCATTACCCTTCAAAAATTTTCTTATTTTTTCATTTACGAAATACTCTCTTGGGTTAATAACAAAAAAAAAAAAAAACAAAAAAAAAATACCCAAGGATATTGAATCAAGGAATACAACAATAACAAAAGTACACAGAAATAAGTCGCCTTAAGGATAATATACTTTTTTTTTTTAAATAAAATTGAAATACGTACACGCACCATATATAAGTAAAAATAAAATTTTTCTTTTTTTAAGTCCTTTTTGAAGAGTCCTTTTTTCGGAAAAAGGACATTTTTTTTTTCCATTTTAAAGAACAAAATTAGTGGTTAACAAAATTGATGTAAGCAAATTTGTTTTATATTAAATTTCGTTATTGAGTTTTCTAAGAGTTTTGTTTTATCTTTCATCATTCGTCGCCCCTTTTTACGAATTTGTGTTTTTTTTTTTTAAAGACGAAAATGAGATCATCGTATAATATAAATAATAATCATAATATACATATATAAGAATAAATTTTATAATTTTAAGGAAAAATTTTTACTTATTACATTTTGTAAGAAATTCCATCAAATACGATCAAATATTCGGCAATTGAAATGGAATGGAAATAAAATTGTATTTTTCAAGGGAAAGATTGTGAGATAAAGTGTTAGGAATTAAATTAAATGGACCGAAATGAAAAGATAAATCAAAAAATAAAATTGGTACTTGAAAAAAATTTAAAATTAAAATGGCAAAAAAAAAGATGAAAGATATTAAATAGAAAAAAACAGCATCAAATATAAATATTTGGTTTACAGATTATCACTTTTGATTTAATCAACTCTTCAATACCTAATAAAATGTCACATGAGCTTACATTAAAATTTTGATAAGATTGTGTGAATCAAAGAAGGAATTCCTTTATATATTTTAGATCTTGAGTAATTAATCAATGTCAGTTGTATATTATCACATATGTATTGCTAATATATATATAGATCTTGATTTAGTAGCTGATATTGCTGATTAGATTTAGATTATCGTGGAATTCCAATACTTTTCAATTCAATATTCCCCTAAAATAGAGTTTTAAGTACGTGCGTTTACAGAAATGTTGAAGCTGCGATAATAAATGATAAGAGCCTCGATAACAGCATAGCGTAGAAAATTATGTCCATGATTTAAATAGATTTGTTTATATTGGAGCATCGCTTTGATCATCGAAAACAATATAAATTTTCTACACTATGCTATTTTCGATGCTGTGAACACTTGTCGGAACTCGAAACTAAATATTTGATAAAATATGCATAAATGCATAAATTCTGTTTCAATATAGTTGGAATTACTCATCGCTTACTTGTCAGAGCCATAATTCCCTGGGGATTTTTGGCTTATTTTTTTAATCATAAGTCCCTAGAGGTGTTGTGATTGGGGGAATTTTATCATAACACCACTTTCTGCTATATTCGTTGATAACAGATGTGAAAGCTAAAGATGTGGTAAAACAATGCAATTTGGTAAACTAATAATGTGGATATACACCACCCCAGCCCAGGAGGCATTCATGAAGTAACATATAAACTGTATTTTTGTTTTAAAAATTTTCGTGCAGTCAAATGCTGAGGGATTAATGTGAGATTTCCTGATCCAGAAGAATTATAAATATACTGCTGCGGTTGTTCATAAAACAAAAGTTCATAGCAACACAATTGAAGAAGCGAATACATAAATAGAAGTTACACTCTTTGAAGAAATCCTACAACAATCCTTCGTCGAATACTTTGTAGAGAAATTTATCCGGGAGAAAGCAAATGAAAAGGAGTGAAAAACGTCAGCATATTGGCAGTAGATATACAGAGTAGCGGGCGAAGATGGTATCTGGAATATCTTTGGTATCTTAGGAAATGTAGAAGAAATAACCACACTTATAATTATGTATTTTCAATGGATTTTTAGTGGATAATTTAAAATTTAAATAATATCTTTGTTCCTTAAAATAACAATTTCTCAAAATGCTCAAAATTTTACCGCAATTGAAGTTCTTTTCATAGTGTTCAATTAAGTTCAAAATTTTAAAAGAAGTCCTTCATTAATTTACATTTTAAACGTAATATTTTACAAAAAAAATTTCTTCCACAGATGTATTGCATAATGCATTTCAATTAAAATAAAGTAAACTGTATTCTATTGTATCACATACACCTGTATTGAAACACAAAAACAGAAAAGAAAATATCGGAAAAATATAGAATTTTCAGAATTTCTTTTTTTAAAAGCACATCAAACACGAAAAATTTTCTTTTTAAAAATTTTTCACCTTTATAATAATGAAACCCCTTATGGTCACTTAAGAATTTTCAACGTCCAACTAAAAATAATAGTTGCAATTTTCAATATTCTTTATATTTGAGTGAACGCATGATTACGGGGTATATTAAATTTCCTATTACGTTTGTGTCATTGTAGAGGGGAGGGAAGAAAGATAGTGACTTAAGTGAATGGACCGGATCGGAATCGAAAAATGTCCTTCCGTCTGTTCAAAAATCAAATGTACGGATCGGATCAGAATGGGAAAGTGAGTCAATCTTGCTATGTGTGTCGTTGCTTCCGTTTTTCTCTCTGCACGATAACACAAAAACTAAAGGAGCTAGAATTCTAAACTTCCTTTGATTTTGAAAGCTTTTGTACTAAAACCTTCTTTCCTTATGTAATGAAACCAGTTTGCTCAGCGGTTTCGAATAGTTGCCATCATGCATCTCATTTTATTTTAGTATAACTCTTTATTTAAAGCTTGTGTATGTGAAGTTTGCGCTAAATTTCGTTAGTCTAGTGCAGCAGATTCAAGGAGCTGATATACAGTTTCTTTTCTAATAAGAGTATAACTTAAAATGAAATGAAGTTGAATATCTGACATTTTGTCTAAAGCAATTTACTTAAATGTCAAAATCTGCACAAAATATAAATGGTCTAGTACCTAGCGCAAAAAATTCGAACAGCAACCATATAAAACTTATTTTTTCATAACTCAGAGTCTAATAAATTGTGTATTTCAAATTTTTAAAAAGTCGGTTAATGTTTATATTATAGTTTTGCGGAGGGGTATCCCAGAATTGACACAGACCACTCTCCTCTCTTCCTCATTTATTGTTTCATTTTCAGTCAAAAATTTTAATTAATTTCCACTTTTACATCTTTAAAATTTTATAGCACCCAATATGCATCCATCACTTACATTAAGTGAATTGTACATAATCAAATTTTTTAGAAAGATGCAATTGAAAAGTTTTGAGTGGTTTTCCAATTGTTTCACAAAAAAAAAAAAAAAAAAAAATTAGAAAGGAAGAAAAAACAAAAACAACAAAGAAACAGTAAGAAAACAGACTAAAAAATTTAATTAATTTTTAATTTTCAATTTTATTTTAGATTTTCAATTTGCAATTTTAACCTCTCTCTCTAAATACATTGTTGATTACTAGAACAGAACGAAGAATTAGAAAATTTCATAACTCCATTCTTGCAATATTGAATTAAAAAAACTAAATTGATTTTCTAACTTAAATAATAACACAGAAAGCAAAGAAGCATTTGGTTTGTTGGTTTTAAGTAATCTAATGGTTGGTTACTTGCTTACTGTATATTCTACACGATTTAATAGAAGAATTAGTGGTAGTGGCAAATAATGGCGGTTTTATAATTGTTCATGTTTCAATAAATTTCCAAACCATAATTTTATTTTTTATGTTTTTATTTTATAATAAAAACATTTGTATTTTGTGCAACTGAAAATGTTAAAGGTAAACTGTGCAAAATAGATATCACAAAAATTTGATCCAATAACTTTCTATTATGATTATTTTTTGTAATATTATGTTTATGGTGAGGCGGTACTTGGGAAGGGTAGATTCAATTGTCAATTGGTTCTTTAAAAACAAAATACTAGGAAATTCTGAAACCTCGTGGTTGTCTGAGGCTTCTACTTACAAATATTGATTTCCAAAACAGTACTCAGAGCAGTGTTATATAATCCTGATAATCAGGAGTAGCTGTGGTGTATGGATAGCGAGAGGAGGGGATTTGTTTTTAAAACCTCCCATATATTTTAGATGACCATTAACAGTATTTCATGTTTAAAGGGGCAAATTTGTTACGACGTAGCATTTGATTTTTACCACACACGCAGAAAGATGGATAGAATTACGTCCGTGCCAATTACTAAAGATTGGTATTTAAAAAGATAGAAATTGTTTTGTCATAGTTTGTTACATGAAATACGGTTATCACCATTGGATTTTAAGAACTTTCCCAGAATGGACATCATTCAAGTTCAACAGCATTTAGTTCTGTTTTATCAATCGACGATATTCCCTGTAATGGTTTTTCCTGATCGTCTGAAAATGATAAGAGATCGAAAAGGTACCTCTTGGTATCTCATGGTCATCATCGATTTATAATAAACCAGACTCAGATCCAAACTTTTCGCTATCTCTTATTTCTTTTCTCTTCCTCCTAAATGGGGTCCTTAAACTACTTAATAGTTTTTAGTGCCTCTATGCTGGAATTTGGCAGTAGTTTATAAGTTTAATCAAAAGCTTTTCTAAAGCTTCCAATTTGCTGTTTTTGTATTGGCCATTTTTGACTTTCTGCATAATTTCCAGATCCTTTCAAAGTTCCACAAAATAGATCTAGAACTTCTTCTGGTATTCTTTGATGCTAATTCGATAAAAATAAAAAAAATTATTTAGTGCATACTTACATTTGTTTCATACTTCTTTGCACCTGTAGTTTGGAACTTCATTTCAGAAAATTTTTCAGATAAACCTTGGAAAATTAAAAACCTGAAGCAACATTAAAGATCGAATCATCTATTGTAATCATTTAAAAAATTATCTTCTTTCTCAACCAGTTATCGTTTTTTGGGCTCATTAAAATTCCAAAGAACTTATTAACCAGCCTTATTACATTTTTCCAAATCCATTAAAATTTGAATTGATTTATTATGAATTAAGCAACAGTGAACTCCAACTACTCCATTAATCAAGTAAAAGAAATTATTATTGTTGTTATTGTTTTTTTTTCACCTCATTTTTCAATTACTCACCTGTGTTTAACTACGCCTTTAATAAGAAAAACAGAAAACAAAAACAAAAATGAAAAAAATTTGAATTTTGAATAACAATCTGAAAATTTTGCGGTACACAAATTTTTCGCAATTGAGTTCGTAATTCATTCAACAGAGCAGTTATAATAAATTTTCTTTATGCATCACTAAATACAACAAAATGAAGTGTTGTTATGCTTATAGTTTATGTTCATGTTTATTTGCGCAAATAACATTAAATCATTGCGGTCAGAGGTACCTATTACTACTACTACTACTGCCAATCTATATAATTTTAATATTCTATGTTAAAATTTTAAATCAAAGAATTTGAGTAAATCGAATTTGCAGAAAACAGATATCTAGGTGAAAATTAAAAGTAAATAAATTCAAAATAAAAAAACAACAAAGAAAACCACAGTAAAATTAATCAAATGTGTTGAAATTTGAAGTGTTATTGTTGTTTATAAAATTTTCTTCACAAAGTTGTAATTTTATCAGATACTTTCCAAATCAAAACAAAGTAAATTAAAAATGTCATTATTGTGTCATAATCGATATTTACAACTCGAAAATGGTTTCAAATTTTATTATTAATTTTTTTTTAAAAAACTACTCAAATACCTGAAGCTTAAGATGCAATTCTAATTCCCAACACAACATAAAGTATGGTTGTCATAGGCAACATTGTTGTCTATCGCTATTCTTATTCACAACACAACCTAATTTACTGTCAAAACGACACAACATTATTTTTATGTTGTGTTGTGTGCAAATATAGGTTTTCCTTTTCACAACAGTGTTGTCTGTGACAACTCAAGAATTACAACACGTCAAGCTGTCAAGCTGTGGTGTTACAACACCAGCTGTCTTGAATATAATTGGGTTCGTAATAAATAATGTATTTATATGAGTTATTTTACGTTACGTAATAAAAACAAAGAGAATTTCCCTTATTTTTTATTTTTTTTAAGTAACTTCTGTAGTAAGTTCATAGTAGACGAGAATTCTTGATATTAGATTAAGTTCACTATCTACCTGTAGTAAATTAACCACGTGTATTAAAAATAAGAACAGGAATTCAGTCTGTGGATATTTTGTGGGTGTGGTTTCAAATATTTAACTAATTTTTAAAAAAATATAAATAAAATTACATATTAGTATTTATATTATTATTATACTTAAATTATAAATATTATTTAAAACAAAATATCAATTGACATTTTGAGTACCTACAATAAAGAAAATCCATTATACATAAATGCATTTTTTTAAAATTGTTATCAATTTGTTTTTTTGACACTTTCCAATAAATTTGTAGCTTTGTAGTATTAAAATACAATGGCAGTATTACTATGACATGCAACATCTGTACAATACCAAAAAGTCGTTTTCTCTTATAAATCAGAATAGATCATTTATGTTGTATTGTATAATACACAACACAACAGAAACTTATTGTGAATTGGAAATGCACCCTTAATTATTTAATTTTAAAACTCCTCTTAGTTCAACTTTTCTCAAACTTGTATAATGCAAATTGTGACAGTTATCAATTCGTACCGAAGTATGTGCTTAGGTAATTTAATAATTCTTTTCAATGACATCCTAAAATCCTTTATTAGCTTCAAATCGTTTGACTATTTCGTTCTAATATCTTAAAATATGTAGTTCTATTACGATTAATTACATATTTTCGAGATCTGATTAACTCTATGCATACTCAAACTTAAACTCCATCCTGATTATATTGATTCTCTAATAGAAGGAAAAAGTCCGCTCCGATTCTTTAGTTTTTTAATCAAATCTGACATTTAATCCACTTTAAATCAATGCCAAATGATTACAATTTAACAATAAAATACATTAATTAATACTTTTATTAGATTCTACTTTGCGTGACCACCAAATGTTCACCTTTACACATGGGCGCTTTTCTAAAATTGTAGAAATTTCACAATCTTGATGACTTTTGCAGTAGCAATAAAATAATTGTGGAATTGCTTTGATTTTTGTAACATTTTGACAATCAAAGAGTTTTCGAATTTCTGAATGATCCTTCAAAATTTTTCAATTTGTGACTTTGATCAGTATCGTGTTTTTGGCATTTTAGAAAAATACCATACTTTTTCCACAATTCTAGAGTCCAAAAACTTCCACTATGATTTGTAATAAATTACTTTGTTTTTTATAATATTTAAATTTTCATTAAAAACCATTTTTTATTCTAATTATTATGATAGAATTGCCAATATTTATTTTATAATTTATATGCATATACATATATATATATATATATGCATCATTAAATATACATAAATAATACTTTAGTTTAAATAACAGTACAAAAGAACACGAAAAAAAAAATACCGTTTTAATTTTCAATAAATTTCAAATTTATGCCAATAGCGAAATTATTAACAAGCAAAGAATAAAATTTACTTAAAAACAGATGGTGCAAAAACAAAAATTTTATAAAATATATATATTTTATAAGAATATATATACTTACTTACTATTAAAAAGAATATTTCCAAAATATATATTCATGCAAATTTATATGTAGGTACATAAGTACGAATAATAATATAATATAAATATAATGTTTTCGCATGAATTTGGTCCTTCATCACATGAATTTGATCTTTTTTCAATTTAAGTTGATCTTTTTTCTAATAGAAATCCTCTTAAATTTTCATACTAAATCGGTCTGTTTTTAATTAGCCTTGTTTCTTCGGATCCAGTATTCAGATCAATATATTTTAAAGAAGGTACTCTCCGATTTAATAGTACAACCTAAATATAGCAAAAGAAATTAAAAGAAATTCCACCTAAATTCCACTTTTAAGCCCGTCATAAAAAAATGGCCATTGTTTTGAACATCTTAATTTTTGTCCCTTATGTTTATTTTCTAATACAGAATTTGGGGCTAAGTTTTTCGTAACATTTCAGTTAAACTTCTGAGTCCTAAGATATGACAGCGTTTTTAAAAATTGGATCAAATTGATTTGAAAAAAGTTGAATTTCATTTAAGAATTTGCGATCTATTTGAAAAAAGTCAAATTTTGTTTAAAAAATAGACCAAATTCATTTGAGAGTAGTCCATGTGAAAAAGGACCAAGATCATAGAAAAGAGTATATATTTAAAAAATGTATTCCAATCAATATTATTGCTTTCTTATAAAAGCAACAACAAAATATTCAACTTATTTTTCGCTTTCGAATAATTTAGGTTATAAAATAAAAAAAAAAAAAAATTTCTTAACTTCAAGTATGCACTTAATTTATTCTAAGCATATGTTCACTTATTTAAATTCTATTCTATTTACTTTTTTTTTGTTATTACTTTTTTTTTTTTACAAAATTTAAAACAAATTCTAAAAAACCAAAATTCACCTATAATTGTAAAATAAAATAGATACCGTTAACAAATAGTACAAATAATATTTAATACGATATAGGTGGTAAGTACTTGAATAACAAACAAAATGATTCACTTGAAATCATTAAATTCACTTATTTTTATTTTTAAGAACAAAACCAAGATTGCAACACAATACACATGAAAAGTTAGGAAGTAATTGTAAACTAATGAATACAACTTAACATATTGAGAATACAACTCATGTTGTGATTTTATTAATTTTGACAGTTTGAAAGAGAGGTATTTCTCTTCTTAATATCTGTTTATGTTAAAACTGTCATTTCATCAACTGTCAAATTTAAAATAAAAAAAAAAAAACAAAACAAAAAATGCAATATGCTATGGTATTGTTTTTAGTATTTTCTTTGCACACATATAATGTGTTACGTACGTGACATGCACTGAATATTATTAATAAAAATAGAATGAAACCTTTATTTAAAATTAAAATTAGAATTCTAGACTTTATTTATTTATTAATATTATAAGTATAAAAAAAATTTAAACTGGGACATTTTGTTTAATAGTGCCTAATAATAAAGAAACAGAACGGTAAAATGCATTGATAGTGTTGAACATTATCTGAATTGAGTAAATTAATTGGACTCATTTAAAAAATGTTGATCTAAAGCGTCGTTTACACTGACACTTGTATTGACTTGTTTTGTATATTGTATTATATACAAATTACTTGTAGCAGATTAATTAATGAATTACACATAATTAATAAGATAGAATTAAAAAGTAACTTTAAAAGAAGTTCTTAGTTAATTTAACACAAATCTAGTAGTTGTGAGTCAGGTCGAATACCAGTCATTGAGATAATTTTGATACATCTTCAGAAAAGCCTTGGCATTCGGCTTTTCAAATAATTTAACCAAAACCGGTATCTGCGATTTGAACATTGTCAATTAAATTTGCATTGTCAATGTATGTCAGTGCATCAATGGGTCAGCACATAAGATGAATGTATTAAAATTTATATGAGTTTCGCAACTTTTGTATAACACAAAACCACGAGAATTGTTTAAGTTGTAAATACATCTTTAAAAACGCTTTGTTTCTTTTTTTTTGTATCTATTAAATTTTTGAATTTAATATCTAATATTTTAAATATAAATAAACATGTTGATTTTTTCCGGAGTTTTTTTCTTTTTGTGTTTTTCAAATTTAATTCTGTTTTTGTAATCTAATTCAGTTTTTTTTTACATATATGTACAATGTACATATATATATATACTCTTTTTCCGCTATTATCACATGTTTTTTTAGTTGTATATTTACTTCCTTTTTTCGGTGTTAGGTGCTGGTGCAATATTGTTTTTGTTTTTTTAAATTGTTGGTTATTTTTATTTGTTGATTTAATTCATTTTCAACGTAAAAAATAAATTTAAAAAAATATTGTAAAATCAACATTGGAATTATTTTGAATTCTAAATTATGAATAAATTATTTAATAATGTAATTTAAACAAAAGTAAATAAATATAAAAAATACTTAATTAGAACTAAAAAATATAAATTAAAGAATATATGTATATACTTCAATCATTATTTTAGTTAATGACTATAGCAAATTTTAAACCTGTTGACTGGTGTTTATCAGGTGCTAGAACTTAAAGTTTATTTATTTATATATACAATCTCCTATCACATACATTGTGATAAGCAAGTGAGTCAGCCTTTCCGTTTTCAGGTGTGGCGGATATATATATATATATATATATATATATGGTGTCATATAAAATCATATGATTTTGTACGATTGTATGACATTTCATATAACCAACCATAATAGTCATAACCATCATTTAGAAATCATTTGTCAAGCCATACATACATATAAAAATTGAAAAAAATAAAAATTAAAAAGAATTTAAAAAATTTAGAATCAAACATAAAAAAATTGAAAAAAATAAAAATTAAAAAGAATTTAAAAAATTATAAATCAAACATAAAATAGTAAATATATAAATTTTTAATAATTAAATGACATTTTATGCGTATGATTGGTTATGACTAGGGCAAATAAAAATATGCTCTAAAAAATCCGTTTTAAGCGCTTAAAATATGCTCTAAAAAATCTATTTTAAGCATTTAAAATATGCTCTATGAAAAGGATATCAAATACATAAAAAAAGATCCATTTTTTAGAAAGCTTGAAATAAAATGAATATTAATAGGGTGGGCTAGTGACACCATCTTCAAAAGTTGTTTAAATTTAAGAATTAAAAGCAGATAGATTTTTACTTTTTTATATATTATTTTTATTATAATTTTTTATTTTAGAGTTAAATTTTATAAAGTAAAAAAAAATTAATTCATGAAATTAAAAAATTAAAACAAGATAAATTAGAGAGTAGAATAAGTTAAAATTAAAAAAAATAAATAAACATAAATAAAGTAAACATAAATTAAAATAAAAATTAATCCAAATAACGAAAATCTTGCATCTAGTAAAATTTAAAACTAAGTTTAACTGAAATTTTTGTTGCAATATATCCATTTCACTTAAATTTTCAAATAAGAACTTATTCCGGTTCGATCGCAGGACGCTTTTGTACAATTAAAAGCTCCTTTCTACATTAACTGAGTTGATTGGTGCGAATTTAAATGTAATAGTTTCGTTTATAGTGTAATTCATTGTAGCATTGTGTATCGCTTCATCAGTCAAAGCTGCAGCAGACATAGTTTTTAATCAAGTTGAAAGTTTCTGAATCAAGTTGAAAGGAATAATAAAATAAATATGTATATTTACATGCATACATAGAGATTTCTTTAAATACCTAATACCTACATGTTTATTTTAAAAGAATGATATTTTAAATAAATAAATATCTAAATAGTGAAATTAATTTTTATGTTTTTTTATGAAAAATATTTTAAATGCAAGAAAAATAAAAAAATTATGATCTTTCGAACGAAAATTGTCAAAATATACCAAAAAAATGCTCTTAAAAGTTAAAATATGCAAAATATGGTCTAACAAAAATATTTTAAATGCAAGAAAATTAAAAAATATTTGATCTTTTGAACGAAAATTGTCAAAATAAACCAAAATATGCTCTTAAAAGTTAAAATATGCAAAATATGCTCTTAAAAGTTGAAATATGCAAAATATGCTCTAACAAGTGAAATATGCAAAAATATGCCCTAACAAAACTAGCTTAAAATTCATAATTTTTGTTGAAACGAACTTCTATCTTGTTCATTTATCAATAAGACATAAGGAAAAAAACATGCTAATGCATATTTTTATTTGCCCTAGTTATGACTATTATAGTTAGGGTTATAATTTTTTATGTCATATGTAATCATATCGAATATTTATCGAAAGTTCATATGACATCAAATGAATATTAAAGTTAGGGGTGTCAGATATATCTCACCAGAGTTTAAATCTGACACTCTTCGATTGAAAGACAGTTTAGATATTACTTGTGTGCTGTTATGATAAATTGACTTACACTTTATTTTATGAAACTATCATATATGAGTTGATTATGGTAAATTGCACTTTGTATAGATTGTTATAGAATAGACACAAACCTATTAACTATTAATATTTGTCTTGTAAAATTAAAAATCACAATTTTAATTAAAATTTTTAACAAAAACATCTTTCGTTATCACAATTCACAATTTTTAAAAGACACATTTAAAGTAAGAATTTTCTAATTAATTTTAAATAAAATTATTTTACATGGACACTGGCAATTTTACTGTACTTCTAAGATAGTTTCAATTACTTTGATATTTAATTTTTAAATTTACTTAATTTTAAATACTTTTATATATTCAAAAGCTTTAAACCTACATTTTACAATACGTTTTGCAAGAGGATCTTAAAGTGTATCTACATTTAAATTTAAATAGTGCGGTTTCAACTAATTATCTGACAAAGGCGTGCTCTTTCACCTCTACGAGTATATTAAAAGAAAATATCGTGAAAAAGTAGATTTTAAAAAAATTATATTGAAAATGTACGTCTGGTCACTCTAGAAAAATACCTTTTTAAACTTCTGTTAAACTATTTTGATCAAGTATTTCAGTATTTCAAAGTATTTTGTACATTATTATAACATAACTTGAAAATATATTGGCAACTCCTTTTGCGGAATAAATCTTGATTTTTAAACAAAAAAAATGTTGCCAAATTGTTTATAAAAGTGTGGTGGTAGTGGTGTTATATATTAAATATTATTTATTTATTTTTTTATAAAAAAAAGAAATATTTGGTGGCCCTTGTGCGTACATACATAAATAATAAATATTATTATATAAACAATTACAAAATTATTTACATACATACATTTTATATTATGTTCCTACTAGCAATGCGTATATATATCTTTGCATAAAATATGTATTTATATATTGTATGTATCCTATACGTAATTCTTTTAGTTAAAAAATATAAAAATTACTTCTTTTGGTCGCATTGCTTCTTTGCCTTTTTATAAATTTTATTGTAAATTGTGTGGGTGGTTTTTAAATTATGCTAAATTATATCATAAAATATCTTTTATTACATATTTTAAGATGAAAATAAAAATAAAAAACTATTTAAATTTTTCAGTCATGTATATTCGATTAGTTGGTTAGGCTTTCCGCATTAATTACAAAATTTTTCAGTGGCAAATTTATATTATTTATGTACATATTATATAATTTATGGATTTATCTTCAGAATAAGGACTAGATTTTTGATTTCCGCATAATTATGTATGATTATATATGAATTTTTTATTTAAATATATATATTATTATTATTATTTATTATTACATTATTATTTGAGTTAAGAAGTAATTCTGCAAATTTTTGCATGAAAAATAAGGTTTTCCTCCTTAATTAACTTGGAGGAAATTTTGTAGATCACCTTAGTTAAAATAATTAAAAAAGAAGTGAAACTTTTGTTTTTTTTTTATAATTGGCTTATATTTTAACAAATCTTACAGTTTTGTAGATTTAAAATGTAGAATTACTTTTAAATATTGTAATTTATATGCAATGTTTATATGCGTGCATACAAGTGGGCCCGGGTATATTGTAATTACTACTTTGTTTATGAAGCATCGATCAACAGTGTCAAAGGTAGTGTCAAAGGTAGTGTCAAAATCAGCGTTGAAAAGTAAATCGATCTTGTGATGTGTGTCTCTCCGTCCGTCCGTGTGTTAGGGCTAGAGTTTTGAAATTCACGCAAAGTCATTTTTAGACAATTTCTAGGTTCCCTATTGTTTTTGGTTAAAATCGGAACAAGGCTTCAGGAAGATGCCATACCACTTTTTTGCACTAAAATAAATTTCTTCAAAATTAATTATACTAGGAGAATGAAAATTACACACGGTCGGTTATATAGTAGAAACAAGGATATATATGAAGTTTCAAAATGTTACGGCTTCATTTTCGGGGAACTGCCATACAAAGTTTTCAATTCGATAACTGTGAATCTAATGTAGGTACTAGGTGCTATGTTAAAATTAAAACTCGGCAAGTACAGTAATAAAGCAAGTTACTTGGCAAAGTTCGACATTACTCGGACCAACTTTTAGGGTTGGACAAATATTGTTGGGTATCTAAAAGTTGACAAGGCCAATCATAATCTTTCTCGTCTTTTTTATAAAAAATCTTTTAGCTGAAAACATCATTGTTCTATATATGTATATTGCTGTTTTTCTATTAAATTAAGGTATTAATAAAACGCTTATTTTAATGTGTCATAAAATTAACAAACTGGAAAAGTTTAAATTTTACTTTGACTATAACAGCCTCATTCTAAATCGCACTCACTTTCACTTTTACAAAACTTTAAACATCAAAGTGATTTTAAAGGGAACTGTATTTAAATTAATAATGAGTATATAAAGTTACATAGTAAAAAAGTTGATGATAAGTTATCATTGATAACTAAAATAATATAGTGATTATTTCCAAAACTTCCAATCAAAGACTAATTACACCAATATTTTGATTTATTTAAAATTTTCCAAAACTGTCTGTTCAAAATTGTCTATGAAAGCATGGTACCGTATACGGACGTTAACCATTCCAAGCAAAACATATAGTAATACAATATCATATATGTGTTATACTTTTATTATTAAATGTTAAAATTATCTGGGTCAATTGATTTGACACACTTATTTATAATATTTCTAAAAATATGAGAGTAGATATATTAGTACAATATACATTGCAATGTTATTAATAGAATTATGCGGAATTTAAATTTTGCAATATTTTTCATTTAAGTAATTAAATGCTTTGAAATTATATTTGTAAAGATCATATAGCTGTTTAATTAAAGTATCTAAACTGCACACCAACTGCACTAAACTAAATACACTAGCTTTTTACTCATAATTTGTTTGGGCATCACACAAAATATGATTTCATTAGAAATAATATTTAATATCAATAAGTATTTTGTCTTTTGTATATTGGGACATATTTATTAATTAGTTAATTAACTAATTGTTACCTTTTATTTAAATGTTAATTAAAATTCACGTAATTTTAAATTTATCTTCACTATTAGTACATCATACATAACATGAAATTCCCATTATGATTAAATTAAACATTTAGGAATGATGTTAGTTAAATTTTATAATATCTTATCAAATAAATGGTTTTGGGCTGTTATTTCAACATTTTTATACCCGTATGACTGTAGGTGAAAGGATATAATTAATTTGCCATTACGTTTGTTACGCAGAGAAATAGGGGTGGGAGATATAGACTCAAGTACATGGATCGGATCAGAATCGAAAAAAAAATCGATATAGCTATGTATGTCCGTCCGTCTGTCCGCACGATAACCCAAAAATTAAAGGAGCTAGAATCTTGAAATTTGCGCAAATTCGTTTTTTTTCGACAGCTGTCATCGCTATTTAAATCCAGCCATTGTGGTCCGTGGGTTCGGTAGTATTACTCTGTACCTATTACAGCTGCGTGTCTGAAATTTTGTATGGCCAAAGTTACAGTAAATTTTGGTTGGTCTACAGCAGAGGGTTCGAGTAGCTGCCATACAATTCCTCTTTTATATGAGTATTCCACTACACTTAATAAAGCTGTATGTTTGAAATTTTGCCAAAAGTAATTAACCTGATGATATAATGTATATGTTACGGTCATACGGATATCCCAGAGTTGACACAGTCTACTCTACTACACTCTTCCTCGTTTTTTAGAATTTTACTTGCTATGTTTTCTAAAAACATGTATTGTGATAAGTGATAACTGATAAGATTATTTGAATTTTGATTTTTAAGAATTTGAAAAACAACATCAAAACGCAACGCAACACATAACATGTACCTGTAGATAAAATTTGACAATCTCTTATCAATATTTTATTTCCTATGTTATATTTTTAAACATAAGACTTACATTTAATTTATATTTTAAGTTTAAAACTATTATAAAAGCTGTTAATGTATATATATGTACATATATGCCTGCATACAAGTATGTAAACATATAAAATATCTTGTCTTAAATTTTTCTAAAAAGTTCTAATTAAACATCGAAGTACGAAAAATATTGCGTCATAGATAAAAATAATTTAGAAAAAAAGTAAAAATAAAAAATATTTTTATTTTGTTATTAAAAAATTTTTTCATTTTATTTTTTTGCATAAATTTAATTTTTTTCTAAATCCCTGTCTTAGTTAAAACTCTTGAGAGCACAAGTGCGTTTTTAGTACAAAAACCAACTTTTAATTTTCTAAAAAAAATAAAAAAGGATAACGGTTAAAATCATACGCCAACACAAACTACAATAACAAACAAAAAACAAATATAAGTATACAGTATAATATAAAAATAACATTATTTAATATTTTGTGTTAACCTTAACATTTAACAGAAGTCCTAATAAAAACAACCCAAAGAAAACAAGCTATTGTTGTTTTGGGCTCCCTTTCATAAGTTCGAAAGACATAACTTCGATACAAAAACTGACAGATTTTCAAAAACTAATTTTCTGTCAAACTTATTGCATTTGCATAATGTCAATTGACGTGATGACATTTTTAATTTTTGAAAGATAACATAATGTCAATGAATTAGATTCCGCATTAAGAGTACAGGTGCCTAATCATGTAAAAAATTCGCATCGTATCTATCAAATTTGTATCACAAATATTTTGTAATTTGAATTGCGACGCGTATATCAAATGATACTTAAGCACATATTGTGAAGCGAATTACTAAATGGAATCATTGGTGGACCCTAAAAAAAAAAAAAACTGCAATGCAAATTTGATAGATGCGATTCGACTTTCTTACATACTTAAGCTGCAGAATCCGGATAGTGTGTTTATATATAAATCGAAAATTCCGAATTAGAAGATATTAAGATGGTCAAAGTTTAGGGAATTCCCCTTATTCAAGAAAATTTATTAATAATATCGTAAACGAATATTAAATTTTTCAAATGGAATTTGAAAACAAATACAATCGCACATCTTGGAAAAAGTGGGAACCTCTAATTATAAACTCCAACGGCGTTTTAGTTTTTTATTACTCGCAATCAACGCGCGTTGAAATTTTGCATTAAGGTCCCCTTAATTCAAACATATTGTATACATGTATTTGTAAAGATATTGTATAGTGGAAGGCGAAGCCAGTTGGCAATACTAAACACGCTTTCGTAATAATTTTTTGAAATTGAACCATATGTCATAAGTTAATAAACGTCAAACTCTTATGTCATTTTTGAAAAGCGAACTTAATGTTGTTCGCATTTTTAACTGGAAGTCATTGTTTTTGTACCGTTATTTTTATTTTTAATACTTTCAGTACTTTTGTTGTTTTTTTTTTTATTTTTTTTTTATTTTCATTTGTACATAACGGTATTATGTTCATTTTGTTTTGTTTGCATTTTTTGACTACTAATGGATTGTTGATGCTACTAAAATTTTAAAATAGATTTTTTTTTTCATATTTTGAGTTTATTTTGGAAATAAAAAACAACAAAAAAAAACTGAGAATAGAAAAAGAAAATTTAAGGACAAAGCTAAACAGGAACACGAAAAGTAAAAGAATAAAAAAAAAAAAAAACAAAACCCCAAAAAAAAATCTAGTAACACAGTTAATGGAAAAAATAACATTGAGAATGGAAATAATTTGCATTCAGCTGATGTAATTTTGCTCATTTTCTATTTGGAAAAAGAAAATTTCCATATTTTTGTGTTTTTTTTTTGTTTTTTTTTGTTTTTTTTGAATTAAAAAAAAAAACCCAAAATAAAAATATTATTTGCAACATTTTCTGTTACATTATATTTGCGCAAATAATAACTTTGTTTTTTTACTTGTTATTTTCATATTATTTGTGGTTGTTATTTATTTTAAAGATTGTTTTAAAAATGGGTTACGTAAATTGTTCATACGTTTGTAATGTTTAAATAATCCTGACCTAAAAAGTCAAGATTAAAGCAAATTTAAGTCCCTAACTTTGAGTAGAGCGGACATACTTTTGCATTTTTTTTTACACACTAAAACCCAAAAGAATTTCTTTAAAGTTAATATATTTGTTTGAATAAAGGGAGGGAGGAGAGGATTTGATAGACAATAGGATGCCGAAAGAGTGTAGTGAGGTTAGTTGGAAACGAAGCAATATCCTGAATTTCACAAGATTGCAAGTTGCATTTGAAAACAATGTAGGGAAATATACGCTTTTTTTGTCAGTTTTGACATTTAATGACATGTGTGAAAACTTTTTAAAAAGCAATTTAGCAATTGACAATATTGTTGCTTATCTGAAGGAAGGCATCATTGATTTTACGTTAATGGAACGAATGTAAAATATACATATCTAATATATTCATGAAAAAGGTACAATAATTTAATTTATACAGGAGACTTTTGGTAAGAGCAAAAGTTGCCCGAACCGTGGCAACGTCGATTAAAGAGTCACGAATTTTGATTAAATAAGATACTGAAGTTTGAGGTGTTTACACCAGTTAATTTATAAAAATATTATTTTATGAATTATATGATAAGTAAAAAGATAGACGAAGCACTTGATATAAAAATACAAAAAAAGTTTAGATAACTTAACAAAATCACATATTGTTAACTTATTAATTAATCCGTGTATTCGATCGCAAATTTGTTGTTCGCGGCTCATATTATATTTTGAGTGCGAAAATCGCTCCGCTCAACTAGGTTTGAAGCAAACACTTATGGTCTGCTAAAGGGTCTACTAATTCCAATTTTTATTATGGTCAGTCTCTCATCAGAGGGTTATTGCACTCCACGGTTTGACATTGGTCGGTTCTTGTAGTAAGTTTTTCTGTAATCAACTGAAGGCAGCTCGAAACTAGTAGGCACAGTATTGTGAGTGTCAGGTAGCTTTTACCAAGCTTAAATTTAAAATATTTACACTATACGTGTATTTCTTCAATTAAGGTTTATACTCGTCCATTTTAGAACCGGGTAAAGGTGTTTTAGGATCACCCTCGTATATTTAAGAACGCAGCAAAGTTCTTTTAAGAAAAATATCTTATGATTGCCAAGGATTAAATATAAAACTTTTCACTTGTAAAATTTGATTTTTTTTTTTTTATATTTTTTATGGATACATCTAATGTTATTCTTTGTTATTGCTATGGGTGTTGTTTCTGTTACTGATGCTGTTATTATTTGAATGTACCATTTTTTTGGCTTATAATATTATTTTCAAATTTTTTGTTTTCTTTTTATTTAAAAAATACAAAAAAAAACCAAAACAAAGTTTTTTATACAAATTTTGCTGTGTACTTTATGGAAATTCAAACTTAATAAAATAAATAAAAATCATAATACAAAGCAATACACATTTCTTATATATAATATATATACATATATATATTATATATATATATATATATATACATATTTTTATGTAGAATTAATAAGGTTAGTTCAATAATATGTAAAAATACTAATAAGTAAAGATCCATTTGTGGGTGGGATACAATTTAGCGTAAAAAAAAATTACGCAATTTGAATTTTTAATAGAAATTTTGAAGTTATATTGAAACAAGCTTCTGGATCTTTTTTGTTAAACAATACCATCTATTTAAATACCGCAGTGAATTTATGAAATCTAGAGGGGCTTCGTTGTGATTTTCTAATTTATAAATAATGTTGTATTTTATTTAAAAATTGTATTTTATTAAAAATTTGTATTTATTATATTTTTAATAAGTTAGATATTAAATATAAATAATATTACTATTTACTAATAATAATTTTTTTCTTATTTATCTTTGCAGGTAATGAAATTTTGGATTTTAAATTTTATGTTAAAATAAGTTTAATCAATATAATATGTGACATCATTATAGTACTTTAAAATTGGTAAGTTAAAAGTAAAATTTTCGATTTGGTCTAATAAGTCACAGATGAAATTCTAAAATTTTAATTTAAGTGTCAGAATAAAGCTTAAATTAAAACAGGAGGTGTCTATATAATTGCAACATTACAAATTCCAACTGACGAGTCTAGTATGGTGTTGGCTGGCCACACATGCCTCCTGACGAATCTAGCATAGTATTGGAAGGTCACACATTTTACTAATAAAATTTTAAAGTTCAAAGTATCACTTAGATACTTAGGTACTAGGATTATTAAAACAAAATGTCGATCTTTCATAGAATTACTTTGAAGGAGAGAGTTCCAACTAGGGGGTTCATATGAAAAAGCTGTTGAGGAAATATTTGAATAAAATCAATAACTACATTTAAAAAAAAAATTCGAATGTCTTCTTCATGTACCAGTACCATCATTTTTGTCAACTGACATTACTTACTTTCAGAATTTATAATCAAATATTTCAGTTACCTGGAGTTAAATCCTCAAAAACCAAAATCCTCACTAAAACCAAATCCCCAAAAAAAATTTTTTTTTATAAATCAGTGTATTAAGCTTATTCTAGATTAGGAGAATCAATCGTTGGTTACAAAATTAGGTTTTTACGATTTTTTCAGAATATTTATGTATGCCTATGCATGATTTTGAAGAATACATTTTATAATTGGTTCTAAAACCAAGGTTTTCAATTTTTATTTTTCGGACTTCAGCTTCGGAGTCTTTGGATTTTGGGGATTTTAGTTTAGGAGATGTTGTGTTGGGTATTTTGGCTGGTGAATTTTTTACCCAAATCAGAAGTATAGTTAAACGTTGGGTTCTTCCGATTATTACTGGACATGGTAGTAAGGTATATTCCTGTCCAAGGATACTAGTTTTTCGATTGCGTTCCGACATCCGTTTATTCAAAGTGTTTGCAACCATTGGTATTTATGGATAAACCAGAAGGGGGTTTTCCAAACCGAAATCGAAATTTTTCTTTCTTTGAGCTTGAGTCTCTAAAATTAAAAAGGTTAAAAAATGTTTTTGAAAAAAAAAGTTTTTATTATAGTCATGACCTCATTTTTAGTCAGGCCTCTTAGAATTTAATTGGTTTCTCTTCTACTTCTATGTATCTTATTATACAATCACTGTCTGCCTAACTAATTTGATTTTCTAAATTTTTATTAGATCATATTTAAATTTTAAAAATTGAAGTTTAAATAGAAACGTACTTTAGAGAAGGAAGACCCACTTCTTAGTAAAAACCATTTCAAAAGATATCTATTAAATTTTTTAATTCAAATACATCAAATAAATTTGATTTGCTGTTTTTGAGGTTCATATTCATTTTTTATACTAAATTATTTCAACTTTTATAATATCAAATTCTAATAAATAACTTTCAATTTTCATAAATCTATTTAAACTTTCAGTTAAACTTTCGATATTTTCAATTCAGTTTGAATTCAAAAGAAAAATATTTAAAATGTTCTCCAAAAAAATTTAAGTGTCTGATTTTGAACTCTTTAACTTTGCTTTAGACATTTTAAAGACAGTCGTTTTAAATTGAAGTTTTTTTTTTACATAATAATGTGCCCTTCTCAATTTTTAATCTCTTACTATTCAAATAAATTGAAAAGTTCTGTGCAGAGAGGGGGTGCAGGAGGAATTGATATGAATAGATAAATAGAAAAATAAAAAAGTGTAATAACAAATGTCCTTTCATCAATTTGTCGATATTTGTTACTTTTTAGTTCGCCCGCCTTCCACTCTTCTGCAACAGTAAAAGGATTTAGATTCTTTTGTATTTGCTTATTCTTTATATGATGTCATGCCATTGAAAATTTTTTTTTTTTTTTTTTTATTTTTTTATTTCATTTCTTTTGTAAATTTTTAACTTTTGACATTTTGTTTGAAAAAAAAAAAAAAAAAAAACAATGAAATAAAAATCAAAAAAATAAACGAGGTCAATTCTTCAATTTTTCATTTTAGATTTTATTTAAAAATAAAAACCTTTCAGTGATAGTTAATACCCCTTCTTCGTATTTAAGTAATTGTACAATGAAATGATGACGTCAGAACAGAATTACTGTAATAAAAAAATGATGTTTGATCAGATGTTGACTTTGGTTTCAAATGGACGACAAGAAGTTGCAATTAGAAATCTGATATAACTAGATACTATGGTGGTTATATAAGAACTTAAAAATTTTTAAACAACTTGGGTCCTTCACATAAAATCTTCAAGAATTTTAGAATTTAAAAGCCTGTTGAATTTTGAGAAGATTTAATACATATTAAGTTACCACGTCCTTGAGTGCAACTTGTAATAAAATTTTTTGCAAACTTTTCGGTGTTTCTAGTATTAGATCTTTAGTCCATATACAATTACATCATTTTATAAGTTGTGGAATTGCTCTTGTACTAGAAATATGGAGTAGCTCAATTTTAGGAGAGGTGACATAGGTACGGAAAATAAAATTGTTAAAATTCTAACAAAATTTCCGAATAAGTCTCAAAAACATTTGAATATTATGCCGCAGTATCGGAAAAGTTTAATACAACAATATGAAAAAAACCAAGATCTAATTTTTCTGAAAAATTGTCCAAATTTTTGAATGTCCGGATTAATGAGTTGTCATAGACTTTCTTATTTGTATTTCAATTTTTTGAAATAATTTTTTTTTAAAAGGTAAAGTGGCAGGATATTAATGATCCGGATGGATTTTAATTTGTTTAGCGGGGGCAAGGAGGTTTCGGCCTCAATTATGTTAGATTGTTTTTTGACATATTATGAATTAAAGTTTCGGAGGTTTTTCCGGAAAAAAATTAGGTACATTTTGGCGGATCTCTAATTTATTTGCAAAACAATGTCTTCCTGGCCAATATCACAGGATCACCCAATTATAATGATTTAGCTTGAATGTACTGTGTATTTACAAAACCGCGTAAATTGGTTATGATATTGTTGTTAGCTGTTCCAAAACGCATCGAACTGTTTAGAAAAGGAAGAACCGTTATAAAATAATAAAATAAAATAAACCGTTAGTTTTTCTTTTCTACCAAAACTTCCTTTAAAAAATGATGTATGTATGTATTAATATATTCTATATTTACAAAAATCAGTAATAGTTAAAAATAAAAAAAAAAAAAATAGTTTTAAAATTTTTTTAAAAAACCTTTGTTTTCTTATTTTTGAAAGTGTGTATGTGTGGATAAAGCTTTTGTATTTTTCTGTAACTGAATTGAATGTCCTGATTTTTATTTGGTTTTTTAAATATCAAAATTTTTGAATGGATCACTTCAAAGTTGTCTGACTGACTTTAAAAATTATATATACTTATATAATGTATTATATTTTAATATATATGCATCTCTTTCTAGCAAATTGTTTTTATTTTTCATTTTATATTTTCCATCAATTCCATTGTTAACTTGTTTTATTAAGTAGTTGGGTATAGTTTAGAGAATGGTAGGTGAAAGTGTTCAAATGATTATATTGTATTCATCCTGTTTGTTGGATTCAGATCCTATATACATGAAGAAAGAGATAGATGATAAAGTGAAAGATAAAATGATTATAAAACTTTTTTTAAATTCTATTGTATTGTAGATTTATTTGATTTTGTTTTCCATTTTCAAAATATAAAAGAAACTATATATGTATTTTTTTTTTTTTTCTTTAGTTTTTTTTTAAAGATTTTTTTCAGAAATTTTTTTTTTTATTTAGTTTTTTGGAATAAAATTTTTTTTTTTACTCAATGTTTTTTATAAAAAAATTTTTTGTATAAGAATTTTTGTCTATTATTAAAATAAATTGAATTTTAAAATATTGAGGCTATTTTTATTTTTATATATATATATATACATATATACATATTGATTTTTTATTGTATGTGAATGTATCATTGAATATCTTATTATGATTTTAAAAAGTGCATATTGTACCGGGTGCTAAATTTTTTTTTGGATAAGTTAAGATAGAGGGGCATTTAGTACGACATATAATTAACAGCCTTCAGTGGTAACCATGTAAAACTTGGTTTTGGAAGCTAATTTTTAAAATAGATAAAATAGACTAGACTTTAGGCTAAACCGGTTAATCCTTTTAGATTTATTCAATAGGTTCATTTGAAATTGTTGCATGCGTATGTGGATATCGTTTGCAACTTACCTTTTTCTAAATAAAAATCCCACCCAGAAATTAAAAACAAATATGACGAAGAACAAGAAAATGGTTTGGAAAATGGTAGAAAAACGATAACTTTAATAAATATTTCAGGAAATATGATACATAATGAAGGGAAAGTAAGTGTTAGTATTTATAAAAATTTTTAATAAAAAAATATAATTTTTGAACTATTTTTTTCAATGTTCCAACACCTTCAGCCAACGACAACCAAATGACCAATGTGATGAGTATATATATTGATATCAGATATAAAACATTTGCTTATATTCAAAATCGTGTACTTTTAAGAACTACAGTTGAATATTCAGCGCCTGTTTTCTTCCTTTTCTACTTCGTTTGGGAGCATAGGGCTTCCACAAAGTATCTGTATCTTATTCTAATTTGTGCTAGCGTACTTGTACTTGAAGTTTTTGAACTATTTGCTTGTGTTGTAATTATATGTACTTCAAATAGTTGTTTTACGGTATTGTTTAGGAGTACTTGAAGTTTTTGAACTATTTGCTTGTGTTGTAATTATATGTACTTCAAATAGTGGTTTTACGGTATTGTTCATCAATGATCACCATATCTTCCATAGCCCCTCGAATGATTTTGTTACTTTCTTGATTTTATCTTCAGCGTCTTCTAAAGCTCCGCCCTGGTTTTAATTATATACACCCCAGATAGTTATAATTCGGTATAACATTTACGGCTTAACGAATGATTCAAGACACTGAAGTTTAGTCAAATGATTTATAGAACCCCTCCAATTCTCCTTTTAAGCATGGAAGGTAGAAATTTGTATTAATATTAAAATATATAAAAAAATTATAAAACTAATTTTTCAAAAACATCCCTATATGTTCGTTCATTTAGAAATTTGTAACAAATAGATTAAATTATGTAACAATATGTTCTAAAAATAATTCACCTTTAAATTATTGAATTCACCTTTTTTTTTATTCTTAACCTTTTTTTTGTGTTACCTCTTTCCATTTCGAATTTCGAAAGTATCTTTTTTTAAACTATAGAATTCAGATATTTATTATGAAACATCTAATCATACTTTAATTTTATTTATTAGAAAAAAATTTAATATTTATAACCATATACATACACTTGTTTACGTGTAAATATTTTCAATTTAATTTACGAAAAAGTTGAGAAAAAAACATGATATCCTATAAATAATTTAATCAGGATCACTATCATAACCATTAACAATACATTCAAAATAAATTTTTTTTTATCAATTTGATAGATTTCCTGATTTTCACTTAAATGTGAAAATTCGGTTTCCTTTTCTTTTTTAATTTTTCCGTTTTTATTTTTTTTTTTAATATTTGATTTTCATTGGAAAATTTTTCGTTTTTTGATACTGAATTGAAAATTGCTGAGGGTGTGATGGAAATGAAAGGGTTAAAATTTGTTAACAATCAACTGATTGATTGCACAAATAATAATTTTTTTTATTTTTATTAGACATTTTTTAAAAGCTATATTAAAAAAGTTTGAATAATAAATTAAGAAAAAAATAATTTTGTTTTTTATTTTTGAGTATTTTTGAGAAAATTAATTTAAAAAGAATTTTATACCTAGTGCGAATAATTTTCAATAATAAGACAGATTATTAAGCACAATATTAAGTTAAATGCGAGATGTTTCCAAATCTAATTTAACTAAATAACGGAATGTCAAATATTTGTTGCATTTATATTGAAGCTTCAATAAGTGGAATGAGCGTCGATAAGAGCATAGCGTAGAAAATTTATATTGTTTATCAATAATCAAAGCGATGCTCCAATATAAACACCTCTATTTAAATCATGCATATAGTTTTCTACGCTTTGCTTTTATCGACGCTCTAATCACTTATCGCAGCTATAACATAAACGCTCCCTTATACAGACAATGTCAAATTAATATAAATTGACATCTTAGTGTTATACACACAAAAAGATATAAAAAGTGACAACTGACAATTTGAAAATTTTATTAAAATCAAATCAAAGGTTGTGTAAAACTGTTGTAATAATAAATGTTATCAAAATTTTAGGGATATGTTTTTTTTTAAACCATGGAGAATAGAATAAGGAGAATTCTCTTATCAGACTGGTCACAGAGTACGCTTAGCGCGTTCGGAATTAATAAACATACGTAAGAAAAACTTGTCAATTTTTTTATTTGATGTTTTAAACTTAAAAAAAACAAGGGTTTAATTTATATTAAAAAACTTTGGTGATTTATAATCTAATAATTTAGATTTATATTAATTTAAGTAAGTTTTTATATTTATTTACTGTTCATTTGTCATATGAAATGTCAACATATAATTGTCATTTTGTTTTATTCTCAAACTCAGTCAGAACGGACGTGATTATAACAAAAACCCCAAATTAAGAACTCTTGTTTTGAGCTTTAAAAGAATACTCAATATTGACAACATTTAATTTGGAATTTAATATTGTTTTGACAGAAATAGTTGCAAATTGTATAGGACATAAAGAACAATTTTGAGTACAATTTAAAAATGCCTTTAAATACAAATTTTAAGAGCATGTAAACGTACTATAAAAGGGACTTACATATTAAGTTTTGCTTTTGTATATGTAATTGTGATTATTTAGATTGACTTCTATTAATAATTTTATATTTCCTTAAGGACCGGAAATAATTTAAATTATATTCAAGTGTAATTTAGGACTATTTTTTCTCAATTTAAATGCCCATCATTTTGATCAAAATATATATTTTATTTAGAGTTAGAAATTTCAATGGGTTTGTCTAAATAATTAGTTGTTCCTTTTACTTCTTGATTACCCCGAAGCAAGAAGGATATTAATAGCATCATATGTATATTTACCAGCTTTTTTATACCTCTAATGTATTTGATTTTAAAGTGTAATAAAATTAATTTATAATTGTGTGAATACTTTAATTATGAGCATTCTTAATTGTGACTGATTACAAAATGTTATAAACTTAAACTTAATTAAAAATGTAATTTATTTTTAAAATAAATAATCAT
Organism: Dolichopus griseipennis; assembly: GCA_963082915.1. Taxonomy (NCBI): domain Eukaryota; kingdom Metazoa; phylum Arthropoda; class Insecta; order Diptera; family Dolichopodidae; genus Dolichopus; species Dolichopus griseipennis. The sequence goes on along the minus strand of OY720442.1, from coordinate 33,715,486 downwards.
AAAACGAAGAAGGAAAGTAATCATTGCAGAAAAATAGTCATTTTTTTTTTTAATTAGTTTGATTATTCTTCTTTCGTTTTAATTAAACTTATTTATATTAAGAAATTTTTATACTTATTTCCTATTGAATAATTGAGTTAATAATTATTCTTTATTTCTATTTTCTGGGTTTATATAATGTTCATTATTTTTATTCTTATCCAACATTTTATCACAATATTTAGGAACTTATTTATATCCACAATGCTTAAAATGAATTGCATGCTGCTAAACTTTTTAATAGCACTACTTCAGCATGAGTTTAAGTTTCTAAGAATTAAAATTCCCAAATTTCTTTAAAATAATTTTATTGCATACTTAAAGGGGTAAAATTCATTTTTAAAATAATAAATAGAAAACAGTTTTTTAATTTTAAAACCTATTTCGATATTCAAAAGTATATCATATGTTTTATTATTATTGTAATTAAAAGATTAAAAAATTGCATATTTAAAGGGGTAATATAAAAATTTTAATTTCCTCAGTCATTTTGAAATTAACGCATTATATAAAAAGTTGGCAAGAAACTTTTTTTAACGAATCGAATGAAACTTTAATTTGTGATAATATACAGTTTTTACTCGTCGGTTCATAAAATCGCAGTGGCCGCGCTGTATGCTCTAATTACGGAATTTAATTTATATAAATGATATTGCACTTTTGATTTTATGCGCCAATTATCTTCACATTCTTTAAAACACACTATTAAGAAGATTTCGATTTTTTAACAAGTTAAGATTTAAGTGAACTTTAAAGTGAAGATCAAGACTTAGTAGACCTGATTTTTAAATAGTATTAGTAATCGGGTTATTTATTAATATTGTTTAATTTTTTTTGTTCATTGACTATTTATTTAAACTTTGAAAATCTAATAATACAGAAAAACGTGATCAAAAACATTAATTAGTTGTAAGTGGAAAAAAATTGAACATTGAATAGAAGGTAACACTGTTAATTGATTGAAAAACGTATTGAACACGTATTTTTATTTATTTATTCAAGAATCAAGTTCAATTTAATTTCTAGAATATATTATTGTAAAATTGGTGATGTTGTCATATATTTAGAACCTTAAATAAAAAATTAGATTTTTATAAATTTCATAGTATTCTATTATAATTGACCTCAATAATTTTGCATTTAGTTGCGGCGTAAAATCATCCTAGGTTTATCATTTCTACATTTTCTCTTTTTTTTTAATTAAGATAAAACATCAGCGGATTTAAAAAAAATTAAAACTTCCTTGATCAGGCTTTTATTCACTGAAACCGTAATCATAATAATAAGATGAGCGATTAATGTAAGAAAAATGATGAAAAGCTAGCGAGAATAGTTTACCCTTGATATTACGCATAGATTTGAACCCAATGATAACATAAAGCATCATTACGTCCATAACTATATAAAAAAAAAAACTGTTTTAAATTAAATCATTAAAATCTATAATTAATTTTTAAATTGATTATCTTTTTCATTAAATCTTTCATCGCAAAACCAAAGATGTTATAAATTGTGGATATAAGTTTTTCTTTTATTTTCAATTTTTTTATTTATTATTTTGCCAACAGGGAAATTATTGTATCTTAAGAACTTTTATCTTTTCCATATTTTTCACATTTCATATATATTATACTATTTATTAAAGTTTATTATTAGGATAAAACTAAAAATTTATAAAAAAAATAATACTTCATTATAATTAAATAAAATGATATATTATTAGATTTCCTATTGGGAAGTTTGAAACTTGAAAGTATCTTCTCAAAAAATCGACATTGCAAGGAAGAAAGTATATTGCATCTATTTATTTGATTGTTGCTTATTCTTAGTTTTTTTTTTAATTTATGAAGCAAAGATAGAATTTAATTATTATATTTTTTTTATCGCCTGAATTATAATTAATGCAATTCTTATATAATTTCGAATATATATATATTTTATCCCCCAAAGCGATGAAAGTTCGTATGAATGAGGAAAAGGAAAAATAAGAAACATAAAAATATCCTCAAATTGAACTTTTAAACGAATTATATAACTATATTTAAAAAACAAAACTAATTAATAATTAATTCAATTATTTATTAAGAAAAATATGAATTTCCTTCCTTAGTACATCCTTAATATCTAAAAGTTTTTGAGTAACTATAATTTATAATTTATTACTATAAATAACTTGTGCAAAAAATTTAAAAAATTTAAATTCCAATTTGCTTTAAAAGTTAAAAAAAGTGATTGCATACTTAAAGGGGTAACATAAATTTTTTTGAAATACTAGAATTAAATATAAAGTAGTTTTCAAATTTTAAAAACTATTTCAATTTGAAAACTACATGGAATATCGTCCTATTATATCTATTAAAGAATTTAAATAAAATTGCATATTTAAAGGGGTAAAATAAGTTTTTGTAATTTTTTCAAACAATTTTTAAAAGTTAATAATACTATTAAATAAAAAGTAATTAAAAGCATTTTTTATCGTATTAAATGATAATTTTTTTGCCATTTATTTGTTTTATATTTATTAATTTTATTTTTTTTGTTTTATAATTCCATTTTATCACTTAACGGTTTTTGAATTCATTTTTTATTAAATTTTTAATGACTTTTTTTTATATTTAAATGATTTTTGTATGTTACACTCTTCAAATCCGATTTACTACATTGACTTAATATTTTAATTTTTTTTTTCTCTCCAATAAACCAAAAAAAAAATTACAAATAATAAAAAAAAAAAAGTTCTTTCAACTTTTAATCCAATTTTATAATAAAATATTTAATTTTTTTATATTTTTTTAAATTTTTTCATATTTAATTTTTGCACTTTGTTAATTTTTAATTGATTGATTCAAAATAAAATAATAAAAAAATAATAAAAAATTAAAATTAATACAATAGAGCAAATGAATTCAATTATAATCTAATTTTTTTTTTATTATTTCAAAAATAAATAAATTAATACACCAATATTAAAATATAAAGTAAAATAAAATAAATAAATAATTCATATTATGTAAAACAAAGTTTATCTAAATACAGTTGCAATCAAAATATTTTTTTAAATTTCATCGCAATTCAGTTGCAATCAAAATATTTTGAAAATAATTTAAAAGTTGCGCGTATTAATTGTATTTTATTGAATCGTCCTGCTTAAAGCTGGTAAGTGGATGGTCTTTGAAGTAATATCAAAAATTACGAATATTTAAGGCAATGAAAATTATAATGAATTTGCGTAGGAATCCATTATAAATAAACTAGATCTAAATTTTGTGTATTATATGGTATAATAAATTATTCGAAATTATTTATGTATCAAAAAATATTACAAAAGGAATTCAAACTCAAATTTTAGTTACTTTCTGGGAATTACGAGTACTTTTACTTGATTCTTTTATTTTTACTTAAGTACTGTGAGTATAAAAATATAAGCAAGCTGTACAAGTACATACTTATCAAAGTACTGAGTATCAAGTGTGGTACTGGCAATTGTACTGGTACTTGAAATATACATGTCTAGTTGTAAGTTCTAATAATAAAAGTATTAAAGTACTAGTAAGTACTAATAATAAAAGTACTAAAGTACTAGTAAGTACTAATAATAAAAGTACTAAAGTACAAGTAAGTACTAATAATAAAAGTACTAAAGGACTAGTAAGTACTAATAATTAAAAAAATTTTAAGATTAAGCGTGACTTACAATCTCTAAAAACAGTTTTCTTTCCAAATCGAACAAATTCTTTGTTCAAAATATTTTTACCTCAACTGTAGAATCGCATTAAATATGTGTAGGGTATGTATATGTTAATATTTTCTATCTTTTTTAACAATAATTAATCTGAACGTAAATAGCTTTAACGCCTCGTTCCCATTACCAAATCAATTGAATTGCAACAAAAAAATCAAACAAGTAAAATCCAAATATAAACACATGTATACATATAAATAATTTAATATGTTAATACTTAATTTCCATTATTTTTCCAAGTCTATTTAAATTAATTGTTAATATGCGTTTTTTATGTGATTATGTTACGCTATTAGCAATTATAAAAGTTAAAATCAATAATGGCGGGCGGTGGTTTTAACATTTTTTTTTTTACAATTTACATTTTGCATTACAACATAGAGACGCTCTAACACTTACATGTATACGAGTATGTACATATGTACTTTATATTTATAACTTAATGCAGAAATATGTATCTATGTAAAAAAAAAAATTGATGGCAAATTGTATGAAGGTCGTAACGTAACTTGTAACAAATAAACACACACACACATTCACATGCACATATATTCACAATCTATTATAGAACAAAATGAAATGTCATAAATTAAATGTTTTGAAGTTTATATTGGCAAAAAAACAGTTAAACTTGATAAAAAGTTGACACAAAACGTATATGACATCAATGTACATAGATATAAAAAATATTTATATTTAATACATATTACATACATATTTAGGTTTTGAACTTCAAAAAATTTAAAATTCTTTGCATTCAATTTCGGTTTGTAGGTTTTTTTTTTAATCTATCACTTATCTAATAAAATTTATTTTTTACTCATTTCATTTTATTAACTAATTTACAGTTAGAATGAAAAACTTCTTGAATATTTTATTGAATTTGTCTGGGTATTCTTAATTTATGTACATGATGTCGGTGGTTTATATACTGATTATATATTTTGTGTTTATACCCTAGACCTAAAATAGGTATTAGGGTATATTAACCATGGTACGGTGTTTATAACCAAAAAAAAGAAGCAAGTTAGTTATCGAAAAGTATATGTATATTTTTGATCAGCGTCACCTTCTGAGTCTATTTAGCGGTATAGATGGTCGACGCCCGATAAACACAAAAAATTAGAATGTTATTTTGATGAAATTTATACTGTAGGTTACTAATGACGGAAGAAAGGCGGGGAATAAAATGAACCAACTCGGACCATGGATTCGAATTCTGCAAGCTTTCGATCAAACTAAGGTCAAAACATCTTAATCTCGAAACCAATAACGATAAAACTTTTCGATTAAAATAATGATGTAATCTTCATAAAACTTATACTGCAGATTACTAATGACGGAAGTAAGACATATTACAAATTGGCAAAATTGGTTTATTCCCCTAAACGAGTTCATTCCCATTTAAACCAATAAAGATTGAACCTTCAAATATAGTACAAGGGGGTGTACTTCATGTCCCTGAGGTAATTGGGATCAATTGGTTTTGCGGGGCTCGGATACCTTCGCTCTCTTACACCTCCCAAGACTTAAAAGCATATCTTCCAAAATAATAAAACTAGTTCTTTACTTTATGGATCTGAATTCGGAACTTTAAACTGTCAATTGAATTTGTCAGGTGTAGGGTATTACTAAGTCGGCTGAACCGACTTACTGTTGTTTCATTAGGCAAATTGATTTGTTCATTTCTACATACTTCTATATATATATATATATATATATATATATACCTATATATATCAAATTCTAAAATTTGTCACATCAATATTAAATGTAAAACTTTTTACAGTTATTTGGTAAGATTTTTGGTCTCTTTCTTTCTCATTAAATTTTCTTCTATTTTTTTATCGTATTTTTTTAAATTGAACACAGTTAAAATGACATTTTTATTTTGTTTACCGTTCAACAATGTCAACATGGTTTTTTTTTTAAATTTTTATTATAATGGTGCGTATTTAAGGTTATGTTGTGGTTGATGTTTTTAAGTTTTGTTTTTCTTTTATAGATATTTATTTTTAGATTGTTTACCTTTAATTTTCTTTTTTTTTTTTATTTTCTTATTTTTTTTTTTCGTCTATAAATTTTATTTAGAGAGCAAATATCGTAATACTTCTAAGTTTAAAGTTAGAAGTATTAGATATTTGCTATATATACCTTTGTTTAAAAGTAATCATTCTTCAGACCAAAATGTGTCTATATTAAAGGTGATTTGTTGGGTTAGAATGTATGTATATGACGGTTATTTAATTTAACATGGGTTTATTTTAAATTGAATGGGTATGAATTTTGCTAAAGAATAGACTATAAATGTAGAGTAAAATGAGATCAAATTTTGTAAATTGTGATTAATTGAAGTGTTGTTAAAGCATATAAAATTTAAATGAACAGGTCTAGGTTAAGGTAGTTGAGTAAATATTTGAAATATTTACAAAAAAAAAAAAACATGAATATGAAATGTTTCAGACAAGTAAATAAATGTCATTTTGTAATTTGTTGAATTAAATGAATGAAAAGTAATTATTGTCTGCTAAGTTAATATCATTTTAGAATTCTTAATTAAAAATTAATGGGAATAGTTTCCATTAGTTTGGAGTTAAAGTAAATATTTTTACAAATAGTAATTCGTTTTTTATGCGCTAACTGTTCTACTGTTAGTATAATAAGCCTGTCTCTTATATAGGTGCATGTTCGAACAGGGGTCATATTATATTCGTGTTATTAGAATTGGTCTTTATGAATTCTACATATAATTTAAATATGAGATAGTACTAGACCTTATAACATGTAGAAACATCTTAGACACAATTCTATTTGTTTATGTGGTAAAATAGTTTGAATTATATTCTGTATCTGTGAGTTATATTATTTAATTAAATTATTTGATTTTATTTTGTATTTTTTTATATTATAATAATGGATTTTTTATTAAAGATATATATAATTATTAATTATTGATTAAGCCATTAATTTGAATCCAATGACGAATGGTAACTGAGTCGAGTCAAAAGATCGGCACTCTAACCATAGTGTCACCCAGCCGTTTAAGACTTATCAGATTTTAAACTTATTCAATGCCTGCTTCTAATAACTGAAGCACTAAGATTACAGTTTGTTTTTCCAAGAACACGAATACTTAATTCTTTAAAATATTCAGATACATCTGGAAGATAATTGACCAAGGAAATAAAAAATATATAATGTATATATATATGTAATTACTATTGACATTTGTAATCAGTAACGATTTTATTCATTAGCAATTACTTCTTTAATTACAGTAAAGGTTATCGGATCCGAAAGCACTTGATGTGATAAACTTCTTTAATTAAAGTAAAGGTCATCGGATCCGAAAACATTTGACGAGATCTAAGCATTCTATTTGACGAAATATATTTCTCGGTTTTATTTTACATCGTATCGTCTCTTCTTTCATCATTGAGTTCTGTTCCGGACGTGGTTACAATTTCATGTTAAAGTTTACGTAGAAGGTGTAATGGGGTAGTAATTAGTATGACCTTTCATACCTGCTCTCTAGTAATCACTTGTCTTCCACTAACAAAAGGTGTTTTGAAATTTTTTCCCTTTAGGTGCCAGGACCTAAATGGCATTTCCTGTATCTTTCAGTACTTTTGGAAAACATTCAATCTAAGAAGTACTGCACAGTTAAATCAATATTGTTAAATAACTTTAAGTCCATGTTAAAAATAAGTAAATTTTAATAACATTTTTTATTATTTAATAAGATACTTAATATTATTACTCCAATATTAACTAATTTTTTTTAGTTTTCTTTTCACTTTTAATAAATCTAATAAATTTTAACACTAGCACTTTTAATTTTTATTTTTATTATGAAATTTCAATTTGTAATCACTTTTGTTTTAATTTTGTTTTTTTCAATTTTTTTTGAATAAATTTTCAAACCCATATTAAGCTAATTATGGCTGTTCATGCCAATCTATCATAACATGTAAGCACTCGTGCTTTGCAAGGTAAATTTTTTGTTTTTTCTATTTTATGTAATTTTGAATTTTTTTAAGAAATTTTATTTTTAATTACCCACTTACAGAAACTTTGAATTTGATTATAGAAAATATATACAAAGTTTTATAGTAAATTTTAAACCTACAATTATTTGAATTGTATTTTAAAATTTATGCATTTTTCATAAGATAAAAGAAAGTAATTAAAATAAAATGAAATTTTAATTATTATTTTTCAATAATGTTATTGCCAAATCTGTAATTATTATAGACAATTTTTTAACCTCTGAGTTGTAATTATATATTTCAAATTATTTCTTGTTTTTTACTTTATTTTTTTTTTTTTGAATTTAACAGTTTGTAAATTATGAAGTTAAAATTAGAGAATGGGGAAAAGAAGTTGTATTAACAATGTAATTTATTTAAAATTAGTTCAAGGAACTGAAGTGTCCGTCCAACACTTAGAAGTGCAAGTCGCTAAACACAATACGAGGAAAAAATATGAATGCCTGGTGGCCATATTGACCATAATCTCAAGTAAAATATCAAAATATTAACAAAAGATCAATCACGTGTAATAATGAAATAGACCAGTGCTGTCCAACCTTAAACCTGCGTGCCGGTTGTTACATAATTTTTTTTTTTAATATGATTTACCATTAAATTTTCCAGATTTTAAAAAACCCTCAAGTGAAACTTAGGTTTTGTACGAAATTGGTTCTCAGTATTTTTCCAAAATCATGCTTTATTACTTTAATTCAAAAAAACTTGCCAATGAATTTTCGGTACGTTTAACTGATGTCTATTCAAAAGAAGAGGTATAATAAACGTGTTTCAAAATCCATTTTCCTTTACTACAGAGAAGAAGTACATTGGTTCTCTAAATCTAGAACTTATTGGAAATCAGAGTAGCTTCCGTTTGAAAAATTGCGTTCCGAATATAAGGAAAAACTTACAAAAATTTTTATAAGGATTTGTCAGTCAATGATTTTCCAAATATCACAGATATTTCAGTTTTTAGTACATTATTTGAATCAACTTACAAATGTTAGCAAAAATCCAAAATCATAGAAATAGAATCATAATAAGAATAAAAAACGAAACTTTTCATTGTGGATTTCAAATTAGTGTGCCATCTTTTCAAACTCGGTTCAGAAAATTTTTGAAGACATAGACACTACAAGTCTTTGATTGAAAGAACTAAGGTTTTTTTTTAAATAAACAATAAAAAATAAAAATCTTATCGTATATGTTGCTATAATTTTTCTCAACAATCTTATCCGGCCCTATCATATGTATATAATTGTTATTTGGCCCAATTGCTATAAAAGGTTTCAGACTACTGGAATATTATTTAACATTGAAATTAAATAAAGATCACTTGTTATGACTTCTGAAGTTCATCGGACTTTATCAAAGTATAATGAGCGTTGTTTGGAATAGTCCTCCACGGAAAATCTTTTCCTAAAGGCTTTAAGATACAGTATCAAATTAGTAAAGTTTTTTCAACATTGTCATAAAGAGAAATCAAAATTTGTCTAAATTTTCTTAGGAAGTTGACAATCATTGTTTTTTCCGACTTTACATTAACTTCCAAAAAATTATCACACCAAAACAAAATTATCATGCTTTCTTAGAAAATTAAATTAAAGGGCTAATGATTTCATTTTAAATTCAAAACAATTTTTTTTTTAATTTTTTTTAAAACATAACAAAAATTTTTAAATTTAATTAATTCAAAAATTATAACAAAAGTACAAAAAAAAAAAAGATTTTCTCATAAACAAGTTAAAATACTAATTACTGATTACTGTTTTATTAAAATACTTTTTTGCATGCTTCAATAGTTGATTTTCTTTTGATTTAAATAATTTTCCATAAGTTTTTTTTTTTTTTGAAAAGTCAATAACATCAAAAAGCGAAATAAAAACTTAAGAAAAGCATGGAAAAAATCAAGTGACGAAAACTATCAAAGGTTTTTAAAAAAGCACATTTCCAAAACTACACATACTGAGTTTTGGGCGAGAAGGAGTTAGAAGGAAAAGAGAATAGAAGAAGAGAGTTGGGTGGTAGATTAGAAACGAACTTATTTAAGTTATTTTTAAAACGTAGCCAATTGTATAAAGGTCTATTTCTATCAGAGGGGGAAACACATTGGTTGGAAGCTTGTTCCTAATTCTAGCAGTTATCACAATAAATGAGTTTGCATAACCAGTTTCTACTGTGTAGAAGTGAGCACTTGAGGCCTCCCTGGTATTGCGTTGGAATTGTTTAAAGGGAGCATTATTGATTTTAATTTAATAGAGCAAGTGTCAATATCCATTATAAGAAAATTTGTAAAAATATATGATACACTTCCTTTCATTTTTAAGAAAACCCCTTTATAATTAAGAAATATCCTTTAAAAAAGTTGTATGTGGCAGCTCTATTGAAAAAAAAATTTGTACATTATATTGGAGTTACAGCTGTTTAAAAATTGTAAATTTTCAATTTTAGACCTTTTTAAGAGCTCTTAAATGAACAGTCATACTAAAATGTTTTCTTAAAGACCTCATAGTTATTATTGTAGGATTTAAATTCTCTCAAAATTTCAAGCTCCTAACTCAATTTGTTTGGAAGATATAAAAGGTCAAGAATTTTCAAAAATTGAATTTCGTATAACGGTAAATTAAAGGACCGTATGGCATCCCTATACATTTGTGTGATTTTTATATCTTATCGTTTAGGGTTTCCAGATTTCAAATAATTTTTAAACAGTATTAGTTATAACAATTTTAAAATATAGGACTCATTCGGAATTTCGGGGACTGTAGCTTTGTACTAGATTGGACTTTAGAAAAAAGTTCTTCAATGAAATTCTATAATTATCATCATATCAGCAATTAGAACTGTTTTTAATTTTTCAAACGGTCTAGAATATTTGTTAACACTTGAACAAACGGACTGACGAACTTCAGTATGCACTTTTTACAAAATTATTTGAAAATATGCTAAAAATTGACTATTTTTTAAAAAAATTTTATTTTTACATATTTTTTTCTTTTAATTTTTAATTTTCTTTTAATAATTTGTTTTCGTTTTTGTTTTTTTTTTAAAGTGATTTTAAATGCATTAAAGGTTTTTTAAAAAAGCGTTTTACTTAATTTATATTATTGCATAACTAATCAATTTATTAAAAGTGTTTTTTATTTTTTTATTTAAAGTTTTTTAGATTAAAAAAAAAATGTTTAGTAAAGTTGACTTTCTTTCTCTCTTCATTAGATGAAAATTAAAAATTAAAAAAAAAAGGGGGCATTCCCTCCCTTCATTTTTTAATGTTTTTAAAAAAGAAACACAAGTTGAAAAACCAAAAAAACGCTAAAGAAAATAAATTTTGTTTTTAATTTAGTTACTAATTTTTAGATTTAAAGCTGTTTTTTTTTTTGCTTCAATATTGTGTGCAGCTTTTCATGTGGAAAAGCATTTGAACCAATGGTCATTTTTAATGTTTAGTGTTTTTTTGCTTCTCAGCTTTGCTCTTTCACATGTAGAAGTCAAAAATCTTTTTGTTCATCCAAGCATTGATATGGTTGTTTTTGGGTATTTTTTTTTTTTAACTAGGATTTAATTTGAGTTCGTTTTTTTTCAAAAAGTTCAATAAAGAGTGGGTTAAGCGCAGAAAATATTTTATTTGCGTGCATGACTTAATTTAACATTTGAATGGATATTTTTTTTTTTTGTAAAAAGTAACTTAACTATCTTTTAAATACTTTGTTAATTTTTACTATATCTATCGGTATTTCAATTTATTAAAAAAATTAGTCTATACATGTATATATATATATTCTGTTAGTATGAGCAGATCGCGTTTTTTCAGATTATTACAAAAAAAAAATAGCAAATTCATTTTATATTCGATTCGAATTAAAGGAAAAAAATTAGTTAGTAGTTATTTTTGGATATTTTTTTTATATTGAACATCTGGACTATGGAATCATCGTCCACCAGTTGAAATGGTGGAGAGTTTAGAGTAACTAATAAGTAATAACTAACTATATAGTATACAATAACTATACATAAAATATGACCATTACATAAATTGAGTATTAAAAGATTGAAAGAAAAAAATTGAAAAGAAAATCGATAAAAAAACTTTGAAAGTAAACTTGTTAAGCGTTATCGTGTTTTAAAATTGTATTATAATTTATTACATATAAATTCTTGGATTTAAAATGATTGGTTTCAAGATTCTTTTATATTTTTAATAACTGGTATTATATAATGATTATTAAAAAAAATTATTATTATGAAGTAACAGACACTAATCAGTATTCCTGCCCTTAAAAAAATTGAAATTTTTTAAATAGATTTAAGGAAATCTTAATCCAAGGTGGGATGTTTATAAATGCAGAAAAATCTGCAGGTATTTGACATCAATTTGAAGCCATCAGAGTAAAGGTCCACAATATATTTTTTCTAGACTCTGTGATTTGATTTTAAAAGATCACAGGGTTGATTAAAGGGCAGATATGCATTTCAATATATTCATGATTTTGGAAACAAATTTTAAATTCGTTATACTTTTATTTATTGAAAGTGATCCGTATGAAAAGGCTCATATTTTAGATCCTTAGAATTATATTTTATATCCATAACACTAAATTCAAAAACCTTACTCTTGTTGTAGGTTGCTTAACCGTTAGATCACTTGGATCATTTAATTCGAAGCTGCCCAAAGTCACTTCTAAGATACTAGCTACCATTGGACAATTAGAGGTTCAAGTTAAAACGAAAAATCGAGTATTTAAATTTTAGTTTCAGTAATTTTTATTTTTAAATACATAAAGGTACTTCGTCTACGACTGGTAGGCTTCTTCAGTTTTTGTACTCGATTTAATATAAAGTATGTTATTAGTTCTTTCTCATTCTGTTACCAACAGTTTGCCAGGATGGGTTGAATAGGGTATCATGTTAGATATCTGCCCTCTTTTACAGAGAACGCAATTGTGTCATCATTTAGATTAAAGCGCTTGTTAACCCATCAGTATTTTCATATTCCGAAGCGCTCTGGCTTTAATTGGCAATTCACAATAATGCAACATTGTATTGTTGGCGTTAACGCTAAGGCATTTTATTAATAGTTAGAAAACTAGTTTATACCAGAATTAGACTTAAGGATAAAAAGCTAACTAAACTAATAATTATCTACTCTAAAACTTCTTTGGGTTCAAAAGTCTTAGTCTTACATATTTTTGTCTAATTCGGTCAAACACGATAACATGCACCAGATGAGGAATATTTTAATAAACTAACAAGAACGGACATTTAACAGATCCAAGAATTTAAAAAAACAACATTTAAATACCCAATCAAAAAACCGCGCAACTTTAACCTTATACCTATCAACTTATTTAAAACAAAAAAAAAGAAAACCTCACAATTAAAAAAATTTTAAATTCAATACAAAATTTGATTCTTTTTAAAAAACATTTTCTCTTATACAAATAAAACAAAATGCAAGAAAATAAATTAAAATTAATGCACTATTAAAGAGTGCACTCCTTTATTATTGCGCGCTATTATTAAATATTATTATACGCTTATTTAATATAACAAGTACTTAATATACCAACAGTTAAAAGAGCGCGTCATTAATATTAAATTATATTTATATTTAATAAAGTTTTCTATATACATACTTATATATTACATGGCATAAACATATTTAACTATTTTCTATTAGTACATAGGTAATATCTTTTAAAAACGCTTTTATCTATATAAATACACACATATATAATGCAAACAGGTGAATTGCTCTAAAAAAAAAAAGGTAACAAAGATAATAGGTGAAAATATTCCAAGAAAAAAAAAATTTTCCAATTTCATATTTTTCTAACAAAATCAGGTAAATGTACTTTATTAAATACATCCATTATAACTCTTTAATATCTATACAACTCTAACTCTTTAATCTAGATACGTCGAATTTATAATTTATTAAAAGGTGGAGAACATGTTTTGAAATACATAAACACACAAAATGGATGAAATGAGAACATCATACAGGTCTGAATTATTAAACATTTAAAAACTTCAAAAGTTTAACATTTCATGATATGGAATTTAAAAATGAAGTATAGGCGGCAGCTCTGCTGGTTTTAATTTATTTTTTTTATTATACATATATATAAAAAAATTCTGCGACCGACTTTAGTGTTTTATATATATCTGTTAGATAAATGTCTTTAAATACTTGTTTTTATTAGTATAAAAAGGAAGAAGAGTGTATAGGGTACGATATGTCAACTCTGGGATACCCGTATGACCGTAATATAAACTTTATATCATCCAGTTAATTACTTTTGGTAATATTACAAACAAACAGCTTTATTAGGTGTAGTGTAATTCTCATATAAAAGAAGAAGTTGTATGGCACCTACTCGAACCCTCTGCAGTAGACCAACCAAATTTTGCAGTAACTTTGGCCATACACTAAACTATTTTTAGCAAAATTTCAGACATCCAGCTTTATTCAGGTGTAGTGTAATGCTCATATAAAAGTGGAAGTTGTATGGCAGCTACTTGAACCCACTGCTTAGACTAATCAAATTTTGCAGAAATTTTGGCCATAAAGCTAAACATAGTTATCGTGATTACGGACGGACATACATAGCTAAATTGATTTATTTTTCGATTCAGATCCGACCTATCCTTCTCTGCGTCACAAACGTAATGGCAAATTTAGTATACCGTTTTGAACAATAGTCATACGGGTATAAAAACTTTTCTTAAAGTAAATATTTAGAGCAATAACATATTTTTCTACAAATTTATGATTTAAAAAATTAAATAAAATAATTTATTTATTATTATTTAATTTAAATCTAAAGAAAAAACGTAAATGAAATATCACTACCTATATATAACACGTAAATTATCTGTTTACGATTCAAATGACATCAAAAAAATATGTGTGAATACATATACATACATATTATACATATGTCATTATTTTAATTTATATATATGTATTTCATATAAAAGAATATTTTTCAAGTGCATGTGATGTGAAATTGTTTTTGACATTTAATAATAACAACAACAACAAATTAAAAAAAACAAAATCTTCACTTCAAAATGTCATTATATTCATGTCATTTTCTCAATTTCTTTTTTCCATAATTGTCATTTTTGATTAAAATGAAAAATGTTTAATAATAATAAGATTATTTTTCCCATCGTATTTTTTTAGATTAAATATTAAATCTTACTTTAGTTAATATTTGTTAAATAAAAAATAACAAAGTTAATTCTACTATAAAATATATTTATTTTTTAATATTAAATTTTAATTGGGAAAAACTTGAATGAAAACAAAATGAAAATGATTTAAAAGAAAATTTTGTGGAATTTTTATTGTTTTTGTGGTTGTTTTTCTTGTAATTATTCTTTTGAAATAAATCAAAAAAAATTAACAAATTTTTTTTTCTTAATCTCAGCATGAAATTATCTTTTAAATGTCTAACTTGTGTAACTTATCTTCAGATACATTACACAAATTCATTGAGGTATACCTTAATGATTGATAACAGCTTATTAAATTTTAATTATCATGAAAATGATAATAAACAGTACCTATTAAACTATGACAGAAATTTGATAGGTAGTTTAATTTACTTAATTTTCGATTTACATGGTTGGATATTGAAAACGTCGTCAATCGAATATAAACTAAATTTTAAGTGATAATGACTATTTTAAGTATATTAATTTTTATTGGTCTATTTATTACAACTCACAGATGATGTTTATAATTATTTATATATAAAGCATTTGTTACATCAAAATTTATTTGTGATTTATATAAGTAGTTCAACACTAGTATTACCTACTGAGGAATCCAATAGTGTTGGATAGACGAAACACTTCAAATTGATTATCTTTTTAAATTAAAAAATAAACAATGCTTTTTCGGCATTTAATTATGTCTAAATGCATTCGCCAATGAATCAATTTATATTTCATTTATTATTTATGTAAAACCTTAAAGGTGGTAAATTTTTTTGGATATTTAATGTAATTAATATTTACACTTACCTTTATTTTTATTATCAAAGAGGTCTGTAGTTATAAAAATTTTCCAATAAATCTATATTTAATCTCTAATCAAATTAATTTTTAAATTTAATTTGGTTTTGGCAATATTAGAAAACTGTAATAAAAATATTTAAAGAAAGCTTTAAATATTTAAACATACAATAAAAATTAATGTAAAACTTAGTCTTATATAAGAAATTTTCTAAAATTTAGAAGAATCATGTACAAAATAAATAATTGATTAAAAAACTATAATTCAAGTCTGAACCAAGGGCTAAATTTAATAAATATAATTTTATTTAAATATTAACTAGTTTTGTATACCTTAAAAGTATGCATCACTTATACGGTGGCGTGAAATAAAGCCATACGAAATAAAGCCATAAAATGACATTTTGATTTGACATTCAAATGCGAAATAAAGCCATATCGCCAATTTTTTCGCGTATGGCTTTATTTCGCATTTGAATGCGAAATAAAGCCATATCATTTTCTAAAATTTTACGAAATAAAGCCATATGGTAAAATTGATACAAATTCTAGTTTAATAGTAAACAAAGTAAAAAAAAAATAGAAATTGATAATTAAGTGCAGTTATAAATGATAAATACAGGGTGTTTCGCTAATAACCTGTCATAGAACTAGGGGTTATTCTAGGGTTCAAAACAAACAAAAAATGCTTCTAGAGGTAGGGTCTATTCTTATCCGTTTGGAAGATATGGGGCTTAGAAAAATTGCTGGGGGCCTAAATAATTAATAAGTTCCTAATTTTTTTTAATACACTGTAATAAAACATGTTAAATAATATTATATTTCCATTAGGGGGGCTGCCGCCCCGAACCCCCGCTAACTCAATTATTGAAGCTAGATTTTGAATCCAACACTAAAATGAAAAGAATGGTATAAGAATTCGGATACCTAATTCATTAAAAAAATTAATAAGTTTCTAATTTTTTTAATACACTGTAATAAAACATGTTAAATAATATTATATTTTCATTACGGGGGCTGCTGCCCCCGAACCCCCGCTAACTCAATTATTGAAGCTAGATTTTGAATCCAACAGTAAAATGAAAAGAATGGTATAAGAATTCGGATACCTAATTCATTAGAAAAATTAATAAGTTCCTAATTTTTTTTAATACATTGTAATAAAACATGTTAAATAATATTATATTTTCATTACGGGGGCTGCCGCCCCCGAACCCCGCTAACTCAATTATTGAAACTAGATTTTGAATTCAACACTAAAATGAAAAGAATGGTATAAGAATTCGGATACCTAATTCATTAAAAAAATTAATAAGTTTCTAATTTTTTTAATACAGTGTAATAAAACATGTTAAATAATATTATGTTTTCATTAGGGGGGCTGCCGTCCCCGAACCCCCGCTAACTCAATTATTGAAGCCAGATTTTGAATCCAACACTAAAATGAAAAGAATGGTATAAGAATTCGGATACCTAATTCATTAAAAACATTAATAAATTTCTAATTTTTTTAATTCACTGTAATAAAACATGTTAAATAATATTATATTTTCATTACGGGGCCTGCCGCCCCCGAACCCCCGCTAACTTAATTATTGAAACTAGATTTTGAATCCAACACTATAATGAAAAGAATGGTATGAGAATTCGGCATAGCTATTTCATACAAAAAATAATCAACCCTAATTAATAAATATAAATATTCTGGAAAAGGAGGCAATCCTGCTTTTCAATCCAACTCCAAAATCCCTCCTAATTGAGAATCCCACATATACACATATATATAAATATTCTGGAAAAAGCGTAAAGCCCTGCTTTTGAATCCAACTAACAATCCCACATATACACATATATAAATATTCTGGAAAAAGCGGCAATCCTGCTTTTGAATCCAACTCTAAAATCCCTCCTAATTGAGAATTCCACATATACACATATATAAATATTCTGGAAAAAGCGTAAAACCCTGCTTTTGAAACCAACTCTAAAACTCCTTCCTAACTATTTAAATAAAAAAGTTTGGAAAATTAAATTGCTTCTATTTTCACAAATAAAATTACATTTTTAAATGCGAAATAAAGCCATACGCGAAAAAATTGGCGATATGTAATTTTATAATGTCATTTTATGGCTTTATTTCGTATGGCTTTATTTCACGGCGCCACTTATACAAGGTTTACTGGGTTGATGGACTGATGCTTGTGATGTAATTGATATATAAAAGTAACCAATGTAGACATGTATAAATGTAATTATAAATTTTGACATTAGTGCATAAGCCTTCAACAAATGAATATTAATAATTAAACTAAAGTATTTTGATTATAATAAATACAATATTACTAACATAATTATTAGTTAAAATTTTTAAATATTTATACAAAATGTAATCTAATCAAATACAGAATCTTCTTGAAGAGATTTATGAGATTTTATACAGTTTTTAATGTATCAGAACATTTCCAGATAAAATTTTTTCAACTTTCACAAATTAATATTAATTTGTCATTCTAAATTTTTAAAGTTAAAAAAAAAAAATGTGTTGACTACAATAGAACAACTACATATTTCCGGTATGAAACATAAAAGTTTAAGTATAATATTCTAATTTTAAATGACGTCACCCTACTAGTGAATCAATGACTCCTATCAAAAACAGTTATCTCTCTTTGTATATATACGCAATTTAAATAAAGTAAGGTAGCAATAAAGCATTGTTAGAATCTTATATACATGAATAATATAAAACATCTATTTTCCATTTTAAGAAACTTTTCACGTTTTTTAGCACATTAAAACTAAAATTTTATTTTCTTTGAATTACGCACAATAAATTTAAATGTTGTCATTTTTTAAACAATAGATCTAACATTGTATTAAACATTTAACAAATTATACGTTTACTTTTCTTCATTGTCATTAACAAATTTTCCAATTCTTTATCTAAAAAAAATTTTTTTCATTTTAAACTAATCATCATATACCTTGATTAGTGTATAATACATGTGCTTAATTTGGTTTTAATATTTGTGTTTAACAAACACATATATTGTTACCAAATACCAATACAACAAATTTCAGATGATAATTTATTTGACCTAAAATTATTATAAAAAGTTCGATGGCCTAGTGTATTTTACCATACTTTATTTTATTTATTTTTTACTCTCTTTTACTTCATTCTCTTTATTTTAATATTAGATTTTTGTTTCCTTTGTTGTCATTTTTATAACCTTTCAGCAGTGGTTTTTTCATTTACATTCATTTTGGATTAACGCATGAATACTGATATTATTTTTATACCCTACACCTAAACTGGGTATAGAGGTATATTAACTTTTGGTGTTTCTAACCCAGGATGGACTTTTGGAGTTGTTGACTCAGGATTTAATGATGATCGTCCGACAGTACGCGTTATTTCGAACTATTGGTTCAGATGAATTGGACAAGTGGTTCAGGTTCCTTCCACGCACCTTCCAAGACTTCAAAGCTTATATTCCAAATTAATAAAGATAGAAACTTAAAATATGGTACAAGAGCGTTCTGTTCTGTTTCCATTATGTTCTTGAATTATAAAATAAATTGAAATGGTAGTTTGGGTATCGATCACCTCCCGAGACCAAATAAGCGTATCTTCAAAATTGATAAGGATAGAAAGTGAAATTACAAGATTGTTCTGTCCTGAGTGGTACAAGAGTATTCAGTCATGTTTTCTTTATATTGCTGGAATATGGGAGGAATGAAATTAGTGTTTCAAATGGCTGTGTCATCCACCTCTTAGACCTTACCAGTAAATCTCCGAAATTAATAAAGTGAGAAAATTGAAATTTGGTGCAAGGTAGTTCTGTGCTGCTTGGATAATGTTCCTGAAATCTAAGATGAGTTAACGTGGGAATTCGTATAATAGTTAGCTAAATTTTTCAGGCTAAGGATATTACTAAGTTCGTTGCATCGACCTACTATTGTTTCATTACTTGTTTAACATTAAAATAATTTACATCTTATATTTCTGTCATTTTAAGATTCATCTACCTTTATTACACTATAATAAAGATCATCCAACATTTTAAAATTAGTTATTTACTATAATAGTAAAAATTTATATGTTTGCTAACTAATTCATAATTAGTTACTTTAAAGAAACGAGTAGTTTAAATAAATTACCAGAGAAGAAATTATATTATAATAAAAGAAAGAGATGGACATACAGTCTGATAATAAAATGCTATCAATTGTAAAATTCTTTCATTGGGTATGAAATTCTTGGTTAACCATGAGTTAAGTTGATTGTTTGTAGTTATGTGTGGATGAGTTAATTTTATACCTGTTTGTTTATTTGATTTTTAATTTTACCTTCAAACATTTACGTGTATAAATTAAAAGTGATATAATATTGAGTATATATTTATATTCTATATATACAATACAATACACTGTCTTGTCTTCCATCAGCCACAAATGTTGCTGACGAAAACCATTTTAATGATCTACAATCATATAAAAATACTCTGCCGAAGTTTCAATTTATTACATTTACTTACCTGTTACCACTTATTTATATATATATATATATATATATATGTGAATTTGTATAAATAAAAGCTCACTTTACAAAATCACAACTTCACAAGTAACAAATAAATAAGAAAATGGTAACACGAGAACTGAAAAAAGAACACCATAATAAGAAATAAAAAAAAACGTGTTATGAATATTCTTCTGATGATGTGAATGAACTTTTAAAAAGAAATTCTTTTAAAAAAAATCAAGAAAAACAAAATCAGAAGAAATTCTGAAAGAAAAAACCAAGATATGGCATCAAACTGTTTGATATACAATTGAAGAGTGTTTGTGTATTAATATTAGGCTTCTATATTGTATTTGTAAGTCACTCTGTACCTTCAAGAATATAAGTTTAAACTGTAAGTGACATCATAATTTATTTGGAATCTTGCCTCTAATTACTAGATCAAACATTCTTCAATTCAGTCTTCGAATGGGAACTTCAAATTCGAAAAGAAATTTTGTGTATTCAGTCTTCAAAAGGAAACTTCAAATTCGAATAGAAACTTTCAAGTAATTCTTACCCATATTCTATGTTTAGAATTAACATTCAATTTGTGGGATTACCATTTTTTTTTACGAGGGTATTGGAAAACATCAAAAGCGTGTCACTGTGTTTTAGAATCCAACTTCGAAATTTGAAACTTTTAATATTTAAATGTAGAGTCCGGTTCGAGGCTCCTCCCTAACTATATTTTTCTATTGAAATTAACTTTCAATTTGTGAAATTACGATTTTTTTTACGACGGTATTGGAGAACAGGCGTTCCAAGCTCAATTCCCATATGTTTTGGAATCCAACTTCGAAATTTAAAACCTTTAATATGTAAATGTACAATCGAACTTAATGTGTATAGGAGACTCCTTCCTGACAACTTTCTTTCTATACTATCTCCAAAATTTGGATACTATATTTAGTCAAAACGGGGTTAGTTATTTCATGATGTTTCTCTACATTGTCTTATGGTTCAATAGTTTAACTACTAACACATATTAGAGAGCATGCTTCATCTATCAGGTTTCTTTATACTCTTTAAGACATGAACAATCATTCGAATAACTAAAATATAGGTGCTCGTTTTTCGATGAACGTAGAGTTGAAGAAGTCATAATTCCTAAACATTAGATCTGTGGTGCTTCTACGATGATAATTGAAATTAATAAGTGACCTGTACGTAATTTGAAACTTATTTGCTCTCACTTTGTTAATTTATTCAATACCACTGACTCCAACACTCTTGATGCAATGCATGTAGATATTCTACAAACCTTGTAATTAAGTGGAAGACTCAATTTATCTCGCCTTTCTTACCAACTATTCAGTGGCCCTTGAGCTATAATTGTATTAGATACATTTCTTGAACCCTAACATAAATTAATTACACATTTGTTACACAATTAAAGCCAAATTCAAGTATTAGATTTTTGCAATTAATTCAATATAAAGTGTATTAACAGTGGCTTTATGTATATGGGATTGGAAATTATTCAAAGAGCATAAAATTTATGATTATTATGCTTTGAATAATATTCGATTTTTTTTTATTTAATTTCTTATATATATGTACCTTTATGTATATTTTATTATTTTATTATAATTCTTATGTTATAAATGTTATCCAGAGCATATAAAAAAAAAACCAAACCAAAATATGGTAGCAAATGGTAAAGTTAACTTATAATAAACATTAAAATTAAATATTAAATGATTTTTTTTTTATCAATTGTTTCTTTATATATGTACATGTATACCTATTACCTATATCTATATCTATTTACCATTTAATTTTCTTATCACGAATCTTTTCCTCCAGTTTTCCTTCACAGGTGAAACCATTGAATAAAAAAACAAAAAAACATGCATTTAAACCAAACGGATATTCCAGTTTATATGTTATGCATTTAATTGTTAACTCGTTTTAAAAAGTGACTCAATTCTAAAATTGAAAAAAAAAAATCAGGAAATGAATTTTTTTTGTTATTGTAAATGTTAAAAAATTGCATACATACACAAATACATACTTTTTTATTGAATAACTTAAGTTCAATAGAACACTATAGAACATTCCAAAGCCCAGGTTAGAATAATCTGAAAAAAACATCTCTCAACATTTTTATGAATAAAAAATGAAAGCAATGGTCAATAACTGAAAAGAAGAAGAACATTCCACAGTATTGTTCAACTTAATGGTTCATGCTCAAAGAATCTTAAAGGGGTTCAGTACATACAATAAACTTGTATCATGTGAGGAAGCATAATTTAATACATGTATTTATTAAAGATGCTTAAGAAACTACTAGTAAAACCCCTGAAGCTTTCTGTTATAAATTATGCAAATAAAAATAAACAATTGTCCATTCTTAAAAAAAAAAAAAAAAAAAAACAAAAAACCACTATTTTTGACTTAGACCATTATGTAAATCAACTTCAATTTTAAAGTGTATACTGATGAATACAATAAAACTGGTGTAGTGTGTTTAATTACGCGCTTCAAAATTTACATTCTATTCTATTCTTCCTCAATCTTCATATTTGGTAATAATTTTTTTTATATATATATGTATGTAAATATGTATTATAATTATTATACATATGCATATTCCAATTCATGTATGAATGTAATTTAGAATATTAAATAGTTAAAATATGGGAGGCTTTTTGTACCAATGGTTCTAATCTTAAAAATAAAAAACATGTATAGCAGATTTCAACAAAGTATGTAAATGTAAGTATGTATGTAAAAAGAGGACAGTGAAGAAGAATATATAATAATGTTACCATCTTTTGAACTTGTCTTTTTCATGTTCTGTTTTTCTCTTGTTTTTGCATTGTTTCTTTTGTGTTTGTATTTTTTTTTTGTTTTTTGTATTTTAAATTATTTGTATTTGTATTTAGATATCATAAAATATGCAATCAAAGAAAAATTAAAAAAAAAATTAAAAAAAAAAAAAAAGATGAAAGAAGAAGAGAGAAATAAGAAAACCCCAAGTTTAAATCCAAGTCAATGGCTTCCCAAAATGATGGTATTATTTAACATGTTTATTTCTTTACTTTTGTTTTTTGTTTTTGTTATTTTTTTATTACATATGTTATGTTCTTAGAGTTCAGTGACGTTACTATTATTATAATTGAGAGGGTTCGGTGGTATATTTGATTGTTAAGTATACATTGAGTTAATTTTCTTAAGAGAATATTTCAATTCTTTTTATTCTTTATTATTTCAGAAGATTAAGCATTTTTTATTAAGGCAGTTTAAGTTGGGATTAATCTTTCATTTTCATTTTATTGTTAACATTAGACACTGCTTTTGTTAAATTTAAAATTTTATTTAATTTTAAAAATTTATTACGTAATTTGGTTTTATTTTAATTATTAATATGAAGAATTAAATGAAGTCACAGAAATGAAAGATTTTCAGATTAATTTGAAAGAACTCCGAATTTGGTTTAGTAAAGGTTTATTATCATTTAATATTTCTTAAAAACTACTTTAAATTTCAACGTATATTAGTGTCACAGATAACAGATTAAGTTCCATCTGTTATATTTATGATAAAAGATGTTGAGCGCTCCTTTTATCAATAAGTATTACAATCATAATTATAATTTATGTATAATTATGTTATTTTACACGGCACTTAAATTGTTTATTATTTGTTTAATATTATAGGTATAAATGAAACTTTAGAGGTACAGTAAATATTAGATAAAGATTAATTTAAGAATTCAATAAAATGTTATGTATTTACTATACTATATCATATGATTCGCATATTGAGTTATATGTGCCGTATTAAGATAATTTGTTAGAATTTTAAAACCATATTTAAATCATGTGATAATACAAAGAAATTGAAACTTGATACTACTTCGTTACTATTGATAATATATATAGAATATATTTAAAAGACTTATGTAATACTCATTAGTAATTACTAATTACTATATTGAATTAATAAGTATTTCAATGTATGTATTTAAAATTTTAAAGTGCAATATGTATATACATATATATATTTTAAATATGTTTTGTCCCAGTTTCAATGGAGTACTTCCCTGTTATAATTTCTCATTACCTTATATCAAGAAAATCATTGATTTTTATACAGCAAAATGTCATAGGCTCTTAGTATTAACTTCTATTCAGCTAACTTCTATTAAGTAAAAAGTTCTTCGTTTATTTCACGGTCTACAAGTTGAACAGGAAGTACTGTTATTCTACATTACCCAAATATAGAATTAAAAAAGTAAATATAAAAGAAAAAAAATCCCAACAATTAGCTTGCAATACTTGTTACTGAATTGAGAATCTGTTCAAAGCTGTTCATTACTAACGGGACTACTTGAATTGGTAATCACTTCCATAGGGTGTGCTGGATTATTTCAACAACTTTTCAAAACTGTAGGTGATCCAATTATTTTAAAATGTCCTTTTTACGCTACTGCCTTCGTCCCTGCCAATCCGGTGCCATATCCATATATGTACTTATATAATATTCATTACTATATATTCTAATACCAATTCCGTTGGTTCCTTTCATTTATTACGGCTTTATTATATATATATATATATATATATAAATATTTCGTTATCCGATCAAATTATCAAATAAACATTCCAAAAAAAGGCAAAAGACAACCATATAAAAAAAAATAATAATCAAAATCCGAAAAAAAAAAAACTAAATCTATACCCAAATCAGATATAATATTACAGGAAAAGGTACATGTACATAACATACGTTCAACGAACAAAAAAACAAAAACAAGTAAAAGTAACATTAAGAAAAAAACAATCAAGGAAAAAAAAAAAAACAAAAACAAAATCAGTATAGAAATAAAAATAATAATAATAAAAATGTTCTTGAACACACTTAAATGGGCATACCACAACATTATACAATACAAATATTGTATACAAATGTGCTGATTCCTTGCATATATATATATATATATATATGCATAATAATAATAATATAATAAAAGAACTGTTATTTTCAAGTTTTTATATTATTTTACCTTTCTTTAGAATATTCTGTTTTTGTTTTTGGGCTTTGTGTTACCATTGTTGTTGTTGTTTCGTTTTATTTCTGATTATTTCCCCCTTGTTGATTTTTATTTTGATTATTTTTTTTTTAGTTGTTGCTATCTCTGTTCATCTTTTCTTTTTATTTCATTTCACTGTGTAATTTTAGTTGTTTTGTTGTTTTTTTCTGATCTGATATGTGTGTACTGTATACTTGCCCTGTAATTTTCAAAGTCAAGGAATTCATTTTACATTTTGTTGCTTGTTGTTGTTTTAATTTATTTTATTGTTGCTTTTGTTGATGATGTCATTTTGTTGTTGTAATTTTCTCCTCTATAATATATATATATTTGAAATACATGTATTAAAGAATATAGAAAATGATAATACAAATAAAGATGACAATTGACAACAATAATTACAATAATCTGAACATAACCAAACTTTTATACTGAAGTCTGAACACTGAATATTGTAATCTAAGCGTCTTGTGAGTTGTGATGTTTTTCCATATTGATAGAAAAAAACTGTCAAGATACAAAATGATATATGTAGAAAACAGTTTACAATATTGTATAAAAATATACAATATGTATACATACATATAAAACAAAAGAAATATAAAGCAACAATTACAATGTATAAGTACAAACAAGTATGTATTATAATATAAATGATAATAAAACATCAAGTAAACATTGACAATAATACATGATTTCGATTTAACAAAAGTTCAAAAGCAAGTAAAAGAAGTTAAAAAAAATTCTATGAAAGAACATAAAAAATAAGCAAAAAAAAAGTAGGCACAGTACAAGTTACAAGTACAACACAATATAGAATGAAATTGTAAAAAAAAGTAATAGAGGAGGGATCGTAGGCATTGAGATATTGATTATATAATATAGGGATTATAAGTGAAGGTATATTCCTTAATAACTTTGTATCTTTATATAATAAATATGTTCAATGTTGTAGAAAAAAAACCATTATATTATGTTGAAACAAATTATGTATAATAATTGCAAGTTGATGGAATTTTATTATTTAAAAAAAAAAAAGAAAAAGAAAAATTTACGCTAGTAATCAACAAATGCAAAATAACAGAAGCAACAATAAAACAAACATTTATGGTGTACTTTTTTTATGGTGATATAGTAAAATTTCTCCGGGGATTTATATAACAAAATAAGCCAAAAGTCCCCGGGGATTTATGACTCATAATGAGTGGGCCAAAAGTCGTCCGTGGAACTTAAGACTTCATAAATTGAATATGAAATATTTACAGAGTATTTTCAAAATTAAAGCAATATATTATTTCTAAAATTAATTTTTTATAACCATTAACATCCGATCGGTGATGTAGCAGTTAAGACGTCGGTATTTCAATTGAAGAGTCTCGGATTCAAACCCTGACCGAATCATCTATCCAACTAATCAAGTTTTTAGATTTTAATTTAAAACTTTGAAGTTTAAAACTGAAAATTAAGAACTATGATTGTGTATTACGGTTAAGTCTTCCGGGGACTTTTGACTCCTGGACTTTTGTCATCTCGCCGCGATTTTTGTATTTTAAATTCTTGAAAATATGTTATAAATGTCGGATAAAAAAAATAATTCTAACAACAGGTAGTAGTTATTTTATATTACAGAATGATTATTAACACAATTTAAAAATAAGTGAATAGACAATATACGCAAAGTACTCACCATTGAAGACGAAAAACTGAAGTTGAAGAAAAAACGAATCAAAGCAAAAAATTAAAACGATTAAATGAACGCGCGCAATCAAATACAAGATGATGATGAATTGGCACAATATATGTTCATAAAAAAGTGTAAATTGAATAATTTTCACTCCGCAAAAATTCAAAACTTGCAAATCAATGCAATTATTAATATTATTCATATCATCAACTACAACTATTATTATAAAATTGAATAATAAAATTGCAGTAATCGCATGATTTTTAAGTTTTATAAGAATGACGTTTATATTATGAAACGCTTCTTCAGATGCATTTATCCTTCAAAAGGTACCCTTATTGCAAAAAAATATTACAATTCCATTGCAATATTTAATTTTAATAGAATCTTAAGAAATCTTAAGAATAGAGGCTCAGATAATTATTTAGTTTTTTTTGCATGCATATCATTTCGCATGTCCAGTAGTAGTGTAGGTTAATACGTCATTATTTAGTTATGTAGGTTCGTGAGTTCTGACTATATATAGTACTCCTTTGTACTGTAGTTTTTTTCCCCATTCCAGAATAAATATAAATATAGAAATCATTGCTAGACACATAATCATAATTAAGGCCTAACATTGCAAAAAATTTATTTCACAAATTTTTTTTTTTATAGTTTTATAAACATGTCATAAAAATTAGTGACTTAATGTTTGGAACGCATATAGATGGTGCGAACGCCATAAGTAAATGATGAATATAAAGGAAATTATAATCTTAAGATGTTATTTTGTAAGTAATGAATTACTTTCGTAAAAACGTAGTCTTTTGAATTCAAGATGTAGTCTTTGTAAAATTCTTATGAGAAGTCAGAATTAAACGATTTATAAAATTGAATTAATAAATGATAAGTGAATATAGGAAAAATTTTATGTTGAGAAATTGAATAGAGTTGCTAATTGAACAGTAGTAAAAAAATCTTTTATTATTATTTAATATGAAATTAATTAATCTTTTTTTTTAGTAAGCCTTTGCAGAGGATATGTTTTCAGTTACTAAAGCAGATTATAGAAACAATTATTATGGAATAATTGTATGGGAGTTTTGTTTTAGATACATGTGTTAAAGAGGGAAGTGTTCTATTATACCTTGGTAAATTTTTTGTTTTTCAAATCTCCTTTTTAGAAAATCACGCTATTTTAAGAATCTGGTTTTAGAAAATCTAGTTTTTGAAGAATCTGGTTTTAAAAAAATCTGGTTTTTTATTGAAAAATCTTGTTTTTAAAGATTTTAGTGTTAGATACGAAATCAGAATAATGAGCATTTTCCAGAATTTAAAAAAAGGAGAGATTTTCTGCAACGGGATGTTCTAAAAATGCTATTTTCTGCAATCAGATTTTCTAAAAACAAGATTTACAAAACCGAAGTTTCGAACCTAACCCTTTAAAGAGATTTTAAGTTACGGTTTTAAATTATATTGAAATTAATCTGACTTAAATGAATGTCAGTTTTCGAATTAAAAAAACTGAATTTACAATTTTATTAAAAACAAATGAAATATATTCAAACCATATAATCTTTTACAATTTTAATTATTTAATTAATATACTATTGTTTTTAAAATTTTTTTTTAATTTTTAAAATTATTGAATTAAAAATTTTCTTAAATATTAATTTTTATTTTATTTTTCTTTACAGGTAAATTATATTTCCATACAATATTTAACTAAGATTTATACTTAATTAATAAATGACATGATAGTGGTGCTTTACTTGACTGGTAAGTTTTGGAAAATTTTCATCGAAATTTAAAATAATTTTTCTAATCTTTAAAATAATTTTCAAATAAATATCTACTTTATTTGGTATATAAATTTTTTATATATACGTACAAAGATTGCAAATGGTAAAGGGGGATATTCTTTTTATAAAATAATTATTCTCAAAAGTGCCTTAGTCTGAATTTAGGACCTTTGTATTTCAGTTGAAAAAATACGAATATATTAAAGAATTTCAATCTAGAACTTAGAAGTCATAATGCCATATATTAGTTTAGCGTTTAATTCTCCCACTGATTATTTATAGTAACATCTTTTACAAAGGAGTGCTTTCAATTTTACTAGGCAGATTAAGTGTAAGAATATTAAATGACCTACTGAACTAAGTTCAATATTCAACTTAAATAAATTGGTTATTCTGTGATTAATTGACAAAATCAACTGGTGGTCCTAGTAGTCTAAATAATAATTATTGTCTAAGAACCTAATTTATGTTGCTATTTTTTTTCATGAGGGACATGGAAAGTGCTTGTTTAACATACCAAACTCCTAATCCTTCTTCAACCAAAGTTTAGGGTAAGATCGGTAACACAAATGAACAGCATAGTTTCAAAGAGAGGAATGCTAAATAATTGATGTATGTAATTCTTAAAGCCAAGAGCAAAGAGATGAAAGAACTTCACGGATCATTTAAGAAAGCGAGTTTAAGATATAATTTGACAATTCAATTCTCTTAGTAGTAAAAAATTAATCACAGTTTTTTAGTAACATTTTAATTGAATACATATATACGTTAGTCTAAACTATACTAAAGTGTATAAAGTATAAACTTCTTTTTAGAACCAAAAAAACATTTTTATAAATAATTAGTTAATGCGTTAGATATCAGAGTCAGATATACCTCCAATATTTTAAACAAATAAACTAATGAATAAAGTTTGTTCTTCATTATCTATGTACACGTCCTATAAAAACCTAATTTTTATCTATTTTTTTTTTTTGTATCTAGAGAACAACCTATTCGTATCTATTAATAATCACTTAACTACAAACCTAAAAAATATTATAATATGTAATTTTGTATATAAATTATATGCTAAAGGGTAAAAAAAAAAAAATAAATATCTAATATTCTATTTAACTTTAGTTAAAAGGTTTATTTTTAGTAGGTTTTTGAAATCATAAATACATCAAATTTAAATTAAAAACTTTCTCTTCCAAAAAAAAAAAACAAAGAAAAACTGATAAAACAAAAAACTAAGTGATTTTTAAACACTTGGTATGTTTTCATACACCATTTAAAAAAAAAACAAAGTATCTTAAGTACATACCGCACTATCTTTTTAATGTTTTATTCTAAATAACAAAAGTTATGCGACAACAAAACAATACCAATCAATTGCTTTGTTATCTACTACATATATTTATATACATATGTATGTTTACAAAATAAAAAAGAAAAACTAAAAATGAAAAGACACTATTAGTAAATTTTATACAGGTACATTACTAAATTAAATTGTATATATATAACTAGGTATTTGGTATCTAAAAACTATAGAAACACATAAAAAAGTAAAAAATACTTCGTTTTGATTTTTAAAAATAAAAATTCTCAAATTTTTTGAAACCACAAAATTCGCTCACCTCACCTCAAAAATCGTTCACCTTAACTTCCTTTAAATAAAACTCGCAAGTAAATTAAAAATAGTTTTACTTCCTCCTAATTCCTATGCAAATAGAATGTATTTGTTCTGTATTCGATTTAATACTTCATTCACTCTCTCTCATTGCTGTTTTACTACCAGACCCTACCCTGTACGAACCAGTCACTACTATCCATATGTACTCCATCCGGCATTTCCATATTCCATACTTTTTGTATTAGAATTCTCTTATCTTTGAAACTGTTTTTTTTTTTTTCAAACTTGACAATTTTTACTTTGTTCTATTTGTTTCTTTGTTGAATTGTTACTTCTATTGTATTGTCTGTCACTTGTTCTCACCCTCTAGATACATTTACTACCTGACATATTCTATGGTGCAAACTTACCAACAACTGAGTAAAAATAGGAATTAAATATTTATTTTCTATTATCATACAAGTTTGATTATCACTTGTATTATCATAAAAGTTTAATTATCAGTTGTATTATCATACAAGTTTGATTATCACTTGTATTACAAGTTTGATTATGATTGTCTAATACTTGAGAATCAAACATAGTTGCTAATACACGGTCTACTTAGCTACAAATTACAATCTGTTATGTTAGTTAATTTAATGTTTTTCTTTCACCTATGTCTCTTTTACAATTTTACCAAGGAGATACCAATACTAATACCACCCATGCATGATCTAAATCCAATCCAACTCAATCGTTTATCTTTTAAACGTAAGTTTTA
This sequence comes from Dolichopus griseipennis, assembly GCA_963082915.1. Classification (NCBI taxonomy): domain Eukaryota; kingdom Metazoa; phylum Arthropoda; class Insecta; order Diptera; family Dolichopodidae; genus Dolichopus; species Dolichopus griseipennis. Next base: position 33,684,195 of record OY720442.1, on the reverse strand, counting down.
TATTGTACAACTTCTCTCTTCTCTCATACTCTTTTTACTGTGTCTGATAAAATTTACCTTATGTTGCTGATACAATTCAGAATCAAATTAGAGCAACATTCTTAATATAAACCATATACATATATGCCTACTTAATAAATAGAACAATAAACGTGTAAATTTTTTCCTTAATTTTTTAAACAAATTAACTTTTATATACATTATACAATATATATATATATATATATATATATGTATTTGTATGAAGCTTTGTATCTACAGATGTTCAATGGAAAATTGTTGCATCTATAAAATAGAAAAATCCAACTAAATAGAAAAACACAGACGTATACTACAAAATATAATTTAATTTTTTTTTCAACTTCTTTTTACCGAAGTTGTTGCTACTTACTGTAGGCTGTTGTAGCTGTTGAATCAACTTGTTGAGTCAATTAACTTTTGAAACATAACTTCAAAAAATTCGATTGTTGATAATTTAAAAAATATTTCAAAATAAAGTTTATCTGCTCTACTTCTATATTTCTATTTGTATGATATTTTGTAAAGCGACATAACTACAATTTAAATAATTCCTATTTCCTACTTTACAAATTACAAACAGAATGAGGGGAAATTTTTAAAAAACATTTTCTTTTCATCAAATTCAGAAAAGAATCATTTGTTGTCATTCGTTTGTTGCATGGTGAAAAAATAAAAAAAAAAAACAAAAATTTCTACAAAATATTATTCATTAAAAATTCGATTTGCGCAGTTTTTCAATTCTACACTTTGCATATAATAAAAAAAAATTTTCTTCGCGGGTTCATCGGAAAAATCTCTACAAAAAATTTCTCCCAATCATTTCATTTCTCTTTGTTTTTTCAATTTCTGTTGTTTACTAAAGAAAAACAAAATCAAAAAAAAAAATGAAAAACGAAAAACAAAGGAAAACTACAACAACAAGAACAACAAAAAAGGATAAAATCGTATATATATGCTAATCTAGTGTTCGCTACTCAACAATCAACTGAAACAAACACATTTACACACAAACTTTTAATATTTGATTTTGAAGCCAGAAATAAGTATGGTAAATGCCAATTTGTAGTGTTTTACAAGCGTGTTGAATAAAAGAATAAAAAAAAATAAAATAAAAACAATTCTTAAATATTTGTTGTATCTGTTGCATATTATAATAATATGACAACAGTTATTTATAAATGTTTTTGTTCTTATGTTTTTTTCTTTTTGTTTTAATCAGCAAATTGAGAGAACAAGAATAATTTTAGAGAGAATTTCGGAATTGAAAATGAGTAAAATTGTGTTTATTGTGTAGAACGAATAGATTTTCATGAAAATTTTTCTACAAAATGAAATAATTTGTTGCTGAAAAAGTTGTTAAGCATTGTATAAAAATTGTATTTAATTTGAAAATGATGTTGTGGCTGAATTTTAACTTTAATATTATAGTTTTATAGTAAGATGGTGTGGTGAATTTCTAATTTCTGATATTCTAATGATGTTTACAGGTTTTTTTTTTTCAAGTTTTTATAAATTTTTAATATTAATTTTTTTAAGTTAATCAAGATTTTAGGGAATATTTATAGTTATTTAGAATATATTTTATTCATTTCAAATGTCAAGAGATTATTTATCAATATCGGTCAGGTCAGGAGTATAATGGATGCAGGGAAAGGAGGTATAATTTTAAAATATTAAAGTTTCGATTTTTCTGATACCTATTCTATTTCTGAGATTCATACTACATATATAATAATTTACTACATAAATTAAATTAAAATACAGTAATATTTCGATAATCCGAAAAAATTAATTGCAGACTCCTATTCAGATTAACGTGATATTCGGATTGGTGGATACCACCCTAGCAATTATAGCTGTGGCTCAAAAGCTCTTTAAAATTAAAAATAATAAGTCATAAAGAATTAAAGTTCTGTGAGCTCTTTTTTGTGCCATATTTCAAACAAAAATTTATAGTTTTTACTTTTATACATTCTGATACTTACAATATTTTAAGTTAACTAACAATAATAAATTTAAATTAAAACTTCATCACTTTATAAAAACAAAAACGTATACAACAAAAACCTAATACCCTATTCACACTACGCGAAAGTAACATGTTATAGCCGTCATATTTCATGTTAATAACAATTCGTTGCAGACTACGTTTTTAGTTGTTAAATTTAACAGTTTGATTTATTAATACTTTTTATTAAAGAAAATTTTTTACATTTCTGTATTGTTTTGTTTTTAAAAAATTATCTTCAAAATAAATTTGAAATTGATTAAAATTAAGGGATATCAAAATTCATAAAAAAATTAATAAATCTAAAAAATATCGATTATATTATTAGTACACAACCTTGAAAAATAACATGTTAAACTGAGTAAAGTGTTATTTTCACAATACTTTTGACAACTTTTTTTCATACAAATTTCTAGTTACTTGGAAATTTTAACAACGCGTTATGGTTAACGCAGATAACATGTTACTTTCGCGTAGTGTGAATATGTTATAACTGTCAATAAATGTTTTTTAAAAATATTCATACGAAAACATAAAAATAACAAACATATTATAATTTTGAGCATAATTCGGATTATAGAATCTCCAAGCTGTAATCAATTCGGATTGTAGAATAATTAGTGCTTTGTAAACTGTCATTCGGATTATTGGTTATTCGAATTATAGGGGTTTCGGATTATCGAAATATTACTGTATTTGATTTCTGAAACATCTAACTATAGGAAGAGAGTTCTTACTTATCCTATAACATTGACCTGTAGTAAGAATAGGTGTAAAATATTCAACTAATGTTAAAAAAATATCTAAATACATCTAGGCTTTAACTATAAGCAAATTCTATTTTAGCTTACGTTAGAATATTTTGAAACATACCACTTCACTTAATAAACCTTTATTATTTATATTATATATTAATTATATATCTATATATTATATTGTCTATAACATTATTTAAAGTAGAACAATATTTCTTTGCTAGGTTAGTTAACTTATTGAAATTAAATAATGCAACTTAATAGTAGTAGTTCAAAAAATTAAATTAGATATTTATGAATGTCTGTTTCCTTCTTAAATTCTCTGGTAAACAAATGTATTCCATATTTAATTTTCACATAATAATTTAATTACATACTTACTTCATTCCTATAATATAATTTTATATTGTCATATTCTTTCATTTTTTTATTAAAATATTTTTAATTTTAATAATTTATTACTTAAAACTTCATTTAACATTTCTTCATACTTAAATGTTATTCACCTCATTTATTTTGTATATTGTATTTCTAACCAACATACAACAGTTAATAAATAAAATAAAACTAAAAAAAAGTTCATCAACAAATGTTGCTAACAAACCAAATTTTTTCATCAACATTTCATTCTTAATCATATGTTTATATTTATTTTAAATAACTACAAATTTCCGCTTTTTCCATTATCATAAAGCTGTGTCGCTTTTATATAGGTTTTACCGTTATCTTAATAAAATTAGTAACTACATATATGATATGACACGAACAACTGTAGTAATGTAGTTCGCTCTCTCTCTCTCTCTTGGTAGGAAAAAGAAAGCATATTTGTAGTAGTGTACTTGTGTATAGAAATAATAACATAACATTAGAAAAAGTAGTAGAGTAGCAGTTACTCTACTGCAACATTTTCACATGTATAAAAATATGATTTTAAAATATTTTCAATTCAGAAAATTTAATTCAGCACATTTTCAAAAACAACAACAACAATAATAATGCCGACAACAAACAACAACATTAGCAACAAATAAAAAAAAAAAAAAGAAAAAATAAAAAAAAATAGAAAGAAAAAAAAAATCCGATATGAATAATAATTTTTTTTCCAATAAGGAAATCTCCAATTAGTTCGCGATGGAACTTCATTCATAATAGACGCAGTCCGAATTGTGCAAATGGGAATATAATTTTATTTCGTTCGTTTTTTTTTTTAATATATATATACATATATATTGTACATATATATAATATATTATACCGTAAATAATTGAAAGTTTTAAAAGATAAAAAAAAAAAATTAAATAAAAAAATAAATATAAAGAATATTAAAAGTAAATAAAAATTGTATAAAAAATTTATTTTAAAGAAAAATACAGTTATAAAGCAAAGAATTTAAAACCGTTAAATAAAAAAAAATATACGTTATATTATTTTTTTTTTTTTTAAGATTTTTAATTTCATTTAACGGGGAAATTTAAGTTGAAAAAAAAAATACAATTTAAGTTTTATATGAGTTTAAATTAATTTTTATTAAATTTAATTAAATTAAAAAATTAAAAAATTTAATATAATTTTTATATGCAACAAATACTAACGGTTTTCATATTATGTTGTAAATTTTAAAATAAAAAAAAAAAAAACAAAAGAAAAGAAATACAAAATAAAAGAGTTAAAGAATCGTAGTCACTCAAGTTTATAATATAAAATCAAATATAAAATTAATATCAACTAAAATTCAAAGAAGAGTGTTAAAAAATACTATATATTAAAATCAAATTTCATTTATAATACCTACATAAAAATATTATAATAATCAAGAATAGAACAAAAGAATTAAATTTTTAAATAAAAGGTATAGTTTATATTGCAATAAAACATACAATAAATATACAACAACTAAAGTATATAAATAAATAAATAATCAAATGACAAAATTATATATTTCACTGAAAATAAAAATATAAAAAATAGATCGATAATTTTGTAATCTAAACATACAAACATACATATATAATATATATATACTTAAATTCATATATAACATATAATAAAAGTAAAAAAAACATCTGTACATACATAATAATTTGGTTAGATTTTAATATTGAATTTAAAAAAAAATATATACATAATACAATATAAAAAAAGAAATAGATATATATATATATATTTTTAATATAAAATATAAAACAATAAAATGCAACAAAAACAATACAATTTTTCGATTAAACATTAAAAAAATTTAAATATTTAATAAAAAGATATATATATTGTATAATAAAGGAATAGTTATTAAAAGTAATAAAAGAAGATATTATATCGTATTATATATATGTATATATATATATATATCGTGATATATATACATATGTGAAAAAAAACAAAAACAACAAAGTTGACAAAAAATCTAAATTAAAAGAAAAATTAAAGAATAAGAAGACGAACAACGTTATTTTAATTTATGAATATTGATATTGATAGTTATTTATTCAATATAATACATAATATATGATATATTATATACATACATATAAACATATAATCAGCGCTGTCGTTTAAAAATTTTCAAAAGTAGTACGACAGAATTTAAAACGGAGCTTTTCACACCAAAACACGGAGTACGCTACATTTTAAATAGAAAAATACAAACTTTTCTATATTTTTCTGTTTAAAATTCACAAACTTATTGTTTGAAGGAACCCATTTATTAAATCCAATCTTTGAAACCACCTCTTTTAATTATCATAATTGAATTAACTGTGTTTGTTGTATTAAGCGAATTTATTGTCTTTGATTTGATTAGATTGAGTTGTGAAAAAAAACTTTTTTCAGCACTGGCAGAACTGCTGCGTGGTAAAGAAATCAAAGAACCAATAAAAAAGGAAGTATTTTCTTTTCCTTTGACACAAATCGGAGTATTTTGCCCAAAAGGAGTAGTTGCGAAGTTTGTATTATCAAAATGTACTCAAATACTCCGATCGGAGTACAAACGACAGCACTGCTGATATAATATATATGTATATAATTTATTAATAAAATAAAAGAAATACAAAAAAAAAAAAAAAAAAACCTTCGTCTTAGTTCTTATTTCGTATTTCGTTCAAATTTAGTTTTCGTTGACAGTTTTGTTATTTTTTTTTTTCTGATTAAATGATACGTTTTATTTTACCTGTTATTTTTTACCTGTTAATGATACCAATATACCTTACCTAGTTTATATCAGAAAAATCTAATATTTCGCGATAATTTGTTTGATTTTTTGTTTTTTATATATACTTTAGAAGTTGTCGGTATTTTAGTTTTTTTATTTATTAAAAAAAAATTTTGTCGTGTTATGATTAAGTGTATGTAAATGTGTGTGTGGTGTGTGTTGTATTTATACTCTATAATCAATAAATTTATTGCAATAAAAGCAATAATAACAACAACAAAATTATTGAAACAAGAATAAAAAACAAAATTAACAGTAAAATATAGAAAAAAAAACGCGACATTTATTACACGATTATAAATAAAAAAAACATTTGGTTTTTTTTTTTTTTATTAATCAAAAAAATCATATTTAGAAATTTTTTTATTTTAGTTTTGAAGATACTATCAATATATATGTAATTATTATATAATACATATATTATATACTTTTTTATTATCCTACAGATATAAAAAAAAAAAAAAAAAAAAAAAAACTTAAGAACAAGAAAATAAAATTAATTTCAATATATTTGAAATACATAATAGATATTACATTGTATATTTAGAAAAAAAAAACAACAACAATTAGAAACATTTTTACAATAAAAAAATACAATATTTTTTTTTTTTTATATTATTATATACTTTTAATTGAACTTGCCTGTGTCTATGGCTTTTTTTTCTAATAATAATTTGACATCAATAATAATAATAAAAATATAAATCACATATTTATTAAAATAGTACATATATACATATATGTAAAATAAAGAAAATATCTTATATACAAAAAAAAAAAAAAAGAAAAATTTATATATATACATATATATACAATATAAATAGATGCAAAAAAAAACAAAATCAAAAAAGGTTTCCATTAACTAAAAAAAAACAAAATTCAAAAATTTTGAATTTCATTTTTACAAAAAAAAAATTATTCATATTAGATTTAACAGTCTAACAGTTAGTGTGTTTCAAAAATCAAATAAACGTAAACTTATAAAATTAAAAGAACTTATTATATATATTTTCAAAATATATCATAATATTTATAATACAATAATAACGGATTTTTCAACCATTCATAATACATACAATACAAAATATATGAAACAATTCTCTAATTAGTATTCAATTCATATTCAACAATCTATATTTGAATTGATTCATTGCGTTAAAAACGTTTGACTTGTAAAGATCCCAATTCTTTAAAATATCTCAAGATATCGAATTTAAAAATCAAATTTGAATTTTTTTAATCAAATTTTAAATCAAGATTCTAATAAAAAAAATTATTACCTAAATCTTATAAGAATTAATTTCTTAAATTTAAATTCTTGAATTTTGAAAATATTATTTAATTTTAAATTCGTTTTTAATTCAAAATAATTTAAATTATTTTTAAAAAATAAGTGAAAAAGTTATTTATTATTTTAAAAGTGCAATATTATATTTTTAAAAAATTTAAATTAATTATTTTTACTTATATCAAAAACTACGAATTAAATATTATTTAAATCAACTTTAAAATATTATTATTATTATTAATAAATTAAATAAATATTTAATTAATTTAATTATTTCATTATTATTTAATTTCCAATTATCAACAAAAAAAAAAAAAGAATAAATTAAAAAAAAAAAATAATATTTAATTATTTAAAAAATAAAAAAAAATATAGAAAAAAATTCCTTTATATGTGCTGTGATATATTACAAATTAAAAATTAAAAAAAAATTGAATTTAAATAGAAAAATAAAATTAAATTAATATTTTTAAAATAATTAAATACCATATAAAATTGTGTAATAAAATTTTCAAAAAAAAATACATATATATATATATTGTAATTAATAAAGTAAATAATAATTATAATAATTGTCTAAATAAAAATTAAAATTAAAATTTATTCAATTGCCTATTTAAAAAAGATAATATTAATGCAAATATTAATAAAAATATAAAAGAATTAATATATTTATATATATATATATATATATATATATTTAAAAATTTGGCTATCATTTTAATAATTTAATTCTGTTTTTGTTTTTTATTTAATTCAAAATAAAAATTGTGTGCTTTATTTAAAATATATTAATTACAATTATATAAATATTATAAATAATAATACCCTACTAATTATTATTATTTTTCATTTTGTAATTAATACACATTATTAATTCAAAAAAAAAATTTTAATTGAATTTCATTGATATTTTTAAATTGTGTGAATTACTACTTTACTATATATATATAATTATTATTATAAAATAATTCATAATTAATTATATATAAATTATTATAAAAATAATTCTCCAAAAAAATTAAATTCAAAAATATACATAACTTATATATTATTTAATATTAAAAATTTAAGAAAAATTCAAAGAGTTTCAAAATAATTATAAGAAAATATAAAAAAAAAAATTTATATACAAAATTTAATTAAAAAATAATATATATAAAATAAAATAAAATAAGAATTAATATAATAATATTAAATATTAAAAAATATTAAATAAGTTTTTTTGAAAGTTATTTGCAAAAATTTTTTTGGTGTCTTAAAATTTATTTTTTACTTTAAATAATAATATCTACCAAATACAAAAATGGTAGTACTAGAAACAGCCGCCTTATTGGGCGGTCCATATGCCCAAGGAGCACCAGCTTTAAAAATGGTACAAAAACGTTATATTGGATTACATCAATGGTTGGGACCACTTGGTGCTAAAAATGTTGCCAAGGATAATCGTGTTGTAAGTGAAATATTTTTGATTAATTTTTAAGTGTTTTAGTAATAGTAGTTAAGGATGTAAGGGGTTTTTAGGGAGTTCTTCTAAGTTGAATTGTTTGTTTTCAACATTAATCACTTAATTTTAAATTCAAGTGATTAATTTCAAAGTTGTATAGGGTTTTTTGGGGAATATTTTTTTTAGAATTCGAAGTTTTTAACAATTAAATGAGTTTTAAGTGAAATATTTTGAATATTTTGTAATCGTTACAATATTAAATTTACGTTCATAATATACTTAAAGTTTAAGTTCAGGATACTTAAGAGTGTATTTTAAAGTTTATTTGTATACTAAATTTAAGTGATAATTTCTTAAATTCTTCTGTCACTTAAAATTTTTATGTTAAATATTTGAGATAAATTATGATTGTGTGGATTGTACAGTGTTGTAATTATAAATATCTCAGATTTAATTTGTGATGTGATCCTAAAGTGTGTTATTAAAATCTCAGATAAATTAAAAAATCTTTTAAAAGGAAATTCTTATTGAACATTTGGTTTGAAGTCCTTCAGTACTTCTGCATCTTCCCAAATAAAATTCACATAACATAAATCAAAATATATTCTATAAGTTGTTTTTTTGATAAATCTTCACTTAAAACAAGAATAGGAAGTGAAAATTTACAATTAAATCCTGACAACCACCTAAATTCTTCTGAAAAAACATCGGTTTCCTAATTAAAAGAAGAGACACAAATATAAGCATATGATGCAGAAACATGTGATAGTTTTGATATTGTTTGTTATATGCACCTTTGTTTTATTTTGTGATCCCATTCCCATATGAACCCTAAAAGTTATTTTCTAATTAGTTTCAAAATCGGATGGAAATGTGGAAAAGAGAGAGAAACAAAAAAAAAATATCTAAAATCTCATTAATTATCTTATTTCCTTTTTTTTTTTGGTATTTTGGTGTCATCAATTTTTTTCTTTTGTGTTTAATTTTGTATTGGAACTTTTGTATATGAAATATTTCATATTTTCACATCTTGTGTTTTATTTTGGGTATTCCAGATTTTTTTTTAAATTGAAAATACTGAACCAAAACACACATTGATAATAATAATAATTCTTTTCCCTAAAAACACACTCTTAGGGGTAATTTTCTAATTTTAGTTTTATATTTCGAGAAAAAAGAAACCCAGAATTAGGAAGGATCATTATTAAAATTTTTTTTTAAATTCAATTATATACCAAAGGTGTCTTCAAAATCAAATTTTTTCAAATTATTAAAAATTGAGTTTAAAAAATATTTCTCAAAAATATTTCAATTAAAAATTTAGAATTCGGAATGTATGTATAAGTAATCCTTTAATAAATCTATATAATAATTATTTATTTAAAATCAATTTAAAATTAGGAAATTGATTTAGAGAAGTGTTTTGGAAATTTAAATCTTAATTTGAATCTATGGATAAGTAATCCATCGACAATTCGATATAATTATTATTTAAAATCGATTTAAAAATTGAGTTTGGGAAGTGTTTAAGAAAATTTTAAAATTTTAATGATACTTAGAACATCAGTGCTTTGAAAATTTTAATTTTGAAAAATTAATAACTAAATGAGTATAAATATGTATATTGGAAATTAATTAAATTTAATTGATAAGATGATTGTGTACTTGTATCCTAAATAAAAAAAACCATGAAATAAAAAATTTTAGTTCTCATAATATAAATATGTGGAAAACCATTCTAGAATCCAGAATAATTCAGTTAAATAATGAACCATTCATGAATCATAAGCTGCTGTTCATTAAACAAATTTTTAAATAAAATTGTGTTCACCCCTATAAAACCAAATTTGAAAGATTCTAAGCAAATTACATTTAATAATTCATATATAGTACCCGCAGATTTTTCTGAATACCTACTTTGTATTACGAATTTATGGTATTGCAATCATAATAAGTTTTACATAGTTATATATTTATATATAAAGATTATATAAGAACAATGTAAACTTGTAAATGGTATAGGATTGTATTGTTTTATTTTATGTCAATATGCTGCATAAAGACCAGTTTATCTTAGTACGTATGCGTATCTTATATTAAAATATATCACACAGTTTTTTTGTTTTATTTCCTGTATTTCATTCATATCTCACACATTTTTATTTTTTATTAAATTCCATTTGAGTTCATTGTAATTTTTCAAGTTTTTAAGATTAGTTTTGAAATTTTCAACAAATATTTTATAATATTTTTTAAGTTTTTAACTAGAAATAATATAAGTTTTTTTCTTTTTCATTATGTTGCAAAGTGATAAGAAAATTTTACAAAGGAAATACAAAAAGTGTGATTATTAAAATAATTATCTAAGAATTAATTGTTTGTTTATTTCTAGAAAATTTTTTTTAAATTTTTATCTTAAATTGTTTGGTTGTATCACCATTGGACTCAAGATATTTCAAAAATGGAATTAAAAATATCAGTTTTAATTAGGTACTAATTTTTTAAAAAACTTTTCATCTCATATATAAAGTTGTGGGTTTTTCTAACCACATATACGTAAACTGACTTGAATTATCTCAAAAACAATATTGTTAAAATATGTTGTACAGTTTATCGAATTATATCATAATTATGAGTATTTATAAAATATTTTCAGATATAAGAGAAACACATTTTCCTAAGCTATTAAGAATATATAGATATATCTTTCTTAGACTAAGTTAATTATACTATATTCTGACGATGGTTAGCCTTTCAAATAAAGTCTAATTTGATCTGAAAATTTGCTGTTTTTTTAAAAATATTTAAACTAGAATTTATAAATTTTAAAATTTTACGTATTTGTATATACAAACTTCAATAAACATCTACATTAACACTATATTTCATTTTGTTGCCAAATATATTTCTATATTAAAAGCATTAAATACTTTAAATTACCCTGTTAGTAGCTCAATTTTTACTGTTATTTCACTTGGGATCATATGGCCTTAACTTAACTTAATTCATTCATCACTGTTCTTCTCCTTTATGTTGTTCTGAGTCTATCTCTGAACCTAGTTTCACTTATTGTATTCCAGTTTAGTACGATTCCTGCGTCTTGAATTCCTTATTTTACCTTAGTGTATAGCTATAAACATTTTAAATTAAGTAATGGAAATTTGTTAATTTGAATTATATATTCATATATATTTTTATATTTCGTATCATCATCTCTAATAAGAAGTGATCTGAGCAAGAGGTGATCCACACATCTTTTAGGAGTTATATAGTACATACTCTCGAGATTATAATTAGAATTCTGTAAATATCTTTAATAATTGATCCCCAATTTGTCCATTCTAAGACATTAATATCTGTCACAATTAAAGAATAATATATCAGAAACCTATCCTCTGGAAGTGTTCACCAATTAATACTTCCTATAAGAATTAACAGATATTAGCCTCAGTTAAAATAAATAATATGTGCTGGAGAAAGTTTAAGTTTTAAATTCCAAATTCCATTTGTCCAAGTTGGATATAAACTAAGTTTTTTCAAAAACATGCCTTATAAGTATTGAATTATTTCGAAAATAGATTTAAAATAAAACTAAGGAAAAATATATATTTTAAATTATTCGTATTGATTCTTAAATATTTTTTTTAATCATATTTTGTAAATTAAAATTCAATAAATTAATTTACAGTAAAACCCCAACTTAAAGTTCAAATTTAAATAATAATTCAAAATTAATTCGCAATGTGTTTTAATTTTATTTTTTAATACACTTAATTAACGCGATTCTATATTCAAATAATTTTAAATTATATCTTTTATTTTATTTTTTCAACACGCACCCATTCTACCTTTTTTAAACACCCTTTTTTTTCTATCTGAAGCATATACCATACCAATAACGGTAAAAATAGGCCCAATAATTTTTAAATTATTATTTTATTACTATTTATTTCCTCTCACTATTAGAAATTTTAAGTATTTCACTTGGTGATGATAATTTTATTTCCTGAAACGGTTTTGACCCGTTTTTTATTTTTTTTTTATTTTAATTCTAATAACAAATGGTGGCAACAACAGCAACAATAACAACACCAACAACATTTAAATTCAGAAAAAAGCAACGTATAAAATAAATTACGAGCGAAATAAAATCTAAAATATTTGCATCATATTGTACACATATCTATTTATCATATAAGTTTAATAATACTTCTACATACATATATATATATACTTACCTACTAACTTATTGTGGGTGATTATTATTATTATTATTATTAATATATAATATTACATTTATATATATATATGCAATATATATATTGCAATATAATTTATTAAACATATATTATAATAATATTATATGATCGTGTCTCAGTCTAATTTGTATATGAATATATTTATTTTAATTCTAACTAAATATATATATATATATATGCATAATAATAGTACATACATATGCTAAGCATGTTTCTCTTGTTTTTTTTTTTTTTTTGCTAGATATTAGATATTTCCTGTACATTAATTTTCATTCATTGCATATAGTCTGTATATTATACTGTTCTGCAACCCTTGCCATCCCTTCTCTAACTCACTTTTTAGCATTCCTCCAATCAAAATATAAATTGTTAAATTTTCATCGGATATGGTTTTAAGTGAGTGGTAGCAAGAGAGGGTGTAGAAGGGATAGAGGAAATATGTGTTGATTAAGTGATGGCAATTTAATAATTATGTTAAAGCATACATGTATAATACCAAATGCTAATACATATATACATATTATATATATGTCATACCTAATAAAATGTTTAGCTTTTCATTAACCTTTAATTAACAGCATACTATTAGAAATAAAAACTGAGCTTTGAAACATAAAAGCATATGTACTAGCTAGCTGTACATTTTATGATTGTTTTTCTTTTGTTTTTTTTTATGTTTTTATTATTTTAATACATTATATTACTGTAAAATTTTATTTATTTAAATATTATAATATATACAATCAAACGCTATTTGAATACAACAACAACACTTTATTATAATAATAATCTCAAAAACAAATATATATTTATACAGTAATTTGAGGTTCACCGATCCTATATATATATATACATATATATATATTTTCTTTTATTTAAATATATGCATGCAAAATATCTATATATATACTATTGCACGTAACATCTATAGATAATATGTACGTATATATTGTATCTATAGATTAAAATATTAAGAAAAAATCCTACATATGAAAAGAATAACAAATCAGTAACGGTTTATGTACGTTATTATTAATATGAGGTTTTTGTGTTTTTTTTTCATGTTTTTTTTTTTTTTATGTTGTAGGTGGTGTGGTTGGTTTTTATTTTGTATATCTATTTTACATATATTATATATTTTATATATATCAACATACGTGTTGCATTTTTTTTTTTCATATTCAGAATTTGATTCGAGTTATTTCTGAATTGTGAGTATAACTTGTTAGTTTGTCAGATTCTGTTAGACCTATGTACGGCTATTGTTAAAAAAAACCTGAATCAACTGAATCCTATAGCTGTGTAGTAAAAAAGTAAGCAAAACCCAGAAGATAACAAGAGAAACGTACATTTAATATTAAAAATTAATTTGCATATGGAAATTCTGTTTTATTTTTTTTAACTCAGTTTTTCCGATATTGTGTTTTTTGTATTTTCAACTAACTACTAACTGCTGCTGCTGCTGCTGCTTCGTTTATTTGAATGATTATGGAAGTTTCAGTTGAATTAAATTTTTTTTTTTTTTTAACTTATCAACGATTCCAAAATTCAGAACATAAACAAAATAATAAACAGAAAATAACAGAATATTATAAAAATAAAATAATAAAATAAATGTATCTTAAAAATGTATTGTACAGCTTTTTTTTATATATTACTTTAGTATAAAAAAGCATAAATTAAGTTAGGTCCAATGTATATTTAGTTAGTTAAGTTGTGTTATTTAAGTTAAGTAACATTATTCAGAATACCGGAACTGTTTTTTTTTTTTTTTGTATTTTATTTAATGAACTTTTTGGGTCAAAAAATGTATTTATGCGTCTAATCCATCTGAATATGTGTTTAGATACATTTTATTTGTTTGAATAATAATTAGAGATTGAAAGGAAGTTATTTTGTCGTATAGGCATTCTTTAGTTTTATTTAGTTATAGTTACTATGTATGTATTTTAAAAAATAATCATTTCCTGTTGACTTGTTTTAATTTTAAAAACTTATACTTTTGTATTAAAAAAGAAATATAAACTTTCACAGATTCACTTTAGAATTTGAATTATTCATATCTGTTTTAAGGTAGGCTAATTCTGTATTTAGTTCTGGATTGCTAATCATGATTTTTAAAGTTGAACTTTATATATATTTAGAGTTCTTTAAACTCTTGATTATGTTTCTCTTATACTAAAGTTTCTCTTATACTTTATTAAATTCAAATAATTTTAATCCATTACCTGCTATTGTTATATTTTTTAAAATAACCATGGCTTGTTTAAATGAATGGGTAATGAATTTTAAATAAAATTTGTGGTTAATCATTATTCCAGTTGAGTTTTATTTTTTAGTTCTTTAAACTTTTGATTTTATAGAAGTTTATATGGAACTAAACTTTATAAAATTAAAAATGTTTAACCCATTGCCTGCTGTTGTTCTTGATTTTGATTAACATGGCTTGTTGGATTAATGGGTAATGAATTTTAAACAAAATCTGTGGTTTACCATTATTCAAATTGAATTTTATTTTTTAGTTCTTTAAACTCTTGATTTTGTGGAAGTTTGTATGAAATTAAGTTTATAAAATTAGAAAATGTTTAACCCATTGCCTGCTGTTGTTGTTGATTTTGATTAACACGGCTTGTTTAAATTAATGGGTAATGAATTTTAAACGGAATTGGCAATTTGAAAAAACTAATATTGCAATGAATCAGTGATATATTCAGTGTAATATTAGTTTCAGGAATATTTCAGGGACTTATTGTATCTACTAATCAATTATCGACTAATCATTGTTTTGATAAGTGAATTTTATTTTTACTTATTTACTAATCAAAACTTTATTGAGTGGATTTTAATGCAATATAAACTTTGATAAGAAATTAAAATTATTATCATAAAAAATTGATAAATTTATTTGATTATCAGTGGTGACTGAGAATAAATGTTTGATGCAACAAGGGTCAGCTTATAATTACATATTTTAAATGTATTTAAAAATCAAGTTGATGAAATTAAATAAAAAACTTTCAAATTATTAAATCGGGAAATGGAAGTTCAACTTCAGTTCTTTTAATCAATTTTGGATTTTATATGTTATTATTTTTTAATATTTTGCGGTTTAGACTTTTCTGTATTTCCACTTTGAAGTCTAAATGGGGGGCAAGCTTTTAGGAAGATAATCATGTATAAGACGAAGAGAATGGAAGTTATTATGAATGGAAGAATATTAGATGTTAATATATACATATATATATATATAGATAAATAACTCTAAACAAAATAACTAACCATTACGAAATTAAAATTCATAATTTTCCTAAAAAAAGCTGAATTTTCAATTTGTTTTTTGTATTTTTTATAATTTTAATGTTCAAAATTATGAACATTTGAAGAAAAAAGAAATGGAGAGGCAACCCACAAAAAAAAATTTTTTTAATATAAAGTTTATAGGACTGATGAACAGTACAAATCGTTTAAAAAAGTTTTAAAAAACGCACATAGAACAGTCGCGTTTTTTTTTTCAAAGGTATATTGAAGAGATCATATTCAGCATTTTTGTAATTTTATTTTCGGTATTCAGTTTGTTTGTTGCTGTTGTTGCTGTTGTTGCTGTTGGTTTTCAGTTTTTTACTTTTTTTTTTGGTCAATTGTATTACGTTTCAAACTGGCCAAGTGCTTTGTAACCACTTTTCATTTTTTAACTTTTTTATTTTTCATTTTGGATTAAAATTTTTTTTTTTTTGGGCCTTAAATTTCATTATCGTTAGTTTATTATTATTGTTGTTGCTGGTTGCTGTTGTTTATGTTGACTTGTGTTGCAAAAATAAACCCAAGTAAACTGATTTAAAGTAAATTGTAAGCAGAATATATAAAGTAAAAATAAAAAAAAAAAATAAAAAACGCTGAAAATTGAAAAATTAAAATTAAAGAAAAAAAATAATAAAAAAAAAAATTGAAAAAATGGAAAAATATAAGGAAATTAGAATAAAAAACGAGGAAAATGAACTCGAGAAACGTGGTTTAAAAAAAAAATATGAACTGAAATTTAATCAAAAAAAAGAAATGAAATATAGTCTTACATAATATACGAATATATATAAAGTATATAAGGTTTAATTCTTAATGAAAAAAACAATTTCAATTAAATTCAATTCATTAGATAATCTTCCCTTAGTCTTATGTACAAGTTATTGTATGATTCCGAATTTTATATAACTTGTAAAACGAACTTGGTAGCAAACTTGGTAATAGATTTAATTTAGCTTGTAAAAGCTTTAAATAGCGTAGTTAAATTTAATAGCTTGTACTTAGTCTTTCTAAATCACTTTGTCTCTGTATATTGGATCCTTGCAGCTACAGATTCAACGTTCAGATTTTCAAATAAAATTAGGAATAGATATTCGTTTTCGAGCAATTACAGTTATAGATGGAGTCCTTGCAGCTATGGACTTCAACATTCAGTAATTAAAATTAAATTGGGGGTAAATAGTAGTCTTCGAGCAATTACAGTTATAGATTGAGTTCTTGCAGCTACAGATTACAATGCTCAGTAATTCAAATAAATTTGGGAGTAAATAGTAGTCTTCGAGGAATTACAGTTATAAATTGTGTTCGTGCGTCTACAGACTTCAACGCTCAGTAATTCAAATAAATTTCAGAGTAAAGAGTAGTTTTCGAGGAATTACAGTTATAATCAATGTTAAGAAATAAAATAAACCATATTCTAATTATTTAAAATCAAAAATTCTTTTAGCTATTCCTGAGAGTTACTATCTTGTAGTTTGGGTATGTTTACGGCTTTATTTTGTCTATAAGGGACGTAGTTTTATTGGCTAAAAAGCAATAGTATCATGAAGACAGGGCGTTTTACTTTGTGGTCTTTTGAAGATCGTAATCTGTCACAGGTATATAACAGGTCTTGTATCAAAAGAAATGTCGCGGATATATGATATATCTGCTTTTCATAGTTTTTGAAATGAGACTTGGAAAATTCTTCGTAAAATATAATTATCTTATTTGGAATAGAAGAAGTATATTTAAACTATTCCATGCAAATTGTAGATTTATTGTACATTCTTAATAGCTTTGTTTTCCTTATTTGATCTGGTAATTTTATTCCATAAACTGAAGCCTAATAACTTTAGAATTTTTAAATAACTTAACACACATTAAGCAAGTATACCTAATAAAATTTCAATCTTAACCCGTGGTTCATTACCTATATACACGATTTGTTCTACAAGTTTTCGGTAGAACTTAGAATCACTACAAGATATATTTTTTCATATTAATTCTTACTATACATGGACCTAACCAGTATCAGTTTTGTAAAATCAGTTTAGTTAGCCAGTTGTATATATATATTTTTTTAATTATATTATTTTCTAAATCTAATACAGAATTTTTCATTTGAATTTTCTTTTCATATTTTCCTCTTACATTTTTTTTTGTATTTTTTTTTATACCATCTGATATGGAAAACTCCTCTTATATATTATGAATTCGTTTTACACTTCAGTTTTGATTTCATGTTCTCTTATATATAGGTATTTAATGTTGATTATGTATATATTTTTTTACATATTTCATTACATAAGACCACAATATTTAGTATATGTACTTTGTACTCTGATACTCTGATGCTTTTACATATACTTCTACTAACTTATATATAATAAGTATATATGTAAGTATATAAGATCATATACAGTAAAAAAAAAACTAATGGTAAATTTTATGCCAACTTCAGGTGTTATTGAACTTTTTTTTTTTAATTTTTCCTTTGTTTCTTTTTCATTCTTCTTCTGGTTATTTTGATTTCTGTTTTTTTTTTATCTATTTTCTCATATCATTCTTCTCCTATTCTTTGTTATTGTTATGACTACGTCAGAATCTTTTGGTTTTTTTAGAATCTGTTTTTTTTTCATTTCTCATTTCATTTCAAATATCACAGAACTCAGAACACCATAGAGTATAGACTATAATGAATTGGGCGGCGACGGGCGGGAAGAGGCTACAAAAAAACGAAATTTAAAAATACGAAAAGTAAAACAAAAAGTACTTACAATATAGTTATTATTATACCCAAAAAAAAAAAATGATAGTTATAAAATAGTTATTAAAAGTAGTAGTTAGTCAGTGACCTCTTTTGGAATTAAAACAAAAAAAAAAACAGTATTAGAAAAGAATTTTTACTTTTTAAATTAGAAATGAATTTCAATTAAAACCACAAATTTGGGTATACTTTTACCCATATTTGTTCCAAAATCGTGTGGTATATTGGATGATTTTTTTTTTTAAATTTTGAGTACATAGACTTACATGTACTTATAAAAGGCGGTTAGCATCAAAAAGATGGTGTTGAAAAATGAATAAAAACAAAGTTTTTTAATTGAATTTGATGGAAAGAATGGAATTTGACGACATCCGGAATTTAGTTTGAAAACTTTTAAATTATTTTGTATTATATTTTGTATCTACAAATTTGTTTTAGAAGTTAATTTTCAAGTTAATTTAAAGTCAATAAACTAAAATATGAGTACATACATCCTGTCTTTTTTGTTTTACCATGTATTAAATATTTATTTTGTAATTAACTAGATAATAACTCTTATTTTAATTGTAACTCTTATTCTTTTAATGAATTTCCTTACAAAATAATAAAAATTTTCCAATACATATTAAATTTCCTATATTATTAAAATTTTTTACAAAATAACGGTAAAATCCCAATTTAATTAAATATTGAAGTATATTATTGAAAATCAAATGGGGAAATTATGTATTTTTAGTTTGGTATTTCAAGGAAGTAAATTAAATTTAAATTGTTTTTATATGTATGTGTAAATGGAGTAGAAGGGGGAGAATGTAACAATGATTTTATTTTGACTACTTACGTATAGAAATTTGAAAATATTAAAAAATTTTAACTATACCTATTAACCTCGACTAATTCTGGTTATTAGTTCTGGATTTTTAATCATGAGTTTTAAATTAAACTTTATATTTTAGAGTTCTTTAAACTTTGATTTTACAATATTTTTTTTAAACTTAACAAAAAAAAAAATTCAAAAAATTTAACGCATTGCCTGATGTGGTTGCAAATTTTTATTTACATGGCTTATTAAACGAATGGGTAATGAATATTAAACAAAATTTGCACTTAAAAAACTAATATTACTCTTACGAATACTATATAGTGTTATCGCAGCAATCAATTATCACTATAGTCAGTAATATGCCCTACTATTTTTATAATTTTTAATAGCCATGGCTTGTTGAATTGTGGGTAATGAATTTTAAATAAAATTTATTATTATTAGAAAAGTAGTATTACAATGAATTCATTCATATTTATACCAATTATTTGTCAATTAGTGCTAAATTGAATAATGTTGATTTACTCAAGAAGTTCGAATTATAACTTGAAAGTTAGTCCCGTCATAGCCTTCCTTAAATTGATTTTAATCTTCTGTAATCTGTGCATATTTACAGAGAAGTTCTCTTAATTCATTTTAAATATGTACTTCACAGTTCTATTTTGCAGAGTTCAAATATAAATATAAATGAATTACTTGGATAAGTTTTAAAGATATAAAAAAGTAATCCATATTCCAATATACAATTCCATCATCCCATTTAAAAAAATACAATTAACAAATTTCCAGTTTATTGACTTATAAATTGGAATTATATTATAAACTTCTGATTATTAAATTGAAGTAGATAAATCAACATAGTTAAATTTGATTATCTATACAATATTCTATTATTTCTTTTTTTTATTATTAACCACTTTTCATTCATCTTTTTGCACAAAATTTACAATTTTACCATTTAAACAAACGAGACACTTTATATAAATTTGAACTTCAAACAGAGAGTTTAATCCGAATTATAATAATTCCTTCTCTATAATAGTAAAAAAAAAATTTTTTTAGCTTAAGGGCTTCACTTTAAAAAATTAACCAACAAAATACAAGATAACTCCTTAAATTTTCTTTGTATTTGTAATAAAATATCGCCTCCAGAATTGATAAAATATAAAAAAATTTGATTCTTCTGTTAATTTGTTATTTGAATGATATTTTTTCCCCTCAATGCTTTTTTTAGTGAACCTCTTTTCCTGTTGTTTATATTTTATATCAATTTTCATTCAAAAAATTTTTCCCCAATTATTTTCAATTTTCTATTCAAAGTAAATCGCCTGAATCTGATTTTAAAAACCGCACTATTTTTTTTTACCAATCAAATATACAATTTATAACTTTGCCTTTAAAAATTTGTCTTTCGAATTCATTTTATATAAAGTCGAAGCATTGAATGGGTGCGATGATTGCATATATTTGTGGAAGTGGAAGTGGGAAGTTAGGGAAGTGTAAATGGGAAGTTAAGGGAATTATAGAAAACAATTATTAACTATATTATACTAAAAATTGAACAACTGTAGATATCCCCATTAGGAAAATTTATGAATGAGAGAGATGCAAGAGGATTTTTGATTGCATTGATCTTCTTTTCCACTTAAATTATAAAAACCAAAAAAAAAAACTAAAAAGAGTTTTCAATCCATTTATCTGCTTAACTAGGAAGGGGAATTCCTCGAAGCATTTCTGTATCTGCCTATAAGGAAGAAGAAGCATTGAGGAATAAGTAAATTCAGTTTATTTTCAATAATTTTATATAATTTTAACATTTTTATGAAATTAATTTTATTTGATATTTTATTTGAATTTGCCTTCAAGGCGAATAAGTAAATCCTCCAATCATCAAAATAGAAGAAGACACAAGTAATCGTTAATATTGTTTTGTTCTATAACTTTTATCTTCTATCTTCTTCTAACAAATTGTTCTCAATTCAATTGATTTGATTTAAAACTTAATGCACTTTGGATTTTTTTTTTTTTTTGTATTTAAATTGCATTGAAGTACTAAAGATGGAAAATCTTTAGAGTAACAGAAGTAATGGAGGAAAATCGATGAGATTATAACGTTAATTGAGGGATTTAAGAAAAAGACAAAAAAAAATGTTGTATAGAAGAAGTTGAATTGCAATTGCAATTGAATTGGAAAAACCAAAAAAAAAAAAGTTTTATGAGTTCTGAGATTGAATATAGAAGAGGGGATAATAATAATAAAGTAGGCGAATTTTATTTTGATAAGTAATAGGTTGGTAAAAAAAAAAATATAAAGCAATGTTTTAAAGTGGTCTCGTTAAATATTTGGGGGGTCTATTAAATAAAGAGTGAATTAAATTCAATTCAACTCAAATTCACTAAAAGGTTACGGTGTTTTTATATATTAAAAAAAGGTCACAGCGTTGAATGAAATTGCATTTAATTTTGTAAGAATGTTAGTAAAAATAAGATAAGTTAAGTGAGAAATGGGGTTGCCTTGATACGTAATCAATAAATTCAAAAAATTTTTTGTAAAAACATCGAGCTTTGACCTCAAATCGATTAATTTTGATTTAAAACCAAAATTCGATTATTCTTTTAAGTCGAATAACTGTTCAATTAGTCAACATATTTAATTTCCCTCCTATTTAAGTCGATTAACTGTTCTTTAAGTCGAACAACTTTTCTTTAAGTCGAATAACTGTTCTTTAAGTCGAATAACTGAATAAAATCTAAAGAAATAAGTCGAATAACTGTTCAATTAGTCAATATATTTAATTTCCCTTCTATTTAAGTCGAATAAGTGTTCGTTAAGTCGAATAACTGAATAAAATCTAAAGAAATAAAATCTTTTAAGTCGAATAACTGTTCAAATAGTTAACATATTTAATTTCCCTTCTATTTAAGTCGAATAACTGTTCTTTAAGTCGAATAACTGAATAAAAGCTAAAGAAATAAGTCGAATAACTGTCCAATTAGTCAACATATTTAATTTCCCTCCTATTTAATTTTTACCCCTCCTGGTTTTTTTTTAATCAAACAAATATATTTGATAAGATTAACCTTATTTCTTAATTTTAATATGGGTTATCAGATATCACTTATCAGTCTGTTACGTAGTCCCGTTTTTGAAATTTTTTAGTAAACCAATTTACTTATTATATATATATTAAAGTATTCGTAGGTTTGTTTTTTATGGGAATTGGGAAGTAAATAATTTAATCAAAATTTGATAAGATTTAATTAATTGAATGATAAGTTTTAATTAAATTATGATTATTTAATCTATTTGACAAATTTCGCAATTTTTAAGTATTCAATATTAAAAATTTATTTTACACAATAATTTGTGCCGACATTTCTGAAGTCAATTAATTTTTTTTTAAATTACAAAAGATTTGGGAAATCCAAATTTAACTAAAGGTGGGTCGTTTTTTGGTGCCTTAGTGGTAGATAATCTTTATTATAGAATTGTTTTAAAAGTTGTTCTAGGATTCTGTTTAAAAAAGTCTTCATACTTTTATTAATCATCAATGAATCTGTGATTTATTTAAGTTGCTTAATAGAATTTGATATTTTGGTAAAACTTCGTGATTGTCGATAAGTGACGTAATGATTATAGTGATAAGTCAAATTATTTCTTCAATTTGAATGTAATTTTTAGAGGAAATTCATAAGATCATATAAATGTTGAAAAAAAATTACAAAATCCAATAAGTATTTTAATTAAAGATTTGAAACATTGAACTCAACTAGATTTTATTCAAAGTCATTTTTATAATAAAAGTATATTGAATTTTTTTATTTTAATTTGAATTCAAAAATTTTCCATAATTTTTTATAAACATTTATTTATAAATTCAAATTCTATTTTCTTTTTAAGTTCTTAAGATTGAGATGAGAAATTGTATTACAGATTCCTTTACTTAGGTACTATGGCAATTAATTAAAAATCCAATTTTTCGATCTAAAAATTATTAAAAGAATATTGCCGAATATCAAGTCGTGACTTTAAAATTCGATAAAGAACAAAATTCATGCAAATATTATCCATATTAAAATTCATATTTAATTGTAATATAATTTTCTAATATTTCATAATTTTTTTTTTGGAACTTATTAGGTTTTATTCTAGGCATGAGGTAAAGAGGGGTTAGGATTATAATGTATTGCGAGTATGATTGAATAATCTATATAAGTACCTTTATCAATTATCTAACCCACGCTTTATTTAATTTTAATTGTTTTTTTTTTATTGTAAAATCCCATATTTTATAAGATGTGAGTATATATGTATTTTTTTCTTAGGTAATCTTCTATTTATTAGAATATATATACCTATTAGAACTAAGGATAACTTATTTGATCATGATCGTAACCTTCGTGACTTCCAATTTTTTTTGCTTGGATGATTCCTAAATTTTATATTTGATGACATGCAATATTTTAGATTTTTGTTTTTCTTAAAAAATCCAAAAAAAAAAAAGTGTAGTGTATAAAAAAATAATATCTATAGCATTATACTGTTTCCGTTTTTAACACTTTTGATTATGATCAGTATTAAAAATAAAATATTAAGTTTGAAAAAAAGAAGCGATCAAAGCAAAGCGTTCAAAGCGAAGCGATCAAAGCAAAGCGATCAAAGCAAAGCGATCAAAGCAAAGCGATCAAAGCAAAGCAATTAAAGCGAAGCAATCAAAATTCGAGCGATTTTTTTAACAATTAATTGAGCTTCGATTGCTAATTTTGTGACCCGATTATTATATTTAATTTAAATCTGTAAGATACAATTATTAGTGGAATAATGAAATGGACTGATATATACAACTCATGTATGGGCTTAGAATTATGATGATGATGTTAATTTTAATATTTCTATTGCTGTAAAACTACTTTATATATCTATTAAGACCTAATATGAAATTTACATAAGTAATTTCCCTTTCCCTTCATCAAGATTGTCTTTATTATTATATTAGATAATTAGTTGTTCGCCTACTGCCACTTCTGAGGACCCTTCACGATCCTTTTATATTTTATAAGTTATAAATCCATGTAGCTTCCTTTTGCATTGAAATAAATTTTATAATATTGAAAAAGATTTTTATAGAAATTTAATTCTTAAATTCTAAATGAAATAAATAAAAAATTTCAAGATATTTTAAATTGTATTTAAATTTTACAACTGATAAATATTGTTCTTAGTAAATTCTTTCAAAAAATATTTAAGTATCTAAGTACTTACTGCCTTCCCATTTATTTAGAAAATAAATATTTTTCTAATATATTAATATATAATAATAAATTATATACTTTCTCTTTCTATTCTTATATATATTTAAGAACTAATACAATATAGTATACAATAGTTACCATGGATTTTAATAAAATAATAATAATGGTAATAAATACCTTGTTTTTAAAGATTAAAAGTAATTTTACTTTATTTGTATATATATATATCTATATATATATATATATATATATATATATATATATATATATATATATATATATATATAAGTACACATATATATTCAATTTTTTTTTTCAATTTATTTGTTTAATATTGTGTTTTATTACTGCCATAACTACTTTACAATTCTTATTTGGAGTTAGGTCTATTATCTATATAGAATGGATTTTTATATATCTTATATATATGTATCTATAAGATATTTATATCCTTATTATATCCATATACAAAACAAAAAAAACTTTAATATCTATTTCAAGGTTACTTTAATCTAAAAAATGAGATATATATAGAAGAAAAAAGTATCTTAAGATAATTTATTTGAAAGTAAATCTACAATATTTTCAAAATATACAAACACACAATATATTTATGTGTATACAAGACAAAAAAAGGATACCCTTTTCAAAATAAAAAATCTTGTTGTACTAAGTATCTTTTATTTTTTTTTGTGTATAGATAAGGATTTCCTTAAGATTTGGGAAGGTAATGGTTTTAATAAAAATTAGTAGTTTGGTAGGAGTAGGTGAATTTAGTATGTGGTTACTTATGAATTAATATTATCAGTGGTAGTGTTGGTGATTATTATTTTCTTTTTAATAAGTATAGAATTAAAATTCTAAGAAAAGATTTAGGAAAATTTTAGAAAAAGAAGAATTGGAAAAAGAAATAAAAATCTGAAAAATATATTTAAAAAAAAAAATACCTTTCTTGATTTATGAGATATTATACGATTATTATTATTGAATATAAGTGTTATATACATAAATTTTAATAAAATTAATGGTTTTGGGGAACTTTTTAAATATAAAAATATGAAAATAACGAAATCAATAACCATTAGCTTTTAAATTTTGGGGGAAAATTTAATTATATATTAAATTTAATAAGGTTTTTTAACTTTAAAATTTGTCTTAAATAAGAATTTAATAATTTAATTTGCATTAAAATATAGAGAATTAAGTTATTAATTTAAAGTAAAATATCTTAGTTAAAAATCCGAGTTTTATTTTTAATATATGGGTTTAAAATGTCTTTTATGACACTTTGAGAACTTCTGAAGACATAAACTTTTAGTTTGAGTGGGAGTTTAAGTTAAATAGAAGGTTAAGGAAAATCTGTATTAAAAATCTAATTTTGTTATAATGATCCTAAATTCCATCAAAATACTTATTGAAATAAAATCATCCCCCTCACCTGCGCTCACGTACACGTCACGATGGCAGAGGCAGTAGCTCTCATTTCTTAAAGAGAAGTTCAAAGAGGGTTGTGATGGATAAGTTTAAGACAGGGGTTCAAAATTGTGGTTTATTAAAATTGAATTAAATTTGTTTAGTAAAGGATGGATTAAAATATCGAAAATTATCAATTAAAGCTTTATGGAACTCCTTTGGTTTGCATGAGAACTATTAGAATTTTGAATCCATATATATACCTTTTTTAAAACCAAAAGTTTTTACTGGACCTTAAATACAAATTTTCTAGAGTAAGGTTTAGGAGAGGATTCTTTGATAATTAGAATACCATAGTTTTAAAAATTTTAAGTATAGCACATTTAATCCGTTATTCTCCAATTTTCATTTGATTCACGTAGCGCTTCTACATTTTTTAACTTATTTCTAGCGCAATAGTTCAATTAAAAATCGATTATTTAAAAATAACTTAAATATTCAAAACAAATAAAATTACTTCCTTTTAAATTTTAAAAAACCTTGGAAGTTTAAAAAAATTTAAGGAATTCCGTGAATTATATCCGAATTAATCCTTAATTTCCTTAAATAATTAAAAAAACAAAAAGGAAATCAATTCCTTGGAAATTATAATCAGTTTTTTTTTTACAATATTTATTTTAATTTCTATTTTTATATTGGGACCCAAAAATTTAAATTTAATTTTTTTGAAAAAAGTTTCCTCTAATCCTTATTTTTAGACCCCAAACTTATTTTGTAGATTTTTTAAACATGTTTAATTTCCATTTAAAATCTATTAAAAGTAACAATCGATTGGTAATTTTTATTTTACATGGAAATTTTTTATAAAATTAATCAAAAAAGTTTTGTTTTTGTATTTTTCGTCCTTTTTTTGTTAAATTAAAAAAAAAAAAACAAAAAAAAATCCTTTTAATTCTTGTCGGATTTTAAGTTTTTCAATTTAATTCAGTTTTTGTTTTTTAAAAACTCGATTTAAAAATATTAATTTAAAATTTGTATTTTTTTTTTTTTTTGTTTTTGGGTCTATCCTGTAATTTTAGTCCTGCACTCTATACAGGACTATATTTTGTTATACATACATATATACATCCTTATATTTCCAATATATATATATATACATATTTTTAATTTGCTAATTAATTTTTTTAATCAAAACGACCAACCAACCGACCCATCGATTGTGGTTTTTTTTTTTAAAATGTTAAAAAATTATGAGTCAGTGTGTGTATGTGTTTGTGTGAGAAAGAGAAAGGAAATTATGTTGAAAGTCTGTTTTTTAAGTTAAGTAATTTGATTTTTTTTTTTTTGCTTTGTTTTTTTTTTTTAATCCTGAACGGTTGGTCGGTCATGTTATTATAGAATTTTCATCCATTATTATTATATTGTAGAGGGAACTTTTGTTTTATTATTTTTTTTTTATTTTTTTTATTATTAAAAAGTTTTTCTTAAATTTCCATGTTTTTGTTGTTGTATTTTTGTTAGGAAAAACTTTTTATTCATTTTCCTAGAAATCCACTTAATGTTTTTCTATTTTTTTTTTAATTAAAACGAAAAATTTTCAACGCGGTTAATTGTTTGTGTCATTACATTAGAAAAAAAAATGAAAAACATTACGGAAATTATCTTTCTTGTACGTTTTTCATTTTCTTAATTTTTTTCTCCTATCAAGGAATTGAAAAAATGTCCCATAGGTTGTTGTCATTAACTTGTAGCTTCTCATTTTTCTTCTAAAATTCTTTGAGATTATCGGAAAGGAAGGAGATCCTAAAGATTTTAAGGATTTTTTGAAATAAAATTAATATTTCGATCTTAGGTATCAATTTATGATAACGTTTGAGTCCTGCGAGATTCCTTCGAGATTTTAATTTAAAAGTTTCGTAATCCTTGGACTTATATCAATATTAGAGGGAAGGTTCAGTTCGTTGAGGAAAGTTTTAAGAAATAAAAAATGTATTAATATCCAGGACTTGATCTTTTGAAATCAATTCAGAATTCTTGAGAGTCCTTGTAGGTTTGAGCTGTAATGTTTCTGCATCAAAATCCTTTGATTTATATCCAAATTCGGGACCTTAAATTCAGTTCTTTAGAGGAACTTTTGAAAAATTAAAAATGTTTTTATATACAAGACTTAATGAACCTATTTCTGCGTTCCCACGCGAATGAATGTGATTATGAACCTTTGGTCTTCTCTCCAAACTTTGAGTTTAGTTGTCTTCAGGTACGTAAGGAAGATTTGAGTAATATTAGACATTGTCATCAAAAAATATGTTATATAGCAATTGTTGAATGACACTTTAAATTTCTGTGAGCTTCTGCAGTATAAAAGCCTGTCAATAAAGAGGATCTACTATTAGTTTTCCCCCTAATCTTATTTACTGATTTCACTGAAGTCCTTGACTAGAACTCGCTGTTGGAATAAAATCTTAAATAATATTAAAGAAAATTTCCAAATATACACACACACACACTTTATCAATAATAATCAAATCAATGACAATTTTTGTTTTATCATTATTTTTCCTAAATAGACCTTCTAATATAATCTCCTTCTAGCTGAGAGCCTAGGTGGTATTTTTAAAAAATAAAGGTATTAAAAAAAAAAAATTAACTTTTCTAAATAAAATATATAAAGTAGATGAAAGATGATGTTTTTTTAAATGACTGTATGTGGCGAGACGCAATTTTCTATTAAAATTTTTTTTTTTATTTATATTATTGTTTTCCATCTCATTTTCTCTTTCTATTTGTTTTCTCTCTCTCTCTCCTTTTTTTTTGTTTTTTCTTCTAATGTTCATTTCTTTAATGGATTTTCAAGTGCTTCAAGGATAATTAGCTACACGTTACATAAATTTTTACTAAGTTTAACTGTTGTTATATACTGTATTTTGAATCCTGTTTTTTTTATTTTTTTTATTTTTGTTGTTGTGATTCTTCCAGTTGCTGGTGATGTTGTTAGTGCCTCTGACTTGATTTGAAAGTGTCTAGGAAAAAAGGACGATATTTAAAAGAATAAAAAGATAATTAAAAAAAAAGTAATAATAATAATGATAAGAACATCAGAAACATTTAAGATGAGGAAAAAAAAAAAGTTGAACAAAAGTTAAATTTGAAGGAAAAGTTGAGGAAAAGTGAAGGAAAAGTTGAGGAACACAGCACAGAAAAAAAAAAATAGAAAATGATGATTAAATAAAATTAAAAAATGTTTAATGAGAAATGAAAACAAGAACACAAAAGATCGATCCAACGAAATATATATATATATATGTAATTCTTAACGAAGTTTTATAAGATAAATTATAATCGCTTAAGGGTGACAAATTGAGATTGCGTTATGTCTTGAGTTGTTGTTGTTTTACTTCTTTTTCCATTTTCCATTTTTTGACTAGAAAATAAAATTACCTGAAAATTTGTGATTTATGAATATACCGTTATTTTTTTTTTTCTTTTTAAGTTTTTCTTTTAATTTTTTATGTTGTTATTACAAAGGAGGAAATCAGGGGCGCAGCAACACAGAAGAAGTAAATTTTGTAAGAACATTAGAAAATTATCAATGAAAATTGGTTTTTAGATGACATTGATGGGTGGGAATTTAAAAACCAAATTTTAATTCTGGTTTTTTTTTTGTTGGAAACAGGAAAATTTTATCTTAAATGGAAATTTTGAAAAATACTTAGAGAAAGAGAGAGAAAGAGAAATAGAGTAGGGGAATAAATTTCGCTAAAAGCATTTTCGTTCAAGTTGATTAAGTTACATTTAATGGTATTTAAATATATATATATATATATATATATATATATATGTATATTTAGAAATGATTTTTTTAAGTTTTTTTTCAATTTTATGTAATTTTACGTTTTTTTTCTTTTTTAGATGTGGTCTTTAAAAAAAATTCAATTATAAAACGCAATTTAAAATTAAATTTGATTTGTAAAAAAGATCCTTCAAAAAAAAAAAAAAAATTATTAAATTTTCCATTTTCGCGGATAAAAAAAAACTTAAAAACTCAATTTATTTAAAGGAAAATTTTTTTTTATTTTGAATTTACATAAAAATTGCGTTTTTCAAATGTTTTTTTGTATCATTTGGGGTATTTCAATTGGGGTATTTCATTGGGGTATTCCACTGGGGTATTTCAATGGGGTATTTCATTGGGATATTTGGAATTTTTGCAACATTTTTATTGGTTTTTCTTATTAAATTTTCAAATTAAATTCATTATTTTTATATATTACATAATAAATAGTCTTTTTCTGTAATATATAATATATATATTTATATAAGTATATAACAATTTGATATAAAATATACTTATAACATAAATTTTGAATTATAATTGAAATATATAAGTCAAATTCAAATCTATATCAGGAAAATAAAAGTACTACATGTATATATATATATATATATACATATATATATAAGTTTAGGAAGGAAATTGTTTGTTAGATTTATTAGTGATTGTATATTGAAATTTTCATGACTGATTTGATTGCTTGCCTATACATTAACATATATATATATATATATATATATATTGCATACTCTTTATTATAAAATAATTTTTATATGTCTATACATAAACATTTTCGAATTTTAGTCTGAATCCGTTTTATATTAGAAATGAAATGAAAAATTTTATATTTTCATGTTTTAAATGCATTTTCATTTTGATATTTTGATTGTATTATTGTTTTTTTTTCTAGACATTTAGATGAAAATGCATTTGTATAAAATAGAAAAGCTAAAAATGCACGCGATATTTTCTATTTCATTTTTTTTTATTATGTAGGAAAAAGTAGAAATAAGAAAAAAATAAAATAAAACTTGGTTTTTTATTTTATTATTTTGAATTTTGTTCTGACATTGGTATTGATTGGAATTTTCATTTTTATAAATTGCATTAGTTCTCTATTTTAGTTTCCTGTTGCATTTGGAAAACTTTTTCCAAAAATGTCCTGCAAAGGAAATCAATGGGAAAAGTTTCAATTTCTTTAATTTGAAGTTGAAATATTGAGAAATGTATAAGTTAAATAAGAATTGATATGTGCAATTTTAAATTTAAAGGAGGGAGAGGGGGGAAATTATCTTGATTTGTGAAAATTATTGTAATTGGGGAAAACAGGAAATTAATGTCAATATTAACATAATTTTGTGAAGTATGTTGGAAAAGTTTGAAATTTTCTTGATAATTTTTAGTAAAACGTTTGAAAATTTGTAACAACCAATGTCTGCCGAATACCATTTAATAAGTAATTCATTATTTATATATTTAATGCTCAATTTTGGAATATTTCGAAATTTGAACTAACATTGATGGATTAGTACATTTTAAATCCTTTGATGATCCAATTTTATCCTGCAAAAGCTTCTAAGAGTGAGGGTCTTAGGCACATTCATATATTTGTGGTTTCTAAATGTTTTAATGATTTCAATTTTCCCTCCTAGTACATTGGAACCCATATAGCCACTGCAGTTTTAAAATACATTTGACAACGTTCTAGGATAGGAATTCTTTACACACGTGTATTCGAATAATGTTCAAAAAATGGGTAAAGAACTTTAAAGAATGAAGAATTGAAAATAATACTAAAAAGAATCTCTTGTTGAAAATTGCATTTTGTAAAATAGACCCCACAACACAATGAATTAGTTACAATAATTAGTTTTAAACCATGTACGAACCTCCATTTTAGAAATTTGAAGCCTCTTTCAGGTTAGAATAGAATTGTTTGAAAGGATTCTAAGAAAGAAAAAATATCCAAGAGAAAAATACACTTTACTTTATTTTCATTCCAATGACGTCAACCTGCATATTTTTTTTTGTAAATCATTTCTAATTTGTTAAAAAATTTCCAAAAAAACAAAATAAAAGCAAACCCTTAAACATAACCAAACATTCTCGTCCTTTTCAAATAAAAATTTATTCATCCTTTTTTAATCCTTTTTAAAAACTTATTTTCAACAACGATCACGTATATCACAATTGGATTGTAGGTCAGACTTACACAAATATAAAACTAATGTACTTAACTTCCAATTTTACAATTCTACAATTTCCATTTTTTTTTTAATTTATATACGATTTGACATCAACTTCTTCTTCAATATTTCTAAAAAAAAAAATTGGAAACTTTTAACCTAGTAACGAATACCAAAACGAATACGATTACAACTAAAAATAAAAATAGGAAGTAACCAATCAAAATAGTATTTTATATTAGAATGGAACTATGAACATTATTTTGTGTTTTTTTTTTTTTTATTATGAAAATTTGACAATTTTTTTTTTGAAAAACAATTTTCCTTCATTTTCCCTCTTGTAACGGTTTTTCCTGCATTCCACTTAGATCGAAAAATGTTATTAAGGATTTAGAATTAAAATGAAAAATTGATACATTAAAGATGCAATTTATATAACAGTAATAGGTTATTTTTTTATATATGTAGAGTATGTATATATATATATATATATATATATATATATTGCTTTCTAGAATGAAAAATTTAATAAAATATGGTAAACGATTTTTTAGAACATGAAAAACAATTTTATAGTTGTATACACATTTTTTTATTAGAATTCTATTAATATTAGAAAATGTTTTTTTATTTTACATTTTTTTTATTGAATTTTTAAAAATGCATATTTTGTTGGAACTGGGGAAATTAGACCAAATGAAATAAAATTGAATTTGTTTGAATTCGAATTATTAATGCTTTTTACTTATACGGAATTTTATTGAAACGAAAATCTTCTGTGAGTTATAAATTTGAATCAAAATCTAAATTTGATCAAAACTTTAAAATTCGGTATTTTAGCTTTATTTTACCCTTGAAGGTGAATTTATCATTGATTATTAATACAATTTCACAAATTTTTTGGATAAATTTAACTCTACCTCACAAAACTTACATCCTTTTAAAACTAACGTTAATGGAATAAAATTTTTAATATACCTGTGCATGTACAGTGTGGTTTCAAGGACAAAGACATAAAATGATTTTTGGAAAGCTAGAGAATTGAGAAATTTAGGATTAGAATTAGAATAATTTAGAATAAAATTGAAAAATCTTTAAAGGAAAATGTTCTTACTTTTATTTTAAACCCAATTAAATTGTGGCAAATTTGTATTATGAAGTTTAGGGAATAAATCGAAGGGGTAAGGTTTCCATTAGCACAATTCTCAGGTGACAAAAGAGTTGACCCTTAGAGACATTCTCATACCATATTTGGAGGTTCTGTTTTCATTGGTTTCGGAATTATGCTCGTTTAGCTTGAATTCGATCAAAAGCTTCTGGGATCCCGCGGGTTGCCCTACATCAACTGTTTTAAATGTATAGGGATGAAAATTAAAATCGATTTGACTTTTTTATATTAAGTCATTTTATAATACATTTTAATAATATTTAGGAGTTATATCAGTAATCTCGTATTTTTATTTACAAGTTCTATAACCAGTTTAATTGTTAGCTTTATTGGGACATATTTAAAACGGGTTTCAAAGCTATATATTTTATGACTATTAGTCAAAATTGGCCGAATCGGATTTATTTGTAAAGATTTAATATAAAACTGGAATAATTTCAAATATAACTAAAATTTAGGTAACTTTAGGTACCTTTTTATTAAATTTCAACTTCATTCTGCACTTGTTAACCCTTATTCCGCAAATTCAGTGGAAATATGACGTCTTAACTCTACTAAGTATTGAAAATTTAAATTTCATTAATTTACTTCAATACTTTTCAAACTTACCTAAAGATTCATAAAATACAAACATACTTAATATTTGATAAAAAAATTTCCTCAAATATTTTTTTTACCTCTAAGAAAATATTTTTTTTATGAGATTTTAATTTAAAAAAAAAAATATTCTACTAAAAAATTCATTTTATTTTAAGGCAATATTATTAAGTAATATAAATTTTTTTTTTGAAAAAAATTTCTTTATTTTTCTAGTTGGTTAAAAACTCATTGTAGGGCCTCCGGCCTTAAGCCATTCTATTGTCTTCTATTTCTTCAAAAAAAAATTCTGAAATAAAAAACAAAAAAGTTTTTTCTTGTTAAATTTATATAAAAAGTGTGTTGGAGCCTACTGATGAAATGTATATATATATACATTACATAAATATATATTTCAACACACATATGGTTCCACAAAAAAAAACAATATTTTTTTATACCATATGTTAAATATTTTGAGATATGTTTGAAAGAAAATTAAGTTTAAGATATATATATGTATATACATATACATACTTTTTTTTTCAATTAAACACACACAATATGAGAAAAAAGTTCTTGAGGAATAAAAAAAAAAACAACAAATTGTGTAGAAAGATATACACTTGAGTATTCACTCAAATATATTTTACAAAGCCTTACAAAGTTGAGTATATAAAAAATTTCAAAATAAAAAAAAAATTGATATTCTTCTATAATTCCTTGGAGCTATAACATAAAAAAAACAAGAAAAAATAAGAAAAGAATGTGA
Source organism: Dolichopus griseipennis (assembly GCA_963082915.1). Taxonomy (NCBI): domain Eukaryota; kingdom Metazoa; phylum Arthropoda; class Insecta; order Diptera; family Dolichopodidae; genus Dolichopus; species Dolichopus griseipennis. The sequence continues at coordinate 33,649,143 of OY720442.1, read as the reverse complement.
GAAACAATAAGAAAAAAAAATCTAAGCTCCTGTACAAATTATCTGGCTTCTTTTTTTTTATTGTGTATATGTATGTATGTATATGTACATTATATGGTTCCTTAAATTTTTGAATTTTATTAAAAAATTTGTATTTTCAAAAGTAAAATTCCTTTCATTGCTAGAAATTTTTTTTATTCTACCTTGATATATATATGACCCATCCCTGCCACATCCTTACCACATTCAAAGTATGAGGCTTTAACCAGAGAACAAGGAAGAATCTAATGTATGTAGTAAAACAGAACCAGGGGAAGAAAACTGAAAGAAACATAAAGAATGTATACTTTCTTATGGTTAAATATGCATATACATGTAGCATACCTATATACATACTCACCAGGGTTGCCAACTTTTGCAAATTTTTCTAATCAAAAACTAAAAATTTGAGATTATTTTATTGGATAATACGTAATACACTAAAGTTCGATTAGTCAAAGATCTTCCAGTATACGAAAGCCATTATAAGTATCAAGAGTTGCCATCTTTTACAAATGTCTCTGAACGATCAAATTAAAAAGCTTAGAAGTTATAGGTATATTGTTACTTTATTGAACAATACATATTTACATAAATATAGAGTTGTCAAAGGATTTTAAGTGTACGAAAAGCCTTTATATGTCACTTGGGTTTGGGCCTTTTTAAATTAACTTGACATAAAAATGTTTTTATTTTTTAAATCACGAATTATTAAAACTAGTTTGTTTTTTCACATTTTTCACTTCTCCGAAACTTAAAAACATAAGCCCACAATTAATTGTATGTTAACAATTGTATGTTAACAAAGTTTATGTACTTTACTTATTACTTAATGACATATAATATATCAAATGTCAAAAAATACAAAGGTCTCAAAAAATATTTTAAATGTATCAATTAAATCTTTAAAAATAATAAGCATTATCGGGAAATATTATTAATCATGCCAACTTTGTCAAAAAGACAGCCCTCAAAAAGTACAAATACTTAAAACGAGAACAGTCCTCGGGAAAAGAACCCGAGTGGAAACCCTGTTACCTACATACACATATTGTACATATTTTGTGTTTAATAAAAAATTAACCTAAAAAAAAAAAATAACTTTTAAGTACGCGAATATTTTTCCATGTTTTTCTTCTGGTTTTGTGTTTTTCTACTGTGTGTGTGTGTTTGTGTAAGAATTTGCATATACGAAAAAATATTTTCTTTTTCTTACTTTTTTTTTGTTTTTTTCTACGTATGTTCCCTAAGGAAAATTGGAATATATGATTAGAAAAAAAAAAAATTCGAAATTTGAAAAAAATTTATTCGTTAAAATTCTAAACAACTCACAAGAAAAAGAAAATATGAAAATTATATACTTACTTTCTTTTCTTTTCTTATATTTTAAATTTATAAATTTTTAAATAGATTTTTGTTTATTTATTTTTTTTTTTTATATGGTTTTCAACAAAAATTTTCCGAATTTTTTTTTTATTAAATTTTCCAAGTTTCACGAAAAGATATTTGAGAAATAAAATTTCTTAAAATGTACATGTATATTTAAGATAAACTTGATTTTCAATTTTAAATATACGAAACGCACGTATACTATGGAGCAATATTTGAGAATATTGGGTGATACCTCTGTGTGATATAGGTCTCTTGAGTTTTGGTTAAAAAACTCAGATTGGAAGTTAAAGAAAGCTTTGAAACTAATTAAAATTTAATTAAGATTTTGAGAACATTTGATCTTTTAAGGGTATCTGCATTATTCGAAAATTTTTATCTAACTTCTTGATAATTGAGGCCTTCGAAAAATGGTCGTGAATGCCATCACTAGCAATTTCCAAAAAATATTCAAAAACTAAGATATAAGTATTATAAGTATTTTAAATTTATTAATTTTAATTTTTTTCATATTGGAATTTCCTTTGCGTAAAAAATGCTCATGAGAGTACAAGATTTAGTACTTGGGACTTAGATTGTTAAAACACTAAGTACAAATTAATAGGAATATGAAATTCTGCAGGAAAAATATTTAAGAAGCTCTGGGTAAAAACTCCTAAGTACCCACCTCTACCAACGAATTTTCTAGTTAATAAGTTCAAAAGACATGGAAACAAACATAAAATGCTCTGTTGTTCCTTTATATAGTACAAAAAAACCATTAATTTACTTTTCGCAGACCTATTACTTACTTCAAATTGTTTTTGATACAATCGTTTACAATCAATCCGCTTCTCAGGGCGGCAGCCTCTCATTACTAAAAATCAATCCAAAATACGATATTAGTTAGTGAACTCGATTTAATTAATCGGCATGTTCAAAAAATAGGATATTGATTTGTCGAAAGATCTGCCATAACGCTCAAGAGGTAGTTCTAAATTTAAAATGATTTGAATTTTTTTAACGGAGCTGTAAGTTTATTAATTGTGCGCCTTAACTTTTAATAAGTATTATTTGATAATCTAAGGTATTTTGAAAGTATTTGTTTGTAGAAAATTATGATAAGTACTTAGTATTTAACTTTATTTTAATAAAACTTATTTATATCAGTTTATATTTATTAATTTTTTAAACGTCCGATCCGGATGAAATAAAGATCCGAATATTTTTTCTTCCTTCATATTTTTTCTTAAAATTTGTTTTCGGAAAATCTTTTCTCAAAATTTTCCATTTTCTAGAAAACCTCTTCTTTTTTATAACAATCTATCCTGAATCCTGAAATTTTTCCAAACATAATAAATAACAAGACTTATTAAATTTTCTCGCAACAAGCGGGTTTCTCATAAATTCAATGGAGGGGAGATGTAATGTAAATATGCATCTGCTTTTTTCAGAAAATTTGTTAAAAAATTCTACAATAGAATGATTGTGCTTCCTTTCCAAGAAAATTTTTAGGTAAATTGAAAAAAAAACGTGGCGGATCCGTTAAAATATAAAAAACTTCTTTAATTCTTCTAAAATTTATTATTACATAATTATTACTTAAAATTTCATAATAATTATCTCGATCTTAATCTAGTTCTAACATCTAAATCTAAATTTTAAACAATCTCTTAACATTTTTATACTCGTATGATTGTAAGTCAAAGGGTATTATAAATTTGCCATTACGTTTGTGAGGCAGAGAAAGAGGAGGGGTAGATATAGACTCAAGTGTATGGATCGGATCAGAATCAAAAAAATAAATCGATTTAGCTATGTATGTCCGTCCGTCCGTCATCACGATAACTCAAAAAATAAAGGAGCTAGGATTATGAAATTTTCACAAATTCGTTTTTATGCAAAAACCGGAATCGCTATTTAAATCCAGCCATTTTGGTCCACGGGTTCTAGTACCTGCCATACAACTTCTAATTTTATGTGAGCATTACTCTATATCTATGGAAGCTGTGTGTATGAAATTTTGCAAACAATTGTTTAGTGTAATGGCCAAAGTTACTGCAAAATTTGATTGGTCTACTGCAGAGGGTTCGAGTAGCTGCCATACGACTCCTTCTTTTCTATGAACATTACACTACACCTAATAAAGGGTGTTTGAAACGGTCAAACGGGTATCCCAGAGTTGACACAGTCTACTCTACTACACTCTTCTTCTTTTAAAGTAATTTAACTTAAAAGTGATCGTGAGGGTTTTAAAATGGGTTTGGCCGAATGTTACACAATATTAGTTGACATGATGATCCTATTCGTAATTAATCCGATTACTTGTATACACATAATGATTTCATAAGAATTGTAAAGTATATAAGTATGTTATAAGTTATAATAACTAATAAGTATATCATAATTATGTAAATTCAATATAATTAAAAAAGTATAAGTATCTCATAAAATTATCAATAAATCACAACACATGTGTAATTGTAGAATTGTTTATTTTTATTAAAAAGATTTCATTGTTATATAAATAAATATACAATATTAAATAATATATATATATAGTTAATAAATACATTAATTTAAATAAATAAGTTATATCCGTTCTTAAATTGTTTTTAATAAAAATAAATAATAATTCTTTAAATTACACTCAAGTTATTTATATTATACAATTTTATACAATCTACAGATATTACCAATATCTACAGATATATTGAATACTTTAAATTATTCGAAAAGTATCTCTGATTTCATTCTAAGTACATCATGAACAAACAAACAAATATTTGAAATCAGAACATAAGTTTTTTCAATTTTATATATAATATTATGTATATGTTCACCTTTATTTACACCTTAAATTCAATTATTTTTTTTTTTTATTTGTAAGTTCATAAAAATGTAAACTTTACTTTTATTTCACCTGTAATAATAATGTGGTGTACAATGACACTAAAGAATCATAAAGTAACAAAAAAATGTGATACTTAGAATTTATTAAATATGGCAAAACTTAAAAAAAAAAAAAACTTGAGAAGGGAGTGTCATTTAGCTTTAGCTTTGTTGCTAACATTAAAAAATTATTTGTTAGTCAACATTTTGTGTATAAATTAAAAAAAAAAAAGTTTTTAAGAATGATTCTGTGATGATTTCATTCATTGGTAATTTCAATGACAAGATAAGTTACTATATGAAATTAGATTAAGATCAATATTGCTTTTGTTTTTAAAATTGAATTTGAATTGCAGTAAATGAGTAACTTAAGTTTACCTAAGTTAAAGAGTTGTGGGCTGTTCTCTTAAATCCAAGCATAGCATAAAATATTTTTATTAGACACTGGCCAGTACGAAAATCCTAAATTTTGAAGTTAAAATACATTTGTAAAAACTTATCATCTCTATCTAGAATCAACTAATCATAATGATCAGTAAAAATATATCTTTTTCCAGATAAATATATTGTAATAAATTGAAATAACAGTAACTCTAATAATATGAATATTAATTAATATGAACTAAATGTGAAAATTTTGTACATATACTACTATAATTAGTTATTTTTAACACATATATCTTTATTTCTAATTATCCAGTATAACTAAAATATAAAACTTAAAATTCTAAACAGTTTTTATACTTAAAATTTTGTCAAAAAATACTGTAATTATTTATTTAGTATTTTAAATATTACAAATACAAATAACTAATTATATCTAAACACAAATTTCTATATTTAGTTCATACATTAACACAAATTATTTTACTAAATATATCTACATTATTTTTCAATCCAGTTTTTATACTTAAAAATTTTATAAAAAAATACTGGAAGACTTCAGTATTTTACTGCGCAACAATATTTTCGAAAATTATTTTGAAATTAAAATATGTAATTTAAAATAATATAAAACTTAAAATTCTAAACTTATTTTAAACTTAAAATTTTGTCAAAAAATACTGTAATTATTTAATTACTATTTTACATATTACTAATAACTATATATTATTAATAACTAATTATATCAGTATTCTGTACTAAAATTATCTTATTAAGTTCATATTAATAATACCAACATCAAGTATTTTATTAAGTATACCAAGATAACTTTTAAAAAATACTGGAATACTTAAGTATTTTACTGCGCAACAATATTTTCGAAAATTATTTTGAAATTTAAATATGTAATTTATTATATTCATAGAATTATGAAATACTATTGTTAAATAAAAATAATTAAAAATAAATAATTATTAATTATAATTTATATACTGCTAATTTTGAATTTTATACTGATCATATAAATACAAGCTTTACTACAGAAATTGTCATTTAATACAGAGTTTTATAGAAATTTAAATTTCTAAAACAGGGTTTTTTTCCAAAGTATTTCACTACAATTTTATATTGCATATTAAATTTAAAAAAAAAAAAATATTAATTTTGATCTAAAAATATTTAAATTTAAATAAAAAAGGAAAAATTAAAAACATAGCATACATGCATACATATTAAAAAAAAAAATTTTCAATTTATCTAAATTAATTTAAAAATTCAAATAAGAAAATAAAAAAAATTGGAAAAACTTTGTTTTCTTTCTATGTTTTTTTTTAGATTCGACTATAATTTTTTTTAACACTTTCTAGTTTTTACCAATCTAGTTTTTCGCACACTCTTCAACATTTCTCTTGATCCTTGCAACATAAAATTGAATCAATTTGTTTCGACACATGTATTCAATTTAATTTTGTATTTTTATTTTTTTTTTTTAACTTTTTTTTTCTTTGTTTTAAGAGTAAAATCACATACACACAAACATATATATTGGGTACATTCATTTAAAATATCATAGGTATGTATAATAAATATGTATACAACGTATATGTATATATTGTATGGTAACACATTTTTAAGTCACAATATAATTTACTTAGTTTTGCAACAACAGTAGCAACAAAATATAATAGTACCTTGGTACTAGATACATGCATATAATATATATTTTAAATTAAATATCCTTGAATATCATTGTCAATTTTCCACATAAAAAAAATTTTCCAAACAAATTTTTATATTTGTTTTTTTTTCGTATATATATATATATATATATATATATATATATATACATATATATATTTATATATACATATATATATTGTACTATGTTTTCTAACGGTTTTCGTGTCTGTTAAAACAAAACTCAACTAACGGACACAAAAAAAACGAATTTGTAACGGTAACACAAACTCTTTAAAAATTAAAAATCCTTCTAAATTCATCTGAATATCCTTTTCTTTTGTATTTTTTTTTTGTATTAAACATGAATACAATATAGGTACATCCTGATTCAAATTTTTTTTTTTTTATTAATTCTATCTAAAAAAAAAAAAAATGGAAATTTTTTCAACGTTTAGAAAAAAGAATGAGATAGAAAAAAAATTTCGAAAGAGATGGAAAATATAAGTAGAAAAAAAAGCACAAATAAAATATGAATAGTAACAAGGATATATGATACAGTATATATACAATACAATACAAATACTTGTGTGTATAGATATTATACAAGTACTTTTTGGATTGTAACTAAGTATTAGCGGATAACTATGAACGGACATATTCAATAATAATATAACGGGTTTTTTTTACTTCCTTTTTTTTTTTGTATTCGTTAACAATCATGTCCTTAATGTCGATTTAACATGAACATGGTTTTTATTATGGAATATTTTGTTTAGTTTTTTGCAAAACATTGAAGCGTATCCTGTGAAATTTTTTTTACATTTTTATCTGTTTTTTTTTTTGTTTTATTTTTGCTATTTATAAACCTCTAAAAAAATAAGCGAAAGTAACTAGTTTTTGTTTTTTTTAGCTATTTTTAACTAAAAAAAAAGTTTCAAAAACACGGTTAAAAATTAAAATATGGAAAAAAACATCATAGAAATCATATTTTTACAACGATATACATATCTCAAGCGTCCAGATAAACTTGTATATTTTAAGGTGGTCATTCAGGACTTACAGAATCTAATTTCAATGATTTCATATAGATAAGAATTGGCTTACGGATGTCTGAGCTTTAATCTTGAAAAAAATTCTCGAATCTTTAATAAAATCTTAGAGTTTAAGTCATTTTAAAAGATTTTACATCTATTTCTTTAACAACTTTTGGTATTGCCCAATCCTTCAGTCCTCAAGAGATATAAATTCCTCAAAATAACCACAGTTTCGGGACGTTACTTAAGGAATCCGAAATATTTTTGACTAATCTTTCAAATAAGGTCTTAAAAGTTACATTATTTTCGAGATTTTACACCTTTTTCAAAACTTTAAGTATTTCGAGATTAGATCTAATTATCTTCCCATTGCTTTACAATTTTATTTAGGGATATTTTTGAGCTCCCCCTTATAGGATGTCTTAAATAAAAGGTCATTCAATTCGCGTTCTTTTAGGGATTGTACATTAATTTGTGAAAATAAATTTCAGGAATAAAAGGTCATTAAAATCGCGTTACATTAGGGATTCTAAATCAATTTCTCAAAATAAAATTTAAGGGCTGCCAGCCTAGACCAATTATTTCTCTCTATTTGTACAAACCTATGTTAATAAATTTGTTTTGTTATTAATTGTGGTATTGTCAGAATATATCATATGATCTTCCGTTATCCTTACAATTTACCTTTGATATTTTATGGCCAATCTCTTAAATAATGTTTTGAAACTCCAGTTATTTTAAGGATTTTACATCAATTCCTCTTAGTTAAATTTTAGTATTTCCAGATTATATCAGATAATCCTCCCTTATTTTCACAATACTCATTCGATATTTTTAACTTATTTCATAAATATGGTCTTAAAAACTCAAGTTATTTTAGGGACTTTTCGGATTATTTTACTTCAATTCCTCTTGAATAAAATTTAGCATTGCCAGATTGTATCAAACAATTTCCTCCATTTGCACAACCCTACATTTAATTCTATGATACTTAAATAAAAGTCTAATGCAACTTTTCATTACATGGAAAAGCTATCAAAGTGCGGGTTTAGTCCCAAACCAAAGTAAAATAATTTCCAACCAATGAAAGAAAGAGAAAAATAATATTTAAAAACCAAAAATACCATTGAAAAATATATTTAAAAAATATATATATATATACATTGAAAAAAAAAATTCCTCTAGGGAAGATATAAATAAACGGTAACTGAAATAAATACGCAAAACAACAAAAAAAAAATCAGGAATGAGACATAAAAAAAAAAAAAATTAAAAACCATTTTCCACTCTTTTGAACAAAAATCCTGTTAGCCGCTTGTTAGCACCCTTAGCAAAAGAACTCTAAAAAAAAAAAAACCCAACAAAACCCAAAATTAAAAAAAAAAAATAATAAAATTTACATCGTATATAATACCGTTAAAATATTTGTTGAAAATACCATTAAATATTAGTATGCGCGCGTATACACATACTTGTAAACACACATATGTACATATATGTTCATCTTTTGCATTTTTTATTATTTTTCAACTTTTATTTAAGACCCTGTTTTTCACATACAATTTTTATATTGAGTATTACATATGTACACACACACGCTACACATTATCCTCGCCATACATAGATACACCTACGTAAATATATTAAAAGTAATGTTATTTTTTTTACAGACCGCGCGCAAAAACTCAAAAAAAAAAAATCGCTTCCTTTTTTTTATTCACATTGGAGGAAAAAAAAAAAAAAAACAGGAATCGAAACATTGATTCGCTCCTTGTTTACATGTACACACACTATACACATATTAATGTGTGTATAGCCTTTTTTTTTTTTTTGTATTTTTTTTTTTAGTACTTTAATTTCTTTTTATACAGTAGAGTAAGCAAGCAATTCAGTTAGGAGGATCAAAAGTCCTAAATTCTCATACTGTGATGTTATATACGTTTTTTTTTCCCTTTACAATTTTTAAAATTCATTTTTTTCGTCCTTTTAGTCCTTTTTATTCTTTTTTGTACAAATTTTTTTTTATGTTTTGAAGTCCTTTTAGTAGATTTGTAGTCACTTTTTAAAAATGTATATATGTATATATATGTGTAGATTTTAGTATTAAATTTTATTTAAGAAGACCAAAAAAAAAACACAGTTCCTGACAACATACACAAGGACTCAGTCAGGACTTAAAAATGATTTCTATATGATTTTTATTTTTTTTTGATTTTTGGTAGTTTTCTACTCTTGTGTGCTGTGCTGTTTGTTACGAAGGATAAGAAATATTTAGAAACTATATGTATATGTGTATGTATTCATAAAAAAAGAAAAATTAATTTAAAAACAAGAAAAAAAAAAAAAACTAAAAGAAAGAGATGGAGATATAAAATATACAGAAATACAGAGTATTAAAAAAAAACAACGAAATATATATTTTTTTCAATTTTTTTTGTGTCCTGAAATTTTCTTTCGCGAAAATTAAATGTCATTTTTTTTGACATTTAATTTTTATATCAACACTTTGTCAGTTAAGCTGTTAATAATACAAGAAAAAAAAAATAAAAAACGATAAATGTATAAAGAAAAAAAGGACAACATATCATATTGTATATATATATATATATATATAAGTACTTATTGAAACAGTAGAAGACAGAGAAAAGAGAAGAAAAATAGGATAATGATTTATATATATATATACATTTATATATATATCTTTGTCACTTGTCCCTTTTTAACAAATCTTCTTATTTAAGTATTTATGAGGACACTAAATATATGTATATATATATATATATGTATATTTAAATATTTATGTATATTACTTTTAATCTTCACTGAAAAATGTTAAAATGTCAATCTGATATATTCTATTATATATATATATATATATATTTATATTTTTTTGAATAATAATATACGTTCGTTGACTGTTTATTGCTAGTGGTGTATTCATTGTTATTAATTTATCTTTTGGCAGTGCCATGTGTTATATTTTAGTTATTTTTTTATTTTATAATTTTTTTTAGTATTTTTAATATTATTTTAAATTTTAATTTTTATTAAAAGTTGCAGGCAAAGGGAATATTTAAAATAAAATTATTTTGAAGTCATTTAAAGCACCTCACACTCTTTGAGTCTGAGAGCAACTGGTTTCTTAAACATTTGAACAGTGTTTAAGACGGAAGATAAACTTTTTTATTATAGTTAGCCAATGCTTTCAGCACTTATTAAACTGGCCTTTTAGTTGAAAAGACAAGTGAGGTTAGAAAGTTCAACATATTTTTGTAATATAACGGTATTTCCTTTCGGAGCAGTTTTTCATCTATATTTAATATTCAATCGAAAGTTACTTAACTGAAAAGGTGTAGGGTTCTTTAATGAAAATATCTAAAAAATATGAAGTCCCCGTGAAACAGAATCTTTTCTTTATTTACTGTAAATACAAAGCACAAATCTTAAGTTATTTTTGATGCAGCTAGCAACGCTGAATATCAAATGTTTAAGTATTCTTTCTAGCTGTTATTATATTTATGCTTTAAATGACTCTTCTATAGTATTCTGACCAATATCTTTTAAGCTTACATAATAACTAAGAATTAAAATGGAGTATAACTTTTACATATGGGCTGGCATTCCCCAAACCTTACTTAGTTACATGTGTCCAGGTTACTTTCACTACTCTTAGCACTTGTCAAAATATAGGAGCTTTAACTCTTTTCTAGATATCCTCCATGTAATGAATTGAAATCATTAATGCCTCAATGTCCTAAAATTGCTTTTTGTCAGGATGGGGTTCAGCTGGGCTAAGTATATATATCAACAAACTCTTCTATCTTTTTAAAAATTTAAAAAGATCGGTGGTAGTTAGATCTCTTTAAAAAGATCTAACTACCACCGGGGCAATTATAATAACACTTGGTTTAAAAGAGGTACAAAATATAACACTTTATTAGAACACATACAGAATTACAGTTTGAAATTTCAAGTCGGATGGTTAAAAGGGCTGGAAATCACAGTTCGATTTGATTTTATAAATAAAATTTCTCATACTGCAGTTAATTTAAAAACAAATTTTTAAAACAAAACAACCTGGTAACTCTAGTTTTTTTTTATATTTTTTGACTTCTTTTTTTTAATAATATATATATATAATATATATATATTTTTTAATATCCTTACATAAAAGTATGAAATATTACAGGATCAAAATATTTATCATATTTAAATGATATCGTCTTTACAAAAAGAAATTTATTATTTCTTTATTTTTGATAGTGTTAAAGCTCTTAAAGGATGTGTTTTTTTTCTTAATGTATATGTAATAGTTTTACAGTTTTAATACAAGTAAGGAAAAAAAAAAGTCGTTGACAAAGTAAGAATAATTTGTAAGTTTTAACCCTTTATTTTTTTTATAAATTTAACTTTTGTACCATGTCAATGTACCGTTTTTTTTAATCTTCAAAAATGTAAAAAAAGACTTTAATGTCATTACCGTTATCATATACAGTTAACGCTTTAAATAAAATATCCTGTTCTATTCTTTATGTATTTTTCATCGGATATTATAAAATCAAAATTTATTTGAAAAGATATTCTATATATATATATATATATATAAACTGGATTGGTCTGTTTTATCTTGAAAATAGGATATTTGTAACTTAAAATTCACACCTGTGTAATGATACGTATATATATACATATATTATCTTTAACTTGTCATTTTTATTTTTTTGAATTATATATTTTTTTTAAGACTTGTTTGCTGTTTTGAAAGGGGGGGGGGGCAGGTCTCCCTCGCATCTAGTTCTTCCGGCCCGTTTTGCAAATTTGAAATCTTAATCACTTTTTATTTAAATCAAAGTTTTTTTAAAACTTATTTATAAAAGTGTTGGTATGATCCTTAAGGAATAAAGGATTCTTAGGTTTTTTAATTTTTTCACCTAATTTCCTTTGATATTGCCAGAATCTTACACCTTCTACTGGTAGAGACTTAAATCTTGTGAATGATATCTAAATCGTCCTGTAACAGGAGTGTACTTTTAAGTGTAGGTTGAAGTGTTTCATTCCTAAGAAAACTATTGGCTAAAACTTTGATTCTCCTTTTATAAATTTTTAGAATATTCTTCTGTGAGTTATAAGAATCAATTAAAAATTATTTTTATTCAAATTTAAGATTTTGTTTCAAATTTTTTTATTCAAAAAACGACTTTCATTAAGCAACGAGAGCTTAAATCCTTTAATTTGTATTGCCATCCAAAAGGTCTACATAATAATATGTTACAACAATTGGACCCATCCAAAAGTAAGAATAGAACTACTGCAAGTATAGGACTGCTCTGAAGACAAGTATAGGACTATTCTAAAAATCAAAACAGGATTACTATAGGTAGACACTACTTTAAAGGCAAGAATAGGACTACTGTAAGTATAGGAATATCCTAAGGCCAAGAATAGGATTACTATAGGTATAGGACTACTATAAGTTTTGAACTACTTTAAAGACAAGAATAGGAATACTGTAAGTATAGGACTACTTTAAAGACAAGTATAGAACTACTTCAAAAACAAGATTAGAACTACTGCATTTCTTAAAAGATTATACTGATCCACTGTAAAACAAAGTTCCTGCAATTGAAAGATTTATTTCCATGTAAATATAATACTAAATAATAAGTATAGAAAGTTCTTTAAAAAGGACACAGTCTTTAAATTATTTATTACTCTTAAATTTTTAAAATATTTCAATTCCTTCATAAAGTGCTGCTGCTCTTTTTAAATTAAAAAATTTGATCTAAATACGTCAACATCAAGTTATTTTTAAATGAAATTGTTTCCGGTCGTTTTATTGTTGCTGCTGTTGTTGTTTTTATTGTAAGGATGCTTTGAAAGGACGCTGAAGAAAAATAATAAAAAAATTAAAGGAAACTCAATTTATTACCAAAAGAATTTATTAAGTTATTTTTAGGAATTTTATTTTTTTATCGTTTTTTTTTTAATTTAAGGAAAAAAATGCTACGGACTACGCGTTCACTATGTTATGTTGTTTCTAGTTTGTGTTTTAGTGATAGTAGTGATAGTGGTGGTGGATGGCCATTTTTAGTCCTTTTTTTTTGGTTACTCACAAAAATATCCTGAATATCCTGCTATAGAATAAATACTGCGGGAAAATTTTATTGCGTTTTTTTTTTGGGTTGGGAAAATTTTTATGGCTTCAAAGAATCTAAAAATAAAAAAAAAAAGCAGATCTTAAGAATCTTATTTTCTTTTAAGTTTTGTTGCAACCACTTTTCCAGAACAAGCGTAGGATCAAAAAGAAAGAAGTGTGAACATATTAATGGGAATGTGGGGTGTTGTTAAACGTTGAGTTAATTTGTAGTTTTAAATTAGCAGATGGGGGAATAGTGGTCACATCATCAGTGTTTTAAAGGAGTTTTAATGAAAGGAGAATGAAAGTTGAAGAATGAGTCCTTTTTTTTTTCATATAAGAGTTAATAATGTGGTTATTATTGCACATTCTTTGGGTTTTTTTTTATCTTAAATTGGAAATGAGTTTAAAAAATTGTCTTACAATTTAAATTATGGGTTGATGGGTGAAAACAAGCATATTTTCAGTGATTAATTGGGGAAGTGTTGATAAGACAAAATTTAAAACTTTTGTTATACTTTAAATTATGCTAAAATTAAATTAAAGAACTTACAATATGCATAAATATTTTGTGGTTTTAGGCGGCCTAATAAGGCTTTAGATCCAAAAACAAAAAAGGATTAAAGAAATGTGAAAGTAATTTACAATTATGTGTCTGATGGTTCCTTTAAGAAACAATGGAAAAAAGAATAATAGCATTTGAAAAACAAATTCCATTTTATTTTCAATTACAATTTTTGTTGTACGTGTTTTAGTCCATTTTTTCTAGAATTGTATATATATATATAAGATAATAATATATGTTCATCTTTGAAATATATATATGTTTTTTAACAATAGTTATAAATTAACATCCTACTTACTTTCCATTTCGTCTCTTTAAGCTTATTTATGTTTTTTTTATATATATAATATATATTGTGTGGGTAGGACTGTACATATTCATACATAATAAACTGACACAAGACTGATGATAATAAGAATTATATAATAGAAAGACTATTTTATTGGATCGTCCTTTAATATAAAAATGAACATGAATAAAAAAATAAATATTATAACGCATTTATATTATGTATAAAAATTCTAAAAATATATATGTGAAGTAATGTTATGGAACAGAAATTCATATATATATGTATCTAAATTTTTTTAGTATTAAATTATTCTAAAGTTTGCATCAAATTTAAATTCAACGTTAACCTAACACTCTAAACAAATTGCAATGCAACATTAACACCATCCACATTACAGTAAACAATTCGCCTGAAGCCTGACGCCTGATTTTCTATTGAAAATATTCCACTTAAAACTCCGTTCAGTACAGGGTTTTTCTAAATAATACAAACAACTACATATATCAAATTAATAAAACGATCTAATGACCGCATCCGACCCGAATTCTGACCAGTTCTTAATATTTCTTGAAGTGAATTATAACTATAGAGATGCTAATTTCAAACCAATTTAAATACACATAAGTTTTCTATTTACATTTTGTAATTTTAAAACATTTTTCACAATTCATTTTGTACATAAAGAATCACGTAATTAGAATTTTGACAGCGACGTAAATCGAGGTATAATAACATGTTAGATTTATTAGTAAATTATAGTTATTAACTTTTTTGGGTCAGACTATAATTGAATTTAAACGAAGAAATCCAAAATTTGACAGCGACGTAAATCGAGGTTTATCGATGTAATATTTAAAAATATTGTCAAAGTATAACAAGACTAATATTATTGGGGTTTATTATTAATATTATTGGGATTTTAATAAATTAATGTGTTAGATTTAGTAAATTATAGTTATTAACTTTTTTGATTCAAAGTATAATTGAATATAAATAAAGAAATCAAAATTTGACAGCGACGTAAATCGAGGTTTATCAATGTAATATTCTAAGATGTAATCAAAGTTTATTTGATTATATCTTTTTAATATTATTCGGATTATTAATATTATCGGGATTTTAATATTTTGTGTGATTTATGGTATTATTCAATAAGAATGACAAAATTCCAAATATGACATCGACGTAAATCGAGGGTTATCAACATAATATTTAAAAATACTATCAAATCTGATGTAGACTATCCAAGGACTTTTTAAACAATTTTAAACACAATACTATTACTTTCAAGTTATTCCATAATAAAAAGTTTCTTTTAAATAATTTTCCACATTTCTATAATTTGTTTCAAATTATATTTCCATAACTGTAATAACATTAAATGTTAATATGTTCTTATTTGTTTATTTTAAAGGAAGACATGTTATATTATGAACATAATCAACGTTTATCTTATAAAACAATGAACAGAAACCAGAAATAAAGGACTTTCTTTTTTCTTTTTTTTTTCGTCCTTTTTATTATGTTTTTTTGTGTTTGTATTATTCTAACTGTAATTCTTTTTTTTGTTTTTCAACTTTTACATTTATTTTCTTCATATAATATTCTAAAATATATAAATAATTTTTTTTTTATTTTATTTATTTTTCTCTTTAATATTTTCCTATTTTTTTAAAATAAAACATTTTTTTTTTTTTATTATTTATGTCTTTTGAAAAAAAAAAAAAAAATGTCCTGCCAAGAAAATTATTATTTGTTATTGTATTTAATGTCATTATACATATTTTATTCTATTATTCTTTTTTTGTTTGTTGTCTTGTTCGGTTTTATTATGCATTTATCAATGGTTATAAGTGCATAATTTTCTTTTTACATATTTGTTTTTTTTTTATAATGGGAATTTTTCTTAAAAGAAAATTCATTTTTCTTAAAAGGAAATTGAATAATATATTTTTTTTTTTTTAAAAGAAAATACATATACATGTACATTTAAAAGAGAATGGTAACATTGTGTAGGAAATGAAAAAATAAGGATATTAAAAAAAAAACAATGAATTTATAAAGTTCAAGACTATTGTATTTGTTATCCTTTTTAAATTTTTGTTTATAATTTAAAGTTTATATATATATATATATAAATATATATAACACATATTATCTATTTATTTTATATGTCAAAAATTTGTCATAAACATAAATATAAAAGAATTTGCATAAAATATAAATATAAATGCATCTTTAAGATAATATTTTTATATGGTATTTTGATTTAATTGTGTTTGTATTGTTTTTGTATATGTATTAAAAAAAAGAATAAAAATAAATTTTGAATATTGCATAATTTTCATTTCAATTATGTCATTTTGTAAGAATTAATAATATTTCAAAGAATATGATGTTTTCAATTCTATTAAAACAGTTTTGTCTGAAGATTTATTTATTTAGGTTTTAAAGGACTAAAATGTCCCAAATTTTATTCTTATGTGATTGTATATTTTTTTCTAGTAATTACAGAATAAGAACGTTTTCTTTTTAATAGCTACAGAATAAAAAAAAATTTTTATATTATTATGATTGTATGTTGTAAGTAAGTAATGTGTCAAAACGACAGGACATTCAAAAGGTTTGATTTTTTAACTATCCTGCGGAGGAAAATTAGCAAATTTTCAAAGAATCGATTCATAGTATAATTATTTTATATCGATTTATTATTAACTGATTAAAACGGCTTTAGAAATCTTTGAGAGAAGCATTTGACCAGTGGCGTAGTGGTTAAGACGCTGACGCTTCAAGTGGAAGGTTTCGTGTTTAAACCTCTGTCAGATAATATCTAATAAGAAGATATCGTAAAATAATATCGTAATAGTTTATTATAAAAATATATATGGCGCACAATATTATTAAGTATTTCTGTATTCATAATTTAATACATTGGCTACAATAGCTACCGAATAATTAAGGGTTTACTGAATATAACTGAATATAACGAGTTCAACATGACTTGATGAATGCCTTAATATGATGAATACTTTAAAAGAGTTTGAAAAGGAATTAAAACCATGTAATTCAAGAATTGAGACTGAATTGTAGAAAATTAATAAAAAGACATGTTACATATATGTCATTTTAATTAGAAATTTCTTTTAATGTGTTAATAAAAAATCTATTAATATTATCCTACATATAATATACATAAGAAACGTACGTCATAAGAAAATTGACATATGTATACATATAACATATAGGACAATTTTTGTTATTTTATTTATGTAAAATCATTTTTTTGTCATTTCAATAAATTTTTAATTTTTAATTAAGAAAAAAAAAAAATATAAAAAGGAAATGAAAATAAAAAAAAACCAAAAAAAAAAAAAATAATTGAGAAAATATTTTGACAGAATTTTTCCCCAACATTTTTTGATTGATTGAAAATAATATGTCATGATACGAACTTATTTTTTGTTTAATATTTACTTACATTTTTATATGAAATCAGTAGCGAAGCAATACTATAATTATAAGGAAATAGAAATGACGGATTGTCTTGTATTTGAAAATTATATGCTAAGCAAAGAGTTAAGATTCTTGTGTCAAACTTTTTTAAGTTAAATATTCAAATTACTCTCAATCAGATATTATAACTCAGTAACAAAACATCGATTACACTTAGTTAGGATGGTAAATTCGTTAATTTACAGTTATTGACCTGTATTATTAAATCTACCTTTAGAAATATTTCTTAAAATATTGTAGATGTTCTTTATAAACTTTTATTTATACGAAATTCATTGAAAGGCTTCCATCAGTTTAGTTGAAAATTCTATAGCACTTCTTAGTTAGTTTTCCAATTAGTAAAGCACCACTGGCACTCATCGTCCTGAAGCAATTCTTAACAAAAGAGTATTATAAATATTTTTAATATAATTGTTAAATCTATTAAATATATTTACTGTAAAAAGATGGGGGGAGCAACGCTCACTATTTAATTTTTAAATTATCTCTTAAATTTCATTTTCTTCATTTATTCATAAATATCTCCTGGGATTATCAGTTTTTTTTTCAGTTTTATTTTAATAATAATAATACATATCCTTAAAAGGATTTAATTATTTATATTTATTTTTTTTTATATATTTACAATTAATTGTTTTTTTTGTTTACTTACATATGTTTATATATATACTATATTGTAGTTGCATATATTCATATATCCTTTTCTTTATAAGTAGTTTTTGTTAATTTTCTATACTGTCATTCTATTTGAAAATTTTCTTATCCTGCCCATTTTTTTTTTTTTAATTTTTATTTTTTTTAAATTAATTTCCAGTTTTCTTTTGTTTTTTGTTTTTCTTATTTGTTTTTTTTTTTTTTTTTTTTTATATAATAAATTAATAAAAACTATATGTGGGCTTTTTTTATGTCAAAATTTTGAAAGTTTTAATATTTAAATGTTTGTCAGAATTATTTATTAGTAATATATATATATATACATATATTCATATATATATTTGAAGGATATTTAAAAGAAAATGTGAAGGATAAATTATTTAAGATATAGTTAATAAGTGTTCTTATATAATACTTAGTGATGATATGATGATAGTGATGTTGAAATGGATTGAGCTAATGATGATGGAAAATGAATTTTCTTATATATGTACTTTGTTTTATTCTTTAACAGTTATATCATATATGTGTGTGTATATAATATATTATACAATATATGGATATACAATTTAAAAAGTATTTAATCAATTTTAAGACAAAAGTTGAAAACAAAAAGAAAGGCATCATATGAGAGCCACAGGGTTAATATAAATGACTAACTTTTAAAATAAAAGGAAAACTTAAAAGATTTTTCCAAAAGAAAATATTAAATTTTCCAATTATTTTCATATAAGATACGTTAAAAGGAAAAATGATGATTAGTTTGACGACAGAGTTATTATAAGTAGTTTTATTTTGCTACATGATTTAATATATATATATATATATATATATATATATTATATATGTATTTATTTATATAACTAACATATTAAAATAAACTATGTATAAGCTAATAATATGCCTCTGTGATTGTGATCTGTAGTATATTATATATATATATAACTTATTATATATATACTTATCATAAATAATAAGTTATTCTTCTAGAACTTATTTAGCCTGTCATTTGTGGGTTTTGTTTTATTTGCTTTGACATTAATTTTTTTTTAAATGAATGAAAAATCAGAAAAAAAAATCAGCGGGATGACATCAAGAACAAGAAAAATTTTTTTTTATTTTCTAAAAGCACAAAAAAATAAAAACAAAAAAAAAAAACAACTTTAAAGGAAAAATTAGGACATATTTTCATTTCTATTTTCTTTTTATTATTTTTCTAAAGAAAACGGATCACATCACATTGCTTTCATAATTTATTTCTCTTGTTTTGGAAAAATGATTTTTCTTTTTATTTTTTAATTTTTTTATTGTCCTTGTTCTTTTTGTTTTTTATTATTTTAAATCCTAGTCATCATTATGAACATCAGGAAAAGATCCTTAATTTAAATGAGCATATATGAATTGTTATTTTTTTTTTTTGTAATTTTTCAATTTTTTTCTAGTATAGGCACATTTACATGAATCCTCCATTTAAAAAAAAAACGCACACAACTACAAGCATAAAAACAAAGAACACAAGAAAAAAAATGGAAATCATAGTAATCAGAACAATCAGTTTTAATTGACTTTCCCCAGCTAAGAATGCTGGAGATTTTAGATGAACACAAAGAAAATTGTATTTTTCCTTTTGTTTTTCATTTTTCTTTCATTTGTTTGTACTTTTGGTTTTTTTTTGTGAATTTAAGTCTGAAAATGACATTTTTCTTAAAATATTTCAATTAGTAATTAATTAGGGTAACCGCATGTACAATAATTATGAATTACAAATGAAAGATTATTAGTTATTAGTTATAATACAAAAAAATATAATGTAGGGTTTTAGTTTAAAACTGGAGCAGTATGATATCTGGGTTAATTTTTTAGATTTTAAACTTTAACGGATACAATACTAAACTATCATCCAAAATATTTTAAAGTATACTGCTTTTATACGAATTTGATCCTTATTTATATGAAATGTGGCTGTTTTCAATAAAAATTTGATCTTTTTTCAAATTAAATTCGGAAATTTTTATGTGAATTTGGTCTTTTTCAAATGAAATTTGGTCCTTGTTTTTAAGAATCTCTTCTTACATCTAGAAGTTGAACTGCGACATAATTTGAAAAACCTAGTCCCCAATTCTGTAAATGAAGCTAAAAAGTGTGGGAAGAGTTATGAGTGGTACCAAAAAGCGCATTTAAGTTTTTGAGAGCTATTTTGTAGGACGGTAATAAGATTCGAATTTTTCTAGTTTTTTTTTTCTGTATTTATGGTCTACTATAAAATTAGCGGTGAGTACCTTTGTTTTAAATATATATATTGATTCGACCTCTGGATCTCAGGAAACAACAGGGCTGATTTAAAAAAAGACTGAAAGGAATATGCCTATTAGAAGATAAAATTAATTTGAAATTACTGAATTATTAGACAAATTTCATATGAAAAATGAACCAAGCTTTTGAGAAGAGACTATATACTTACATATATCCTTGCAGACAAAAGAATGTCCTTTAATATAAGTTTTCTAATTTTTAGTGACAATTTTTAATATTTTTATTACTCAACAACCATGACTTAATTAGACATATTCTTCATAAAATAATACATACATATATTCAATAAAAGATAAATATATACACAACAGGATATTAAACATTAAAAAAAATAAATATTCTTTGCCAACTTTTAGGCTATAATATTATCCTTTTGCATATATTATAAAATATTATATTTGTATATATATATTATATATTAATTTTGTATAATATTTGTATATATATATACGATGAAACAACACAATCCCACATTAATAAACCGATATATTCTGCGGGTGTAACTAATGTCCTTTTGAAACAAAAATTCCACATTTTGGCACATAAGATAACGATGATTTCAGTTAAATCAAATGAATGCAGACTTTTATGTGAATGAAAACTTATTATAGTTGGTTTTTGTAAATTTCACCCTACTCCCTCCCCCCGTATTAACTCCCTCTCTGTTCGGAAACTTCTCCTTAATATGGCAATGCATAGTCCTAGAAATAAAACATTAAAACAAATAAAAATTGATTGCTTTGGATTTTTGAAATTTTTAATGGTGAATAACGTAGGAGTTTAAAGATTTTTCAAAAATAAAAACCCATTAAAACAAGAGAAAATTTCAAGCATAAAAGAGTTTTTTTTTTATTACATGAAATTTCGTTGCCAAAAAAAAAAAACCCCCCAAATTTGAAGACATTGCGTTTTTAAAATTATTTAATTTTCTTTGTCTTTTGTCAAATGTTATCAGTGCCAAGTGTACACCAACACTTGCATTTCAATTTAGATTGTGTATAATACCCACCCAGTTCCCACCCCGTCTTCCAAAATTCTTTCGTTTAATATTCGTAATGTACCCACAATCTATCCAAAATCCCTCTCATTATTTTTAATGACATTATCCGACGCAATTAATAAGAATTGTGATATCCTTTTATAAGGATAATAATCATAATGGTGGCTATTAGAATTTGTTAGTGGTAATTCTGATATTCTATTGCCAAAAAAATGCATATTTTTTAATTACATATTTAGGATGTTAATATTGGTTTCATTTTGAAAGTCATTCCGATAAAGAATTTGAAAACTAAAACAGCGGGGGGAAGCTCTAGAATAGGATAAAAGGATAATGCAATTTTTATAGCATACTAAAATTATTTCAATTAAAGAATTTTAAAGAGAAATTTTCCTGAAAAATTTTCCGAATATTTGCAGTAAAATAAAAATTTATTTCAAGAATTGGAAAGCGAATGGAATGCATCACCACCAACCCACAACCCTTCAATATCAACCCTTCTAATCAATTCTGAATAAAAAACTTTCATAGAACCACAGACAATCACAGTTCTTTTCATATGCTAATTTTCAAAATGTCCTTTATTAAATCCTATTCAAAAGTCGTCTATGTTGTCTGCATCATTGTTATTAATTAAAATTACATTTGTGTGTATTTTGTTATCTATACACTATCTATACACACTAATACATATGCATTTTAAATAAATTTTTAACTAATTTTTAAACTATTGTTTGGAAAAAATCTACATATAAATTAAATTTTTTTTTGAATCCTTTTTAAATTTTAAAATGAAAAATATGTTTAGTGGTTATTTGAATGGGGGATGTGGGGGTGGTGGGGGTATTCTATACCTCATTTACAAATGAATTAAAAGTAAAAGTAAAATGTAAGTAAAAGTTTTATTTTTTATATATATTTTGAAATTTTTAAAATCGAATGAAATATTTTTTCAGTTATAATCTACTGACTACTCCTTTTTACAAATTCAGGACATGAAAAGAAATAGTCCTTTGTGGTTTTTTTTTGTTTTTTAATTTTTATATTGTTTTTGTCCTTTCCTTGTTAAGTATTTATTTTCCTTTTATTTGTCTTTTTGTTATTGCTTTTATTTTTTTCCAAAAATTCACTTTCATGACATTTTTACCTTTACATAAAAGAAAAATAAAAAAAAGAGGGAAATTAAAATGCAGAAAATTCCAAAAAAAATTTCACATTATGTTTTTATGCTTTTGTTTTTTTTTTTTGGTTTTTGTGAAATCGTCCTTTTGTTTTTGTGCATTTATACGTATGTGTGTATAAACCTGATTTAAAACCTTAATTCTAAAGTTAGTCCTTTGTTTAAAAAGGAAAATTACAAAAAAAAAAAACAAAAAAAAAAAATACAGAGAAGAGGAAAATTCATTGTGGTGTTTTTCCCAAATTGTTTTAATCCTTTTTTTTTTAATATGAGGCAAAAAACTGTCGGTATCTCTTTTAAAATATAATCTGTATATTTGTTTTTTTTTTGTGAAAAAAACGAACGAGGACCAGTCAAAAACAGACGAAAAATTTATATATATATATATAATATATATGTACATATTTACATATTCTGTTTTGATCTTCTGTTGTACAGTTTCCGATAAAATAAAATTATTTTTTACACTTTTACAACTCCTTACTTTAAATATAAATCAGTTAAATTAAAAATTACACAGTTTTTTAAGCTTACAGATCCTTTAGGGGGTTTAAAAGGGGTTTAAAGATTTGAAAATTTAGCATTTAGCATTTGTATTTGTTAAATTTTATGGTACTGATCCAAATTCGGTGTCTTAAGACTAGAAATGGTTTCAATTGAAAAGATCCTAGAAATATGAACAATTTTAATTTGTGGTTTTTTATTTCTGATTTCGTGTCCCCAAGGACAAAGGACTTCAAATGAAGCGTCTTAAAGTAATTAATTCGATAAAATAAATAAAAACAGGCTGTAAATGAAAGAGTGTTCGCGCGGGAAATTAAAAATTAATTGATTTTAACATCATTGGTAAGATTGTTAAAATAATCCTTAAAGCCTTGTCTACGAATCAGGATATAATAATTGATTATTCAATTTATTGTAGAACTTAGTTAAACTTTAAGTAGTGTGTATTATTTAAAAGTTAAATGAAATAACCTTCTTGGTATCTTCAATATATACTGTCCAGATTAAACCAGATTAAACATATCAATAGACTTGTATAAATATGAAATATATATACAGTTTTTTTGTGTTTGTTAAATGCTACAAAGGACATTCAAATAATAAGATTCAAACAAAAAAAAAAACAGGTAACGTAAAAGGACGAACTGCAGATTAACTCATATTTTTACATACGATGGAAAAAAACATCAAGTAAAGATAATACCTTATCGTATACATTTTTATTTTTATAATATTGCAATGAAAATTCTTTTTTACCAATTTGATTTTCATATACATAGGTGATATTATGCATTTAAATCCATTTGCTGACGATTATAATATAATTTAATTAAATAGTCTTAAATATATATATGTATAGTAAAGTTAATCTATTTGTAAAAAAATATAAAATTGAACTATAAACAAACCCGTATATTTTACATATGCGGGTATGTATATGTTTATTTTAAAAGGATTTTTTTTTATTTTAAATTTCGAAAAGGGTTTCAATAGTTGCATTTGAGGAAAATCCTTTTGAAATTTTTAAAAATATTAAAAAATTTTTACAATTGCATAATTTATTTTCTAGTTTATAAAGCTCATATTTCCCCAAATACCTTTGATGACTCACTAAGCTAATTGCATACTTTTAGGGACTTTTGATTTTATCCATTTGTAGGAAAATTTATTAAAGCGATTTTCATGACTCAAAATTTCAAATACCATTCGTTAAGAACATATGATTACACTTGTATGTATGTAAAAACTCATATTTCCCCAAAAATCTTTGATGACTTACTAAGATAATTGCATACTTTAAGGACTTTGATTTTATTCTTTTTTATGAACACTTATTAAAGCGATTTTGATGACTCAAAATTTTAAATAGCATAAGTTAAAAACATATGATTTCATTTGTATGTATATATTCATGCAATTTTTGTACAATTTCCCCAAAACCTTTGATGACTCACTAATATAATTGCATACTTTTAGGGTTTTTAAATTATATTCTACGAATTTTTAACATGCTAGCGGCAATTATGTTACTTTTTTGTGTTTTTCATTTTTCGAAAAATGTATTAAAAAAAAATGTAAATTCGCGTGTAATTTGAACTTCTAAAATTCATTTACCAGCAGACAATAATTTTCTAAAATAAAAGAAACACCAAAAAATACCAAAACTCCAATTCTTTTGTGTTTTGACCCTTGAAAAACTGGAAAATTTTTCCGCTTCCAAATCAGAAGCAAATCAGACAAACATGGGATGGGGACACATTAAAAACAATAATAATAAAAGCAGAGTAAAAACTAAAATACACACGTTAAAAAATCATTTAAGCGTAAAGGAATGTGTTTTTATGTTTGTGTTTATTTTATGTGGTTTGACTCTTGTTAATTTTTGATCTCAATCCCTTTACATTTCCCTTACAATCCCTTTTCAATCCTTTTATTTCATTTTTACTTCCATGTTTATTATAATATTTGTTAAAATATTTTGGGAGTCCACCATTTTCCATTATTTTTTTTTTTTAAAGTGGTCTGCGGTTTCACTTTATCATCTGAAAATAACTTTATTTTTTAGAAAGTAAATCCTTTTCAAAATTCTTTTGTTGTTTTTGTAGTTTTTGTTTTGTGTAATGCTACTGATTGGTATTTTTATTTTTATTCACTTAGTTTTTAGCTTAGTTTGAACATAACTCACTTCCCTGCGTCCCGCAGCTTCTGTATAAAATTTTCTAAAATTAAAGAAATATTTTTGTGGTATTTATGCGTATAACCCAGAGGCTTTTCCAGGATGAGGATGGATGAATGGTCAAATTAAAAACAAAAACAAAAAAACCCAGAAAATCCATTTTGTGTTGTGATAACATTATTTGACCAAATAACGTTTGGGACTTTTTTTCAATTTATTTTACTGTTTGTTTTTTGATTTTTGGGGTCCAGTGGACCAGTGTAAGAGATTCATTTTACCGCACTGTTAAAATTCTTTTGTAGTGATTTTTTAAATGGGAATTTTTTGAGATAGAAATTTTGAATCAATGTTGAATGTACCAGTATAGAGTCTGAGGATGGACATAATATAATTATTACACTGAACAGACTAATATATGTATATATGTAGCAATTTATATTAACAACATTCATCTTCCTGAAACAGGACATACTGGAATCGCTTAAAATAAAGTTTTAACAATTTAATTGATTTAAAATGATAAAATTTTGAGTAATTTTAAACGATTATGTAATGCAGTTTCTCTGAGGCCTCTAATATTTTCAAATTAATAACTGATGTGTATACAAATTGAATTGTATTTTCAGCATCTTCCACAGCTTCATCCCTTGAATCTAATCTATTTTATTTTAAACTAAATTTCATTCATATTTAGAGGAAAAGGGAAATCCGTTTGAATAATTCGTAAACACCCACCCCCCCACCCTTCCAATGTTCTGCATAATTCTTTTGTTTTTGCATTGTTGACATTGAGACACATCGATATGAATACAATATACATTCAAATAATCTGTATATGGGTTCTTATATAGCTACCCTTATAATTTATTGGATTTACTAAAAAAACCAATTATATAAAAAGTAAGCCTCAAATATCCGGTGGAATAAAATTACCCTTAATAAAATAAAAATAATAAAAAACATGAAAAACAACACATCATCATCATCATTGTCTTATAGCCTGCCTTCATGTTTAGTACATACAATTTGTGTAATAAGGGGGTAGTAATAGTGTAGTAGAAAGTAGTTAAGAGGCGCATAACATAACATAAAGTAATAAAATAGTTGTTAGCCCAAAAAAAAGGGGTGTATTCTAAACATTTTTTTTTTATTCCAAGAAATTTAAAATTAAAATACAAAAAAAAAAAACCATCAATATTACATGGATGATGATAAAAATAATAAAATTGAAAGGGTTAATAGTATCAATGTTTTATTTTTTGGATTTTATTTTTATTTATGCGAAAGTTTGGTAACTCGTATATTTTTTCAAAAAAAAAAAAAGTCATTTTATATATGACAATTAACTATAATACCTTCCCGTCCCAGAATCTCTAGAATTTCTAGGAAATATAGAACTACTCCATATGGAATGATTTTGATCCTTATTTCCTCAACTTTTATTTCTTCTTGGTTTGTGTCTGCAATCATGCCTAAGGTCTTCTAACATACTCGAATATTTTGTCCAATGTTTTTTTTTTATTATTCTCTTCCTATTTAGGATTTTTATGGATTTTAAATAGTTTTGAGGCACACAAATGTATATGGCCATGGGATGTAGATTGTTTGTAATAAACAATCGTTGTCATCCGTTGTGGTAGAATAAAATATATGGTGTCGGAAAATTTGGTATGGGTGCAGATGCTTGAATCAATTGAATTGAGAATTTGTTAGTGGATGCAGTTGTAAGATAAAAGAAAAAAAAAACAAAATCAATAACAATAAAAAAAAAGAGTGATGGGGGGACAGTAAAAACAAAACAGAAACCGAAGCTTATCCCCAATAAAAATAAAAATTGGATAATAAATAAATAAAAAACGAAACAAATGAAAGTTTCTCTCGGGGGGACGTTATTTAGTATTTTTACATCTTATTTGTTTTTTTTATTGATCTCTAGAATATCTTAAGATATTTTTATTTTCCTAAAAAAAGGAAAATTGGAAAGGAACAAAATGAAAAATGATTTGTGGTTTTGTAAAATTGCGATAAACATTGATGGTGATAGGATACAATGCAATACTCCAATACTCATTGTTTTTTTTATGCCTTGTTATGTTTTATAATCTGTATAGTTTATAGTGTATGTAAGATTTGTATCAAGCCTTACTTTTATTTTTTTAAACATCTATACACTTAAGATATTTTGGGGTTTATTTATTTTTCTAGTAGTCTTCTTCTATTATTTTAATACAGGGGGTACTTAAACTGATATCCGATGACGATTGGGTTACGATTTATATTTTGGGAGGTTTTTTCTTTCTTTTACTGATTTTATCTTTATCCTTTAAAAAAAAGGGATTTTTTTTTTATTTGTTCTTATTTATTATTTAAAGTGTTCTTTTGTGGATTGGGTTTTATTTGATTTCGAAAATTTTTATTTTTTTGAATTTTATTCGTCCCTTAAATGGTTTTTCAAGGTTTGATCCCTATTATTTTTATTGTTTTTTTTTTATGTATCACTATTGTGTCCTCGCTATTAAAAGATTGAATAAAACATATTTTCTGTTTTTGGTTTTTGCCTTGCCTTTGTCTTAAGTGTATTTTTCCCAGGAAGAAAATTACAATTTTCTTTTTTTGATATATTTGTAAATAAATGTAATTTATATCGATCTTTGTAATCGAATGTGAAGTATTTTGGAGTATTATTTATAATCCGTATTTTAGGAAAATTATTCTATAGATAAAAAGAAAAGAAAATTGCTTTAAGATTTAAGAATAATGCCTTTTAGAATGAAATAAAATAACGTATGAGATTACAAATGCAGTCATTAATATTAAATGCAATTGTTGATTTGGGATTTGATAAATCGGTAGAGTAAAGGTTCTATACACTTGGAGTAAAGGAATTTTGGGGTTGGGTTGGATGAACGAATTTAAAGGGATCTATAGATACTTGGGATCGATATAAAGGTTTTATTGGGATCTATAGATGCTATTATAATTATTTCAATTTAATATGTTATTGATTGCGCTTGATGTTGATCCATGGTAGTTTCTAGAAATGTTTTATATTAAAGTCGTTTTTTTAAATCTAATTCTTAACTTCAAGTCAAACAATTTCTTGATATTAGTTGATATGCAAAAATTAAGATGTTTGCCCCTTTAAGTATGCAATTTGAGTTTTATACTTTTACTTTATTTTAAATACTTACAATTGAAAAAAAAAATGAAACTATTAGAGTTCGGTTATATATTGAAGTTTACAAGTGAACCTAATTATATAATTATACTTGATAATGATAGTACCAAAGATCAAATGTTTATAGACGCTTTTATAAAAAAGTTCTCAAAGAACATTTACATATGAAATTTGTGTAGTATACAAAATATTATTTTTTTTTAAATCAATCAAAACGAATTTACCTATTTTTTAAGTCTAAACTCAAAAAAAATTAACTTCATTCTTAAGTACTAGATTAATTCTTACTTATATGTTTTGATGTCACGTGGAAATTTTACTTATACTTTCAAGTCCAAAATATGATTTCTATAATATGAAGTTTATCTTAAGCAGTCGTAAATTTCCTAATGTCTAATAACCACTATCAATCACAAGGTATCACTTATGTTACACATTCAGTATTAATATGAACATTTTTAAAAATAGGGTAAATTTTGATTTTAAATTTTGTAAAATATTGCATTCAATCAAAATTTTTGATTAAAAATTGAGGAAATAATTGAATTAATTTATCCTGATTCAAAAAAAAATAAAAAGGAAGCTATTTAATAGGGTGCAAATGTTTTTGTCTACAGTGATAAACTTCACTCCCCCTACCTCTTTAAAATTAAATTAATTTTGATTTTAATATATCTTTCATATTTTTTTAACATTTGATTTTATTCCTCATATAATCAGTTCATTTGAACTCACTTGGTTCATTGACTCATCCTATATATATGTGCATGAAAAATTAAATTTTATATTTTTTCTTAAAAATAATTTTTTTTTTTGTGTAAATAATTTTCACAAAAAAAACCAAAAAAAATAAAAAAAATTTTACTTGTGATCCCCAACAAGATTTATTAACTTTTTCATAACCTCTTTTTGTTTTTTTTTTTTTTGTATTTTACTCCTTCAATTTGTACATATTTGTTCAAATTTTTCTCTTTTATTTATAAAAAAATATTTTTCCCAATTTTCTCCCACTCTTTTGAGTTATTTTTTTTTTGATTCTAGATGAGATTTTGTGAAATGAAAAGAATCTAGATGAAAAATTTCCACAAAAACAAATAAAAACAAAATATAACAAATTTTTTTAACTTTAGATTTTGTAATTTTTTTATTATGTTTATTGTTACTCTGATCCTTGAATTTTTTTCCTCATTTTATACACACACATAATCTTAAATTACATAGTTCATTCTTCACCTTTCATTTTTATTTGATTGTTTGTTATTAATTTTACTTTTTTTCCTCTTGTTTTTTGTGCACATATCACACACTAATCAATCACAATCATAACATAACACACTATTATTCAACATTATTTTACTGTTGGAAGTGTATATATATACATATATATATATATTATGAAAATTTTAGGGGAGTGTATAGAATACAGGAGTTTAATTTGTTACGGTAAACTTGATTTCAGTATTGAAATTAACCTTTTTCATGTAAAAACCTCAATTAAAACTTTTCCCCCTTTAAGTATGCAATATGAGTTTTTATATTTTAAGTTCGATTTAAATACTTGGAATCACAAAAAAATGTAACTATTAGATAGTAAATGTATTTACAAGTAGGAGCGGAACTTCAAATGACAATAATTTATTGACTAAGTAATAATAATACCAATGATAAATGTGTATGCTAAGTAAAAAAACGTTTATAAAAAGTTTTCAAAGAACATAATAGTTGGTAGGTTGGACGGCTGGACAAACGATAATTACAAATTCAAATTATAGTATAGTAGTCACAAAATAGTACAAAAAAAAGTGATGAGAGGAAAAACTAAAGTAAAAAAACCCAATAAAATAAAATTGAGAACTTTTAAAATCCTACATAATAAAGTGAACCATATTAAGTTGAATCGTTTTGATAAATTTAGTTGAATGAATCATTGAGTTGATTCGTTTTTATTTTTTTTATTCTTATATTTTGTGTTTTTTTTTTTTTGTTTCTTTCATATGATAGACTAATCAATCTTAAATATTTTTTTTTTTTTTGCACAAAATATAAAAAAAAAGGAAAAAAAAAAAGAGAAATATATATCCGAAAATTGAAATAAAAAAAAAAAAATATAAAAAAATACAATAACAGCAAACTTTATCATTTGCGCACGCACACCCTCATATTAGCCCTGACTGAATAATATTTAATAGATGAAGATTATTAAGATATGATAGTGGGTGATGATGTATATAGATGATGACTTTTCTTTCATACATTTTATAATATATGAGATTGTTCATACTTATTTAGAGAATAAAAAAATGGTTCTTAATCATTTTTAATCAAAAGAAAGGTATTTGGTAATTTATATATGAATTTTGAATTTTTAATATTCATAAAGATTATAATTGTGTTCTAGATTCTGATTTCGGTTTATCGAATAATAGTATAATTAGGCTCTGAGTGTCAATTTTTTGACCTTTAGTTAAGAATTTTAAATAACCCAAAAAAGGCTTTCCAATTAATTAGTTTGATACATTTTGGAATATTGAATTTCCAATCTGAATTTCGAATATTGCAAAATCTACTTGGTCTTAATTTCGAATGTTGAAACATATTAGTATCTTAAATCTTAGTAATTAATCCATGTATCCCAAGAAAATATTTTAACCCATTCCGAACAAAGAATTCCAAGTTGTAGGATCTTACCATCTTCTATTTAAAAAATTAATTGGATCCAGATTCAGAAATAGGTCTATTGAAATTATAATAAAGCTTCTCTTACATATAAAACAAAAGAGTCCAAATTATAGGATCTAAAATCATATTCTATTCCTTGAAATAATAATGTTCTTATAAAAGTTACAATTACCCTTATAATGATCAGGTATAACTCTACTCTTCTTTTTTAAATTAAATGGAAATTATTGGATGAAAAAAAAAATACATGTTTTATATTTTTATAAAATATACAACACTACTGCTAAATTGTATAATTTGGCGATTTTTCTCTTTCATTTTTTTGTATTAAAATTATTTCTAGACATTCAGGTGAATTTTTTCATGTTTTTTTTTTTATTTATATAGTATAGTATAGTATATAATATAATTATTATATTATATATTTACCCCGTATATGTTCATATAAATAAACTGAACGTATTTATATATAAAAATTATACAAATATAATATGAATTCCTTCATGTATTTAGTAATAATAATAAATTCATAATTTTCGGTTGTTGTCTTTGTTTTTTTTTTTTCGAATTTTGGCGTTTTATAAGAGAATGCGATTCGCTTCATATACCGCATGCAAAGTTGTATTTTGTATATTTATAATTTCAAAATATACAAAAAAATAGTTCAGTGGGCCCCAAAAATGAAAATGAAACGAAAAATAATATAAAAAAAATATAATTGTATACGCTGCTGTATTGTATCGTGTCGTATTTTTGAAAAAATATAAACTTTACGCGATATTATAAACTATTGTAAATAAATCGCACTATATATATTGTAGCGTAGCACCATATCATGTCATAAAAAAAAAGTTTTTTTTTTTTGCTTTAGTTTTCAATTTTTTTTTTTCTTTAAAATTATTTAAAAAAAAAAACGTGTACTATTTATAAACATATATATATATACAACACATATATATAAATTGAAATTTTAAAGTGAAAAATTAACTAAACGAAACATTTTTGTTCTTTTTCTTCTCTTTACAGGTAGGTGAAAATGTACGTCTTAAAATTTATGGTGTTTAAATGAAAAATTGAACCAGAAACAAAATAGAAAAAGAAAGACAAAAAAAAATGATTTAATTTTTCTTTTTGGAAAATTCTAATTTTAAAATTATGAAAAAAAAAAAAAATAGAAAAATGAATAGTAGAAACGCGAGAAAATGTTCACTATTTATTTTAAGTCTCTATATTTTGGTAAAAACAAAACAGGGAAATTATTTTTTAAAATAAAATTTTTTAATAATATATTGAAGATATTTTGATGTTTGAAACAATTGAAATATTGATATTTATAGATTAATCATAATTTCAAATAAAATATAATATAATTGAATTTGTTTTTTCTAATCGCTAATCGCCCACATTGTATTTGGCAAATATAAATAAGCAATTAACATACCATGTAAACATTTACTTTACATATGAATATATTTTTTTTTTTGAAGTTTCAAATTGCATTCAAAGCCACGTTTTATATAAATTATATATCTTATATCATGCGTGTCAATTATTAGCTGACATTAATTGCAATTTTTGATAACTCTATAAACTTTACTTACCGTAATAATATACTATTAAAATTAAAAATTTATTGTGAATTCTAGTAAGATTCAATTGTGAATTTAGTGAAATGTCATTTTAAGATATTTAATGACATAATGTCATTTTAGAAATATTTTATGAAAAGTCATTATTTCAAATGTATTTAATTATAACCGATAATTTGTTTCTAATAACGTATTTAAAAAATGAAACGTCATTTAATGACAACTCAAAATTCATTTTCTAAAAAAAAGTTATCAAATCAGTTCATGAAATTGATTTTAAATAACTTAATTGCAATCGAGTACTAGCACTGAAAAAGTTGGCATGTCGTAAACGAAATACTTGTATTTGCAAAAATTAATAAAATAGGAAATTTTAGTAAAATTTATAGGTATAAACTACTTGGTTTCTTGTTATTTATATCATATACATTTCACTCAAACGCTTAATAATATATAGAATGTTAATTCAATTTATTAATTTTCAGTAAAATTCAATATTTGGTTGTATAAAATCACTCAAATTCGTTATTTGAAGTTTATGTTACAAAGTTATTTAAATCTTTAAAGATAAAAATATTCTTTGGGTTTTCAACTCAACTTCTAAATATTCCAATACTCAACAAATCAACTGTTGACTGATTTGAAATTAAAGTAACATATAATTTATCAATGCTAGTTTATTTATTTATTATTCACAGGCTCTAAGAAGTACTTAGTACTTGTGGCGAACTCCTTTGTTTATATTGTTATATTAATGTATTTTTTACTAAAGATACCTATATAATTATTAATAATTGACAAAGCCATTAATTTGAACCCAATGACGAATGGTAGCTGAGTCTAGTCGAAAACCAGAAAAGTATTTATACTTTCACTGGGATTCGAACCTGGGCCTTTCATGTGCCAACCCAGCCTTTCTTCAAGGAAATTAATTAACAATTAAATTATTTTATCTATATATTTTACTTTCATAAAAATAATAAAATTATATATTTTACTTTCAATTTAATTATTTTAATATTTTGAAATTTTATTTTATTTACATGATTCATTTACATCAATTTTTAATATAAGAACTATGATGATATTTCAATTTCTCTCCTTGTTCAAACTTTCCATACTATCTCGTAAAAGTATTTTAGAGCATTAATTATGTTTAGAATAACATTTGACTACCGCCATTCATTTTCTATAGAAATCCAAACATTGTAAATATGTGAATCACATCTTAGTAAATGAAATCACATCTTAAAAACGGGGTAATGCTTATTTAATATTAATGAAACAAATAAAATTTCAAATTTAATTTTAAAGAGGCTCATTGGAAGTAGATTTAAATTCAGTGACTCTAGCGTAATCTGTTACAATTATGTCCTTAAAACTTCTATAAAATCCTTATATATTTAATCTATGTTTGAATTAAATTTTTTTTCTATTCCCAACCCATATTAATTTTTATAAAATTTTATTACTTAGTTGACAGGTTTCATTTTTTTTTTAATTAACAATTTCTATACAACAAAAGATAATTTTGTCAAATCCGCAAAATTATCACTTAATTATAAAAAAATAAAAAACTTGTATTAAAGGCGTTAATTAAAAAACAAAACCACAACAACAAAATAAACTTAAAAAAATCTAATTAAAATCTAAAAAGAAAATCACAAATCTAATTATGCTGAAATTAAATAATAAACCGTTTAAAAACACCCCTACAATTTCCTTTTAATTTTAGATAAACAACAACAACAACAATTGTTACAATTTATTAATAAGTAAATAAAACAAAAATTTTATATTAAATTTAATTTAATTAAAAAACCAAAAAATAAACAGAAACAAGTATAAAACATAAAATTAGGTGCAGGGTCAGAACTCCCAAAGTCATAAGTCCCTTAGGGATTTATGGCTCATAGCAGTGCGCCTTAACTCCCTAAGGAACTTGTAACCCTGGAAGTTTTGATTCAGCATGGTCATAGCTCCCTTATACAGTTCTCAGAATAAAAATTATTAGTAATATTATTACACATTTTGGGGTTGGATTTTAAATCAGAGTATTCCCTTTTTCCAAATTTAAGAAAACATTAAAAATTTTGCATTTAAACTACATATGGAAAGGCTATTTTGCAAAAAGAGTTATTCTAATTTTGTAACCAAAGTCTCGCATACATGAATTTATAAATACTCTGGAAAAAGAGTAAACTTAGATTTTTAACAAACCTAAATGGGCTTCCTAATATAGTATCTCGCATAGATAAATTTATAAATACATACTGTTATTATAAAATATTATATGTAATTTTTGCTTATATATATTTTTGTATTATCATACTTTAAATTATAAAGATCAGAGAAGACGAGGGTCATAAGTCCTTTAGGGATTTACGTCCCACTAAGTGAGTCATAAATCCCTAAGGGACTTATGATCTTGGGAGTTCTGACCCTGCACCATAAAATTATACCTTATGTATTCTTACATATGTACAACTCGCACATTACCCTTCTTTCATATACCTCTTATGATTGTATATACGTCTATAATTTCACATATGCTGATACATCACCTAATTACATATATATATATATATATATATATGTATGAAAAGCATATAATTAGTAAATTAGTATATAATAAAAGTAAATATCAGTGGGTGGTACAACATTTTTGCGGTTTTCTTATTAATTTTTAATTTAAAAAATTAAAAAAAAAACATACGAAACAACATAAAATAATAATTTTTAGTGCAAACAATGTTTAACATGACACATAAATGTGTTGTTTAAAAAAAAAAAATTACTTTTGTTTTATTTTTTTTAATAATATTTATATTAAAAAATTTTTTTAATTTCTTAGTTTTGAAATTTTCTTTTGAAAATGTTAAAAGAAAATTTGAGGAAAATTATTCAAAAGAAAAATTTAATAATGTTTATATCAAAATTGTAAATACTTTAATTTTATTATCACGTGTGTTTTTCTTAATTAACATACTTCTATATGGTAACAGGTTAAAATATTGGCAAGGTGCCAGTCTACCTGAGACGTCATTTAACTAATTTCTGGATTCGAAATCCTAAATATTTTACTAATTCCAAATAATTCAGTTATTCCAAACTTATGTAATGTTTTAAATTCTAAACGTATTCAAAGTCCAATTTAAGGGTAAAATAGAGTTCTAACAGATTAAATCCTTTGGATTAAAAAATCTTAATATACGTACTCAGATCAACTAATGAATAACAAATTTTATAAACTTAAGTAAAATATCTTTAAAATTAAAATATAAAATGATGCTACAAAATGATGTGAAATAAAAAAAATGATTAATGTGTTCTTGGATTTTATTTATAGAATTAGATTATAATTTCAAATTATATATATATACATATATTTATATATATACACATAAATATTATTCTATTTTATTTTCATTATGAACTTGAACTAATATAAAATTAAACGTGCAAAAGAAAATCGCAATATTTTTAATAAAATTTAAATTATTGAATTAGATATAAATTAAATATGTATATCTTTTCCTGGAAAATGTTTTATATAAAATGTCCTTGAAATTGATTTGCTTCTTATGTTAAAATATAATTATAAACATATGTTACAAATTGTTTTGATGTTGTACAAAATTGAAATGTGTAAATAGAAAACATATTTGTTGAAAGTTGTTTAATAGTATTTTATACTGTTTAGTGTCTACAATGATATTTGACGCAATTGAAAATTACTTTTTTAACAGCTGAATTACGCTTTTTAACTTAATTTTTCAATGCTTTAGAGTTAAGATGATCAAATGCATGTACATGTTTCATAATTTTAAAGTTTGAAAAATTTTTTGTTTGAGTTAAACCTACACTTGGAGGAGCTCAGAACAAAAGTCGTCCAACCCTACAAAAAAAAGTGTTTGCTTTTTTTGTATAAATCGCATAAAAGGTCAATTTCCGGTTGCATTTATCGTATTTATATTTGCTAAAGCCTTTTTTCTTATTTTTTTAGTGCAAAAGTAGCCTTTAGTTTCTAAAATTTTTTTTTTGTCAGTTAGACCATTTTGACTTTCTAGGCCTTTAGTTCAATCTTCTTTAATAAGTATATAACAAGATTTTCTCAACAATGATAATAGCTTCAGAGAAGTCATGATGCTGGCATACATACTCGCAGGTTTATTTCATAGTCGTTTGGTTTCCTTTAATACCCATCCTTCATTAGTTACGGTTTGCGATACCATCTTTATTCCAACAAGATATCATTCGCAAATAACTGTTTAAAAAATCTTTAGTTTCAGGCTCCTCCACAACTAGAATTGAGATAATTTTCAAGTTTTTAATTAGACTTGGAGAGTTCGCCTTTGTAGTTGTTGCACAGAAGATGAACTTGGTTAGACAGATTTGGATTTGGACCATTTCAATACTATCCAAATGATTGAATTCCAATGTAGTTTTCAATTTATCTATTGATTTACAAAATTTTAAAAACGAATTTTAAAAGTTCGAACAAAATATAAATTAGTATAACTAAACTTTTCAACTTTAAAGAGAATTTCTATTAAAGATTTCAAAAATTTTCAACTTTAACAATTTTTATGCAAATTTTTGGTTATTTTTTAAACTTAAATAATCTTTAAATGATATCTGTTTTGTGTTTTATTTAAGTTTATCCCTTCAAAGTGAAATAGAATTTTTGGAAAATTCTTAAAGTTATCATATTATATACTTTAAGTAGGTATATATACATATAAATATTATGTATACATATTATGTATATATATATATTAAATAAATAAAGCAACAAATAAACAAAACAAAATTTTAAAGTAAATAAAAGAAAATCTCTAATACTTTATATATATATATATATATCTACTATATATATACAATAAATATACATATATATATTTTATTTAAAATAGAAAAACAATTTAATAATCTACACGAAAAAATGTTTTTTTTATATATATATATATACGAGTATATATATATTTTTTAAATATTCAAAGTAATATTTTTAAAACATGTGTCGTGTCTTTAAAAACCTTTTTATTCTCAATATTTTTTTTGTATCTTTATATGCTTTTTTTATTATATTTTTTTTTTGGTCCTCGACAAAAAAAAAACTCCTCAAGGATTACTAAATTTATTACTTATACAATAAAACCTTGTATATAAATATAACGATCATAACTTATACACGAAATATATATACTTTATAAGATGGTTACATTTTTTTTTATTTGAAAAATTCTTCTATTATTAACCCTATATCCAATAAATATCGTTTTTATCACGAAATTATGTAAATATTTTTCACTTTCCTCTACTATTCTTCTATTTTTTTTTTGTCATTTTATTTTTGTTTTTTTTTTTTTTTTTTTTTTTTCTAAATATCCATTTTTTCGCTTTTTAAAAATCTTTAAAATTCCATTTACATATCTATGGATTTTGTAATAAACCTGTACATATACAAATATAAATGTATATTACTTACATACATATTAAATTTAATCCTCCCTTTTACAAACAAATATATATATATTTGGTTGTAATTTTCCCAAAATATTTTTAAAAAGAAAATGCGAATTTTCGAAAAACATTCCGATATCCAACGCAGGATTGAAAGACAAAGACAAGAACAGGCAAGGCTAAAGGAAAAGACAAACAATCATCTAGTATAAAAAAAAAAAATTGATAATAAAAACAAAAAACCGCAAAAAAACGTGACATATCCTTAAAATATCCAAAATTGTCATAAAAATGAGAAGAAACATTGGTAATAACAGCAACAACTACAACAATCGAAACTAATACATATTTTGACACACTCCCAAAAATCGTTGTTTTTTTTTAACATTTAAAATACGAACAATAGCACGAATACGACTAATAACGGTACAAATAATACGAAATATCAACAACAACAACAAGTAAAAATTTATACCCAAGAACAAATTGGTCTTATGTATGTCTGTATATATATAGTTTTTCCAATATATATATGTATATGTTTCAATATATATGTATTATACATGTGTACTATTAATTTTTCTAATGTAGCCTTCAATACTATGCCTGTTGTATATACGATAAATATAAATTATATTTTTTTTTCAACAACTGGATTTTAAATGATTGTTCCTTGGGAAGTCCTTCACAGCATATATGTTTTAGTGAAAAGACTCCCTCTAGGATTTTTTCTCCTATTTGATTGTTTTTTTTTTTTTTTTAATTTTCTCATAATCATCCGAAATAACAGTCATAAAAAAAATTTCCTCCTTAGTCCTGCACGTACTTTTGTCCCTTCTAGTATCCTAAATGAACTCTAAGTTCTCCAATACATGTAAACACATTTTTATGTGAATATTTGAAGTAAGTACTAATTTTTTTTTTTTTATGTCGTGACACCACACAAATTTTATTTCATTCCATGTCCCTATTTTGTCAATATTTCAATGTCTAATATATAAAAATACAAGTGGTACCTTTTACCAAGTTATCCTGCTCATCCACTATCATATCACTAACTACTTAGAAAAGAAGAATACTAAGTTCCTACGAGGTAGACAATAAAGAAAGAAGTTAACATCAATAAACCTATATCGTATCATTCAAATTTTACAAACGATTTATAAATGATGGGACGAGAACGAGGTTTATATCTATCAAAGAAACCATGAAAACCAAAAGAAAAACCTGACTCTATTATACAACATACACTGCTATCCAATTATTTTATGTACAAATACATTTATAAAATATATAAGTATACATTTTTATTATTATTTTATTCTGTCTCTTTTTTTTTAACATAATCATATCGAATCCTGTTACTGATATGCCCATTTGTTATATGGCATTAATAACACATTATATAAGGATCAAAAGGATATAAAATTTTTATATTTTATATTATATGTATATATATATATATATATATATATTTATAATATATAAAAAAATATAAATATATGTAAAGTAAGAATAACAGAAATACAAAAAAAAATTTTAATGTAAAAGAAAGGGACGGGGAGAATAAAATAGGAAAGAAAGAAAGAGAAAAAAACACGAACAAATTTGCTGTATTTTTATTATAAAATAAAAAAAAAATAATAAAAACATAAATGTAAACACAAATACATACATTGATATAAAAAATTAGTAAAAAAAAAAATTTAGTAAAAAAATAAGAGCCAGGAGTAGGTAACCATGAAATGATGTGTTTTATAAACTTCTGACAGTGTTGACAGTTCTTTGACTTTTCGATTTAAAACTTGTCAAAGATTTTAAATTTGCTCTTTTAAGTTGACAAATGCTAGAGATGACATTCGTCTTTAACTATATAAACAGTATTAACAGTGTTGACACTGGTTTGACATTTCGATGTAAAAAATTAAACATGTCAAAATTTTTAAATTTGCGCAATCTTGTAAGTTGACAAATGTTAGAGATATCATTTGAATTTAGTTGTTAACAATGTTGACATTTCTTTGATATTTCGACGTAAAAAATTAAACATGTCAAAGTTTTTCAATTTGCGCAATCTTTTAAGTTGGCAAACGTTAGAGATGACATTTAACTTTAGCTATATAAAGTTACTTGTATAAAGTCAAAAGTTTATTAATTCACATTTTGTATTTGTAAATTCTTTGTTACATCCTAGTCCTTGTCTAAAAGTCCTTTCAAAACCAATATATTATTTTTCTTGCAATTAAAGAGTCTTTAAAATTAAAAAGATCTTAAAAAATGTTTAGCGGGAAATAATTGAAATATTTCCAGTGACATTTGCGCTTACTAAATGGCAGATGAATTGAAATGATATTCTTATAGAGTTATAATATATTTAAATTTTAATATATATATATATATATATATATATGTATTTATGCAAAGATACCATTCTGAACACTCAAATGGTATCTTAAACACTGATTAAAAATAATAAAGGTATCATACAATAGATCTAGTGTGGCAACTCTGTCTTTTAAGTTTTACCTCCTCAGTTTCTAATAAAAATCTAAAAAAAAAATATGAATAACCACAAATTGGCAAAAAAAGCAAACTATATAACAAATAACTATTTTGTATATGCATATATTTTTTACTAACAACTTAACTACAAAAAAAAAGAAAGAGACAAAAAACTAAAAATAATCATCAAGACATAACAAGTTTATTATATTAAAAAGAAGGCATTTTTTTTTCTTATCATTATAAAAAAAAACATGTAAAACTAAAGGATCCTAACCTAACTATTTTGTCATATTGTTTATTTCCAAAATATTTTTTCATGTGTTAGTGTTTGTATATTCTTTTATATATATTTTTATTTTTCTATTTCTTTATATATCTGTTTCACTCTTTCATTCATTCAAATACATATATTTATAATATTATTAAATTGTCAAAAAAGATAAGTATAAAACATCAATATTAGTATAAGACTTAAAGTAGTTTAGTTTCTTTAAATTGAAGTTAAATAACAACAGCTTTAATAAATTGTTTAGAAGATTTTATAAATTAATCTTCTTTTAAGTTTATAAGAATATTGACTTTTTTAGTAATTCAATGGGAAAATATGTTCTAATTTGGGTACTCACTTGTTTCAATCAAATGAAGTTAAAGTTTAGGTTTTATTGTTTTGAATTTTATTTAGAAAAGTTGAATTAAACCCTGTAATGAAGGTGTTTTGTATTTTATTCATGCAATTACTGTGTTCTTTACAAATACAATGACATAAATCAGCTATAAAGTAATTAAAAAAGTAATCAATTAGAAGTATCAAATTTTTTTCTAAATTGAAACTTGAATTGAATTAAAACCAAATCTATGTAATAATGAGTAAAATGGTACTTAAGTACAACTGTAAGTACTATTACCTGATCGGCTTTTCTTGGCAACTACCAGGTGAAACTTTATTTGAATTGAAACAAGATCTGTATAGCACTGAGGAAAATGGTACTTAAGTACAATTGTAATTACTATTACCTGATACCCTTTACTTTGCTAACTACCAGCAGTACTTAAATTTCAATACTTACCAAATAAAGCATAATTAAAAGAATCAAGTAATAATACGTTTAAATCCCCGAAAGCATTTAAATTTTAAGTTTAATACTTTTGTAATTATGTTTTGATATATAAGAATTTTCAAGTAATTAAGTACCAAGAACTACTGATGTATTAAGAATTCAATTATTTTCCAAGTATTAAAGTATTTTGACAATATATATAGAAAAACCTTATTTTAAATTATTGAAATTAGAATATTTTCAAACTGCTTTAGACTGTTTGGTAACTAAAGTAACTATAGGAGCAATTACATGGACGGAAAGTATTAATGAATTGTTTTGAATAAATTTAAAATTAAAAGAATCATTTATTTTTAATTATCAATTGCATCAAATATTATAGAGTAACTAAAGATGCAATTACAAGTTTCGTAAATCTAGAGTACTAAATACCAAACAAAAATTTAATACTCAAAAGTTCAGAAACCTTCAAAATTTTTGGCATATTTCTAAGGTAAATTTTAACTGCAATTTTAGAAAATCGTATAACATGAATCTGAGCCCATACAAAATAACTATCTTATCAAGTCTTGAGTGAAAATTTACGTAATCAATTCACAAAATGAGCTCCAAATAATTTAAAACTTGAATTTTACATCAGAGTTACTTGAATTGCACTTGGCTTCAAAATTTAATATTGAATTGAATATTGAACTTAACTTAATTTTATATTCACATTTAATACTCCAATAATTAAAAAACCTTCAATAATAAAAAACAAACATCAATTATTTTTCAATTCAACAAATAAAATAAAACAAAAACCCAAAACACTTTTTTAAAATTCTTAACACTTAAAAATTTATAAAATTTGTATCAATAAAAGTGTTTATCTCAATTTTTGTTTTGTAAAGCTTTTAATTTTTTATCACTTTACAAAAAAAAAAAACATGTTTTCCTTTCATAACAGTTACTATTATCAAAAAACACACACAAAAAAAACCATCGTAACTTTTAAACATAACATTATTATTAAAAAAAAAACATAAACATATCACAATTTATTTTTTTTAAAGCCTGAACGAATTAACACCTATAAATATGCTTTATTTTTTTATATTTTTATTTTGTATTTTTTATTTTAAAAGAATTTCTTAATTCTTTTTAATACTTTATATTATGTGTGTTTGTATTTCATTTTTATTACATGAATAATACAAGTAAAGAAAAACAAACATCATCACAACACAAACAAAAAAACAGAAACCTATGAAAATTTTCAACATTCATTCATTTTTTCAAAAAACCCTACTTTGTATACAGAAAAGATTCATCATTCAACTCTCATTTATTTTTTCCAAAAAACTTTTTGAATACCTTTACAAGAAAAACCCCAAAAACCCACAAAACTCAAACCCAATACTACCAACACATAACCTCCATTTTTTTTTTAAATCTTAACCCCAAGCCTAAAATCACTTAACTTTTTTAAGCTCACATGATTATGTTGTTTTCACATTCACAAAAAAAAAAAAAAACAAAAATTGTACACGCGACAGACATACTGCACATTAAAAGCAAAAAACAGATACATGTATAAAACAGATCTAACGGTTATAAACTGGGATCAAAAGAGTAAAAGAGAGAAAGATATAAATGTCAAAGAGCAAAACGAAGGTTGACAACAAAAAATTATTGTATTTTAAAAAGTCAACGTTATAATAATTTGTTTTATTTTTAATTTATTTTTTTTTTTCATATCTTTTGTCTCTTTCTTGTTTTTTCTTTCAGAATTTCAAAAAAAAAAAAAAAAAAAAATTAAGAAATAACGGTATTTTATTAGAGAAAAATGAACCGAAAAAGTAATCATAAAACGAATGAATGAAATAAAAAATACAATGAAAAAAATCGATATACAATGAAAAGAATCAAGTAATAATACGTTTAAATCCCCGAAAGCATTTAAATTTTAAGTTTAATACTTTTGTAATTATGTTTTGATATATAAGAATTTTCAAGTAATTAAGTACCAAGAACTACTGATGTATTAAGAATTCAATTATTTTCCAAGTATTAAAGTATTTTGACAATATATATAGAAAAACCTTATTTTAAATTATTGAAATTAGAATATTTTCAAACTGCTTTAGACTGTTTGGTAACTAAAGTAACTATAGGAGCAATTACATGGACGGAAAGTATTAATGAATTGTTTTGAATAAATTTAAAATTAAAAGAATCATTTATTTTTAATTATCAATTGCATCAAATATTATAGAGTAACTAAAGATGCAATTACAAGTTTCGTAAATCTAGAGTACTAAATACCAAACAAAAATTTAATACTCAAAAGTTCAGAAACCTTCAAAATTTTTGGCATATTTCTAAGGTAAATTTTAACTGCAATTTTAGAAAATCGTATAACATGAATCTGAGCCCATAC
This sequence comes from Dolichopus griseipennis, assembly GCA_963082915.1. Lineage (NCBI taxonomy): Eukaryota > Metazoa > Arthropoda > Insecta > Diptera > Dolichopodidae > Dolichopus > Dolichopus griseipennis. The sequence continues at coordinate 33,604,537 of OY720442.1, read as the reverse complement.
AAAATAACTATCTTATCAAGTCTTGAGTGAAAATTTACGTAATCAATTCACAAAATGAGCTCCAAATAATTTAAAACTTGAATTTTACATCAGAGTTACTTGAATTGCACTTGGCTTCAAAATTTAATATTGAATTGAATATTGAACTTAACTTAATTTTATATTCACATTTAATACTCCAATAATTAAAAAACCTTCAATAATAAAAAACAAACATCAATTATTTTTCAATTCAACAAATAAAATAAAACAAAAACCCAAAACACTTTTTTAAAATTCTTAACACTTAAAAATTTATAAAATTTGTATCAATAAAAGTGTTTATCTCAATTTTTGTTTTGTAAAGCTTTTAATTTTTTATCACTTTACAAAAAAAAAAAACATGTTTTCCTTTCATAACAGTTACTATTATCAAAAAACACACACAAAAAAAACCATCGTAACTTTTAAACATAACATTATTATTAAAAAAAAAACATAAACATATCACAATTTATTTTTTTTAAAGCCTGAACGAATTAACACCTATAAATATGCTTTATTTTTTTATATTTTTATTTTGTATTTTTTATTTTAAAAGAATTTCTTAATTCTTTTTAATACTTTATATTATGTGTGTTTGTATTTCATTTTTATTACATGAATAATACAAGTAAAGAAAAACAAACATCATCACAACACAAACAAAAAAACAGAAACCTATGAAAATTTTCAACATTCATTCATTTTTTCAAAAAACCCTACTTTGTATACAGAAAAGATTCATCATTCAACTCTCATTTATTTTTTCCAAAAAACTTTTTGAATACCTTTACAAGAAAAACCCCAAAAACCCACAAAACTCAAACCCAATACTACCAACACATAACCTCCATTTTTTTTTTAAATCTTAACCCCAAGCCTAAAATCACTTAACTTTTTTAAGCTCACATGATTATGTTGTTTTCACATTCACAAAAAAAAAAAAAAACAAAAATTGTACACGCGACAGACATACTGCACATTAAAAGCAAAAAACAGATACATGTATAAAACAGATCTAACGGTTATAAACTGGGATCAAAAGAGTAAAAGAGAGAAAGATATAAATGTCAAAGAGCAAAACGAAGGTTGACAACAAAAAATTATTGTATTTTAAAAAGTCAACGTTATAATAATTTGTTTTATTTTTAATTTATTTTTTTTTTTCATATCTTTTGTCTCTTTCTTGTTTTTTCTTTCAGAATTTCAAAAAAAAAAAAAAAAAAAAATTAAGAAATAACGGTATTTTATTAGAGAAAAATGAACCGAAAAAGTAATCATAAAACGAATGAATGAAATAAAAAATACAATGAAAAAAATCGAACTTAAAAAAATTTTAACAATATAATAAAAAAAAAAGAGACAAATATATTGTGTAGATGATAGGGGTACGGTTGGTGTGGTGACGTAAGGTACATTACACCGTTATAAGTAATATTGAATAAAAAGAAGATGTTATTTCAATTACTTTTACATATGTATATACAATATTTATTGAATATATATCGAATCATTATACATAAATATATATGTATATATATATACCTATATGATTTTTTAATATTTACATATATATATAATATATATATATATATATGTATATATATTTATATATATTGAATTTTGAGTTAAGTTGTTATTGAAAAAAAAAATTGTATAAACAAAGAAAATTGAAGGATAATATTATATTTACAAATATTGCCTTACAGAGTCGGGGGCATATAAAACTAAAAGTAGGTGATTGTGTAGGATGAATTTCTAACGGTAAAAATTGAAAAATATTTCGTTAACAATTTATATTTTCTTTCTCCTTCTGACTCCTTGTTGCAAACATATTGATAAAAACATTTTTTGCCAAAATTTTGTGCCATATTTTGGGTGTTAGCATACATTTAGGCAGTTAGGATACATATACTCTTGTTGTTATTTTGTTACCTGATTTGAAAATCGATCTTTTCTTATTTTCTTTTCAATATATCATGTAATGTATATATATATATATAAATTTTTTGATTTTTTGTCTCTTTTTTTTCATTTAAAAAAAAATTGGAAATGAAAAATAATATAGTTGCAATATATATATATACATACATTTTCACTTATACAAAAATAAAATAAGACAATTTCTCTACTAAATGTAATAACGGTAAAAGAATCTTAAAATAATATAAGTATGTGTATACGTACATGTACATGTACTTGAAAATCATTCCCTACTTGATGATATGATTTCCGACAAATAACTCAAAAAAAAAAAAAAAAAAAAAAAAAAAACTATGTAGGTGCTTTTTTAAAAGAAGAATTGGAAATACCTGTACGTGAGTTCTTTTCAGTTATTTAATTTGTTCTTCTATAACATACATTTTCATTTCCTTTATTCTTACCCCTTACCACTTACCCCCGTAAAAATTGTTTTTTTTATTTTGTTGGTATTACATGAATCGGGTTATATTTGGGTCGTGGCATGTTTTTGTTGTTTTTTTTTAAAAAAAGGTGATGTATTACAGGAAGAGAACATGATCTAGCAAATAGAATTTTTAACATTCACCCATTTAAACCCTATTTTGTATAACATTTTTAGGAGATTTTTTTTTTCCTGTATTATTTAAAACCCAAGGACCTTTTCCTTTTTTTTTTGTTGTTATTGTTTTTTTTTTTTCATTCTTTTATAATATGACATTATTATTATTATGTGATGGCACCATCATAATAAAAATCATTATATTATGATGATATGAAGAGAAAATTGTTTAAAAAAAATATATATATTAAAATGGATTTTAATATTCGGGATGGCATATAATGTAATATTATACAAATATACATATATATATATAATAATATTCAAGGGTTTATCTATATAGGATTATATAATAAAATTTACATAAAATTAAATAAATATGTAAAGATGCTTTTTAAAAAAAAGAAAGTACAAAAAAAAAAAGCAAATTTATTTAATGGAGTTGTAAATTTGTATATTATTTAAAAATTTTTTTTTTAAAAATGTTGAAAATCTTTAAAAAAAAACACAAATTTCCATAATTTTTTCCATTAAATTGTAATTTTATTAAATAATCTATGTTTTAAAGTATGTTTATTCTTAATTTAAATTTAAAATTGTTTCGAACATATTTTGTTAGTTATTTCTATGATTTTTTGGAGATGTTTTTATACAAGGTTCACTTATTTTGTGAGTCTATGGATTGTGCAATGAAATTTTATTCTAAATTTTTGGAACTTTTCATTAAATAGTTGAAACGTTTTTTTAAATTCAATTGTAGACCAAAAAACGCTGCGAAACTTTTAGAATTTTAATAATTTTAAGAAAATATATTCAGTTTTAAAGTTGCAACTTAAAATACACTACTAATATAATAACCAACAAATGTTCAGTATAATTAAAGAGTATCAAAATTGAATTACATATATTAATATCTTCAATATAGCCACATAATACTGATATTTGCAGAATATATATTTATTAAATGGCGCTTAACTTATTGCTTACCATGGCTTCAATTTTTAAAATCATGCATGGCTTGTTAAATGTATGGCTGTGTATGACTGTTTTTGGATTACAAAAGTTTAAAAATATTTACATTTGTAATATTTCTTCACCATATTTATTGAACTTTTTTTGGAAAGTGATGTATAAAGCCTAATTTTGGATTTCTTTGTACTTTAAATGAAATGTGCAGTTAAGTGACTTAACTTAAGTCATATATTTTCCGAATGAGAATTTAAAACAGAAGTGCACTTCTATAGAAATTTTAATTTATAAATGCTTATTTATTAATAAATTACGTTTTAAGAGTATTTAATTTTAAAAATTTTTATAATTCCATTTAATTAAAGTTAAATAAATTAAATAACCTTGCAGTAATATACTAATTTAGGGTAATCTACCTATATACGTTATTAAGTCACTTTTACTCCCTTTTTACAAAAATGGTCATATTTCATATAATTACTTAAGAAAGAATTGTAATTAAACCTACTTATTTTATTTCAAAGAATTTTTCTTTTGTTTTTTTGTTTTACCTTATTGTATTATTACATACATTATGTACATTCAACTATTTAAATATTTAATTCCATTTTCTTTTTATTTTTCCCATGTTTTTATATTCAATTTTACTTTTTTTTGAAAAAAAAAAAAATAAAGAATGTAAAAATTCCCAAGTGCATCATAAAGAATTTATAAAGTCATGAGCAACAAACAAAAGGAATTATATATATATGTACATTATAAATGTACATATAGAAATAAAAAAAAATGAGTAAGTACTTACAAGTTACAACTCTTAAAAAAAATGAAAATCAAAGGTAGGCGGGGAGGTCTGTAAGAGAAAAAAAAAAAAATACTGCTTTTCTTTTGTTATTTTCTATTCTCTTGGTGGAATTTTACCTCATTTTTTTTTCATAAACTAAAAATAAAAAAATTTTCCATTTTCATTTTCATTTCTTTTGTCTTTTGTATTTTTTTAATTTTCGTTTTGCATTTTTATTTATTTTGAACTCTCGAAAAAAGTTCATAGAAACACACATTTAATATTATATCGTATATAATAGTTCATTTTGTAAGAGTAATTTTCGTCATAAATGTCCTTGATTTGTTGTTGTAGTTTATTTTTCTTGATCCTTTTTTATCATTTACAGCACGAACAAAATATTTTATTATATACATATATATATTTTTATCATTTATAACTATTTTCAAGTTTAAGAAACGTGTCTAATATAACACAAAACACAATATCTTATATGCCACAAACTAATGACTTAACTATTATTACATGGCGTATAAAAACTATACAGTAGAAACTTTTTTTGAAAAACTGATAATAAAAAAAACACAAAAATGCGTTCTTACATATCTTATATTTAATTGTACATATTCTTACATTATCTTATATTTAATATATGTACTACTGAGTTTTTTAAAATTAGTATTTACTGCTGCCATATCCTCTGTTTAATACAGGCCTCGGCAAATTCTCATCCTATCAAAATGAAATACAAAATAAATTTAAAGATATAAAAATAATATTATAATTTTGTTTTTAATAATAAAATAAATACAAAAAATGAAATATCAGGTTTACATGCAATTTTACCGTTACAAAAAAAAAAGTAAATTTTTATTTAGTAAAAAGTTGTGCAACATTTGATCGTTTTATATACAGAGTAAATTGGATTTTGGTATTTACTAACTGACATACAAATTACAACCTCACGTTTTAACAATTTTATCATATTTATTTTTAACGTTTTTTGCTTCTTTATTTTTACCGTTATTCCTGACTACCCTTACATAACCGAACACACATGTACAATTGCAACTAGAAAAATAACTGTAAAAACAAATATTTTCCTTGTCCATTTCTGTTTAATTTTTTTTATTTTTAATTTTATATTCTGTTGTTACTTGAGGGTTTTTTTTTATTGTTTGTGTTTATATAGAGATTTTTATTACGCAATAATTTAGGATTCACGAATAAATTTACCGTTACACGATTTTTTATTTTCTTGTTACCTTACACTTTTAAATGTACAAAAAAACAAGAGAAAGAACAACAAGAGTTACATAAGTCTTCCAGGTTGTTAAAAAAAAAAAAATTAATACCATATATTTGTAAGTAAGTAATATAACAATACCATTTACTGTTATATTGTGGTTACCTTTTAGTATCAAAAAAAGTAACGACTAACGGTACAAAAATGTAAATTATAATAATAAAGAAAAAAAACACAAAATTGAAAATAAACATGAACAAATGTATAAAAATTTAAAAAAATAAAATAAAGAATAATAAAAAAATGAAAAAAAATAGTAAGGAATAAAATTGAAAAAAAAAAAGATTGAGAAGGAGTGAGTAGAAAAATAAAATAAAATGAAAAACAAAATGAGATAAAAATTTGGTTAAGGAAACAATGATATTCGCTTGTATAATATTTTCTAAATTCTTTGAAACAAAGGTACCTTTTCCATTGAAAATGTATACGTAAGTGGAAGTTTTTGAATACATGATTTTCTTTAAAAACGCGTTTTTTAATAAAATAAAATGTAAAATAATAAAAACAATATTATAATTTTTATATTACTTGTTTTACAAATCTTATAATTTTTCTTCATTTTTTATAACAAGGATTATTTTTCTTTTGAAAACGTGGTTTTCAAAATTTTTTTTAAAATTGATTTTCTGAAAAGTCGTTTTTTGTCTTAATTTTGTTTCTTGGGAAGAATAAAGGCAACTTTTGACAATTCAATTTTTTTGAGTAGGTTAAAACATTAACATTGAAGTCAGTCACTTACTTTTTTTTGAAGGTGACATTCTGTGTATAAGTATATGACATTAAATTGTGTATGACACATTCACATGCTATTAAATTGTATTTGACATATTCACATGCAAGTACTACTTGCACGTTGGTACAACTGACATTTAAAAAATAATATTATTAAAAGTGACATTTTATTTATAGGAACACGTGTAGTTGTAACTGTTTCGGGTAATAAATTTTCTTAAATTTTAAAGTAATTAATCTTTAAGATCTTGTGTACTGTTTTTTTATGAAACTGTAAGAGATAACTTTTTTTTTTGTTATTTATTTATTATTCACAGGCTTTAAGAAGTGTTTAGCACTTGTGGCGCGCACCCATTTGTTTATATTGTTATATTAATGTATTTTTTACTAAAGTTATATAATTATTAATTATTGACTAAGCCATTTTACTTTATTTAAAAAAGAATTTTGAAGTAGGAGTATGTGAGAGCTATTTTATTGTATTATATAGTATTCTCAAAATATTGGTTTTTAAGTTTGAAATAAAGCCCCCATTGGTCATTGTGATAGATTTGTGATACGTGTCACTAAATTAATCATTGATTTTGCCAATTCGATCCATGAAGCTGTCAATTTAATTTGCATATAATATCTAAAGATAGGCGGTATATATCTAATATATATCTTTGCTAAATCATTCGGTCATTCCTCTAAATCATAATTAATATTAATCGGCTTATTCGGTCGCGGCTTAATTATTTGTGATAAATTTAAAAAAATTATAATTTGAGCGCGAAAATCGCTTAATTTATGAGCGTTTAACGTCACTTGTTAAGCTTAAATTTAGTGTAAAATTACATGTTAAATTAATTAAATTACATGGGAACTTATATAAATTAAAGTGGCTTTAGTTCTTGAAATATAGACTTGGCCAATTTATTAATTCAATCACGGAACTATGTATATTATTTTATATTAAATCAAAATTTTACTAAAAAAAGTTCTCTATAAGGAGCTTCTGGTATAGAAAATCAGTTTAGAATGTTATTGCACAGAATAAGTACAGATGAAGTATTGACAGTGAAGTTCACTTAAATTATTGAATTCATCATTACTTATAGTTTGAAAAAAAATTTATTTGAGCGATATTTCATTATGTGATATTTCTTTAAATGTTTTTTTCAAACGGCGGCAACACGGATTTTCAACAAAACCAAAACCGTATTTACTCACATTTGCACTCTTAAGAGAGTGAATCTCAATTTTTTAATTGTTGCTTTGGGAAAATAAAAAAACCCATGATCCTTCGAAAAACAACAACAAAGCATGTTACATTTTAGGTTTTTTTTTTATTATTTTAAAAAAAAATTGTTTTAAATTATGCCCATATCCTTTTTTTAAAAATATTTCTTTTAAAATGTTTCTTTTGTTATTGTTATATAATATACAGTTATTTTAACAAAATCGAACAGAGAGCGTGAGAAAGTAAGAGAGGTATACCTTTTGTTACTTTCATTTTTTACTTTAATGAATTACTTGAAAAGAATCTTAAACAGTTTTTATATTATATAAGAATACCGTATATAAAGGTTGGTGTTGTTGTTGTTATAGTATGCTATTATTGTAGTACAGGGGATTGATGTTATTTAATAATAAAATCAAAAAAACAACAACAACAGCCAAAATATAAACCTGTAAAATGTAAAGTGTACTAAAGGGAGATAGTAAAGTAATAAGATTTTCTTCATTTCTTTGTTTTTAACAAAAATTCTGTGTGTGTAGTGTATATGTGTGTGGGTATAAAGGGCAAAAATGAATGGAGAAACCAAAGAAAAATAACTGGGATTTGGGAATACGAAAAACAGAAAACAAAATATTTTTCTTTTAACTCTCATTATTTTATGTTGTTATGTTTCTCTGAAACAATTTTTACATATTTTAAAAAGTACAATTTTATTTTTTTTTTTGCGAAAATAAAATAATTTTTTTTATGTTTCGAGGTTTTTTTATTATTTAATATTTTGCTTAAAATTTCATGACTTTTCATATTCCTTTTTTTTTTTTTGTGTATAAAAGTTGTTGTTGTTGTTGCGTTTTCTACTGCAGGGTTGGGTACAGGATAAAAAAAGTACACAAAAAATTTAAAAAAATAATAAAGGAAAAAATTATGATAAGAAAAAAATAAAATTTTATTTTGAAGGAAAATAAAAAAATTATAATTTCCAAAAAAGTTGTGGAAAAAGTTTTTCCTGTTTTTCTTAGTATAATTTTTTTTTTTTTTTATTGAAAGTTTTCTTACATATTTTTACTTTTCTTTAATGGGTTGTTTTCGCGGGGGAATTTGTATGCATGTAAAAGGTATGTAAAAGGAAATTGGAAAAATAAATTAGATCTTAAAAAAAAATGTTAAGAATTTCAAGATTTTGGGTCTTTCTTTAGTACGAATAGCCAAAATTTGAGAAAATAAGTTTGTAAATCTATATTTAACCGATACTTTGGAATACTCGAAATCTAGCTTATTTACTCTGAGATGCTGAAGATTAATGCCTTCATGATGCAGATCCTTAAAGCGTTATTTTGAGCCTACCAGCTTGTTTTCGACCTTTTCAAATAAGACTTTCTTCAAACTTTTATACATATGAACGCGTTCTCAGAAAATCGTTCATATTAAACTACTGTAAGTCATTTACAGTAAGTCACTTTATAACATCTTAAAGCGTTTAAACGTTCAGGATATTTTAAATAAAAATATCTACCATCTTTAGCATTTGTATCTTCAAGATGCATCCACCTTCATGATCTGAGATGATGCGTTCAAAATAAGACAAATCCATCAAAATTGCTTTACAATTGGTGATAGCTTGAACTCCACACTCCTTTAATTAATAGTGCATGCGTCAAATTATTTAGTTTCGATTTGACTTAAACTAATCGGCTCAATTCGACTCAAACCAATTTATAATTCAAATCTGCGAAAAAGTTTCGAGTGGAATTATTTTGTTGCTTGCTTAATAATGAAGAGCGCAATGGAGTGGTCTACGGGAGGGAGGAGGGGTCTAAGAAAAGTTAGATGTACTTATTTAAAATTTAGATACAAAAATGTACAAGTTGTACTTAATTTTGAATTTTTACGATTCCTTTTTTGTGTTCTTCTAATCGTTGGTGGTATTTAGATTATGAATAACTTTTAAATTGTAACTACTTCACTAACTAAATAACTTGTAACTGTACTTATTACCAGTTTTTTTTACTTGATTCTCAGTTATTATGTAATGTTTCTTTTTTTATTTCGAATTGTGATGAAAATTTAGGTTATTTGTTAGTTATCCAGTTGTATTGCATAATTATTTTTATTAATATTATATACAAATTTTTAATGAAAATGTTTTTTAAGAATTTTTTTTTTTTTTTTTTTAAATTACTTTGAGAAGAGGAGTTTTTAAGTATTATTACTCTGAATTATTCTTTATAATATTAAGTTCAGATCAACTTACGTTATACAAGTACTTAAAAAGTTCATATGTTTTTAATAATTGATTTTATTTTAATGGGAATTTCTGGAAAATGTAAATTAACTGATGTTTTAAATGACGGTATTAATGGTAAGGTAAGTATACTTACCATTATTTCTTAAGGGTTTTTTCTGGAAATAGTTTTTTTTAATGGACACATAAGTACAACCAATTTGTTATGAACATATTGTAAATAATCATCAAAAAAAACAAATTATCTTCAACATACTTAAGATATTCAAGTGTTGAATCGCTAGAAAAGGGAACAAATTTTTCATTAACTGTATTTTTTTCATATTTTATTTTTTTTTTTAAATTTATTATAATTCTATACACTTCATTAAATTTATCCATAAAAACAATTGTTACATAAAAGTAAGTGGGTTTTAATAATTTATATGCATAAGTAATTTGAAATATTTTAATTGATTTGTCCGGAAACAGAAATAACTTGACGTTGAAAAGCATTTAAAATTATATTTTAAAAAAAAAAAATGTTTGTTTTAAAAATTAAGCTATGTAATAAAAATACGTTATTGGAATTTATTTGAAATGAAAGAATATTGCGGTCAAGAATTTGTAATAATATACAGTTAAACCATTAATTATGAAATTTTGGACTATAGTAGTACTGTCTCCATTACTTAAATAGGCTTAAGTATATTACCTAGATAACCACCAGATTTACATTTTGATTGAAAATTGATAAGAAATTTTCAGAAAAACCTATTGTGAGTTATAAGAATCAATTAAAATGTTTAGTTACTTATAAGTTTCTCCGGAAAAGCTTGTGTTACAGTGTCTAGACAAATTCTGTAGTCTTGTTTTATACTTTAGTTTGATTTGTATAACCTACAGGAAATTTTTAAAAAATCCTTTTGTGAGTTATAAAAGTGAATCAAAATTTTTATTTACATATAAGTTTACCTAAAAAAGTTTGTGGTCCATTGCCTAGGCAAAGTCTTGATTCTAGATTTACAATTTGATATGATTCTTATAACTTACAGAAAATTTTCAAAAAATCCTATTGTGAGTTATAAGAATGAATCAAAATTTTTATTTACAAATAGGCTTCTCTAGAAAAGCTTGTGTTAGATTGCCTAGACAAAGTCTTGACTCTAGATTTACAATTTGATATGATTCTTATAACTTACAGGAAATTTAAAAAAAAAACCTATTGTGAAAGAATGAATCAAAATTATATTTACAAATAAAGGCTTCTCTAAAAAAAAAGTTCTGTTAAATTGCCTAGATCAAGTTTTGAGTCTAGATTTATATTTTGATATGATTCGTATAACTTATAGGAAATTTTCAAAAAAAACCTATTGTGAGTTATAAGAATGAATCGAAATTTTTATTTACAAATAAGGTTCTCTAAAAAAGAATGTGTTGCATCGCTTGTACAAATACTTGCGTTCTGATTTATGCTTTGATATAATTCGTTTAATATTAAAATATTTTGTATACTCCTATTGTGAGCTATAAGAATGAATTAAAGTTATTTCTTCTTTAAAAACATTTTTAATTGAATTACTTGCCTACCTGTTAAGTGTTTAAGAATTATGACTAGGGATAACACTTTGATATTAGTGAGTTATTAGTATTCTTTACCCTAAATTTGAATTAAAAATATTATTCCGTTTGGTTCGAGATGAAGCTTAATTGTCCTTGAAAATCTCACATTAACAAATATTATACGTCAAATATTTTTTTAATATTCGCAACACAACGAAAATTTCAATTGAAAAACTTCAAACAATATTTATGTAATAATCAAATTTTTTTAAATATTAAAAAAAAATAGGAAGAACAACAAAAGGGTGGAAATCGAATCAACATGTTTCTGTTTTTCTTGATTCTTACGTATTAGAAAAAAAAAATTAATTATGTCAGTGGGTGGGAACACAGTCATTGAATCTAATAATCATTTAAATTTAAACAAAAAAATTAAATTATTCTAGTTGTTGTTTTTATCTTATATATAATTTATGTTTTTCTATTTCCCCCTACATGATTTTCCGCATTTACCGTGTTTTTTTTTTTAATTTTCACCTTTCAATACAAAAGAAAATAAAGTTTTTCCATTTTTTTTTTTTTTTTTTTTTATTAATTTAAATAAAAACAACTGAAAAACTCACATAAATTGAATTAATGTCAAAAATTAAAATACTAGGTGAAAAAATATAAATATAAATAAAATAGAAAATTATTATCTATTTTCAACTTTTAGGTAATAATAAATAAAATGGTGGAAAAAATTTTATTCAATAAAAAAAATTAAAATAATATATGTATGGTACGTGTATGGTGTATTTTTTCAAAATTTATTTAAATAACAAATTAGCATTCGTTTCGAACTCAAAATAATGTGTAAAGCGTTCTTTGACTTACATTTAATGCTAATTATTTAATTGTAATTTATAGTCCTTCCTTGTCGATTGTTATTTTATGTATATTTTGTCTTGTAAGGAAGTTTTTAATAACAATGTATCTTCAGATTCATACAAAGTTTATAATTAATGTATACCTTCAATGCAATATAAACTCAATATATCTGAATTAATTTGTTGCTTGTGATATAATAACGGTAAAGTGAATAAAAGTAGTTAAAATTATTTAAAAACATGTAATAAAACAACAGTAAGTTGATGCAGCAAACTTTGTAATACTCTACAACTGACAGATTTAATTGACAGTTGCATCAAACCCCAGTTTAATTCATATAGGAAATATTAAGGAAGACACTAGCAGAACATATTAATCATGTACGAAATTTGAAGTATCTATCTTCATTAATTTGGAAGATATGTTTGTTAGATCTAAGGAGGCGTGTGAAATCTTTCCGAACCTCAGGACAGAAATCTCTTGTACCAAATTACAAGTTCCTATCTTTATCAATTTCGAAAATTTACTTAGTAAGTCTTGGGAGGCGTGGAATAGGTAACCCAAACCACCATTTCAAATTATTTCCAAAATTAAGAACATAATGAAAACAGGTCAGAACTACCTTGTACTAAATTTCAAGTTTCTAAACGCTATTAATTTCTAAAATATGCCACTTAGATCTAGAGAGGCGTGTGCGTGGTACCCGAACTCCCACTTCAATTAATCCCCAATTTAAAGAACAAAATGGAAACAGAACAAAACGAATCTTGTACCAAATTTGAAGTTTCTATCTTAATTAATTTTGAAAATTTGTCGGTTAAATATTGGGAGGTACTTGGGAGGTACATTTTATCCACCACCCCAATTCATTCTGAATCTCGAGTATATAATGAAAATATAGCAGAACACGATTATATCAAATTTCCAGTATATTATTTTCGAAGAATAGCCGCTTGCATTAAACTTCAAATCATTTCAATAAATTAAGAAATTGATTGTTGATTATTATATGTAACTTATTTCTAATCTCTCACAGTAACATTTAGATTACTAATTATTTAAGAGCTAATTTATTATTAGTACATAACCTTAATTAAGTTTGAATAAGAAATTTATTTTCTAAAATATTGTCATACAAAAGAAAATACGTCTACCTAAAAATAACTAAACTTAATCATTATAAAAAGAGAATGGGTTCATTTAAAATGAAAATTGATTATTTGTGTCACCTTTGATTTTTATTTAAAAAAAAAAAGAATTTTCCGAACTAATTAATTTGTTTTTGGTACTTTACGCCATAACTAAGACTTTGTAATACTGAATCTGCCAATTATGTTTCGAAAAAACCGTAAATGGAATGTGACCGTAAATAAGGAGGTGTCTTCTATTGTGGCGTCAAAATTTAATATTCGAATTCTAACTAAAATACATATTTTTAAAATAAATTATAGGAAACAAAAGTTGAAAATTAGTTTATAATAATAAAATTAATTAAAAAAAAAAAAATAAAACACATTTATTTTATATTTTGAAAATTTTTTTTAATAAATATTGTCCCAAAAACCAAATTTAAATTTTTCATTTGTTCTTTCTTAAAATTGTTTTGTTGTTTTTTTTTTTTGCTTCAGAATATTTTTGATGTCATGATTCATCACTAAATATTCATTTTTCACTTTTCGTAACCCGCGGAATTTTGAACACCTTTTATATATTAAATATGTTTATTTTTGTTTTACTGGAAAATGGGGCAATCCGCATATAAAATTTTGATATATGTGTTTATTCGACCTTTTTATTTGTTTTGAATTAAGAGTTATATAAAACTGTGAGCTAATCGTACACTATACTTAATACTTATTTTTTGAAGATTTCTGTGAAGTTTCTTTGACTAAGGATTGAGGAAATACTAAAATCTACGAAAATTGACACTTTAAATAAGACAATAAATGTCTTTAATTGACACTTTTTGTTTAACGTAACATTCTTCAAAGAAGTTTTACAAAAAATCTTGTTTTCAGAATATTTATCTATGACTTGATTTCAATTATACTTATTATTTCTTTCGATATTCGAAGATCAACCCCACATTACAGATTGTGAAGTTTGCAGAGATTCGAAAGATCCGTTTTTGACTTATGTTGGGCATTTAGATGTTAAAGCATTGTCATCATTTCAACAAGCTGTTTAAAATATTGTTTTATAATTTATATCGTTTTTTAAATTTAAATCTCAATTCTTAAACCAATGGATTTACCTTTTAAACTTAAGTGTCAATAATCACAATGAAATTTTTAAAATTTCATTCTTAAGTATATTCTGTTATTTCTGTCACGGTGAGATTTTGCTGTTATTTGTTTGTTTATTAGTTTGTTGTTTTTGATGACTTTTATATTTTTGGGAGATTTTGAGATATTTTGGGGCTGGAAATTCTTCACCTAAATATCAATTTTAAAGTATTATTGGTTTTTGGTTTTTTTTTTTATTTTTGGAACAAAATGCATCTTTTTAATAAAATTAAAAATTTCCATTTAAAATGAAAACATTTTCAAAGCTGCTATTATTTGATCAAAGAAAAGTGACTACTGGTTCTTAGCATTTTCTTGATTATTTCAAAACAAAAACAGAATAATTTTTCACGTTGAAAAATTCAATTTATTCTTTTGACAACTTTGTTTCTTTTTGTGAAAATGTATTTTGTGTTTGCTTTTGTTTTGGTCGTGTTTTTGGATATTTTTAGAACATTGTTGGAAATTTATTTATTCGAATAAATTGATTTCTCCTTGTTATTTTGTTGTTTACAGAAAATTTAATTAACACTAAAATGAATTTGGGGGGACATTATGACCCGTGATTATTAAGTTTTCATTTTATTTCTAGTTATTATTTATGATTTTACAATGGCCTGTTTAAAATATTGTGTAATGCACAACAATTGACATTTCTCAAATTAAAATAAAACAGTTTTAGCTTCTTAAAAGTTTGACAAATGAATAAATTTTTAGAACTGTCAAATAATTTGTAACAAGATTTCCAAAACATTGTTGAATTTCCACAAATATTGAAACAAGCCATGCAAAGGATTGTTGCATGATTGAAACAAGCCATTCAAAGCATTGCCGCATGATTGAAACAAGCTGATCAAAAGATTGTTGCATGATTAAAACAAGCCATTCAAAGCATAGCCGAATGAATTAAACAAGCCATTAAAGTATTGCCGAACAATTAAAGCAAGCCATTAAAAGCATTGCTGCATTAATTGAAACAAGGTATTCTAGACATAATAACATTAATTGGTTGTATTTTAAACAGAAGTTTTTGAGGGTTAAAGAAACAAAATAATTTTCAAGATAAATTTTTGTTTTCACAAAAAAAGAAAAATAAAAAAAGTTTTTAGAATATTTCGTACGTGTAAATTACAATGTTAAGGTGTTGTTTTGTATTTTGTTTTTTTCATGTGTTTTTGTTCATTTTCAAAGATAGAAATCAATAAAATTTTAAATTTTCCGTATAGCTGTAAAAATTCATTTGTAACAGGTTTTCATTTGAATATATATATATACATTAAAATATATTGCATTCCAATAGTTTATTGTATATGCTCCCACCCTCTTCAACTTTGTATTGCAATATTTATTTACATGTACATCGGGATCATATACTTAAATTCCTCAATTCAAATTTAACTTAAGTTTTTTGGTTTCTTTTGACATGAAATATGAGGAAAATTTAGAACTATTATTGATGATCCTTAATCCTTAGGGAATTCCTTAAATTATCTTCATAATAAGACATGTGATATATTTAAATTAATCTAAGGTTAAAATATTAAAAGTTCACAGAATTGAAAGCATTTTATAATAAAGCAATCAAATTAATTATACAAATACTTAGTTGAATTAATTTTAAAATATAGTTTCCTAAACTTCGAATTTTGAGTGGGGAATTGTAAAATCAAAATTGATTCTGTAATTTTTAAATACATTGATCTATTTCAAAAATAGATCTAGGTACTTAATGCGTTTTAAAAATTTGTTTTGTAAATTTTTTTTTCCAAAATTCGTTTTTATTATACAATTATTATTTAAATTATACAATGTTTATTAAATAACTTTTTAATTTCATTTTTTGCACATAATTAAAGAAAACATTTTAAAATTTAAAGAGTTTATGGACCGCACATATGATGATATAAATCTATTCAAATTTTAATACAAATTCTTAATAATTGTTTTTATACTTTATTTTATAATTTTTTGAAATTAATTTTTGTATTCTTTTAAATATATTTTTGAATATTGGATATATTAGGGAGGTTTTGATGTATAATTTGATGAAATATTTATATAATTGATTTTGTTTGAATTTTTTTTTACAAATTTACAAAAAAAATTCAAAAACTTTTATTGTGTAAATATTTAAACAATACAAAATTGATTATTTTCACCTCCTTCTGGAAAATGGGAAAATTCGATGAATTTTTCTTATTTATAATTTTTTCAAATGGTTTTTTTTTTTTGAATAAATTTGCAAAATGTGTACAAAAAATTTTGAATGAAAATAATATATCGTAAGATAGATTTCAGTTTTGTTCGAAATGTACGGTTTAGTTGGAAGTTTTAAGTCGAAAAATTGTTATAGTAACTTAAGTCCCAATTTTCTGTGGGGTAGCATCATAGATTGAGTTCTTACATACGTATTATACAACGCCATTTTTATTAAATATACAATATATAAAATTTTAATTCGAATTAGAAGTTGTTATTTCAGCTTCATTGCCTATTCATTTTATATATTCCAGGCCTTGATTATTTTCTCGGCTGAGGTTATAAATATTTTAAAGAATTGATCCAGATCGTATTGGATTTTATCAAACAATAACTGTTGTTCTTAGAATTGTTATATTTGAGTTCGCCATATTCTGAATAAATATTCATGAGTCAAAATTACTCAAAAAATGCTTTACATTGGAATTAGGAAGGACGGTAGTTTTGTATTCATTAATTTTTAGTTCTATTAATGGGGAATATTTTTAGCTTAAGTATGAAAAATTATATCCCGCAAGTGGTGGTAATTCTCGGCTTCGCAAATTCCAGATATTTTTCGTAACTTTTCGAAATTTTTAAATGTATAACATGTAGAAACGTCTTAGATTTTTTATATTTTTCATAACTTTTCGTAATTTTTGATCGCGGTTCTGTTGTGTACTGTTCCATTTCTAACCCATCCCCAAGGTTTCTTCACAAAATTCTAAAATAAAAATAAAAAATATAAATAAATTTAAAAAGTTATTAAACATTCAAACCATATCGGTCGTTTTGCGCCACCCTGTATATAAGTAGCATTTTTCGTTATTTCTACAATGATTAATTTCACTTGTTATTATTCTTCATGTTTTGCATACTCCATAATTTATTTAAATAATTTGATTTCAACTACAAACGCTCAACACAATTTTTTTAGAATTTAGAAAAAAAAAAAGAGTTGTTTTCCAATCAAAAATCAATTTCGCTCAAAAAATATTCTAGGCACCAGTTTTAATTGGATTTTGAAAAACATTTCGTTTATTTTTAAACTAAATTATGAATTTCCCAAATCAAAAAATTTCCAAATTAATGAAAACTGTAACAACATATTTTCCAAGGGTATACTAAACTTCCCATTACGTTTGTGAAGCATTGAAATATAGACTTAAAGGTTAGGATCAGATTCAAAAGGTGATTCGATCCGTCCATCTGCACAATAACTCCAAAATAAATAAAGTAGCTTATAGGATTCTGATATTTTGACATATGCGGTTATATAGAGCCGTCATCGCTATTGATATCCAGCCAGTTTGCTCAACTGATTTGTGTAACTGTCATGCAAATAAGTTTATACTGATTGACAGCTGTTTATTTGGAATTTTGTCAAAAGTAATTTAGTTGTATGACCAAAGTGTGCGAATGATTTGTTTACTGTAACGGGTTCAAGTAGGCTCTGTACAACTTCTATGAATATTTCAGAATAAATTGAATTGTATATTTGAAATTTTATCAAAAGTAATTAACCGTATGAGATAATGTTTATATTAAGTTCATGAGGGTATCTTAGAGTTGACACAGTTTACTCTACACTCTTGCTCGTTTTATTTAGAAAATTTGATTTTAATCTGATGCTCCTCATAACAAAATATAATATTTAATTTATTATTGGAATTGAAAAAATTGTGCATATTTTTTTTATGTATATGTTTACATTTATTTGATACATGATTTTTTTTGAATTTTGTTTTTCCAAATTGTGATTTACAATCAATATTTTAAAAAATTTTGTAATAAATGTCAAAAAATGATTTTAATTATGATTTTTGTATGATTATTGAACTGCAACATCAATGACAAATTGTGAGTTATTACAATATTTTGTGTTATTTATTTAATATATCTTAATTTATCTACTTTATTGCTAATTACTTACTTATTTAGAAGCTATGATTCTTTGATTCCGAATAGTTTATTGCTTTTACACGCTAGTCAAACTTTAGGAACAGGTTTCTTGAGGAATAGGATATTAAGGAAGAGTTGGATTACAGATTGTGTTGAAGTAACATTGTAAATTGTAATATGAAGAATTTCTGACATTTGGGAACATTGGATGAAAGCATATAAATATACTAAGAGGTTTGGCTTAATTTTCATTTGAAACAGGGTGTCATCAAGTTGTCCGGCTAAAGTTCTCTGAAAATTGTCTCCACATTTTAAATTTCTTAATCAACTTTTCTCTCTATTAAATATATTTGTGCAAAATGTTTACAAATTAACTTAAAATGTACATAAACTGCATTTTATTAAATTGTAAATTTAAAATTTGATAATTAAATTAAATACCCGATCTATTATTCAACAATAGTATTTTTAAATACTAAATAATTTATTTAAAATTATACAAAATTACAAAAGCATATAAAATTTTCCTAATTTGTTGAATTTAAAATTGTTTTAATAAAATATTATTTTTATAAATAGAAAAATTAAAATTGTCAATTTATTTATTTAATTTATTTCGTATTTGTCTGTTTATTTTTGGGTTTTATTTTTTGTTTGAAATATGATTTGATGCTTGTTTATTGCTTTGGTCTGTTACTTAGTTTTGACATGACAATTTTCTTTCATTAATTTAAAATGTTTTATTTTTCATTTTATTTTAATTTTTTAAAATTTTTCAATGTTCAACATATAGAAGTGATTCACTGTGATTCACTTTATGAGCATTTAATAAGTTAATGATTATTATTGTCAAAAAATTTTACACGGTTTTATGAATATTAGAATCATTGAAAATAAAAGTCGAAAAGGGGGGAAAATATTGTTGGCAAATTAATGAATGCTTCTTTGCAGAATTAAATTTGAAATAAAAAAAAACATTTTATAAAATTGTTTTAAATTTAAATAACACGTAACATGAATATTTATTTAAATGAATAATATGACATTGCTAATGATTGTTTTATTTGAGTTTTGAAGAATTTTTGTGCATATCTGTAAAATATATTTTTTTAATATTTTTATTTATTTTTATTTTAAAAAACTTTATTGTAGATTTAATTATAATTTAAAATGTTTATGTTATTAAATTAAAAAAATGATATTAAATTGGAGCTTTAAACAATGTGTCACAATTAGTAAACAAGTTAATGATAATTAACTAATTCGATCGTACATTTCATTAATATTTTATAAATATCAATAGAAAGATTTTCAAAAATTTGTGACCATTGAAGCACATAGTTTGGGATCGAAAAGTTTCAAACTAGATCCGTACTAGAGACTGATACTCTTTAGATGAATCTATTAAACGATGTAATATAATTACGATGTATTAATAGATTTGGTTGCAATCGCTGTGTAAATGATTTAACCTGGATCTACTAGACCATAAATAAATTTTCAACTCTAAGTAGAAAGCCTGAAACATGAGATAGTACTAGGCCTTATAACATGTAAAAACATCTTAGATTTTCAATATATACAATTCTATTTTATTTATATTGTAATAATTTTGTTTTTGAGTATATGGTATTCTATACCTGTGAGTTATATTAATCAATTAAAGTATTTGTTTATTTTTTAATAATTTTGTAATTATTTAAATTGTTATATTAATGTATTTTTTATTGAATATATCAAATTTTTAATTATTGATTAAGCAATGAATTTGAAACCAGTGACTTGAAGTTTATTTAGGTAGTATAGGTGCTTAATTTAATCTCATTCAAAATTTAATATTAATTACTGTAAAATAAAAATCGGAGATTACAAGTTCTCTTTCTTCGCATTGTACTTCTTCGGTCCATACACTATTCGTAAAGCCATAAATTCTACCAATATTACAAATTTATTAAACACCATCATCCTGTACCCACTAATTTCAAAAACAATTTTTTAATTATAAAAATATTGAATTTTACTAACTGACCAATTATTTCATATTTTTTTTAATTTTTACAAAATATTTAATTAAATTTTTTTTTTAATATTAAATTATTAAAAATTTTCAATTTAATTAATTTTTGGCATAAGTTTCTTCAAGTCTCATAAATAATTTGACACTCAAAATAATGGCGAGTTTTATTTTAAATTAAAAAAAAAAAACACAAAATTTTATGAATTTTTAAAATTCTGTATGTACAATTTCAATTTAAAATTAAAAATAATTTTATTTTCCGGTTACTTGAAATTTTAAATTTTTAATTAGATTTCAGCAATGATCATTTCCAGAACAGATAAATTTATTAAAAAATTATTGTAAGGAACATCAACGATTCGTGTCAATATTTGTCAAATCAATCAAAATTGTTTTGCTATACACCGAACCCCCTTTAATTTGGTCTTTATACAAAGAGAATTTCAGAAAAAAAAGTATATATTATATCTTGTTCTTTATTTAAATTTAATAAGTTCATTTACCTTTTAATTATATTGGAATTAAGAAATAAAAAAAATTAAAACAAGCGAACTGTAAAATAAAATGTAAAAGTCATCAAAACTCAATGAAAGAGAGAGAAGATGAATAATGACAGGAAGATTGAATAATATATTAATATTTAAAAGAAATTGTATTTTTTAAAAATAAATGAAAGAAGTATTATTTACCTATAATCAAAATTCAATTTATATACATATATATATATGTTCAGGTGCAATATTCATTCTAAATATTAATTCTTAATTTTGTACAGGTGTTTGTGATTGTCAAATTAAAAATGAAATTTGAAATTAATTAGGCAGCAATGGTTTAGTTATTATGGTACATATAGAGCGCTTGCGATTTATTTTAAAATTATTTCAAGTTCATTCAATATAAGATTTATTAGCATTTAAAAATATTTAAAATTAAAACTGAAATAATATTACTTATAAATTAATAGAAAGTACTGGAATCAATATTGAACCTTTTTGATAAATTCTATTGCTTGGCTCTGTTCAAAATGCTCATTGAATGTTAATATAAAATACATCTCGTCCAATTTTTGTTGAAATTTGCAAATATCTTGACAAATTTTTTCATATCTTCGATCAATATAATATTAATGAAATGAATTTTGTAAAATATTTTGAAAGTAAAGTTTTATACTTTGACATCTAGATAGAATTTATAAAGTGTTGCCATATGCTCGTATCTTATGATTAATTAGATCGATATTTTAATATTAATTAAAGAAATTTGTAAAGTAAATTTACAGCAATGTTTTATTTTTTGACATTCTTTATGCGTTATACGTTATAAAATTTATTCAGTACTGCCATAACATAACATTTCCCTTTTTTAATAATATTGGTAAAAGACACTTCAAAAAACTTCAATGTGTTGCCATCAGGTAAAATTTTGATTTAACACACTTTTTACAGTTTTGACATTTACTAATCCTCATTAATTCTTTTGTATAAATAGTATATAATATCTAATTTAAATATTGCGACGTGTCGTGTCGTGTCTTGTCGTTCAGTAATGATATCAAAAATAATAAAAAAATACAAAAATCAAAGTTCTTCTGTCAAGTGTCATTCGTTAGTTTCAAAAACGACTTTTGTTTCAAAAATTTTAAATCTGACATTTTTTTAAATATTTTATAAAAATATATTTACTTTTATAATATACGAGTATCTTCAATATTTTTTTTTAAATATTAATTAAAACATTTTATCATATACATATATTTATTTAGATTTTATATATTTCGTCTAGAACTTTTTATATTTTTGTCTATGTTTAAAATATTTTTAAAAAATAAAAATTTTAATAACGATTTTTAAAATATTCTTATATATATTTTTTATATTAATAAAATTTATACTAATTTTTTTATTTTTTTTTTTCTTTCAGGTAAGTTATTGACTCACCAATTTCTTCTAATATTTTTTTTACTTCGCGGGATGATAATTATTAAAATGTCAATCAAAATAAAAAAAAAAAAAAAAAAATTCTAAGATGTCTGCCAAAAAAAAAAAAAAACAAAAAATGTTGCCATTGCTTGCCAATGTTTAAGAAAAAAAAAATCTCCTAGAGAAAATTTAATAAGTATAACTGTTTTTTAATTTTTCTTTATTAATTTTTTATTATTATTATTGTTGTTGTTTTTTATGTTCATTTTAATTTATTATAGAATAGTTTTTTTTTTTTAATTTTATATCTACAGAGTGTTTCACTTTTTAATTTTATTATAGGGTTTTTTTTTTATCAATATATATAATAAAATTTTTTTTAAAGTTTTTTAATAAATCAAATTTTAGTTTATTATGAAAAATCAAAAGAAAAGGAAAACTTCTTTTTGATGATAAAATTAATATTTAAATTTCAGTTTTATTAATTAGTTTTTTGTGTTCTTTGTATAAAATGTCTTCTTTTGGGAAAATAGTTTATTTTTTTAAATATCTTGGTTAAATAAAAAAACAAGGAATCAAAAAATTCAAGGGTATTTAAAAATGGACTTAATACAGTTTGGGCAATTATTTAAGTTACAAGTGTTTAAAATTAGACAATTTTCATTTTTTGGCATCTATCAGGTCCTAAACGGACAACCGTACTACAAATCCTGGAATAACTTATAGATATTTTTTCAGAACTAAGTGCTTACAAAATCCAAGATCCTGAGTTGGAATGGTTTGACAACATAAAAGATATTCAAGTAACAGATGTTTAAAAATAGCAAATATCCGGTTATTTTTAATCTAACCCTCCGCTTAGGACCTGTATGGAATCAGTTGGTAGATTAAAATACATCAAATATCAAGCTCCTAACTCAAAACGTTTCCCTCAAAATCTTAAGTTCCTAATTAGATCGTTTGGAAGATACAAGAGGTTGAGAATTTTTCAAAAATTGAGTTTCGCATAAATGTACATTTAACTGCCTTATTGCAATCCTGTATTACATATTTTTAGAAAGCTGCGCAAACAGCTATTTTGAAGTTTTGAAGTGTCTAGATTTAAAATATTCCTTCTGGAACTTTTGTTATAACAATTTAAATATACCACTTTTCCGGACTTTTGCAAACACGCGAATGAATGAAAGGACAGAGTAGAATATTATAGGAAAATTATTATTTTTGAAAAAATGCTAAAAATAAAAGATACACAACGGTAATATTTTTAGTTTTTCCAAAATTATTTTTTCTAAATATTTTTAAAACAAAAAAAAGATATAATTTAAAAAAAGTTTTTTTTTTATTCTATTTTATTGAATTGATGGGTGGGTGGTTAGTTTTTGGGTTAGTTTTTTTTTTTTTTTTTGTGATGATTCAATATCTTGAGGTGAGATAATAAGTTTATAAAGTGTTATGTTTTGCATTTTTCTTTCTATTTTAAGATCAAAAAGATATATTTTTTTTTGCATATTGGTTTATTTAAATATTTAGAATATAAATATATATGCGTATGTTTGTATTTATAAATAAATACAGGAGAATCATATTGTAGGTGAACTGTATGTCGTATCCCATACTTCATTATTTAGTATTTTAAGAATCATATTCCAATGAACTATCCCTAGTTCATTATTGAGTATTTTTAATGAAAATTACTAACTTCATTCAAGTTTAACAAAATTAATAGTTTTCAAAATAAATTGATAATTTATATTAAAAATTTAGACACTAGATTGCTCCAGGTTGCGAAAGGATAACCCAGGACAGTCAGATGAAATATCATTCATCATATTGTATAAGTTATCTGACCAATGACGAAGTGGTAAAGACGCCGCCTTTCATGTGGAAGGTCTCGGGTTCAAACACGGGTCAGATCATATCTAATAAAAAAATATATTAAAGTTGTATATCGTATAGTTTATATCGCAATATAAAATAAGATTTAATAAAAATATATAAATAATTCTTGTGTAAAATTATAGATGGCGCACAAAGTTAACATTTGTGCATTCATATTTCATAACTTTATACAATAGCTGCAGCCGAGTAATCAACGGCTTAGTGAATATTATGATTAAAGAAACTGAAGCCTAGTTTAAAATAAAAACTTGATGAATGCCCTCTTAAAGCAGTGGAAAAGGAACAAAAAAAAAAAAAATATTGTATAAGTTACTAAACTTATGGGTTCAGATGAAAGATTTTTATTTAGTATAGTATTATGAGCTTTGGTTTTTTTTGCAACCTTCAACAGTACATTTCATTTAAATTTAAACTCCTATGAGCCTGTAAAAAAGAGACTATTGAAGCAAACTCCTTAAAGGAGTGGAAAAAGAATACAAAAAAAAAAAAATATTGTATAAGTTACTAAACTTATGGGTTCAGATGAAAGATTTCTATTCAGTATGGTATTATGAGCTTTGGTTTTTTTAAAGCGGTACTTTTCATTTAAATTTAAATTCCTATGAGCTTGTAAAAGAGAGCCTATTGAAGCAATGCATTTTGAATTAAGACAGTCAAATTCATTAAATGAATTTTTATAACCTCAAAAGTATTAATACTTCACTAAATTCTTACAACATATTTCAAAATTAAGAAAGCTCTTTAGAATTTAGTAATTATTATTAGTATACGTTCAGTATATTGCGATTCTACTGTCTATACAACTATCGAATAATTTTATAATATGATATAGTGATTGTATACAATTTTTTTGTCTATGTTTATTATTAGATATTCCGTGTACACATATAAATAATAAACGAAAAGGTGTGCAATATTCGACATCATTTTTTTTTTTTTTTTTTTTTTTTCAAATCATTACTAATGAATTTCTAAATTAAAATAATGATAAAGAGGTGATTGAAGAGAGTGAGAGAGGGATAGAGAGTAGGAAATGAAATCAGAAAAAAAAAATACGGAAAAAAAGAAAAATTAATAAAAAAATAATAAAAGAAAATTTTTCATATATTATTTTTAATTTGTTTATTTCTGTTGATTTTCTTTATTATTCATATGAAAATTTTTCTTTGTGTTTTTGTATTTTTTTTAATATTAGGAACATTTTAATTTCCAGTGTTCAATAATGCTTGTGTGTCTTATTCAAAAATTTTGATTAGCTTTTTTTTTAACAAACATATTTATTTGTTTTATTAGCAGGGGGTCTGTAATAGTTGTTTCAAGATTTTTTGATTTTTAAATTGAGGACTAACAGGTGTCATCAGAATAAGATAAGTCTAATAATGCAAAAAAAGAATTGGTGGGAAGGGTGGTTTGATGGGAAAATGAGTTTTTAACAAACTAATCTAAACAATTACCACAAGACCTTGATCTTGAATTGTAACACTTAGGTCTTTAAAAGTAGACTTTTTTAATGTATTTGATTTTTTTTAATATTATAAATTTATTAAATTGAGCGCTGGATTTCATTTTATAAATTTTATTAAATTGAGCACTGGATTTAATTTTATAAATTTATTAAACACTGGATTTTCAGGTGTTTTAAAATAAATTTCAAAAAAGAAGAGGCGTGGAACGGGTGGTTTTCCTTAAAAATTTTCACAATATTTTCAAATAATTTTTGGATCTTATTTCATTGATTTGTTTTTGTATTTCAATTTTTTTTTCAATATGTCATTCAAATATAATTATTTATTTTTGAAGTTGACATTTAGAATTTGTCATATTCAATTAATATTATTCTATTTTTCAATAATATTATTTTTGTAATTTGTTTTATTTGGTGCTTAAAAATAAGTACTTTCCCCCCTCGTGTATTTTTAAAAATTTTAAAATTATTTTGTTGTGTATTAAAAGAACTGAGAGCATCGATCCGTTGACCAGTTGATGGTCATTTGTTGTTATTAAGGATTTTTAAAATTGAAGTGTTTGTTATACTTGTTTTTGATTTAATTTTGTTTTACATAATATGTATTCAATAATTTTTTGAATACTTCTAGGCAATCAGTTGTAACTTCTGTTCTATATGTTAGAAATATGAATGAGCGGTTTCTTAAATAGTTATTTTATTGATTGTCTTTGCAAAATTTTAAAATAAAGTAAACAAGCCAGAGATCAATTACTGGAAAAAATATTCATTCAGTATTTGTTCCTGGTATTGAAAAAAATACAAGTACCAATAGGAATACCGATACTTATGAGCTATACTTTTACTTTACTAGTACTTACTAGTAATTACCACGACTGTCAGTGCTTGCACGTACTTACCAGTATTATCAGTACTTACAAGTACTACCAGTACCATCAGTACTTACAATTACCAACCAGTACATTACCAGTACTTAACCAGTACTACCAGTATTCACAAGTATTTACAGTTTATTTACCAGTACTTACCAGTACTACTCAGTACAAACCAGTGGATTACCAGTACTGAATATTTTTTATAGTATTAATACTAATACTTGAAAAGCGCCAACTCTGTCGCTGAAGTTTTTTTTTTTAAATATTAAACTTTAAATATTTAAAATCACTCGATAGGTTTAAATTTTAATTAATCCAAGGGTCCAATTCGGGCAACCTCTTATCAATAATTAAATACCCGATCATTTTTTTGATAAGCTAACGCAATTTTTCTTATCAACACTTTGCTGAGTGATTTTAATAAAATTTTTTTGTTCAATTTGAAGTGTTTGTTCCATAAATGACTCAAAAGTTTCCTTAACATTTTCTATGAACTTTCAATATTAAATTTCTTTATTATTTTCACATCATCTGACCTATTTAAATTCACATCCGACCAATTTATTAGATTCCATCTAAAGCATAGAGATTTTATCTAAATATCTTAAATAGTTATTTTTTTATTTTAATTACTTATTTTGTCATTAAATTGCAATTAAGTTGATTTTAATTAATAATATTTCATTGTTGTATATAAGCACAGTACTGAACATAAAAAATCCAAGACCCTTAATATTTAATTTTATTGGTACTCTTTAAAAAAAAACTTTAAATTTAACACTTTAATTAAAAAGCATTCTCTTTTATATTATTTTATAGGTTTTTTTTTAATTTTTAATGGATTAATTTTTAATTATTGCATTTTTATGCGGTTCTTTAAAAAAAAAAAAAAAATGTTCTGTCACTAATAAAAGAACGATTCCTTCTTCTTATTCTTTTATAATTACATACTTTTCTTTTAAATGCACATCTTAAAGCATACCTTAATACTTTGTTTGCTAATAATTTTAATTTTATAGTCATGTTTTTTTTTATAGTTAATTATTAAAAAATAAAACATTAAAAAAATAGCTATAAAAAAAAAAAAAAAAAAAAAAAAACTTAGTGGCTATAAAAAAATTTTTTTTTGAAAAAGAAAAACAAGACCAAGAAAATAAGAAAAGCTCATTAAAAAAAAATTTTCTCTATAGTCGTCATCATCAACATCATCGTCGTTTGCCTTTTTGAAATGTAGGTCAGTTTGTTAAGCTGTAGAATATATATATATTTTTGTATATATACATATATACAAAAAAAAAATACACATAAAAAATATGCAACAAATCATCATCAACTACAGCATTAAATTTTCTTCAGGAATTTTTTTGTTAGATCAACTAATTCAAAATGATTTTCCCTTCTCTTTTTTGACCAATAGATTCTTTCGAGTATCCCATAGAATAAAACTGAATCCATCATTAACTATCGTATATCATCATCATCATCATGATCATTAAACATTAATATTGATTTTTTGTTGCAATAATCATAGAATTCTGCAATAAAAATAAAAATTTTAATGTCAAAACAAAAATATTAAAAAAATAAAAAAACTGCAACAGCAACAGAGAAACATCAAACAACACAAGAAACAAACAAACAAACAAGCAACATTAAAAACTATAAAATAAAAAATATTTCTGACCTAATTTTTGCTATTTTTTTGGTTTTTTCTTCTGTCCAGTGGTTCCGTACACACAAAAATTCATTGGATGGAATCTTTGAAGAAAAAATTTTTTCAAAAAAAAACTTTGAATCCAAAAATGGATGTAAAAGAAAAGAAAAAAAATTCGAAATTAAATATGCAACATTTTTCAAAACAAACAACAACAAAAAAAAATGTTGAACTACAATTTTTTTTTTTGCAAAATTCTAAAACCCAAAAGAAAAAAAAAAAGAAGAATTTAATAAAATTTTTTTTTTGCAATAAAATTAATTGAATACAATTTGTTGCCTCATATTGCAGTTGTTGTAAAAAGAATTTCTCCAAAAAAAAACAAAAACTAAAATAAAATATTAGTTAAAGTTGAGAGAAACGAGGAATAGTGTGTTAGAGTAGACTGTGTCAACTCTGGGATACCCTGTATGATCGAAATATAAACATTATATCATCCGGTTAACTACTTTTGGCACAATTTCAAACATACAGCTTTATCAGGTGTAGTGTAATGCTCATATAAAAGTTGGAGCTGTTTGGCAGCTACTCGAACTCTCTGCAGTAGACCAACCAAATTTTGCAGTAACTTTGGCTATTATACTAAACTATCTTTGGCAAAATTTTGGAAACACAGCTTCAATAGGTTATGAGCATTTCTTTATACCTATTGAAGCTGTGTTTGTGTGTGTTTAAAAGTAGGAATTGTATGGCAGCTACTTGAACCCGTGGAGCAAAATGGGGAGATTTCAATAGCTATGGTAGCTTTCAAAATCCTAGCTCCTTTATTTTTTGAGTTATCGTGCCGGCGGACCGACGGACAGAATTACATAGCTAAATCGATTTATTTTTCAATTCTGATCCGATCCATACCCTTGTGTCTATATCAACCCCCTCTCCTTCTCTGCGTCACAAACGTAATGGCAAATTTATTATAACCTTTCACCTATAGTCATACGGGTATAAAAATGGGTTTTAAGTACTTAAATATTATTATAGTAGTTATAGTACTTGTTATAACAATTTCATTCATATGTAATTATTAAAAGTAGTTCATCATTGATTTCAGGTTAATAAATAATTGAGAAATTGTCCCCCTTTTTCTATGAGATTATTCTTTTTAATAAATTTTTAATGCAGTTTAAATTTAGTTTTTTTTTTTTTTTTTTTTTTTTTTTGTAGATTATAAAGACTAGAAATATTAATTTAGGGCAACATGTTGGCATTATTTCCTATTTATTTATATTAGAAATAAAATATAATGGTTTGTGAAACCTAGTTTTAAAAAAAAATTCCAAATGTGGTTTCTCTTTTTATGTCATAATAATACATAATCTAATATATAAAGAAGAAAATTTGTTTGTTTGTTTGTTTGTTTGTTTGTTTGTTTGTCCAGGATTCACGTGAAAACCACTGGTCCGATTGTCACAAAATTTTAAAGGAATAATTCTGGGAGCCCGGGGGGTGACATAGGCTATGTCGCATTTTTATAAGTCAACAGGTTGCGGCTCCAGAGCCGTTTTAAGCTTTTTCGTTTTTTTGATGTCCAGTCGAAACGGTTTGACCGATTAACTTGAAATTTTGTACGAATGTTCTTCTTATTAAACGGAATTAATGGTATAAAGTTGGTTGGAATAAATTAACCCCTTTCGGCCCGGCCGGCTTCCAAAAAATTTTGTGTTTCCGATTTGTGTCCAATTTTACAGGGTGGTTTTGCAGTCAAAAAGAGAGGCTGGCACAAATTTTTGTTGGGTTCGGTTAACCCGTTTGGGCACGAGGGCGCAATGAAGCTTTTTCAATGTTTTTGATGTCGTGCCGAAACAGTTTGACCGATTGACTTGAAATTTTGCACAAATCTTCCTCTTAGCAAACGGAATTAGTTGTATAAAGATGGTTCGAAAATATTAACCCATTTCGGCCCGGCGGGCTTCCAAAAAATTATTTGTTTCCCATTTGTGTCCAATTTTACAGGGTGGTTTTGCAGTCGAAAAAAAAGGCTGGCACAAATTTTTGTTGGGTTCGGTTAACCCGTTTGGGCACGAGGGCCCAATGAAGCTTTTTCAATGTTTTTGATGTCGAGTCAAAACGGTTTGACCGATTGACTTGAAATTTTGCACAAATCTTCCTCTTAGCAACCGCAATTAGTTGTATAAATTTGGTTGGAATAATTTAACCCATTTCGACGTGGCGGGCTTCCAAAAAATTTTGTATTTCCGATTTGTGTCCAATTTTACAAAGTGGTTTCGCAGTCGACAATAGAGTCTGGCACAAATTTTTGTTGAGTTCGGTTAACCCGTTTGGGCACGAGAGCGCAAAGAAGCTTTTTCAATGTTTTTGATTTCGAGTCAAAACCGTTTGACAAATTGACTTGAAATTTTGCACAAATGTTCCTCTTAGCAACCGCAATTAGTTGTATAAATTTGGTTGGAATAATTATACCCATTTCGGCCTGGCGGACTTTCAAAAAATTTTGTGTTTTCGATTTGTGTCCAATTTTACAGGTTGATTTTGCAGTCTAAAGAGAGGCTACAAAAAGTTTTAATTAATTCGATTAACTCGTTTTCCACGACGACGCCATGAAGTTTTCTATAAATTTTATTTTCTTTTACGATTAAAAGTATTTTATTGAAAATTTTGTACCAACATTTTAATTAAAACCCACATGGTTAATTTGGTTTTGACCTGTTTGTGCGTTTTGAACAAAGATTCAATGAAATTTTCAGTTTTCTTCAAATGAAATCTAAAAATCAAAAAATTCAATTTCTTATATATATTGCTTAAAAACATAGTATTTTAAAACAGTTTTTCCAAAAAATAAGCCTACATTTCTCTCATCAAATCATAAAAAAACGAGGAAGAGCGTATTACAACTTTCAGGTGAGTACTAAACAAAATATAAGTTGAAAAGCAAATTTTTAAATCTTTTCTAAACCATCGACTATATTTTATTCAAACGTTGGCAATTCAAGATAACTACTATTGACATAGTATAATGACATAATGGCAAACTTAGTATCCCCATTTGACCAATAGTCATTTTAATTCAGTTAACATTATTCGCCGGGAACCTAACATCCTCAACTCTATCGTCAAGGAGCACCAAATTCTCAAGAAGCACCATGTATAGAAAAATTAGAGATAATCGTTCAAACTGTTTTTTAAAGTTTTTGTTTCGCAATCGGTTAAAAGAACTCGACAAAACATTTTTTTTCATTCAAAGAAGTTGTACCTACTTTCAGAAATTGGACGTAATTTACTTACAAATTTTTTTTTGAACAATCGTCGGGTCGACAGGGGTTAACAACTTCCAAGTCTGTTAGTAAATTGAACTTCATTTTCAAAGAAGAACAAATATACAAAATTTGAAGTTAATCGGTTAAATCATTTCTAATATATATAACAAAGCAACGAAAAAATATATAAAAAGCTGTTGGGCCACGATGGGTTAACAGAACTCCACAAATATTTTTTTGTGGCTTCATTTATAAGCAAAGTAGTATTTCAAAAAATTGGCTGAAGCTTGCGTTTTTACAATTTGCAAGCTTCCGGGCAACGCCGGGTAAATCTGCTAGTATGTATATAATATTGTCTATATTTGAAGAATGGTATTCAATTTTATTTTTTTTTTTTTAAATTAAGGCCAATATTATTATCTTCTATATGCATTAAATCTCAGTTTCATTGATCAATCAATTTTGATTACATACTCCTGGCTTTCTATATTAAAAATTGTGTTTTATTTTTGTATTCAAATAAATGGCCTGTGTATAGCGAATATTGAGGTTGTCCTATATTTTCTAAAAAAGAAAATACGTTGAATTGTTTAAATTACATTTTGGGAAAATATCTTTTCTAAATATTTTTAAAGATTGTTTAAAATACACAATACACAATACAGTAAACTCCCTTTTTATTTGGGAGTTAATTTAGGCATTAGATAAGAAGACAATTTAAAAACTCAAATATGACCATGTTTTAATCATTCAAGGATCAAATATTATGATGGCAATCAAAAATTTAGATACTTCTATAATACCTAATTGGTATCTGCTCCTTTTTGTCTTTTACTTCTTAGTAACACCGCGGATTCTTTTGAGTACTTTGATATCTTGACTTGTTCGAACTTTAGGAATCGCTTACTTATAGACTACTTTTACCTCTTCAGGAATCTTTTAAGGTCATATAACTTACTCAGTAAGTTATTCGAGCTTAAAGTATGTATTTAGTTAAGCCACTTCTTAAATTTTTTAAAATTTTGCAAATAAATCTGCTTTAAGAGTTAAATATTAGAACATCAAACTTCAAGTACTCTGTATCAATTACATTTGAAAACAATGATTACTTTTAACAAAATCGACTGTATTCAACATAAAATTCAAAGATTTTCTTTTACGATTATATTTCCATTTAAAAAAAAACAGTTTGCAACATGGGCAGCCCACTTTATTCAAACAACAATTCTAAACTTAATACTATAAACTTAATAAAAAATGTAAGTACCAATTATAATAACTGTAACATTTAAATGTTATGACTATTATAAAAATCATTGTTTTATCACATATACACTTACATACCAAATTTAACTTGACTTCAATTAAATATTTAAATTGTTGTGTATATATTTATGTTGCACATTGGTACTCGTATATAAATATTTAAAATAATAGATATTTATGTTTTCTTGTATACTCAATATTAGATACAACAATAGATAAGTACTCAGTGTACTCATGTATATTATTGTTAAACTTTTCATTTAAATATTTTTTCAAAACCATTATTTTCACAAACTGGTCAACTTTTTTTGTTTTTTTTTTAACAATCATCAAATTTAATGTTGGAGTTGTTGTTATTGTTGCTATCTCCTCTTTTCTATACTTTTTAACATTATTTTATTCACAACTTTTTTTTTAAATTTGTATATAAAATTTTAGTTACTTAAAATTTTTTTTTTTTAAAAGATAGTAGATAGCTAATAATAAACTACTAACTAAAGTGGTTTAACTAGATAAACTAGAAAGTAGTTGAGTTTTTTGTATTTTAAATGGATACTTAAAAACCAGTAGGATCTCGAATATATTTAACTAATACAAAAATGATAGAAACAAAAAAAAAATTTTAAACTGGATTTCTTTGTTTTGACTTTTGATAAATTTATAAATTTTTTAATATTTTTTACAAATTTTTTTAGGACAATATTTAATATGGCATTATTTATTTGGTAAGTTCATCTGAACTTTTTCTTGTTCTTAATTTTCACTCCAGCCCAAAATTTCAATGTATATATAGATTTATATTTCATCAAAGTTTCGATTTAACTAGCCTATAATTTTACTTATACATATATTTAATTTTGAACTCTATCTGAGTCATTATCAGAGTCATTACTCTACAACTTCTTAACATTCTTAATTTAAACTCCAGTCTACGAATCTATATATTACATTTTTCCAATTTAAAAGAACTTCAATATTTCATCGAAGTTTCGACTTAAAATTGACACGTACTTTAATTTTATCGTTGCATTACTTTTTCTTAAAACCCTTAGTTTTTACACTCCAGCCTAAAATACGAATCTATACATTAGATTTGTATTCAATCAAAGTTTCGACTTAAAAATGACACATACTATATTTAGCCTATAATTTTACCTATATTTAATATTGAATTATAACTGAGTCATAATCAGAGCCATTACTCTTCTACTATTTCTTAACATCCTTATTTAACTGAGTCATAACCATCCAAATGCACCACCTTACATCATTCAACATTATTAACAAATTATTTAATCAACCAACTATTACTTAATTTATTTATAATCAAATATTAAATAATAATTTAAATTTGAATATTTTCACACAAAAGAAATGACATTTTAAAAGAGTCATTTGTATTGTCATTTCTGATTCAGACACATTATCGTTTTAACAAAAAAAAAACAATGCTTTTATTAATTTATTTATTTTAACTGTTAATGTGATTGATAACTGCATGTCTTCAGTCTGGCTGAGGGACAAGTTTGTTATGCAAATATCAATAAAATTTTTAAATTTTTAAAATTTAATATTAATTGTTTCTTGGATTTCTTTTAAAAAAATTTTTTTTATTAGTTCTTTTATATTTTGAGTCTTTGGTGCTATTTCAATGTGACAGACAATAATAACAATTTGTTTTAAAAGTCAAGGTTTAACATTTCTTTGAATAAAACGCTTTATTATAGTTTTTTTGTCAACGAGTTTTTATTGATTTTTGTAGAAAAAATTAATATTTCACGGAAATTTATACATATATATATATATGTATATTTAAATTTAAATAATATATGTTTATTTAAATTAAAAAAAAAAAAGTGTGTTATTCAAATATTTTAATGAGTTTTTTTGTAGAGTTATATTGTCTAGAAGTAAAGGCCTACTAATCCTAACATAATTCTTATCAAATGTGCCAATTAATTAAAAATAAAAAAAAAAAAAACCTTATGAAGGTGATTACTAAAAAAGATACCAGTTTAACGGAATTTTTGTATTATTGATGAGTTAATGAATTAGACTTGGAAATTTTTTATAGAATATTATCTATTGAGTTTCTACATAAACATTCTCTCTATATTGTCATTTGTGAATTGTGACACGTTTTTTCAATTTTTAATTTGTCGTTTTTTTTTATAATTACAATCAGCTCATTGTGTTTTTTTAATGTAGCACAATATTTCAGTGTTTATTGAAAAAGCCTTGTTTTCTATGCCAAATTACATATTTTTATTGTTAGTTATTTCGAAAAAAATTTTTTAATTTTTTACATTGACTCTCATTATTCTAATGTTGACTTTTAAAAATTTTTTAACTACATATTTTTTAAATTAATAATAAAACAAAATGTTTTATGAGCTTATGACACATTTTTAAAATACATATGTACAATATACATAAAATGTGCCGCATTTTTAAAAAGTAAAATAAGCAACACTTAAATATTGCAAGTTAGTGCTAATTTTAAAGGAATTTTTACTTTAAAGGTGAATGAAAAAGTTGAAATAACTTCTTCGAGTTGGGTTTTAAAACTTAACAAAAGAGTGTTTTGAGTTTGGCACATTTAAATCCGAGGCTTTGAATTTAATTTGTATACTTAATTTCTTATTTAAAAAAAAAAATGCACATTATTTTAAATGAATTTTTTTTAATATTTTAAGTATTTATTTTATTAGTTAAGTTCAAATACTATTTCAAATCTATTTCAAATTTTTTCATTTAAAACTATTAAAATAACAATTTCAAGATTTATTTCATATTTGATGCATATTGTGTGTTGGAATGCCATGTTTTTAGCAGTGAAGCATTTTCTATAACAAGAAAATTATAATTTAATATTCCAAGTTGTTGTTGTAATCTTGAAGCTAAAAATGCAGCAATTATAACGCTGTTTTTTTGTTTACAAGATAACTGTAATACAAACTGAACTCGAATTCGAACTTTTTAAAATTAATATTTTAACTATGTAATTAAAATTAACTACGCCATTAAATTTTTTATATTAACTAGGTATACGCCATTTAAATTTATAGTTATTTTAAAATAATATTAATTATTCCAGTTTAAAATGTATGAAATATTTAAAAATAACTGATATTTTTTAACGATAATTTAATTAATTGTCTCTGGAAAATGTGGCTTCAAAAAAGTTTAAATCCAGTTTAAATTGACACTTTAATTAAATGACACTTTTTTTATTTAAACTTAATAAAACACATTTTAAATTATTGTAATATAATTCAGTTTTTACATTTAATAAATTTCATTAATTAAAAAAAATCAATTGAATTGTTAATTATGAGAAATACCAAATTTTATTGATTATTTTATTTTTTTTACAACATATTTTTTGAATTTGTAACCCTTTTTACAATGGCATATATTACAACCACCTTGAATTTAATTTAAAAACTTTTTTTCTATATAAGTTATGGAAATAAGTTTTTTCTTTAGTTATTTGTTTGTAAATTAAAGATTTTCGAAATAAATATAACTGACATATGAATATACTTTATTAAAAATTCAAATTTACAAAATATACCTACATATAATAATATAAGATTTCAAAATGGCGTTAATATAAAATATGTGAAACGAAGTATATGTAGTAATATTATTTAATATATTTAAATATGAAAAGAAATGTAAATTAATTAATTAATATACTAATAATACTAATAATACAATAAAAATATATTATTCAACGTGTTAAAATTCGATTATAAAAAAAAAAATTCGGTTATACAAAGTATAACATAGTTCGTACATACCTTAAAATATGAAACAGGGATGGCAAAACATAATTATGTATAACATATTATAAACTAGTCAAATTCAAAAACCCTTTAAAATTAAACATGAAATTTATTTTTAATCAAATCAGTTAATTTGTTTTGTTATTATTAATAAAATATTTTTTTTAATGTTTTAAAAAAAAAAAACCGCATTTTATTACATAATAAATGTTGTTTTTTTTTTTAAATTTTTATTTGAATTTGAATGAAAATGAAAAAAAATAAAAATAACTTGACAAAAAATGTAAACTTATACGTGCTTCCCTTGATAGTTTTTTTTTTCAAATTGATTCAAAATATATACCAGAATATTTTAATTCTATTTGTCCGTCTCAATATGTGTTGTAGTATAATCAAATTTATAAACTTCTTTTTAAATCGATTATTTAAATCGATTGACATACATTTTGTTTGTCAAACAATTTGAATAAATTGCATGTTAAAGTTAAAACATATGTCAAAATATATATATATGAATATATTTGACAGATGTTTTAAATTCATTTTACTTCATTAAACTAACATTAGATTTGATAATATATACTTTCAGCTTGTAAAAATGACAAAAAATATTTTCAAGTGACGTTTAACTCCATCATGTGACACTCATGTCATTATGACTTTGACTTTCAAATAAATCAATCCCTGTCACATTTCTTTGAATCTTTGTTATCAAAAGGTTTCCCACGATTTCAAACGTCAAATGGATCAAACATCGATAGAAAAATTAAAAATTTAGATTAGTTAATTAAAAAGTGTTTGCAAATGATTTAAGATAAAATGTTGAAATTAAGATTAAATAATTGACTTTGAATTTAAATTTGTCAAGTTTTTACGGTAACTGTTATCAAATCATCACCTGCGAATATCAGTTAACGCGTTTGTCAATTGTCAAATTTAATTTAACAACCAAAAAAATATATATTTATATATTTTAAACTTTTATATTTTTTTTAATTCATTATAAATTCAAATTTTATTTCTTATGTATAAAAAAACAAAAACAAAATAAAACAAAAACTTAAAGAAATAAATAAAAATGTCTTGGAATCTAATAACTATTTTAAATTCAACTTAATTTTTTCTGTGCCATAGTGTCAAGGCGGCCTAATAAATTCCAGATTAATATTGGTTGTTTTATATATACACATTCATATGTACGTAATAATACGTTTTTTTTACTATAATAGATTAATATTCATATATATATATATGAATATATATATACAAAAATATTATGTATATATGTAAATATAATCTTTTAATAACTACGCATTTTGAATCGTTAAAAAAGTTATTATGAAAAATAATAACTTCTATACATGGTTATGTTTTGTTTCTTTTTTTTTTATCAACAACTACTTACTGTCATTTTGAATTTAAATTTTATTAAATAGTTTTTTTTTCTGTTCAGATTTTATTTAATTATGAAAATAATATCTGTTATATTTATTATTATTATTATTGTAAATAGTAATAATAATAAATTTACAAAAACCAAAAAAAAAAAACAAAAATAAAGAGTTACCAATATTGAGTTGCCATATTTAAAGGAATTCATTAAATAATTGTCATCATATTGATTGATATTTGATTATATTGAAAAAAATGCCATTAGACTTCGTAACAATTGGTGCTCTGTGGCATAATTGAATTCAATTGAAAAAAAAAGTTCTCCATATTTGGAAAAGAAACAAATTAAAATATAAATGCAAATTTGTAAGAATTTGTTTTTCGAAACGAAAATGATTACAATAATATTGTCAATGTATATATGGGAGGACTTTCTTTTATGCATATGTATAGGTTTTCCGGCATTTGTTATTTAACTGTTTTAATTTTAATTTACGATCATTGACATTTTAAAAATTTTAATAATAATAGTTTTTAAAATTCAACTTCCGGAATGTTAATGTTTTAAAATTGTAATTTTAAAAATTTAGAATTACTAATTTTGTGTTCGTATTCAATGGTATCGTATAGAATTTGAAAACGTTTTTAATAAAATTTTAAGAATAAAGAAACATGTTCTTGAGTTAATGTATCCTATTCAGGGAACACTGCACTGAGTCAAATTGCAATGATTTTATAATTTGTCAATCAATGAAAAGCTATTTTTAATTATAATACTTATTATTTTGATCAATTAAACATGGTGTTAGTATACGTAAAGTACAAAGTTTAAAATTATGAATTTTAAATATGACATTTTACCGCAAGATTTTAGACGCTTTTAGAGATGTCGTAAAAACAATTGACATTCTGTCAAATATAACAATATTCTGTTAGTCAAAACCACAATGAAATCCAAATGTGTTGTGTTCTTCTAAGCGATTGATTTTATTAAAACATATTAGTTATTACTACAAGAGTCAATAGTTGATATTTATTAGTTATAACACTAGCACCGATTTTGACATTTTATATTTTTTAGCATAAATTTTCAACGTTCATGACATATTCAACAAATACTGCATATATTCTAAAAATAATAAATTTAAAGTTATTCAGACGCGGTTGTTAAAGGGCCTAATACACGCTCAGTAATAATTGCACAATCATAGGGTCTTCATACACGTTCATTCATATTATGCCGTAGTTATTTCGTATCACGCATTACTTGAGTAGAGATGGAGCCTGAATTTGCAATTATAATTGCATTAGCTATAAGAAAAAAAAAGAAGAAATTTTGTATTAAAAAAACTGAGCAATTTCACCATACACGTTCATTCTCAATCAAAAAGAATTACGCAATCAAAAAAAAATCAATAATTTTTGATATTATACAGTCAGAATGCACAGTCACTCAGTTAGAACGTACATTCACTCAGTCAATACCATACACGTTCAAATTACATGCACAAACAGAATACTACTTAATTATTACTGATCGTTTGTGTATTGGGCCCCGAAAGTAGAAATTATTTTGTAAAAATTAATAGTTTAATATTAAGGAAATAATTTCGTAGGCAACGTGTTATTATTAAAAAAAAAAGATGGTAACACCATATTATTTTTTCACATTGAAAATATTAAAACATATTTTATAAAATCATTTCCGAAAAGGTTGTTATTTCTTTGAATTGTTTGTTTTCTCAAAATAAAAATAAAACATAGATGTACTTACTTCAAATTTTTTAGGTTATCAATGACATACAAACAACTAAACCTTAAATACATTTTAACTTTTAACACATACCATTTAAACAAACCCATCCCATTCAAAATGTACGTGCTTAATATTTGCTAATAAAAATCCACTTCACGAATTTTGTAATATATTTACATTTTAAAAATAAAAAACTTATTTTTAAAAATATTCTTATATTTGATTTTTAATTATATTATTTGTATAGATATGTTAATTTAAAAGTAATTTGATGAGATATTTAATATATTATAATATATACAGGTAACATAATATACAATATAGTGTACCATATATATAGTAGGTAAATCCTAAATAACAAAAAAAAAGATATATATGAATTATGTAAATTTATTCATTTTGATCTTCTAATGCAATGCTATCCAATATACAACCATCATAGTTTTGAAAGAAAAATTTACATAATACGGAATAATTTCAAAAAATTACTTTTTAACTTTACTACAAATGTTCAGTCATGGTTAAAATTTTAAAGTTAAAATACAAAAAAAAT
The DNA here is from genome assembly GCA_963082915.1 of Dolichopus griseipennis. Taxonomy (NCBI): domain Eukaryota; kingdom Metazoa; phylum Arthropoda; class Insecta; order Diptera; family Dolichopodidae; genus Dolichopus; species Dolichopus griseipennis. The sequence continues at coordinate 33,564,047 of OY720442.1, read as the reverse complement.
TGTATTTTTAATCTTTTTAAAATTTTTCATTGAACTTGGTGTGGTGTTATACTCGTATTATCAAAAATTTTTCATTACTATGATCTTTTGTAAAGTATTTGGAATTATTTTTTTTTCTAGAAAATCACTATCATCATAATTAGTGCCTAGCACATATTGTTGAATTTTAATGCAGTCATAAAATTGGAATTTTTGATTTTGAATGAAAAATGGCAAAATGGAAAAATCTCATAAAGAAATGAAAGGAGACTGACACTATAAATAGAGTTGATGAAAATATATATCTATAGATACTTGTATATAATTATAATTTACAAAATTTGCAAAATCCTAACATAAACCTGAAGCACCCAATTCTCTGTAATAATTCTTGTTTTTTGGTTTTTAGTTCAAAAAAGAAAGTTAGAAAATTATAAATTTCTATATATATCAGTATGTACATATATATACATATTTATGGGTTAGGTTAATAATAGTTAAGTAAAAAAACCGTTAACAAAATCCATTGCATAAATTTCATTACCGTTAGCTATTTGATATTCATTTCTTGTATAAGTGTTTGTATATTGCGTTATTCGGAATGCAATATAACACTTCAATCCATTAATATTGCCTTAAATATGGGTATAAAATTTTATTAGAAGTCTTGATTATAAGTTTTTTTGAAAACTAATCAAACTTCTAAAAAGTTGCATACATTTGGTTTTCTAATTATTGAATTTTTTAAATTTAATAGAAAAACGAGTAAGAGTATAGTAGAGTAGACTGTGTCAACTCTGGGATACCCGAATGACCGTAATATAAACATATCATCTGGTTAATAACTTTTGGCAAAATTTCAAACATACAGCTTTATTAGGTGTAGTGTAATGCTCATATAATATAATGAGTTGTATGGCAGCTACTCGAACACTCTGCAGTAGACCAACTAAATTTTGTAGTAACTTTGGCCCGTGAACCAAAATGGCTGGATTTCAATAGCGATGACGGCTATTGCATAAAAAAGAATTTGTGAAAATTTCAAAATCCTACCTCCTTTTATTTTTGAGTTATTGTGATGACGGACAGACGGACAGACGGACGAACGGACGGACATACATAGCTAAATTGATTTATTTTTCGATTCTGATCCGATCTGTTTATAGACAGATATAGACATTGAGTCTATATCTACCCCTTCCTTCTCTGCGTCACAAACGTAATGGTAAATTTAGTATACCCTTTAGACTTATAGTCATACGGGTATAATAAGTAAGTACTCGCTTGTGCAATGAAAGTTTCGAATTTTTTAAAAGATAAGTTATTAGAAATTTGGAAATAAAAGGTTTTTTAAGTAGGAAGTTAAAAAATAGTAGAATAATTCAAAAGTAGGTAATCCAAAGATTAATTTCAAGTTTTTATTAATAATAATCATTGATCACCTAATGTTTTTTTCAAATAATTTTAGTTGAGGAATGTTTAGGAATGTACATAAAGGTTTAGGAATGTACATAAAAAATAGGTAAAAGAGAGCTTTCTTGAGTCGTGACATATCATTCATATAATAAAAAATTTATTTTAATGTCTTCAACGATTATCTTATAATTCTATTAGAAGGCACCACACCGTCGTTTAACTTCATAAAATTCAGAAAATTGTTAAAATATAATTGCAAATCAATTTAAAGGCATCAGTTGTTTATTTTTATTACCATTTGTTTTCTTTAATTCAGTTTTTGAGTTTTTTTGAATTCTTAATCCAAATTACATTGCATTTGAAGAAATGTAAGTCTCTCTTGTTCAACAATAGAATCAAGGAAATAATAAATTCTATAGAAAACATTTTAATCTTCTGTTGGTGTCTAATGCATCAATGCGATTAAAATAAAAAACTTTCAACAATAGCAAAGTGATCGACAATGATGATAATAATAATTGTTATGACAATTTAAATCTTTATTTCTATGTTCCGTCTACTGTCCTTAAGATCAAAAAGACTTTACCGCCATTTTTAACCATTATTTGATTCAGAACTTGAACTTTTCATCTTTTGATGAAATGAAACACAAGAGATTAAATAACAAAAATTAAAATTTAAAGAATTTAAATTCTAACATTAACGTATAATTTTTGCTCACTACATTAAAAGTGTCTTCAAATTTCCACCAAAGACAGAGTTGTTAAGATTTTTCTATATTTTTGAGAAAAATAAAATAATCCAGACTATATTTTGTAGTCTAAAATTAATCTCTATTCTTAAATTTCTTTCATTTGTTGTTGTTGTATTTTATTTAATTTCTTTGTGTTGTATGTTGATTTGTTGTTAATGTTGTATGATTTCTGACGAAGGGATTAGATGTTGGGAGTTTTTTTTTTCTTAACAAAATATTTGATGCCCAGGATTATTATTTGATGTTTTATTTTTTGAAAAATTTTGGAGGATGTGCATTAAAAACGCGCGCGCCACAATAACAAATCGTATAAATAATAAGAGTACTAATAATTAAAAAAAAAAAAAAAAATGTAAAGATTACCCTATTGTTCAAGAATCAAGAATCAAGTATTTAAAGGGTAGGGTAAATGTTTATTGAAGGATTTATGTAATATAAGTAGGATTAAGAAAGAGATTAAAAATAAAAAACAAAGAATGGTTAATAGAGGTCACAATTTACTATTATTGTATTGTAAGTAATTGTAGTCCTTTGTTCATTTTTATTTTTTTTTTGAAAGGTTTGGAGATAAAAAACAAATAATGTTTAAGAAGGATAATGCTCTTCCATTTAAAAACAAAATGGCGTCTTATTAAAAACAAAAAAGGGATTTATATTAGGTATAATGGATAAAGTTAAAGAGTTTCCTTAAAAAGGGTTTATTTATTTTTTACTCTTGAACTTTTTTAACTAATGATGTCGATTGTTTTTAATAAATTTTTTTCATTTAATTTTTAATTTACAAAACAAATAAAGTTTTGATTTCTTAAGTAAATAAAAGAGGGAGAAGTTGGGAAAAAAAAATTGAAGATGATTAAAAGTCATTGGTCTTTAATATTTAATTTTGAATTAAAAACAATATTGAGTAGTGTGAAAAGTAATTGAAATGGGTTGGGCATTTCTTTAAATGTGACTAATGAAGATATTCACCTAGCTTTTCAATTCTTTTCAGCTTCGTCAAATAATTCTATTGGGGAGTGCTGGTTTAGTAGTCAATACTCAGTCTCAGTAATCAATTCGTATTATCCTCAAAATACAATTACTTATTTTATAGTGTTAAAATAAACTAAACTTAATTAGGCCCATATCTTGTAATTTTATCAAATAAATAATTATTTATCAGAATTTAAATCTGAATTATCTTCATGCTATAGGATTTACGAGTATAGTTTTCTTGATAAGTATTTAAATGCAAAATCTACCATTTAATATGATCTTACTTTAAATCTATGCTGTCTGCCGTTCTAATTTCTTCAAAACTAGTTTATCATTCGGTTTTTTTTTTTTTTACTTCTTAGTGAATGTCCAGTTTTTGATCAACATTAATGTATCTAACACTTACATAGGAAATGAAATTATATTATTTTTAAATTTATGTTTTTATTTTGGATCATTATTTAGTACTTGAGTACTAACACACTAACTATAACTTTTTTTATATTAATTTATAATTAAAAAAATATATATATAATATAATTGCACCTAAATATTTCGGATTCGGGTAAAAAAATATAAAATATATTTAATTTCAAACAACTTTTTAAAAACTAATCGCCTACTAAGGTGTTTATATGCATATAATTTGTTTCTTTGAATATTAAGAGTAGATGTCATGTTGATAGTTAATAACTATCATTTTATAACTGAAATGACCCACTGAAATACTTGTTTCATTTTATGGGCCTGTCTTTATTTTTGATGTTGTAATTAAGAGACGCGCAATTCTAAATTCTTATTTGTAGTAGGTTTGATACATTTTTTGATACATTATAAATACACAAATTTACTAGATTGGTGTGAACGCGTAATTGCGTAATCAACTGTGTGATCATTACTAAAGTTATGTATCGATATATCTCGAAAGCTATTAGTCCTACAAGGAAGGTTATAATACCGCAGACCATCTCAATCTTCAAATTAAGGTATCACTTCTAAAAATAGGTGATAGTTTCCGTGCTCCAATTATTCAACAAATATTTAAAGCTTTACTATAATTATGTGATATTAAATGATTTAGAAAAGCTTTGTGGGGCTTTAAATAACACTTAGAAGATTTTTTTATTAGATTAGTTCGCTAAATTTTATATCTTCGCAAATATAACTTTTACAGTTATTTTGCAAAAAATTGATACTATTATCGTACACTTAAGTTCTATCACTATATGCCATTAGATTAATTTTAATTGAGGAAATATTAGTTATTTATTTTTGTATGTTGAGGACCACGACATTTCAAAGATAAATAAAACCAGAAATATTTTTTTAGTAGTTTTGATATGTGCAATCAAAAGATTCAAAAAAAAAAAAAAGACTACATACAGTTTTTTTTTTTTTAAAATGAAATATTTGCATGTCAAATTCTATCTTAATTTAAATAACGGTTAGGTACAAATGTGTTACATTTTGATTTAATTCAAATTTCAATTTCATTTGACTTTAAAAAAGGTAAAATTATAGTACAGTATATCAAATTTTGGATTTATTTTTAATGAAATTTTGTCGTTTAAATCATTTTTTTTTTTGCAGTTTATCGAAAAAAAGTGAGGTTATAAATAAAAAATTTAATAAACCTGAAATAGTAAATAAAAATAAAAATATTAATTGAAATTTAATTTGTGAATATATTTCAGATAAATCAAAAGTTAGTACATGATATCACGTGCATTTAAATATTTAATTTATATTTAATTTGTGCGCTAATTAATTTGCGTATTATAAATTGTATATGTATTGGGAAATACGATCTTTTAGTAGATTTCATGGATTAGGTTGAGTTAAATTTAATTGAAAACTACATTCTTCTACTTTTATTCGTCAATATTTGGAACCAATTTTAATTTTTTGCTTTAAGGAGTATAGTGCATTCCCCAAGCCTATTTCAGCCGTTGATTACTCGACTGTGCTAATTATTGTATAAGATTATGAATGGAATGCTAAATTTTAGGCGCCATCTATTATTCTACACAAGAGTTATTTAAATATTTTTATTAAATCTTATTTATATTACGATATAATAATACAATTTTACGATATTTCTTTTTAATTGGATATGATCTGACCATGTTTGGACCCGAGACCTTCCACATTAAAGGCAGTGTTTACCACTACGCCACTGGTCGGATTTTCAACCAATAAACAAGTATATTGTGTCCTTTTTACTTGGTTAATTTTTACTCATAACTCTGATCAGTTCCTTCTTGGAAATCTAGGACGCTGATTGTGAGCTTTATTTCTTGAATCTGAGCTAACATTGTTGCGATTTTTGAACATTAAGATTTTTGTATTACTTTAAAATATGCAATTTAAATTTCAATTTCCACTGGTTTCACTCATGTCTGCTAGGGTTCTTTGATTTTTTATAAAATTGGGGTTATTGAGCGTTGAAAATTTGTCTAGGTGTCACTAAAAACGGCGGTTTAATCAAGAACTGCATTTTGGACTTATTATGAAAGTTGCTAAAAAACTTTGTGAAACTATACTGCGAAATTTTCGATATTTTAAAGCAAAGTAAAAAATGCGTAATTAATCAGTTATCATTAGCTCCAAATTTGTTTAGTCTTAAATTAACACAAGATCCAACAATTGACTTTGATTATATAAAAATGTATTTTCATTAAAATGTTTTACATTCCACAATGAAATTACCACAAGACTTTAACTAACTATATTTAACTATAGTAACTAATAACTAGTTATTAATTAAATTATTTTTAACTTAAAACATAAAATTTGTGTTTATTTTTCATAAAATAAAATCAATTAATATTGACATTAGTAAATATTAATTTATGTTTGAATTTTAGATTATATTATGAATTCTTTACCTCTATTTTTGCTAAATACATAAAATCATCATAAATTACACGCTTTAATAATTTTATATAACTGTATTTAATAAATATTTTAACTAAATTTATAACTAATTAAATTTTGGATTTTTGGACTTGATAAATAATTTAAATTTTATAAAATGATATTTTTTGATTAATAATTTGTCAATGATAAAAAAAAAAATCGCGTTTTGCTGCATATTTTGGTTTTTTTTCTCACCAAAGTTTTTTTTTTCAAATTGATTATGAAATTGGTGCAAGAATTTTTATTTAAAAAATTAAATTGCAACGGTTTCTAGAACAATTTTTTTTTTTATTAATTTATGACATAATTTGCGTAATCAAAAAAAACCTCTCTAAAAAACTGTGGTCACAAAAAACAAACCCAAACCATTTGAATATAAATTCAAATTATCATTAATTTAAAATATTTTTGAATTGAATTCTGAATAATTTTTGTGTTGTGATCTGAGATGTGATTTTCTGAAGCTGGTGATCGCGCTTTTTGATCATGTACCAATCATCATTTTTTATACAAGTAATCAAGAACTAGCAAAAACAAGTAATGAAAAAAACCAAGGGTTTTTAAAAAGGCACATTTCCAAAATTGCAACATAATGTTCTTAAGAATTTAACATAAAATCACATCTGAAAAATTTGTATATTTTGGACACTTTACATTGGGCGTCACCTAAAAAGTGGACGTCACAAAAATAGTTTAGTAAATGACCCACACTAATTTTCAATTATTTACCTTTTGCGAAAATTGTAGCTTAAACGCTTTAGAAGATATGGAGAGGGGGTTTAATAATTTGGCATAAATTGAGTTTCGTATAACGGTTAATTAAAGTAATATACGGCAACCCCATATATTTATTTTACATGTATTTGTGAAGCTAATAAAAACAGTTGTGTGTTACCGTTTCGAAATTTTAGATATTCCTTAAAGTTGTTTTCTTTTCGGATTTTTAGGGCTGCAGCTCCGTAGCACGTGAAGGTACAGAAAGAAGTTGTTCCATGAAGTTAAGTGCTATTGGGATAATTAACCATAGTTAAAGCTTCATTTCTTTATTTTAAACGATGTAGAGGTTTTGTAAACATACAGGAGGACGAACGGATGCACAGCTTAAAACTATATAGGCAAATTTTTTGAAATTTTTTTGAAAATTTGTTTAAAATCAATGTTAAGATTAAAAACAGTAAATGAGTTCAAAAAATGAGTTCTAGATATCTTTGACATCATTTTATATATGATAATGTGATAATAAATAGAAAAAAGATCCATTAATATTATTTAAATTTTTTGAATTGGATTTTAAATCCATTAACCGTCTTTTAATTTTTTTTATTGAATTGTATTTATATGAACCTGTTTTTGGATTTATTAAGGTGATATAATTTTATGATTCTGCAGGTAAAAAAAACAACTGATCCTAGATTTGATACGTTTAAACTTCAAAATATTTGTTTTAACAGCTTAAAGAACTTGTATTTCGGTCCTTTGTTTTTTTTTTTGAAATTTATGGATAACTTATAGCAATTAAAACCGAAAAAGAGATTGCTCAACAGTGAATCATTAAATTCGCGATTTAAAAACTGCCATTCAATGGTTTAAAAAAAAAGCGGTACAGTCTTCGTATTCGCAATTTTAATTAATATTCGTAGTTAGTTGCCTAAAGAAGGAATAAATTATAAAAAAAATATGTTTAGAAGTAGGTTACCGTGTTTAAACATATTTTATTATTCTATAGATGGCCTAGTGTAGTAACCCATATTTATAACAAAGTTCTATATCTTAATATATTATAAGGGTATTTTAAATATTTTAAGCAAGTTTGCATAATGAAATCATGATTTGAATCATTGTATTCGATTGGTGTTATTGAAGATCTATCGTCATCTAACACTCGATAATTTTGATCTTCTATCTTTGATAATGATTACTTTCTTTTTCAGTTGAAGTAGAAGTGATTTTGAAGCTTACAAATTTTTTAAATATTCTAGGGCTACTGAGGTTCAGTTATTTCTGATGTGATTCCCTGCTGATCTGGTGGTAAACACACAGTTTGAATATATTTTCTAAATATTCTAATACAAGCTATTTATGGTTACCTCACTTTATAATAATGGTCTAAAATAGTGCCAATTTTTTATTATTATGTGGCAGCTGTTTAGTTAAAGCAGAATTTTCAAGTTTAATTCAAGTGTAATAACACTGTCCAAGTGAATAACAAATGCTTCCACATTTTATCAGTGGCTTTGAAAACTGAATTTGTACTTTCTGACTGTGAAACTTCATCATCTGTTACATTTTTCAGTTGTTTATTCGCTCCCAATCTTCTGTTATTGGATTGAATTCACTGATCTGCTAAATAACTTATATTTCGTCTAACATATCCGAACTCTCTCTAAGGGGGTATTTTATTAAATGTTAATAAAAAGTTCTCTACTATATAATTCTATTTAAATATATCTTTTATTTATATTTAATATTTATACATAATTTAATAATAAAAGATTTATGTATTAATTTCATCAATTCTTCGAAATTATTTACTTATTTGTATTAAAGTGCTTCGTTTATTATTTGAATCATCTTCAAAGAAAATTTGATGTCCTTCGAGAAATGTGAATCATAAAATTATGTAATGATAAATAATTTAATTTCCATAGAAACCAAAACTTGAGATTTAATATTTTTTTTTGGGATTAGATTAGATTTAGGTGATTCTATTGTTCATATTATATATTAAATATTAAATAAAAGGAAATTGTGAAGAATAAACCAAACCAAACAGACAATTAAATAATGGAAAAGTGTCATAGCTAATAATTTGTAAATGTATACGTAAACAATACAATATATAAATATATGCACTCGTATGTGTACAAAAACTAGATTTTCCTTCTATTTTCAATTTAAAAGAAAAGTGGTATGTAATTTTTTATGAGATTTATATTATTTCACATTTATATATTGTTATTATTAATTTATAGGATTATTAGAATGGATTTTAGAAATTCAAGATCATAAAATTCTGATGAATTTTACAAGAATCAGCCATTCTAGAAATTTTTCTTTAACTTTTACCCAAAAATTTTCTTTTATTTTAATAATGTTTATTATATAAAATATGAAAGTTTTCCTCTTGGTTATATTTATATACTTGTATATATTTTTATATAACATTTTAATATATAATATACACTTAAAATTAATGTTATGTGACAGAAATAGGAAACACCTTTACAGAATATACAATTATATGCATATAACTAACATCTCCTGCTTAGATACTGGAACCAATTTATTCTATAATTTGTTATTGCCTGAGTGTTTTAAAAGAAAATTATAACATAGAAACAGATTCTGTGCGTCTGCTTTATTTTTTCTGAATATTTTTTAGAAAGATTTTTATTTAGTTATCTTCAAATTTCATTAAAATCACAAGGTATCAGAGACCATATTGTACGTGTTGTCGTAAACTTGTATATTAAATATTAAAGATTTGTTTTGTTAATTATTTTATTGGAAAGTTTCAATAGCTTTAATATCTTTGAGAAGGCTTTAAAGTTTGAAGGTTTGATGAAATTTCTTTTAAAACTTCCCATGTTAACGGTTCTTCCTCAAAAGTTTTGCCAAAATTGTTTTTCAATATAACAATAGATAGGAGACGAGGTCTAGGGTATGAAGAAATATACTTGTTCTTCTTTTTTTTATTCTAAGAGAGGAAAGGGCCTGCAAACGGCACCTGAAATAGTAAACTGTCAGTAGTGTACGATTTTTACTTATTAAAAGAACCTTCATTCGTAGCCAAAATAGGAATAAGCGCAGTATAATGACTGAAAAGTAGCGATTAGGCATAAATAATGATAGATATCATGGTTTGAATGGGAAATCCAAAAATGTATAAGTTGACTTCTTTCTTGAATTTTTCTATGTCAAAGTATTGGGAAACACATATGGGGATACTGTGCTCCAAAACTTGGCGGTGCGACTTAAAAATGATTAATTAGACAATATATTTCAGAGTTCTTATTCGAAGTAAGCGTGCACTACAGCAGTGAGGTTGGATTTATGGTATAATATTTTTATTTTCTTCTGAAGTATTACCTATAGTAGATATTTATAAAACAGAGAAGCACCTTTTACATTACGGTGGTGACTTAAAGATATTAATTTTTTTGTGATGTTATTATTACTGATGATATGAAAAGACTATTGGTTTCTTAAATTTGAAGTTGATTTGAAGATGTAAAGTATTTCCTACTCCAACTTAAGAATCACAGGTATTCCGCGGTATCTTTTGCGACCGAAAATATATGATCGTTCCACGAATGTTTTGAATTTACTTCTATGCTTATGATTATGGATTCAGAGTTTTGAATACACACATTCCCAAAAAAAAACAGTAGGTACAGAATCACTTCCCTTAATTGGTAACAGCCAAATTTCAGTATCAAATCAGTAGCATTAAAACTTTCCCTATTCATGTTTCCCCACACTTGAACTACATACAATATATAACTAATGAAAATCATACTATCGTCCCTAGAGTCCAGAATAGCAATCTTCAAAATGAAAATATCAATTGAAGCACTACAGCTCTCAAACTTACAGTTATAATACTTTCTAAGTCTTTCTGAGTGCAACTCCATTGAAATTCAACTCTGATTTTTATTCCCCGGCAATTATAGTGCAAGGCTTTCGTGTAAAACGAAAGTTTTTTTTTTTAAATAATATTTTGTATTAAAATGACATATTACTTTAATAATTAATTATATTTTTTTTTTTTTAATTCTTTGGTCTAATTAAATACAATAGAATGCCGAATAACTTTTAAAACTAAATCAATATACATATATATTTGCATATACTTTTAATATTCTATCTCTAAATTTAATATAAGTATTATATGTCCTTTTTTGTCCTGAATTGCATGTATATAAGCAAAACGTTTTTTTTTTTGTCCTGAATTTTTCCCGCATGAATTTGTCCAAATGTGTCCTAATGATGTCCTGCTTTTATTTTTTAAATATATAAAATACCAGCATTGTATGAAATATAATCCATTTTATAGATAGTTCTTATAATGTATTATTATATATAATATAATATTTTTTATAGTAGTTATATATATATAATATTTAAATTAAATTGATATGTCCTTTATGTTATATATTGAAATATTAATTCATATTATATAAAAGATATTGCAGCATCAAAAAATTGTTGAAATTTATCGGTTTCAAAGGAATTCAAATAAAAAAAATTGTTTTTAGTATACAGCTTCAGTTTGCAGCTTTTCATTTTCAATAAAAATATATATATACATATATATACATATATATTTTTAACAAATTATATTTTATTGGCATATGAACTACTACCATATTATTATGTAAGTACTTATACTAGAAATTGGTTTCTATAGCAGTTAATGATGAAAATTATTTGACATTTAATACGGTATTTGCATCATTGTTCCAATTTTAAGTGCATTTTATGTGTAAAGTGATCAATTTTGTTGTTTTTTTTTTTAATTTTAACAAAAAGCCAATTATTAAAGCACATTTTATTTATAATTTATTAAGAAAAGAGTAGAGGTTCTTTGTTTGATTAAATACAAAATGAATTGACAAGAGATTTGTGCTGAAAGGTATAATTAAAGAATTATGAGAAATATGGGACTTCATTACCCTTCTTTTTGTTGCAATATACATATTATGATATGTGATAGTCAAAATATATATTAAAATAAAATGTATAAAATCTACCTTCTCATTCAGAATATGAAAATGTAGTTTTTGAATAGTTAGTTTGAAATAGATATAGTTACGCTTTAAAGCTCTGAATTTAGTGGTCGATATAATCCAAGTCAAATTAAACATTGAGTATCGCAGAAGTGCTCACTTTGACTTGGAAGTATGTTCATCATTCCTATGAAGCACAGATTAAATTATATAAATACTGGATTTGCCTGTACGCGTAACCGGCGTAATCAACTGTGTGATCATTGCTAAAGTTGTAGTTCTAATACTATAGACCTTATAGTTACGGTTTTTTATTTTCCGGACCTCTGACCATCTCAACCTTTACATTAAGGAATCACTTACGAAAATAGGACTTACACTTTCTGCGCTGTCTCAAATGAGTTTAAGCTCCAATACTGTTGATCCTACACATACGGTTATTTTCCGGAACTCTGACCATCTCAAAATTTAAATTAGGAATCACTTATGAAAATAGTACTTACAATTCCCGCGTTATTTCAAAGTAAAAATGCTAGTTCATTTTAGTGATCGTGCGGCAGACGAACAGACGATCTGATCCATCTTTGAGTCAATAAAAGAGCTATATTTAACATTCACAGTCATTAAACTGATTAAATGGTAATAAACTATCATCGAATGTCAAGAGAAATTAAAATGTAATTAAAAAAAAAAAATTATATTTAAATATTTAACGAAATTCTACTTGGGGCCACAACCGTTGATAGAACAGGAATTTTCTTTACTAAAACAGGATTTTCTAGCTAGACTTTACTGTAAAGTCTAAATTTTAATAAAAGTGTATACAAATTTAAAATTAAAGAGTATTCTTTTTAGAACTAAAGTTTAGTTTTAGAATTACATTTTAATTTCTCTGGACATTCGATGATAGTTTATGACCATTTAAGCAGTCTAATGACTGTGAATGTTAAATATAGCTTTTTTATTGACTTAAAGATAGATCGGATCGTCTGTTCGTCTGTTGCACGATCACTAAAAGTAGCTAGATTTTGAAAATTTTCCTAAAATTCGTTTTTATGCCAGAGCCGTCATTGCTAGTGAAATTCATAGGTTCGAAGTGCTTCTATTAAACTTCTTGTTTTTATATGAAAATAAGTTCCCAAAGTAAAGCTGGTATAGTTAAGAGGTTTGAATGGGTGCCATACAACTTTTATGTATAACTCAGAGTCTATTAAGTTGTGTTTTTAAAATTTCGCCAAAAGTAATTAATTTGATGAAATAATGTTTATACAACGTTCAGGTTCATGCGGGTTTCCTAGACTTGACATAATCTACTGTACACTCTTCTTCGGTATTAAACACATTTTTTGAGGCCAATTTTTCATTACTGCTCTTAATTTTCAATATTTTCCGTTAATTTTAAATACAAATCCTTTGAATTATACTTTGCGAGGTCTACGCTTATGGTAATTAAAATTCTAAAAAATGGTTTCAAGTTTATTTTGTTTTTTAACATCAAATTCTTCCCATTCCTTGTTTTAATATTCGTAACTTTTACTTCAAATCCTGGATAATTTTCTTTAAGTAATAATATTCATGAATATTCAAAACACAGGATAAAATTTTCTTAGTTTTTCTTTTAATTTTCCAGTTTTTTCGTTGTGAATTTTCTGTGGTTTTCCTTATTTTATATTTTTTTTTCCACTGATGATGACTTTTGTTTGTTTGAACACAAGCAGATTTTTGATTGCATACCTATTTTTTATTTTTTTTTTTTTGGTTTTGTTTTTGAATTTTCTTCATCTCTTCTCTGTTTGTGTTATTCGCTATCTTTAAAATATTGTTCGTATTTTTTTTTATCTTTTTTTTCTTAAACCACTTTAAGTTTTGTATACAAATTTTTTTTTATTTTTATTTTTAATAAAATTTTCATTTATTCAAGATTTTTTTTTGCCATTCTGTTTTTGTTGTTGTACTTCTCTTTTTCTTCATAATTTTTTTCCGGGGGTGGGTGGTTAAGGGGTTGAAAAAAAAATTCAATGCGCTTTTTTTTTTCCAAACAAGCAGACAAAAATATTCAAATTGTAAGAAAAACTGATGAAAAACATCAGATATAAAAAGAAAAAGAATAAAATTTAAAAAAGAAAATTCGAAATGTATAAGAGTTGAAAAAAAAAAAACAGTAGAAAAATACTGCAATCCTTCTCACACTCCTTAACAAAAAAAGGATTAAAGTCAAGTTGAATACCAAAATAAAAAAAAAAATGGCTAGAGTTTTTACTTTTGAACAAAAATTATATGAAACAAATCTTTAAAAAAAACAAACTGATTATGATGAAATATTGTTGCAAGAAGATGCATACGAAAATAGAGAATAAATTAAATTCAAAGAAAAATAAAGATGGTGAAGGGGGAAAAAAATGTTGAAAAAATTAAATTCTATAAATTTAATAATAAAAACTGAAGATTAAGATAGAATTGAGACTTAAAATATAAAGAATGTGTTGGCCAACAAGAGTAATGATGATTTGTTGATGTTTCAAGTCTTATTTTCTCTTTTATTTGAATTTTAAATTGAAAAATTTGGAATGGAAGATTTTGGATAAGGTATCTATAGAAATTTCTACATTAAATTTTGAAATATTTTCTAAATGGTTTTAATTTGATAAATAACTTTTGTAACAGCCCCATACTATCTGATTTAAATGTATATTTTATATGCTTGCGTAGTATTAATTCAGGGGCAAATTCCCCGTATTATCATTTGACTGCATTTAAGTTCTAATGTTGGAACAGGGTTATTCTAATGTTATTTTACTTATTAGACGTGATTTTTATATGAATTCTAGATAATACTAGACCTTATAAATGTAGAAACGCCTTAGATTTTCAATAATTAAAATTATTTTTTTATATTGTAAGAATTTTCCCTTTTTTAATAATTTGTGAGTTATATTATTAAATTAAATTATTTGTTTATATTTTGCATTTTTTTATATTATTAAATTATTGTATTTTCAATTAAAGATATATAATTATTAATTAATGCTTAAGTCATTTATTTTAACCCAATGGTAACTGAGTCGAGTCGGAACCACATAAAAGTTTTTTCACTTTCACCGGTATGCAAACTCGGATCTTTCGCATTGAAGGTCGTTACTCTAACCACTGTGGCACTCTAGAATTTCACTAGCCTAGTTTTTATTGAATGATAATGTATTTCGGAATGTATTTATAGAATATGCATTCTATATGCGAGAATCTGAATTTGAAGACATTTTGCAGTTAAATTTGAATCAGGTTATTCCCCTGCTCCGCAAAATGTTATAGATTCAAATGAAATGTAGTCTAGTATTAGACAAATGAAATACAGTATTCCGATAGGAACCCATATTTTAATAAATAAAAAATTTATTTTCAGATCTTCCGCAATATATATCCTGAATATTGTATCTAAGATTCAAGCCTCATCGATTTCGTACCAAATTTTTTCTATATATTAATCTTAATATGCTTGGATCTTCTTAACACCTGCGTCGACTACTTAATAATGTTTCATTTATTAGCTTTTAAAACAATTTACTGACTTTTCTTCCAAGTTTTTAACAACTAGCATGGTGAATCGTATAAGTAACTTATAAATGTTCATGCATATGTGTTTCCTCAAATTTTTAAAAGTTTAAAAAATTTCATACTCCATTTTTCTGTCTAGGAATTAATTTTAATAATTCTATTTCTTATTAAAAACTTTTCATATAATTAAGAGTTTCTGAAGAGAGTTAGAATTAAAAAACAACAAAATACAAAATATAAAAGAACATTCTAAAAAATAAATACAAAAAAAAAATTATAATAAAAAAATTAAAAAACAAAATAAATAAAAATTATTAAAAAAACAAAAAACTGATTAAATTCAAACAGCACAAAAATACAATATAAAAATTAATTGAATAAACGTTTAAATTAAAGTGTTAAAACGAAAAGAAATCTGAATTCATTATCTCCGGATTAAAAAGTATGAAAAAAAAATGAAGTACCGTACACTGAATAAGTATTTCCAGATAAGAGTTTGGTAAAGACGCAGCAGGGAGGGCTGAAATGTCCAATAATAATAAACGAACGCAAGAAAAAAACACAGAAAAACAAAATAAAACAAAAAATTAAATAAAAAAAAATGAATGAAATTAATAAAAAAGGCAAATATGCAAAGAGGGAAATGAGAAAAATTGTAAATGAAAAAAAATCTGATGTGGAAAAGGAAATTTAAATGATTTTTCCGTAGTCCATATTCTTATTTTTTTTTTTTTTTATTATTTGTTAAAATGCGCATTAAGGTGCAACTGTGTAAAATTTCATTTTCCGATGGTAAAAAAAAAAAAAAATGGGAAATACAAATTGTATTTGCCCGTCATTTTTTTATTTTTGCCTTCGTTCTTAAGAATTATTAAATTTGAATTTTAAATTAGCGAATGTTTTTTTTTTTTTTCATTCCCATTCTATTTTTAAAAAGATTTTTTTGTAAATCTTAATTCTGATTTAAATTTGATTTTTTACTTAAGTTTAATTTATGGAATTAAATAAAATTAAAAGGAAGTAAGTGCATTGTGAAGTGATTTTCATTAAGATGGTTTGTTAAATAGTAAAAGGAATTGTGGAATTATGTATAAGACATCACCCAATGCATAAGAATGAGGGTATTTTTTAATATGTGTTTAAAATATATTTGTTTAAAACTCCGTGTTTTTCCTTTCCATTACTATTTTACTAATTTCCATATTTCACTCGTTATCAAGCAATACTAGTCACAAACTTAAAATTTTAAGTAATTTTGAAATAACTGTGAATCCTCACCTTTTGCCTTCCATTTATTTTTAGGCGTTTGAAACTATTCCTATAGTTTACTATCAAGCAATGCCAAGTGAAGTTAAATAGTCACTAACCTATAATTTTAAAATATTCTCAAATAACTGTAAATCCTCAACTTTTGTCTTCAAACAAATGTATTGAGTTTGAAGCTATTCCAATATTTCATTATCAAGCAAAACAAAGCCTAGTTGAATAGCCAGTAACCTGAAAATTAAGCAGATTCTCTAATAACTGTAAATCCTCATCATATCTTCAAAACAAATGTTTGGCATTTGAAACTATTCTTATATATCTATATTTCATTATAAAGCAATTACAAAGCAAAGTTGAATTGTTGCAATCTAAAATTATCTCTAATAACTGTAAATCCCCATCATGTCTTCACAACAAATATTTGGCGTTTGAAAATATTCTTATATTTGATAAGCAAGCAATTTTCAAAGCGATGTTGAATACTCACAAACTTAAAATTTTAGGATATTCTCAATTAACGGTAAATCCTCATCTTTTGTCTTCAAAACAAATGCTTGGTCTTTGAAAATTTTCTTATATTCCTATATTTGATTAGCAAGCAATTCTCAAAGTGATGTTGAATAGTCACAAACTTAAAATTTTAGGATACTCTGAAATAACGGTAAATCCTCATCTTTTGTCTTCAAAACAAATGCTTGGCGTGTGAAAAGTCTTATGTTCATTATCCTGATATATCTCACTCACTTTAACTAATACTTAAATAAATAATTTATACAATAGGGTTAATTCTGCACACTCACAAGAAGTTATAAGAAAAAATATTGATAGCAAAAGCCAATTAATCTTTTTCTTATAAAAATCTTCCTATAAAACTCTCTAATAAACTTCTTAAAGTAATAAAATCGAAAATAACTTTACAAATTTTGAATTTTAATTAATTTTAAATTTTTCCAAAAGTTATTTTAATAATCTTAAGTCAATTTCAAAAAAAAACTTTATTGTCACATAGTATAAACTAACTTGATTATCACTAAAATTTATTTAGGCCTTAATTTTATCTCATGTTTTATTAAAAAACAACCCATTCATAACCAACTCAAATATGATACTTTAACCTTACTTGAAATTCGTATATATAAGTATTTCTATTCATAAACAGAAGTATATTAAATTGGCAAAGACAAAGTCATGGTTTTTAAACAGAAAAGTATTTAATAATTAAATTTAAAACAAAAAAACATGATGATGAAACATTTAAAATTTGTGTCATAAAATACACAACTTGCCTATTATGAATTTTTTATTATGGATTAAAAAAAAAAAGGGTTCTTCTAAAATCAAAAATTTGGAATATCATCTTAAATATTCATATATATACGTGTAAATAGTCATCATCACTTTAATAAAGATGATGATACTTCAAAATTAAACAAATAACTATTCTAATAAACTGGTATAGTAAATAGGATATAAAAAACTGCAAAATATCTATAGAATAGTAATATACCGGTAAACTTATTCAATTCTTTATAAGTAAATTCTTTAGGATCATTTTCATCAAATTAATAAGGGACTCCGTATTGGTTCTACTTGAAATTTTTCCTGTTTTGTCCTTGTTTATCCTTTCAATTTTCATTAAATAAAGATCTGTCACATGATTTGTGTAAATTTCATTAAAATTCATGAGTAAATGAAAAATAAAATATATATACAATATAAGATATGAAAATGTAATACATGTACATATCACATTTTAGTAATTAAAAATTTTAATCCGTTTATAGTGTACGTTTGTCCAAAATGTCAAAAATGAGTTAAATCCCTTATTTCATATGAAATTAAGATGTTTATCAAAATATTAAAATAATTGATCCTTATCCTTTGAAATAAAATGTCTAAGATGTTCCTAATATTATCATTGAAAATTTCATCTATTTTTGACAAGTTAATGACATTTAAGACATTTTAATTGACATGTAGCTTATGCAAATGTTAATTTGATATTCTTTATTATGAAAATTGGGTTAATTTTCACTTCACTTTTGACAGTATAAAAAGATTTTTGGAAAAAGGTTTATGTTTAGGAAGTGCTTTTCTTTCATACAATAAATTTAACTACTTTGCTTACTACATTTCCTATACTACATATTCTACTACATTAAATTAAATTTGACATTTGACAATGCTATTTGACAACTTCAAAATATTTTTTGAAAGAGTTTTGTAAATTTACTAAATGAGGAAGAGGTTAATATCTACTACACAATTTATGTTACTACTACTACTACATTTGTATATTATGTCTATTACTTTGCTTATTCTATTACATTTAATTAAATTTCAGATTTGACAGATATAAAAGAATTTTTATATTAAAATTTTTTGTTTAACTTTTAATTGTAAGTGTTTGATCTTCCTTCGCCATATAAATAACTCTATGTCTTATTATAACAAACACAACAGTCACAATGCCCTTCGATTTACCCAAGTAAAGCTTTAACTCTTAAGTTATTTAAATTTACAAACAAATCTTTCAAAATCCTATATTTAAAGTTTAATTTAACGATATGAAGGCTTTTTCTTATAAAATGAAACTTAAACAACATTTTTGACATCCACTTCAAAAAAAAAAAAATACAAAGTTGTCATCAAACAAATAAAAAAAATTTTTGCTTTTTTAAAAGTGTTTACAAATAAATTTGAATAATATGTATGGAAATATTCAACTTCACACACATTAGACACACACATTAGACACACACATTAAATATTAAAAAGTTAAATAAAACCCAAAAAAAAAAAAAAAACAAAAAACTCATAAATAAGAAGACCTTAACATTAAACAAATACAAAAACAAATATAAACAAACATTAACATAACAAATACAAAAAAAAAAAAAGAAATTCAAATGAAAATCTTCAAAATTTAAATGATCATTAAAATTTTGAAGAGTTTTTCTACTACTATAAATTTTACTACTACTACTTCTACTGCTTTTTTACTATACATCTATTTTACTACCTATTCTGACTACATACTTAATATTTTTGTTTTTCATTTGTATCAAGTGTCATTTGCATATTTAGTTTTTTTTTTGTTTGTTTCTGTTTTTTTTTTTTTTTAAATGTTGGTATCCTTTTTTTTGTTTTTTATTTGTTTGTTTTTTTTCTTTGACTGGATGATATTTGTAGTGGTAGTAAAATATGAAGTGTCCTTCACATATCCGAAACTCTTCAAAAGAATTATACAAAATTCAAATAGGATGTAAATATACACAGAAAAAAAGGTGTATGTAAATAATGATAAAACAAAATTCAAATAAAACGAAAAAGGATTCAAAAAAAAAAAGAATAAAAAAAAAGGGAACGGTATTTGAATAAAAAAAAAACAAAAAAGAGAAGTTGAAGGATTTAAAAAAAAATAAAGGTAAATATACGTATAAACTTGACTTTCTCTTTTCCCATTTTGTTTCTATTACTACTGAACTGACAGTTGTCTTGAATTTAACAGTAAATAAAAATATAAAACATATGTTTGTAGGTATGTTCATTATATTTCTATCATTTTTTATTATTATTACATACAAAAAAAAAAAAAACAACAAAAAAAAATTTAAAATATGATTGTTGATGATTTGAGAACATAATCATTATAATGATTATCAATTTTGTATTATTAGTTAATCATAATATCAATCAATAATCATATATATATGGATAATAAAAAATACTGTTATACAAGTAAATAAAACATCAAAATAATCACTTTAATGAGTTTTACGTGTATGTGTCGAATTGGACATTCATTTTACAATAAAAAATTATGAAAGGGTTTGGGTTTTTTTCTTTAATAAGCCCTCAAAAAAAATGGGGAAGACTTGGAACAAAATATGAAGAGGAGAGATTAAAGATAAGATTAATATGAAAATAAATACACACGTAATTTAGAATTTAAGTTTTTTTTTTCAACTACATAGACAGAAACCAACGTTACGACTTTGTTTTTTATGTATTGGTACTTAAAGGATTAATCAGCATATGCATATGTGTGTTTGCATGTGTTGCTTTTTATTGGGTATTAAAATATATTTAAATTTCATTTGAAAATTAAATACAAAGAAAAAGAAAGGGTGGGTTTTTCAAAAAGATTTCTGATTCAAAATATTGAATTAAATTCACAGGTAATAAAATTTCTCTCATCCTTTTTGAGAATCCTTATAATATTTTAAGGTTAACTACATGTTCAATGGGTACTCAAACGTTTATGAAAAAATCATTACAATAAAAAATTACATTTCCTAACAAAATAAATGAAAGATTACTTACTTTTAGTTTTTGATTTGTGTCAACTTAAAGTTGTCCTGGAACCCAAAATTTAGATTCTGAAGATTATTTTGAAAAGGTTTGGTGTCTCTTGTATTAAATACGAATGATTTAAAAGATAAATTTGTTAAGATAATGGGGTGAACGACGGGCGCCGACATATGCACAACTTTAGAAATATTTTTTCAAAACCCAAAGAACGATTGACGATTGTTTAAATTGTGTTTGGATTTTAATTTTTCCATTTGGGTGATAATTCCTTAAGTTTGTATGTGTGGTTTTTTTTTAATAATTTTCATTATTATCATCATCATCATCACTATTTTCATCAATATCATTTTAATTATAATCATTTTTGGAGGAGAGTCAAAAATGATTGCGTAAAATTTGTTTTTTTTTAATATTAATTGAAAATTTTATGTGTATGCAACATTTTGAAAAAAGATGATGATGATGATGCTGGGATGATTATTAAGATAACCATCATTATGGAATCAAAAAATTAATTTATAACTACCGTTAACTCGTTAAATCCATTATTTTTTTGTTTTATTTTTTTTTATATAATTTTTCAAATATTTGTTCTGATTTTTCAAAAAAGAAAAATATACTTGGGATTCATTTTTTAATGAGTGGAGATCATCAAAAAATATGTGTTGAATTTTGATTGTCTGTGTTTAAAAAAGGTGTTAGTCCACTTATAGTTGGGTATACTTTTAAAATTTTGAAAATTTTAACTGTACTTAATTTTGTATTAAAAGCATTTATAAATACATATACATTTCAAACATATATATACATATACAGAAAGTAAAGAACGTTATGAAAAAAATGAAAGGTCATCTAACTTGCTTTTAGTAAAATTTTATTTGTTTAAATGGAATGCGAGTAGAAAATCGGTTTTTTTTTTTTATTAATTTTAAGTTCATTTTAAATTTTAATGGTTACAAATATATGGGTTTATTTCGAATAAGTATACAGTTATAAAGGATATAGCACTTTAGATATGTGTAGGTACTTTCATGTGTACTCTTATAAATTTTAACTGTATTTTAAAATTTTGTAAATTTTTTTTAAAAGGGCTCTTCATTTTTTAACTATAAAATATCAGTTTTATTTTAAAATGAAGTTATTTTCAAATAGTTATTACGTTTATAATTTAGAGAAGCGATGAATGTGGGGTTGCTATGGTAACTATACTATATAAAGCACTTCTAGTATTTTTATTTTATATTTTAAATGTTTTTTTTAAATATTATGTTAGAACCCATATAATGATTGAATTTTTAGATGTGGGTTTGGATTAATACAGGATAGGTGGGTATATTTAAAAAAGGAAAACTGTATATTTTTATTGAGTTTTGATTCATTCACTGTAATGAAATAGTTATCACTTATCATCATCATCAGTTCAAATAATTCTTAATATAATTTAAAGTACTTATGTATAAATCAATATTAAAATATGTTTAAAAATGAAAAATTTGGCAAAACTTAGACACTTAGAATTATTATAATCCGTTTTTAATTAAAGTATTTTATTAAATTTTATATAATTATTCATATTTTTAATTCTTCTTTTTTTTATTTACAGGTAAGTGTCATCAAAAATAATCAATTAAAATTTTTTTTTGGAAAATTGATAATTTAACTTATGGTATGGTATTATTATTAAATTTAAAAGTAAATGGTTTAATCTTCATCACAATTATAATAGAGTTATTGAGAATGTATAACTAATAGTATTATAACTTATATTGTATCTATTGAATCTGTTTGTAATAGCAATTAGATATAATTGGGATTCAATTTAAATCTATATTATATTTGCTACTACTGAGGCATTAAATTATGGTACCATTTGATTTTGAGTTATTTTGGAATAAAATAAGACTAAAAACCAATTCTTGCAAATATTTTACATGTGAAAAATGGCTTAAAATACACAAAATGACTAATAAGCGTTATGTGATTAAAGAAAACTTCAAACCATATTTTTAATGTTCGCAAAATTAGTCAAAGCACGTTCTTAATACCAATTAATAAAAATATATGTGGTTATAAGCACTTCAGATTTAAAACAAATTACAAATTACAAACAAATTGCATACTTACAAATTAATAGGAAAAATTGGAGTTTTAAAAAACAAAGCTCACGGTTATAATTTTTATTACAATACAAACACTCACTGGTTGTTAAAGTTCTGAACCATCCAGGTATCAAAAATTAACAGGATTTCCTTCTTAAAAATTAATTTGAAAGGCTCTTTATTTCTTAAATATAGAATACCAGTATAATATTTCAATAAAGTAAAATAAATGATTTAATTGAATAATATAACTCACAGATATAGAAGAATACCATATAATTATTTATAATAATTAATTGTAAATACAAAATATTACAATATAGATAAGAGTAGATTAATTTGTACTTATGTATTTAAAATCTGAGACGTTTCTACCTGTTATAATGTCTAGTACTATCAGATGTTTTAATTGTATGTGGAATTCATTAAGATCAATTCTAATAACATGAATATAATATGACCCTCTGTTCTAACTTGTATCTATGGTATTTTTTTTTTTATTCCTTTTCCACTCCTTTAAGGAGCATAGGGCATTCACCAAGTTTATTTTAAACTAGGCTTCAGTTTCTTTAATCATAATATTCACTAAGCCGTTGATTACTCGGCTGTAGCTATTGTATAAGGTTATGAAATATGAATGCACAAATGTCAACTTTGTGCGCCATCTATAATCTTATACAAGAATTATTTATATATTTTTATTAAATCTTATTTTTTATTACGATATAAACTATTACGATATAATTATACAATTTGACGATTTTTTAATTAGATATGATCTGACCGGGGTTTGAACCCGAGATCTTCCACATGAAAGGCGGCGTCTTTACCACTACGCCATTGGTCAGATAATCTATGGTATCTATGGTATAGACAGGCTTATTAGCCTAACATTTAAACAGTTGAATTTAATATCCAAATAGTTGGATTTGATTTGCACAACGTTGAATTTGTTTTGCAAAACATTGAATTTCATTTGCAAAACGCCAAGATTTTTATTAATAAACAATTTTTAATTTCAAATATATTATCAGTAATATTCATACAATATATATCTTGCATAATTTATAAAACATAAACATTTAATCTTCTTTGTTTAATACATACATATTCAATTAAAATCAGAACAAATCAAAAAATTTAATACCTTTTCAATTTATCTGTACTAAAAAAACGACTATACTCTGATTTAAAAATCCGAACTTATATTCACCTTTCATAATTTTTTATCTCGTAAAAAGAATATTAAATTCAAAATTGAAAATTGAAAAATACGTATAAATACCTATATTTGTTTTTAAAATATTAAAATCTATAAACTTTTTAAATATTAATACTCGTAAAGTAAAAAAAAAAATTTTTCTTTAAAAAAAAAATATGGGAAACATATTAAATAAAATTAAAAAAGTTTTCCAATGAAAATTCTTTTTCATATTTTCATACTTTTTTCATAAAAAAAAATTTTTACTTTAATAATAAATTCGGCACCTTTTCATTAATAAAAAAAAACACAACAACAACAAATTTCTTAAAAAAAATCAAAAAACAAAACTCATAAAAAAAAAACAAACATTAAAGTAAGTAAGTAAGTAACCATCCAGTATTCTGAGTCGAGGTGACATTTTTTAACTCAAAAAGTCAAAAAATACAAAACAAGATGTGACTTTTATATGAGTTGCCGTGTTTTGTTTTTTGTTTTTCTTTTTTTTTTTTAACAAAAGTTTTAATAAAAGAAATATGAAAAAGTTGGGTTTTATTTTTTTTTTTTATAAGTTATTTTTTTTATTAAATACGCATATTGTTTATTTTTGTTTTTCAACTTCCTTTTTTTTTTTGTATATATATATATATGTATATACCTATGTGAAATTTTTTGCGATTTCATTTTGTTCTTGTTTTTAGAACATTTTCAAAAAATTTTGTAAAAATGTGCCTATATAGTTTCACTCTGTCCGTCTAATTTAAAAACGGTTCTTTAAATTGAAGAAAGTGTCTGTCAGTTTTAACCATTTTTGCTTATATAGTAAAATTCTAAATAAAATTCCTAATTTTGGTAGAATTCACAATTTAATTCCTTGAACCTAAAAAAGTTTTGGAAAGGGGAGTAGTGAGGATTAGATCCTTGAGAAATTGGGCAACCTGCCCCATAGAGGGCTTTTAAGATTTAAAAATTAAAAAAATTATGGTTTTTATAAGTAAGTAGTAACTTAGTCACCAACGTATATATTTGTTAAATTAAACATTAAACATTGAAGCTTCAGCATTATATTCCGATAAAATACTCAGTATGAAACACTATATTATTTTGAAAATGTGCTTTTTTAAAAACCCTCGGTTTTTTTCATCACTTGTTTATTTTATATTTATTAAATGAATGGTAACTCTTATATGTATTTAACTTCTCATATAAAATCATTTGTGACATTTGTTGTTGTTGTTGTTGGAAGTTATGAAGTTTTTTTTTATCATTTTACATGACAAATTTTATTTAAATATTTCCTTGATAAAAATCAAAAAGTCCCATCATATATTTACATCTGTGCGTATAATATACCTTAGTTTATCACCTTTGTAATGTTATTTTGTGACGTTTCTATATATATATAGATATTTATTAACACCTTAATGTAGGGTTTTATAATATACATACATATATATTTGTACTATAGGATAAATTTTTACAATGAAAATTTATAAAAAACAAACAGGAAACAAATTTAACATTTTCCTTTAAAATTTTATATATATGTTTATATATATATTCATTTTTCATATTAATAATTTGTATATATTTATGTTTGTCAGTATGTTTTATGTCTGTAAATAAATTATTCAAAAAAAAATAAATAAAGTAAAGTTGTTATTCAAATTATGCAAATAACTTTTTAAATTCATTTTGTATATATATATACATATATCTGAAATACGATAAATTTTTGAACAGTTATATATTATTCAAAGATATATATAACGGTAAATTTATGCATCATATGTGTAAAGTTTGTTTTTTTTGTTTTATTTTTAATAAATGAATTATGAAAATGAACCCTTTCAGTGTCAAAAAATATATTTTACTCAAAAATGTATACCTACCTATCATATTTTTTTATGTATGTGTATAGTTAGTTTTCTTTCTATATATATATAATATAACATATTAGTATAAAGTACCGTTTGGTTTGCTACATCTATCTTTGTCTGTTTTACATTTTTCATTTTAACTAACTGTAATCAAATTTCACCCCCATTTATTAATGTTAATTTATATATATATATATATTTTTAAATTTTTTTTTTTGTTTTTATTATTATTTAATCACCATTTTAAAGTCACAGAGGTTATACAGTTTTATATTTTATTTACGTATACATATATTTGTTAACATACATATATATATATATATATATATGGATGTTATGTACAGGTTAATAAAGAAAAATAACTGTTTTTAAATATTTTATGAGAATGAAAAAAAAAAAGGAATAAAGAATTATTACCTACCTATCTACCATTTGAATTCTTAATTCAATATAAAAAGTTTGTTATTTAATGTGTTTGTGTTGTTGTTGTTTTTTTTTTTTTGAATAATTTTAAAGTGAAATAGATAATCATCTTTGTTGTTATTCTTTCTGACTTATATTATTTTAGCATGGTATATATATAAGTAGGAACAATTCACCACATCACCGCTGGTATTATTTATAATACGCATCATGTGTTTTTCAATTTTGCAAAACTCATTCTGATCTTCATCCTTTGAAAAAAAGGGGGGAGCTAATTATTATAAACATATGAAAGGGTAACAAAAAGAAGTGTTGCCGAATATGAATCTAATGTATATTATTGTTTAGGTCGTTCATAAATTGTATTTATTGAATATTCCGAACTAAAATTCGTAGTTGTCACTATTCACATAAAACAACTTTAGAGTAATATGTCAAAATAGTTCGGAAATAATCAAATTTTTATTTTGACATATGAACTGTTCGTTGACTTGACATATAACTGCGTTGCAGACTAATCAAAATGTAAATTTTGACATTGACATTTCAAAATATGAAATCTATATAAATATGACATTTTAGAATAACTGTTGGCTTTTGTATCATGTCTTTAATTATAACTGTAAAATTATTGACCAACGTTGGCAACACTTTTATGTTATTAATTCATTGTTTAGAGGTTCTGATGTGTATAATCCTTTTTCTATATATATATATAAATATTAAATATTATTCAATATTTGCACACATACACATTAATTTTCAAATTCGTGAATTATATAGAATAGACATGTAAGAGAATACCAAATATGGGAATCGAAATTAAAAGATATGGCCATGATAAGCCAACTTTACTTCGTTAACTTGAAAAGTAATGAAGGGCATAGAATTGTCTAAATTATTTTATTAGGTTTTTTTTGGAGCAAATAGAAAGACCAATAAAATAAAAAAAGGGTATAAAATCATAATTTAAAAAAAAAAAATATTTATTGTCCTGTTTTTTTGTTTTTGATAAATATTGTTTATCATGGTACAAGTCCTTTAAACGCCTTTACCAGATGATAAAACGTGTTTTTAATAAGGAATAATAAATATAAAAAATTTTTGTACAAACATGCCCGACTGTATTTCGAAAAATATTTATTTTTCAGTCTGAAAGAAAGGAAGATGGCACGAAAAGGATGTGGTGTTAAGTTTTTCTACAAAAGTAACTTTTTAGATCTACAACTTTTTGTACTAGAAGGGCAATAGTATTTTATTTATAAACATTTTGACTTATGAGTTATGAAGGAATGTATAAATTATTCTAAATATATAGATTTTAACTATATTTAATCTATAGTATGTATATAAATATTACTATAGGTATATAAGAGTATTTATTAATAAATTATATTTAAAAATATATATAACAAATATATATATATATAAACAGGATCTACTGAAGAGCTTATTATTATTATTATTATTATTATGATTTTTAAAAGGAAATTTTTATGAATTATTTATTGGTTTAATTTGAATATTGTCCGGTGAAATGGAAATTATGAATTTATAATTAAGTGATGAAAAAAACACAAAAAACAAAAGATGAAAAAACAATTATATATATAATATTATATTATATACAAAAATATATAAATACTACCTACTATCAAGGTGAATAAATAAATAATTAAAATCATATTGAAATTTTCCAAGGTAGGAAAAGTTGTATTTTTTTTTTTCTTAAAGTGGGGGGAAAATATTAAAATCTAATTATTATTAAAAGGTAAAAGCTGTACAATATTATTTTTAAATTATTAGTTAGAAAATAAAGAAGAATTAAATAATATTATATACTTATAGGGAAAACTATGTATATGGTTTTGTATATTTTAAGGTTTTAATATAAAAATTTAAGGAAGAACAAAATGAAACTCTTTAAAAAGTATTTAAAAAATATGTCCATTGGTATCAGATTAAAAAGGTTGGATTAAAGATATTAAAAGAAGTTAAAAAATACTTTAAAATAAGGTTATATTAAGATTTACTATAGTATTTGAATATAATGTTCTTAAAATGTTTTTAGAAAACCTGATATTAATGTTAAGTAGAGTAATATGTCGTACTTAATAGAAACTTAGTTTATAATACTTTGATAAGTAATGAAAGTATCTACTTTTATGCATAACTATATATATTATGTGACCCAATTCTAAAAATTCAAATGAAATATGTATTAAAATATTTAATTAGGAAAATTACACAAAAAAACAGATTTGTTAAAAAATTTAACAATAGAATTGTAATACAAAAAAAAAATTTTGATCCCTGGCTTGGGATTATTTTAAGACTGTGGAAAATTTTAATTGGCTTAGTTTTCGTTTTAAGGCTATTAATTATTTAAATTTAATTAATTAGAATTATAAAATTAAAACTTTCTTCTATTAATAATGTTAATAAATTTATTTAAAAACGAGGAAGAGTGTAGTAGAGTAGACTGTGTCAACTCTGGGATACCCGTATGACCGTTATATAAACATTATATCATTATTATTATAAACATTAATTAGGTACTTTTGGCAAAATTTCAAACATACCAGCTTTATTAGGTGTAGTGTAATGCTCTTATAAAAGAAGAAGTTGTATGGCAGCTACTCGAACCCTTGGCAGTAGACCAACCAAATTTTGCAGTAACTTTGGCCATTACACTAAACTATTTTTGGCAAAATTTCAGACACCCAACTTCAATAGATATAGAGTAATGCTCATACAAAATAAGAAGTTGTATGGCAGCTACTCGAACCCTTTGCAATAGACCATCCAAATTTTGCAGAAACTTTGGCCATTATACTAAACTATTTTTGGCAAAATTTCAGATACCCAGCTTTAATAGGTATAGAGTAATACTCATATAAAATAAGAAGTTGTATGACAGCTACTCGAACTCATTGCATCAGACCAACCAAATTTTGTAGAAACTTTGGCCATAAAACTAAACTACTTTTGCCAAAATTTCAGACACGTAGCTGTAATAGGTACAGAGAAATACTCATACAAAAAAGGAAGTTGCATGGCAGCTACCCGAACCCATGAACCAAAATGGCTGGATTTAAATAGCGATGACGGCTATTGCAAAAAAACTAATTTGGGAAAATTTCAAGATCCTAGCTCCTTTAGTTTTTGAGTTATCGTGCGGACGGACGGACAGACGGACAGACGGACGGACAGACGGACGGACATACATAGCTAAATCGATTTTTTTTTCGATTCTGATCCGATCCATACACTTGAGTCTATATCTACCCCCCCTCCTTCTCTGCGTCACAAACGTAATGGCAAATTTATTATATCCTTTGCCTATATAGTCATACGGGTATAATTAACCCAAGAGAGAAATTTAGCATACAAGAATTTAATATTAGAAATAATGGAAATTCACATCCGTTTTTTTTATATAGGCCATGCCAATAAAATAAATTGTTTTGTTTTTAAATTATCTTTTGTTATTTTTATACTCTGATTAATTTAATTAATTAATTAGTTTTAAATACAATATAATTATCAAAATTTCGTTGGTTTTTCTTTTTTATTTATTTTAAATTATTTTAAATTTCCATGATTCATGTAATAAATTTAAAATGTCAGAAGTTTAAAAGTTTAAAATTCAAATGTTTTATTTTATATATATGTATTTAACAATGTATTTTAAAAGTGAATAATAAATCTAATTAAAGCCGACATTTTTCAAGGGTCATTAAACCTTTCTTAGAATTACTTTATCAATGGGTGGGTTTTTTTTTAAACATGTTTCTAGGTTTAAAAGAAACTTTTTTCAAAAAAATCCCAATTTTAGAAAACATTTCCTGGTAATAAAATTTTTTTAAAATAATTTCCCATACACATATTTATAAGCTGCTGGGTTCGGACTTTCTTTTAATTTCTCACAAAAAAATGGAAATTTATTGTGAAAAATCAAAATTTTTCTAAAATGAAAATAAAATTTAAATAATACAGAATATATATATATATATTATATATATATATTTTAAATTAAAGATGTATTATATATAATATGATGCTGTTGGTTAGTTTTATTTTTTCTAATATAAATTATTCTTAATTAAAATTAATTAGGCACCACTTAACTTTTTTAAACTAAAAATTTTTGTTTATTTTTATTTATTTTCCCGTTTTAGTTGCGACGTTCATTTTTATTCAATTCTTCAGATCGTGTTCTTTCTCTTATTTGTATTTACTGCTGTTTAGTTGAGGTTTTTTTTTTTATTTTACTTTAACTTAAATGGTATTAACGGTCATTGACCTCTACACACAGTGTATGTTTTGGTGTTTGTTGTTTATTTTAGTTATTTTTAACTGTGACTTCTAAAGAGTTCTACTCTGTAGTGTAGTGTAGCGGTGAAAAGAAGAAATGGAGAGAAGATATAAAATGCAAAAATGAAATGACAACAAGAGCTGTTATTTAATATTTTACTCTTTTTTTTTTCTTTTTTTTTTTGGTCCGATTATTGTCGTTGTCGCTCTTTACGCTCTTTTCACTTCAGAAGAAGTCAAATGAAAACAAAAAAAATTGAAATTACTTTTCTTCAGGGTTGCCATTTTGGTGATTTTGTCAGTAAATCTAACGATTTTGCATTCTTTGTTGCGACAAACTGATTCTGTTGAGACCTGCGACTTTTTGACGATTTTCAAAAAATTTTTGAACTACATTTTTACGCTCATATTTTGGACGTTTCAAATTGTGTTTTTTGGCTCTCATTTTCAATTACTTATTTTTACAAGAAGTTTTTAGAACTTACATTTTCAATTAGTTTCTAATATTTTTGTAATTATATATTTTACTCATATTTTATGAAATTATTATTTTTGAACTGTCATCACTAGGGCAAGGATTTTCATGCAAATGCATGTTTTTTTCTGTTCACTTTATTTAAAAACTGGATAATTATTTACACGAATCATAAGATTTTAAGAAAAATGGCATCACTTTGTTGTTGCATATTTTTGCATATTTCATCGTAAATGCATATTTTTGCATATTTCATCGTAAATGCATATTTTTGCATATTTCATCATAAATGCATGTTTTAGCACATTTTACTAATTTTTATATATATTTCGACATATATTTTTATTTTATTTTTTTTGTAATTGTATTTGAACAAAATTTTTTCGGATTTTGTATAAATTTTTAAAATATTTTTCTTGCTTTGTCATCTGTTGATAAATTAACTACATCTCCGAAGAAATTGCCGAAGAAATTAGAAATTATTAATATCTTTTGTGAAAAAAATCTTTTTAAAGGCACCGACGAGAGTAGATATTTTTAAAGAACACGAACCAAATCTGCCACTATCAACCAATAATAACTCGTTGGGGTACATGGTTGATAGCAGCTAAATATTATGCAGAACATTTTGAAAATATTAAAAATATTTTAAATTATTTAAATGAAGAAGACTCTGTTTTTATTAAGAAAACTATAGATCTCATGCAGAATGCATCAGTGAAAAATGATTTGGCATTTATAGCTGCAAATTATAGTTTTTTATCGAAATATATTGAAAAATTGGAATCAGCTGAGTTAACTCTCTGTGAAAGAGTAGATCTAGTAGACGAAGTTTTTAGAAAAATTAATGAAGCTACTGGATTAGTAGGGCAAAAAGTTAAAACAAAATTCGGAAAATTGTTGGATAAAAATTACGGGTTCAAAATTTTACGAAATATTAAAAATGTATTAAAAAATGAAAGTGATGGTAAAAATTTTTTTCATTTTTGGTCTCAAAATTTTATTTGTCTTTTTTAGAAATAGATATTGAGGATTTTACACCTTACGAAATTGCATCCTTCAAATATGCACCAACCACGTCTGTGGACGTTGAAAGAAGTTTTTCAATGTTTAAAAACTAATTGAGAAGCAATAGGCAGAGTTTTTTATTTGAAAATTTGAAAATGCATTTAGTTTTGCACTGCAATAGTGCCATGAATTTATATTAATTTAATTATTTACGTTTTGTTTGACTAATTTTGTTATTTTTATGTTATATCTGAAAGATTTTTTGTTTTTAATTAAAATTTAAGTTTTGAATTGCTATTTTTTATTTTGAAAATATATTTTAATGAATCTAAAATTTAAAATTTTTAATTTTAATGATTTTTAGAACATTATATTGTGCAATATTTGGTCATATCTTGTTTGCATATTTTGATTTTTTTATTGCATATTTTGAAATAATTGGTGCATATTTTATGCGCATATTTCTTAATTTTTAAAGCATAAAAATCCTTGCCCTAGTCATCACTCATATGACATATGTCACATTCAAATTTGCTTTCAAAATACTGTTTATTTGTTTTGGTAATTATTCTAATCAACATTATCTTGGTTATTATGTAAATTCTTTAGGAGCTAAAATCAAAATGAGCAAATTCGAATATGAACGTGTTAAGTGGAGCAAAAGCAATGATAGAATCGAAGAAGATTGTATTTATCTATACTGTAAATTTAGTTTTTGGCAACTTTTAGTGACTTTTTTTCAAATTTAAGATTTTAGCTAAAGAACTTTTGGCAACCCTGGTTATCTTTCTGTTTCTAACTTTCCAGTTTTCAGTCGTCTGGTTTATTTCAATCTCTGGTAAAACTTCAAACTCTCTATAATTTCTATTATTCAAAAAAAAATAAAATACGACACATAGTGGCTTTAAAGTTTTATTTAAGTTTTTTTTTTTGTTCTTTTTTTGTATTTTGGGATGAGTTCAACAGTTATAAAAGAAGTTTTATGGAGTATTTACAGCAACAGTGATATAAATAACAGTGACAAAAAAATTAAACAACAACAAAATAATAAAGACAGTGAACACATATTCATATATATATATATATATAAAAATTAAATTTATTTTCTGTAGCTGTGGGTTTTTTTTTTGCATTATTTTATTATTATAATCCCTAAAGCCATTAGCACCAGCAACAATATTCACTGTGTGAAATTTACCGTTACAGAAAAAAGATATTCTAAAGACAATCTGTATAGATATATCTATTGTTTTATACATATATTACAATATAGAGTTTGTCCTGTATGTTACTTCTTTTTGTATCTTGTAAGATGTTATATCGTGATTTTTAGTTTTGCTTGTTTTTTTTTTGGATTTTATGAAATGAAAGAATTTGAAGTTGTGGTCTGTATGGAATGACACCAAAATGGTAATAATAAATCTGTAAGATATTTAATGATTCTTAAAGGAGTTCAACAATTTTGAACTAAAATCTTTTGTTGCAAATGGTATTTTGAAGATTTAATCAAAAAAAAAAAATAAAAATGCATATAGGATTATTTAGTCAAAGTATTTATTATATATGTGTATTAATACTTAGTTTATTTTAATTATTTTTATTTGGATGGAGTTATTTTCTAAATTCGTAATTAATATTAGGTTAAAACTTGTCAAGAACCCCTGCTGGTTTTAAAAACTTTACCTATTTCTATTTTCCTATTTAAGTTCTTTTAAATAATCTTCTACTTCAGATTTATAATGTCTTTACTTTTCTTTTAGTTTATTTGACTTAACTTTAAATTTTGTTTTGTTAAAACGGCAACACTTTTTACTGTTGTAGCATAGTTGACTACGGAATTTAACAAATGTGTTTCAAATACATTTATCTTAGAATATCTTGGAATTTATCTTGGAAATTTATCTTAGTTTTTACTGTAACAAACCCATTTAAAAGAACTTTCAAGAACGGATTTTAGTCGCAGAAACGGCCACACTTTAAACCAGTTGTTTTTTTAAATTTAAATTCAATGAAATATTCAATTCTTTAAAATTTTTCCATTATTTGTGCTGGTCATGTATCATTTCAACTAAAACTACCAATTGAATACAAAATATTTTAAAATGGATTATAGTGGTATAGTAACTTGTATTGGGGTATACTTATATAGGTGAAAGATTTTTTTAAATTGTTTTTGTGTATTTTGTAAGTAAAGTGTATATATTGTGTATTGCATTATTATTTAAGTACATCCAAACATATTTATATTTTATTATATTTTCCATTGGTCTTTACTGGACATTTTTTTTTATTTTCATTTATTTTTTATTTATTTTATATTTAATAAAAAACAAATACTTATCTGATCTGTATAATGTATAAATAACGGCAGTTGTTGTTATTTGTTTTGCTTGTATCCAACTGCAGAAAAGATACAAAAGAAAAGATAAACTGCAGAAGAAGAAGATGCGAGATTTACAAAGAATGCATTGAATAATAATTTTTCTTCAATTTTTTTTCAACTTCATGTTTTTCTTTTGTAGTTGTAAAAAAAATTAAAAATAACGGTAATTTAAAAAAATTACGGTAAATTTCTAAGAAACTGTACTGTGTATTACACTGTGTATAATATAAAACAGGTTTTTTCTTTTGTATTTCTTGAATCGTGTGCTTAGGATTTAATTTTGATTTTTTTTTTATAAAATGAAGATGTATTTTAGATCTTAAGTTTTAATGTTAAGTTACAAACTTTTGGATTTTTTAATGTCAATGGTATTAAAAATTTTATGCAGCTGGGAATTGAAAGTTGTTTGTTATTTGTTTAAGGTTTAAAGTCAAAAATATATGTTTAAAGTATATTGTATTTAAAGTATAAATTTAGGTAGAATGTTTGGATTTTATATAAAACTTAGTTAGAGCCTTAGTTAGAGCTATACAGAGTTCTACAACTATCACTTCAGTACCCCCACGGTATTTCCGCTAAGTCATTAGCTTAGATTTAAAATTTTTTTAATTTATGTATTTATTTATTTGTAGTACCAGACAATAGTAAATATTGCCTGATAATATTTATCCTTTGCCTATTTGACATTTGGACTTATTATTAAATTATTGTAATATACACTATATTTTTTTATTAGATATGATCCGACCAGGGTTTGAATTAAAACTTTTGGATTGAAAAGCCGCCACTTTATCGCTGAGCTATCGGTCAGATATATTTTTTTAAATTGTCAACAAATAGCTGCAGTAGAGTGCCTGATTACTTAAATCCAAGGCAGTCTCAAATATGATCTTCATTGCGATGATATGTTTCGTAACCAAATCTCAAAAATTGACATTAGCAATACTTATGAATTTTAAACAATTGCAATACATGCTTTATTAAATTTTATTAATTTATATTCGTAATAAATTATTTTTTTTTATCTTAATTCTACCGAATTAATAACAATTAAAATACGAATAAAGAATTCATAATAAAAATTTTCTTGATTGACTTGTCCATCAATTTAAGATATGTCATGCCATATTTTTTTTTAAATTCATTCATTTTGTTACCAATTATGTAATAATATATTAAAAAAAAATTAATTTTATTATAATATGTATAATAAAACGTTTTATAATAATAAAGCGTTTTATTCAAGTTGATTAATTTTAAAAATATATTGTAAGTTTATACCTATTTTAAAAAAAAAGATGAAATAATGCTAACTAATAAATTTGTTTTTATTTTTTGAGTTTTTTATTATGTTTTCGTATCTATCAGATACTTTATGTATAAATACATACGTAATACATATATAGATGTCGTTTTACGCTTTAAAATTTAATATAGAAATAAAAAAAAATTTCTAAAATTTATTATTTGTAGTTTATATTAAAACCGAAAAAATTCATCATTTCTTTTAATATTCACTTTTAGTTATTTTGGTTCTAATTTTACTTAAAAAAATTTTGACTTCAACAAAATTCTTAACCATAATTTAAAAATAAAAAAAAACAAAATAATTCCGGTTAAAAATTCTTTATGGTAATTTGCATTTTTATATTTGATTAAAATTTGCTTTGAGTTTAAATTTTTTTAATTTTACTTCATTAATTTAAGATTCGTCTGCTTATTTATTACCAAAAGATGAAAAATTGAATTTTTAATATAAATGTTGTGAAATAAAAGTAGTTTGAAGTTATAATTGTACTTGAACTTTTCGAAATTTATGTACCTACTACTTTTGTAAACAATTTAAGTTTACTAAGGAACGATTATTAACTGAAACCATTATTTTGTATTATAATTTTGTATTGTATTATAAACTACTTTAATGCAAGTTTCAATGAGTTTTGCCAATTTGGCATTTTTTGGCAACTTTGGCTTTAATGAAATCTATGAGATACTGGAAGTACAGTTTTAGTATTAGTTTTAGTGGTTTGATTGCTCTAATTCTAATTTTACAGCACGTCAAGAATGCTGCCATTATATTAATAAAAAAAAAATTATGATTTTGACAGCTAAATGTCATTAGAATTTTTCCAAAATATTTTACCATAATATTTAAAAATGAAAGGTTAATTTTATAATATATGTACTTCATATTGATATGAGTTTGACATAAGTCTTTATAATGTCATTAAAACAATCGCATTGCCGTACGTTACGCATATACTTCCAACTCCCTGGTAGTTAAGAAATTCGCACATCAAATCCATATATTAAAGAAAATATTGTACAACCTTTTCCAGTTCTTTTTTAAAACGTCAAAAACAGGACGAAGTTTAATTTAATGTTGTCAAAAATTTATAAACTTTTTTTGACATTTCAATAAAATAATTCCGCAAATTATCTTATTCCTATTTCAAAGGTTATTAACAGTTATTGCAATTTTGAAATCATATGTAAGCGTCATCAACATATGATTGCCAGGTTGTTGACATTTTAATAAAAGGCTATAATGTTACAAAATCAAAGACAGGATCACTTAATAATGATGGTTTCCTATCTAAAAAAAGACATGACACTCTGCTATCATTCAAACGAATAAAAAATTAACTTTAAACTTTTTTATAACTACGAGTATTTTCAAAAACTTCAACACTTTTTATTTCTTATTTGGAATAAAATTATCATATTTGGTCTTCTTTTTTTAAAATTTGATTTTTATTTTTGAAAAACTATTTGAACTTGAAATTCTTGTTTTATTATTATTAGATTTAAAAAAAAAAAAACAAATCAAAACAAAAAGTCCGGGTCTTTTTTTATGATAATTTATACTTTTAAGCTTTATTTCAATTTTATTTTCTTCCATTTTAAATTCGTGGTTCGTATTTTAAGAACACGTCATTTATAAAAAAAAAAATACAAAATACAAAAAATGCTAAAAAATTGATCGTTTAGCAGTAATTATGAACAAGATGACAACAATATAATTGTTAAAAAAAAACAACAACAATAATAACAGTAAAAAACAAAACAGTATGGATACCACAAAAAACAATACCAAAAAAAAACTAAATATGGTTAATAATAGTTGTTAAAAAATTTTTTGGTTAGTTTTTTTTTTACCGTAATTGAACAAAAACAATTAATAAAATGATAGTTATATGAGATATTAATAATGATAGTTATAAATGAGGGTTTACTTATTTCAGTTTTTTTTTTAACTATTTTTGTACATTTCGTTTATTTGCTAATTAAAATTAACCAGTAGCAATTGTAAATATTAACTTGATAAAATTGGATATACACTTAATTATTATAAAATGGTACATACCATTTTTTTGGATAATTTTGTACTTAGGTATAAATGTACTTGAGGGGAAAAAAATTTGATTAATTTGAATT
This sequence comes from Dolichopus griseipennis, assembly GCA_963082915.1. NCBI lineage: Eukaryota > Metazoa > Arthropoda > Insecta > Diptera > Dolichopodidae > Dolichopus > Dolichopus griseipennis. The sequence goes on along the minus strand of OY720442.1, from coordinate 33,525,919 downwards.
TGACAGATGATAATCATTAATAAGAATGACACTAGTGACAGTGTGCAAGAAAGATAAATTGAAATTAAAATTAAAATGTTTATAAGTATGTATAAATACATAATTGCAAGTTTTCTTTTGTTTTTTTTTTTAATTTTTTTTATTTAAATAATTAAGTAAATAAAAAAAAAAAAATTGATTGCATGTTGTGTATAATTAATGAGGGTATCAATTGTTGTTAATATCATATGTCAGTACTGTATTTTTTTTGAGGTAAAAAAAAAGGTAAATTAATAATTGTTAATTAGTAATTTTAGATAAGTTTTATATTTATTTTTAGAGGGTTTAAATTGAAGTTGTATAAGTATATGTGTATACATATGTACGAGAATAATGATGAGAACAAAATATATGACTCATTATTTGGAGTGTTAAACTGTTAAAATATTTAAAAATTGCATTTATTTTTTTTTTGCCAAAAAATTTATTTGCAAATTTTCGTTTTTAGCACAATGTGGCATTGAAAAGCTGGTTTTTTTTATTTAATAAAATGTTTCCTCTTCGTCTTTTTGATTAGCATGTTTTATTTTTTATTTAATTTTTTTAAATTATCGAAAGGTTATAAATTAGTTTTAAGTTGTATCATTTCATCACTTTAATTATAATGTTTAATTTGTCAACTCTTTTTTTGAAAATTTTATACCATTATTAGTTTTAAAATTTATTTTATTATGTAATAAGATATAATTGGAGTGTTTAATTCAGGGTTTATATCTTTATATAAAATTAACTAATGTATATTTTAAAAGTTTTATTGTACTTTGCAGAATCAATATCCAAATATTTTTGTTGGCAATTCTATATAAATTTTAAAAGATGAAGGTAAAGACATTAATTGATCTAACGAAACGATTTGCTAACATCCAATTTCTTTTAAATTTTCACTCCTTCAAATAACCCAAAATCATTTTGTAGAAAGCAATGTTCAATCGAAAAGTCTCGGGTTCAAATCCTGGTCGGATCATATCTAATAAATAGTGTATATTATAATAGTTTAATAAGAAGTCCAAATGTCAAATAGGCAAAGGATTAATATTATCAGGCAATATTGTCTGGTAGTACAAATGCATAAAATAATAAATAAGTATGAAAGCAATGTTTTTCTAGAGATTCAACAGTTATTTTTGATTTTTCAATATGAAATAAAAAACGGGGATTGTATTTTCTATGAAACTTTAAAAGTCTCTTGAAGTTGTTTGTTTTTGTACCTACACTTATCAACGTCTTCCATAGTGATGGCATTATTAACTAACTTAAATCTTAGTATAATGTATAAATGGTCAACAATGGATACATTATTTAAAATATTTTTATTGTGCATTATTAAAATTTTGAAACATTAAATTTCTTATCTAAAAACCATGGTTGTTTAAATTGTTTTGTTCAAAGAGGTAAAACCAAGTTGTCTGTGATTTAACAACAATTGATTCACTGTTAATCATCAAATAGTTGGTTTATCATTATGTTTTAAATCTTTTTTACAATTTCCGACAATTTTAGAAAAATAATATGATCTCTTGGGAATGGAATTTATCCAATTGAATTTTTTGTTTGTGTTTTATATTTATGTAAAATTTCAACATATCTTTTTCAAATATTTATTTAAATAGCTTTAAATTTACACTCTTTGTACAATTCATTTGAAAGAAAGTTTTAATTTTTTAAACTGAATTTTCACACAAAATAGAAAATTGAAAAGTTTTACATATTGAATTATTGTTTCTTTTATTTTTTCAAAATATTATGGCATATTTCTATATATATACGTACAATCTAGCTTATATAGTAATTGGAATAAAATCTGATCCATCTGATTCATCAAATCAATATTGCCCCGGAAAAATTTCCCGGAAGTAATTTATAGGAAAATTAAAATACATATAACTATTTTTCTATATCCATATTCGTATTATTTTAAAACTTCTTCAATTGCATATAAGCAAATTTAAGGAAAACATATTTATATATAGATACTTATAACGGCCGCGTTCTTTCGTATTTTCCATAATTTTCATTTTTTAAAAAATTTTCTAAATTAAAAATAATCACTTGTAATAAAAAAAATTAATCATTTGTTGGCACACCCCTTGTTTTTATTTTAAATTATATCTTAAAATGATGTTAACAGTTATTATTACATATTTCCTGAATAATTCGCAGTTATTTATTCATAATTTATTAACTGTTTTTTTTTGTTTTTTTTGCAATTTTAAAGATGTGATCAAAAACCGTTATTTAACTTAAATCATTAAAAATTTCTTAACTGTAAAAAAAAACTAATAAACTATAGTAAATATTTTATCTTTGATCTTTAACTTTAATTAATTTCAAAATATTTAATCAATAACAGCATATAACAGTTATTTAAAAAAAAAAAAAAATAAAAAATTAATAATTATTACATAATTTATTATAATATCTAACGGTATCAAATTTAAAACTCAATATTATTTAATTAAAAGAAAACCGAGAAAAATTAAAAAAAAAAAAGAAAAAAAAAAAAAAAAAAAAATTGCTTTATTCTTGTAATAAAAGATAATTACAATGGAAAATCTGATCTGGGGAATAATGTTGTAAAAGTAATGGGGTACCTATAATTGGGAAATGAAAGAAAGAAAAACCGAAAATTTTCTTCTAAACCAAAAAAAACAAAAAAAAAAAAATTATATTTAATAATAATTACAAAATATTAAACAACAAACCATTAATATCTTATTATTTTTTTTTTTTAATGAGAAAATGTCTATGATACTTAAGATACTATTAAATTATATTTGTTGTTGTAATTCAATTTCTAAAAATATTTATGATTTTTTTTTTTTTACATAAATTGCGGTTATTAATTTTGTAATATTTAACTTTAAAAAAAAAATTTAGATATTATTTAATAGGTATATATTTTTTTTTTATGTATTAACTAAATGTTATTAATATTTAAATAGAGACTAGGCTAATCATGACTGGTTACTTTTTTTTCTTTTGTTCAAAATGAATCTTAGTTTTATTTATGACTTGTTACTTTACACTTTTTTAAACTCGTATGAACGTAGTTCCAAGGGTATACTAAATTTACCATACAGTTAGTGATGCAGTACTGAAGGGGAGGAGTTTATATAAACTCAATGGTGTACCTTAAAAACTAAAAGAGGTTGAATTTTGTAATTTTTACAAATTGGGTTTCATTGAAGAACCGTCTTTGTTACTGAAATGCAGCCAGTTTCCTCAATCGGCTTAGAGAGTTGTTCAGAGAGCTAACTGAGTTTTAAGGCCAAATTTTGTCCAAAATTAGATTTGTCTAACCCAGTGTCTTCGAGTAGCTGCCTTTTTTAATATGAATATAACTTACTAAGCAATAAAGCTAAGAATCTGAAATTGTGGTCAAAAGTAGTTAAGTTGAATGGTCAACTTTTTCAGATATTTGATTTGGTCTTATGCAAGAGGTTCCCAAAACTTATATTTTGTTTTCTATACAGCAGTCAAAAAATTGTGTATTCGAAATTTTGCCTAAAATATTTACCGGATCATATTATAATGTTAATATTGCGTTCATTCGAGTATCCTAGAGTTGGAACAGTGTACGCTTCTTTCTTCCTCGTTTTTAACAGTTTTTTTAACTGTTATTAACTAATTTTAATTTTTTTTTTGTTGCCAGTGTTTATTTATTTTCTGTTGTAGTTTGTTGCCTTTCATTTTAACATTTTATTTCTTTTGAATATTAAACTATAAGATTTATGGTAATTTTTTTGTGTTGTTTTGTTTGACGTTTGTTTTTGTTGTTGTGAAGTTGTTGTAAAACATATCTGAAACATCAGTGATTTAGCTAGTAGATACTTTAGTGCTGATTTAACTTAATAAATAATTTTATCTTTTTAATCACGTCTTTTAACATTTTGATTGTTATGAATGATAAAATGAAAAGAAAGATATGAAAAATTTGTTTCAAAAAGATAACATTAGGGTTGATTTCACAGTTTTGATTGTAGTAAATGTACTGCATTTTCAAAATGGTTTTTAGTTGAAATAAATCTCTGGAATTATATTTGATCAAATTCTAAAGAATACGAAATTTAAATAAATTATTTAGGTAAGGTCATATCACGGAAACTTTTAAATACACTCTTGGTTAGTTAAAACAAAAAAAGTTTACAACAATGAAATAGGTAGGCACTTACTCTTCACTCTCATATCATGTTATATATGATAAAGAACTAGAACTAAATACATTTATCACTTGATATCCTACAAGTTTTCAAGTGAATTACTAAAGTTGTCATGTATGATCAAAGATCGAAGGAAATTGAATATCTCTTGTGGACTATTACTTTTATTTTAACTCAGTGATCTTCAGCTTAGCTTATACGTAAATTCTGATTCACAAAATTTCACAATAAGTAATTATTTTCATATAATTCAAAAAAACTAAATATAGCAATAACTTAAGCTTCCCAAATTGTCTTTTCAAAGTTTCTTGATCTCAATTCCTTTCAAGTGTACTCAACGACAACACTTATTTTTAAATTTATATGGAAAAAAACAATTTTAGTCAATCAAATCGGTATTTGCTTTAACAAAATTATATCTGTATCTGTATCTTAATCTCAATTATCTGTTCGATTCAAATATATTCAACGACAACACTTATTGTTCAATTTTTATGTAAAACGATTTTAATGTCAAAGTCAAATCAATTGTAATGTCATTTTAATGTCATGTTAATGTCAAATCGGTATTTGTTTTAACAAAATCTGTTGAACAAAATCTGTTTCTATATCTTACACGGCAACACTGAACTTAAACTTAATTGAAAAATGAATTAATTTTGAATTTCTTTTGTATTTTACATTTTTAATATTTTTCATATGTATGTTTTATTACTCTTATATATTATTATGATATTTAATCACATCAAAATCAACCTCTTACATCTCAAGATACATGATATACCAAATTTGTTTTTTGTTTTTTTGTTGTTTTGTGATTCTTTGAAATTTATACCTTTCAACTACTGACTTACCCGCTAAAAAATTGCGTATTCAAATCATCAAACTCGCATTTTATAATTTAAACCGAAAAATGTGAGGAAATACGAAAAAACAAAAAAAATCAAAATAACCGTTATATAATCGGTCATTTTAACGGTATCATCGAAAAGGTTAAAAATCTTTATTTATGTCGTGAACTTTATTTTATTTTCAAATGTTATTTTTTATTTATATATTTATTTCACTATTCGTGGGCTTCTTTTGTTGTGTTTTTTTCTTAAATTTTTTTTTTTTTAAATATTTTTGTAATTTTTCGTAATTTTTTTTAAGTATTTTTTTTCTCATTCTATTGTTAAGACATTTTCGTGTTTATTTATTGACAGTTTATACTTTATAAGCAAAAAAAAAAAAACTACGAAATAAATTACCTAAGTTTGTCTAAACGATTATTTAAAAGTTTTGTATTATTTTGATTGATTAATAATTGTATAAACAAACATTAAAATTGAAACTATCATGTTGTTTAGAATTTTATTTTAAATATTTGTTGAAATTTGTGTTATTTATAATAGATTTTGAACGGATTTTGACCCTAAGATTAAACTTTACAAATGTACATTGTATATAATTTTGAATATCTAAGTTTTTAATGAAATTGAGATGTCTGCGCATGTTTTTTAGGATATTGTATAGTCATAGAGAATATAAAACTAAGACCTATTGAATTTAAAAATGTTACAACTTTTAGAACTGGACATAGGAAAAAGAGAGTGTATCTTTAACAGAAATAAAATAAATATTAAAAAATAATGACTCAAAATTTTCGATTTGTTCTAATAACTCACAGATAAAATTCAAAAGGAAAAATTGAAGCAGGAGTTGTCGAAGCTATTCTAAACACTCCAATGCCTAGTAATAAGTCTGGTTTTATTGGAAAGACGAAGTACTCCTCACATAGTTCTAATAAGTATGGAAAGTTCTGCAATTAATTTTTAAAAAATTAAAAGAAAAGTTGAAAGAACTAAAACTATATTAAGGAGCGCAATAACAAATGGAGTCTAAAATGGAAAGGAATAGAAAACATGGGGTTAAATTAATGCATAAGTACAAAATATATTTAAGCACATAGAATCTACCCAAGGAATTAGAAAAGTAAAAACGTTTTTGGAAAATAATAATTAAAAATATAGAAGAAGAGGTGGTCCTATATCTACTTCTAGAACATTAGGTACTAGGATCTGAAGTTTGTCGAAACAAAAAATAAATGAAACCTGGACTCGATCAAATCGATCAATTGAATCGATCAAGTGAATCAATCAATCGATAACTTCGAAATCCTCAATTCTTAAAATTATTAATGAAAATTTTATTCGTACGTGAATTAATAAAAGCTTCTTAAGTAAATTAAATTATCAGAAAATTTTGTTTAGAATAAAATTCAAATAAACAAGTCATACTTATATGGATTTAGTAAATTTACAAATGCTAATAAAAATCAAATTAGATTATTTAATTTCTTAAAAAAGTTTACATATACACATACAAAATTAAAATAAACTTTTCTAAACTTTAAAAAGTTTAAATTCAAAAGATATTTCACATCATAATAATTTTTAAAATAATTTGATGAACATTCAAGTTGATAGACAGTACAAACACATACATGTATAAATTCTTATTTTGCGTCCCTTAAATAATTTATTCCCAAAAAAAAAAAATTTGGAAAATGCTAATTTTCATTTTTCCTCATGTTTCTTGATAATTTCATTTATAGAAAAAATGAAACTTTTCTTCATTCTAATAAATATGTATTTGTATGTTGCTACAAAACTTACAAGCTACTTAAGGTTTTTCACAAACTTTCAATATCGCATAACCAACCAACCATCCACCCACCCACCAAATGTGTATCCGAAAGTTTAAGTGAAGAATTGAATCAAAATTTTTTTTTTATATGTTATTGATGATGTTACAAATATTCGATTTTCATTTCATTTTTGTTTTCATTCTTATGATTGGAAAATATGTGCGCCTTTTTGGGAGTTGTGTTTTGGGTGAGAGGCATAAGAAAGAGACAGACGACAGACAGAACATGCAAAAAAACAAAAAAAAAGAGGAAAATAGATAAGGAAAACTTTTGGAAAAAGTTCTTGATTTTTTTTTCTATTATTTTTATTTTTATTTATTGATGGATTGTTGTAATGGTGTTAAAAAGTTAGTAATTTGCTTGTATACAAGTTTTAACTAAATTTTAGTATAGAATGAAAATGGAATCAATAAGTGAAATACAAAAAAAAAATAGAATATTAAAAAAAAAAGAAAGAGAAAACTATAGAAAAAAAAAAAAAAAAGTTTTTTAAACATGATTTTGATTCCAAAAAATTTTTAAGTGCTTCTTTTTAAATTAATTTGTAATGATAGTTTCATTAAATATATGGAGTGTATTATTGGATTGGAACGCCTCAGAATTGAGTTTTCACATTGTGGCTTTGGAAATAAGTTTATTAGTTTAGTATTAAATTAGATTTTGTATATCATTTGTCAATTTTACTCTTTTAATGTGATGATCGAGGCCTAATACTTACCTATTTGATGCCATCAAACTGACTCCATACGGTCTGAGTTATGCTTAAGTTTCATGGCCCACTGCTTTCTCTAGGCTGTGAAATACTTGTTTCTATATCTTTTGTATAAAATTACTTCACGAAGGTTCGAATACCAGACAGTTCTTCCGATCGAAAAGACGGCATCGTAATTTGTGAGTTAAATAAATTAGCTAAATTTGATGAGGTAACACTGTATTAGACCTGAGGTAACAGTATATCCGACCAGAATACCAGACCTTCCGATCGAAAAAACGGCTTCCTAACTTGTGTATAACGTAAATAAATTTTACGAAGGTTTTGGTGTGAAAAGATTAAAACTTTATTTACAATATAAGTTAAATATGCTAAATATGATGAGGTAACAATATATCCGTTAAATCAAAACTTCTTTCGATAAATATTCATTTTGTACATATAAAAGAGTGTAATTTTAAACTTATGAATTATGATAAATGTATTCTAAGTATCTGATCATTTCAATAAAAAATCCCTAATACACTCCTGTTCAAATCCATTATGAAAAGTTTCCTAAATTGATTTTCTATTACATTTATCTGTTTTCTCCCAACTTTGTTATAAAAAAAACTAAAAGAAAACTATACAATAATATCAATTTTCTTTTCAATTTTACTTTTTACTATAAAAGAAGATGTATTCATTTCTATTATTTCTATAACTTAAAAAAAACAAAAAACTGATAGAATTTAATTTAATTTTGTAACAAACTAAAGAGCAAATTTTATAACTACATAGTATATAATATATATGTGTCTTATATACTAAAATCAATCTGTTAAAATACAAGTTTTATTTGTAGAAAAACCATTACAATCATGTAATTTCATTAAAAAGAATTTTCTTTACTATTAGTAAGTATGTGCATGATTCTTACTTTAAAAAATCTGTTTTATGATATCACAATTGTTATTTGCCATTAAATTTTTTTTTTTTTCAATATTTGATAACATGTCGATAAAGTTGTAATGTTTTTAAAACCTCTTATTTTTTTATTTGCAGTAATTTGTCCATAATAAGGATTTTAAAAGTTAGTTTTAGAAGTTACTTTCATGCTTTTTTAAAGTAGTTTTAGCGTAATTCAAAGGTTTTTAACACATTTTTTGATTATTTGTTAGCACATTTTAACTGATTATTTGCGGCAAGGATGTATCTTGTTTTGTTCCAAATTTATGTAGTATCTGTTTTTTAAATAAACCAAAAAAAAAAGTCAAAATTTGGTTTTTAGCATAAAATTTTAATTATATGGCAATATTTTTTAGCACAATTCCAATTTTGTCTTAATTAAATGCTATATACTATATACACTTGTGCTAAAATTGCTTCAAAAAATAAATTTACTTCATTTATGTTGGAAATTTTTAAAAGTAAGACTTACCACTTAAGAAAACCAACCTAATTTTTAGCACTTTTTTTAGCATAATTTTTTTTTTGCTTCATTTTAATTCCTAAAAGGGTAATGCAACTGAAGCATTCTTCAGGAATCGAATTGACTTATTTGAAAGTTGTAGGAAGGAGTAAGTAAGAGTAAGGGCAGTTTGTAGATAAACTGAAGCCAATGTAGGTTATAACAGTGTATTAACTGTGTAAACACTATTTGATTGCAACACAAACTATTATTAAGATAATCTTTTTTAAATGCACATATGTAGTAAAAGTTTACTGTATATATAAACTATTCAAATAAATGTTAAAGTTTTGGTTTGTTGCTGGTTTGTTTTTTTGTAAATAAAAATTTTTAAGAAGAATTTTATTACATTATTAAAAAAAAAATGGAAAACTTTATTCTTTAATAGTTTTTCATGTTTCCTACTGTTTGTAATGCTGCTCTTTTAACTTTAAAATACGTACATATATGGGATAAAATTTAATAAAATGATTTAACACAGTATTTTTTTTTTTTGGAGATAATGAAGTTGTTATTGTTGTTTGAAAAACTCTTTCGTTAAATAAGTTTTTATTCATGCATCATATTATTATCTAATTGTTTGAAAGTATGAACTACTATGGTATAGGAATAATAGAGAATATATATATTATTAATAGAGAAGTTATTTAAAGAATATGTATATGTTCATAATATAATGAAGATAGTTTAAAGAATTTAAAAGAGTTTTTCAGAAACCCTATATTCAAAAAACTTTCAACTAAAATTACTCTTTAAGAAAATTTTAAAATGAAAATTTTTATTTAATTTAAGAATCATAATATGATATGGAAATATTTATGATTTTCCAAGTACCTTATAGGTTAATTCAACAATTTAATTTATTTTTGTGCATACTTTTAGGAGTTAAGGAATAATTTTGAATATGTTTTTTTTGTATTTTTTAAAATACCTTAATTTAAATTGAATTTAAATTTTCCGTTGAATTAAGTGTACTTCTACTAAATTTGTTTTTAAACTATTAATATCGGCTTAACTCGTCTCTAAAAGTTTCTAAATAGTAACTCTAATCTATTTTAAAAAGTTCTGCTTTTGAATTTATTGTTACATTTTAAAATAAAGTCGTCTTTTATTTCAAAATATGATAGTAATAAAAGTTAATCTAAATAAAACTTATCAATCTTTATGTCTGTTCTTTTTATTATATAACATAAGTTAAGCCCTAGATTTTAAGAATTAATTCATTGTCTAACAAAATGACGTCATAAAAAGATTATTCACTTATGTAAAATGAATCTATTAAATATTTTTAAGAGTTAAATTTCGCTTTTAATGAATTTTGTCTTTGACTATACACAAACATTGTGCACACTTAAGCGAACATTTTAGTGTGGAAGTATTATGCATATAATAAAAACATATACTTAATAATTATAAATATAATACATGTATACTACAATATACATTATTTTAAGCCTTCTCAGACAATTTGTTAAATATTTTGCACTCTTATAATTTTAATACACTTTAATACTACACTCTTTAAACTCTGTCTATTAAATATAGCGACAATTTCATTAAGGTAAAAATGAAGTTCTTTACAACCAACTTTATATAATATTATAATGCATAAATATCTACCTACATATATTTTTACAGCAAATTTGTATCTTGAAATTATATAAGGATTTTCATTGTAATGTACTTAGGAAATTCGTTTAAACTAATTATTCGTAAAAGTTTAAAATCATCAATTTCAAGTATGCACGCTTTAAATTTGTGTTTTGAATTTGGTTGTACAGCAAGTTTAATTATGGCAGCATATTTTCGTATTTTCAATGGCATAAGCCGTATGCTAATCAATCCTTATCAAATAAAAAATGTTTCTAAGGGTGCGTTTATGTTGGGGCTGCAATAAGCGATAAGAGCGTCGATAAAAGCATAGCATCTTTTCCTCTATTTTAATCATATATATATAGTTTTCCAAGCTATGCTCTTATCGACGCCTTTATCACTTATCGCAGCTCCAACATAGTCGGACCCTAATTCTTTCAAAAAACTTTATAAACGTGCGTTTACTTCATGCTGCTAATGCTTTTCTTAACTTTATTAAATTATTGGAAGTAAGTTATGTTTTAATGGTGCATGTGTTTCTAAACCCAGGTTATTCTTTCTTAAACTTTTCAATTATTAGACTGCAAATTTTTCAGATGCAGTGAAGGAGTGCCATCAATTCCTTGTTGAACCTGCTATCCTTAATTAATATAGATGGTTTACATCAAAAACATTTGAAAGTTTGCATTAGAAGTTTCAATACCTTAACATTTGTTTTGTTTCTGTTTGGTAAAATTGACCTCAGTTGCACAATACTGCATATTTCATGTTCCTTCCGCAATTTTGATTAAATGATTTATTAAACAGTTTGAAATAAAATTCGAAAAATTTTCAAGATATAAAGACTTATTAATTTATTGCTAAACATTCGTTTTGAGAGTTTAGAAGTTTTGATTTTTGTATTTTCAATTCAGCTGCAGTCATTCTAATTAATTCGGTTTAAAATTACTTTTATTGTACTCAAGTATGCTTTCAGTGCCCTCTCTATCACTTTCAAGCACAATGAAAGGTTAATAGTCATTGCACAGTAATTGAATCATAAAATATTCCTAAAAGTACCCAGTACATATTCAGCGTTCTCAATCAATATAAACTCACCCTTCCAAAGTTAAAATTTATACAAGATCTGAAATTCTAAGATACAACGTATAAAAATTCTAAAATTCTGGAATACAAATTTCCAGACCGCTCTTATTTGTTTTTTATTTAAAATTTAAAATTCATAAAACGAAACATATTAAATTTGTTAACATTTACTTCTGTGATAATAAAAGAAAAATTCCATCCGTTGTTTGCACCCCCTTTTATAAGTATAAGATATAGATATATGTTTTATCTGTAGATCGATTTTCATAAGTTATTTACTGTTTATATTATACTTTTATTTATTTTGGGTTTTTTTACATGTTTGTTTTTTTAAAAATAAAAAAAATAGCGATAGCTACACAACAATTTGAAATCACGAATTTCCACCACACACACACACACACACCCACACTTCCTTTTAAAAGATCTTTAATGTTTCTTTAATGTCAATTTTATTCTCTTACCATCAACAAAATACCAAAGGCGAAATAAAAATCCTGTTTTGACATTTATTATATTCTTCGTGCAACTCTTAAGTAAATCCTTTACCTTTAAGTGTATTGTTGTTTTTATTTCAGTTTTTTGTTGTTGTTGTTGTTTGAATCCTGTAACTAATATTTTGGTTTTTTTTTTCTCTTATTCTCCTTTTTGTCATTTTAATTTTTTCATTGCAAAGTAGTATTTTTTTATAGTAGCAGTGATTGTATATAACGGTTTTGTAAAATATTCGAAAACACATACATATACACACACTAGTACACATGATATTCAAACCTTTTTTAACGGAAGAATTGTGCAAAAATTTTGGTTATTATTAAGAGTAAAAGGATTCAAAATTTTTGGAAAAGGATGACAGATGATAACATAGCGAATTTAAAGCGAATTTAAAAATAAAAATAAAAAAAAAAAAAAAAAAAAACAAATATGCTTATAATGTAATAACGGATTTTATTTTTATATTAGAATTTATTGTTGTTGTTGCTGATGTTGTTGTTGTTGTATTTGTGAATATTTTGCAAACAAAATATTAGAAAATATTACTGAAAAATGAGAAGGAGCATCTCCTTCTTTGTACTAAGTAACAGTAAACTATCGATAGATAGAAATAAATAAACGAAGTTGGGAAATTTTGTTTTTTTTTAAATATACCGTTTTTTTTGGAGTTTATTTACTCCTTTGTTTTTTTTTTTTTTGTATTTAGAAATCTCTTCTAAATCCTTTTGTAGAAACAAACAATTTAAATTCTAAAGTTGATATTATTGTTGTATATTGTATATACAGTTTTTATTTATTTATGTGTTGTATTTTCAATTTTTTATATATGTATGTACATATTATATATTTATGTTTATATTACTGCAGGGATTTATATTATGGAAAATAAATAATCGTTTACCATAAAAATGAAATACAAAGTATAATGTAGACTTACCTGTACAAAAAATATAATTTTTAAAATGTAAGAAGGGGGGAGAAGAAAGAAAGAACTACAAAAAGAATTGTTCGAACTTTTCCATGGTTTTTATAATTTTTTTTTTTTTGGAAATATTGTACTTTAATTTTGTGGGAATATTTACTATATAAATCTGGTTTGCAATTCTAGTCCTTAAATATAGTTTTTAAATAACTTTTAGACTTTGGATAAATTTGTAGAACTTCTAATCTTGAGTTGACCAAAAATGGAGTACTTATTATTCTGATTTAAGAGATTCTTTAAAAGCAGCATCAAACTTATATATCCTAGTTTAAGATCCGTCAGATGCAATTTTTTATATAAATAATAATAAGTTTATATATAGTTTTGTACTTTACTCAGAAAACTCTAGTTGCTACTTAGAAAGTTAGTTGCCCATTTATAATTAAATTTTTCCCCAAGTTATCTCAAGAGTCAATAAGATTTCATGATTTGTGTTTAAGGGTTATATCTCAGGAAATAGAAGTCCATTTTTCACAATTGGAATTAAATATAAAATTAGAAGTGTTAATGGCCTTTCTTATATCGTGGCTCTGCACGGGGAGCGTCTTTTGCACTTTAACTCTTAAGTGAGGTGAAAAGTTAGAATAAAATTTGATATTGAGCAATATGTATAGAATAATAAATATAGAATTGAAATTAATTGTATCCAGCGAGCTTTTTAATATATTTTAAAGTTTTGGTGTTATAATTTTAATTATTGTTATCATTTAATCCTGAATCATGCATAAAGTTGTCCAAAACCATTTTCAAAATATAAAAAAAAGGAAGTCAGTTAGAAGTTAGAAGTCAATTGTTAAAACTGTGTGTGTGTGTGTACAAAATTAAAAATTTCGATCTAGACTTAAAAATATACTGCAAATATTTTACAATAGTCGTGATACAAAATATTGACAATTATTGAATCAAATGATTGACCTAAAACAAAACATATTCGAAAAATGCAAAAGAGCTCTTAGATGTTGTATTAAAGTGAAGTGAACTTGGAAGGTGGTTAAAAAAAAATAAACGTTAAATTCTGTTTTTTAAACTGAACATTTTTTGTACTGATTTTTCATAACGACTGGAAAAACAATCATATATATATATATAGTAGATTTAAATTTAAAATTTTTTTTTTCTAAGCTTTTAAGTTTGTCTACTTCATTTTTTCCCCAAAAACAGTTATTTTCTATATTATTTTTTTTTTTTGAATATTTGTTTGTAGGATTTTCCAACATAAAAATGTTTATAGTTTTTCTCATTTTTTTTTGAATTAAATGTAGTTTTTTTTTATTTGTAAAATAATGTAAAGTTTTCATCTTAAATTTATGAATAATTTGGATATGTATCTAAATGGTATATATTAATAGATCCTGTATTACACAATACTTTATTACTTCATTTTTACAACCATTTTATTTTTAAAAAGTTTGAAATCTTTTATATTATTTTTTGGTTATTTAAAATATTTTTTTAAAATGTAAAATATTGTTATATAAATAATAGTTAAATATATTTTTAAAAGAATATTTAATTTTAATATTATTCAATAGAAAAAAAACAACAACAACAAAGCAATTTGAAAACTAAGAATTAAAGAAATTGAAAACCCGTATGAACTAAAATGAAAATATAATCCTAAAAGTATGCAATTTGTTTCCCATTAAATTTCTTGATTTCTAGAATCCTTAGAAAAACTCTTGTTTCTCTTCGGTTTTTCAGAAAAAATCCTTATAACTATTTTATTTTAAATTGTCATAGGTGTTATAATTCTATATTAGTTTTATTTACTATATTTTTAAAATAAATTTATAACTATTTTGAATATATATTGTAAAATATTCTAAAAATAATGTAAAAATGATCCCTTAAAAAAATGTTTTACAAAATACAACATTAACAAAATATTCAAAACTTAAGTACAATTTGTTCTAATACATATATAATGTACATTCAACTTTTATTTATGATTTTTTTTACAAATTTTTTTTTTTATTTATTATGTTTTTTATTGTATTTTTTGGTACATTGTGTAAAATGTTATGAACTTGTATGTCTCCATTTTTTGGAAGGCAAATTAGTTATCCTAGTTGTTGTTGTTATTCATGTAATAACAAAAAAAAAAAAAATGCAAATCGGTGTTAGAAAAATTTTTTTTATATATATTTTTTTATTATTTTTTTTTTTATATTGTTCATTTGTACATTTATATTTTGTCTTATGCATTTTTACTGTCTAGACGTGACATATTCAAAATAAAATAAAATGTTCTTGTATTCCATTTCAATATCAATGTTTTTGCATTAAAAACACTTCTCTTCCCCTCCCCTACCTAAGTATCTTTTATTATGATCAATATGAGTATATATGTAGGTTCACATCAATTTAAAGAATTTTGGGATCTATATATATATACATATACAGGATCTATCTTTTGTTTTAAATTCAAATTTAAAATTCAAAATAAAGGCACACCTCACCTCCTCATAGAAGAGAAGATCCTTAATATATGCATTTAGGGAGTCATTTTTAGAAACTTTTTTTTTTTTATATTTTTGGAAAATATTTTAAAAACTAATGGCTCAAAAATTTTATTCAAAGATTTTTTTTTTGTGTTATTTGTTTTTATTTTATTTTGAAAGAATTGAAAGGATTCGTCAGGACATATACTGTGTGTGTGTGTGTGTGTGTGTGTACGAGTTAGAATGGAATATTTTGTCATAGATGTCCTTTTTTAGAAAATTTTTTGAAAGAATTTGGAAATTATTTTTTTTTTTTAATAAATATTTTATTTTTTTTAGATTCGTTTTTTATTTGTCATTCTTACATTAGAAAGAGAAGGAAGATACATTTTTTAAATGAAAAATTGTAAGACTAGTTTTTTTTTTTGTAGTATAAAATAGAAAAAGTTTAAGGGCTAACAAAAAATTTGGGAAAATTTGCATTTTAATGCAATATAAAACCTATTGTTTAGTAATACACACAGAAAAAAAATTCTAATATTTGGATTTTATTTTTTATTCGATTTTGAATTGTTGTAATGGGACAATATTTAAATTAACTATTTTTTTTTTTTGTCTGATTTAATCTCGGTATTTTAAGTTTCTTTGTATTTCAGAAGTTATTGGAAGAGTTTTGAATAAAAAAATTTGGTAAAATAATAAATGATTTTATGATATTTATGTTGTGTCTCATATTTTTGAATTGGTATTTTTACAATTTTTGAGTTAATAAAGAAAATGTAATTTAAAAGTTTTTAAATAGTTTAACTTCGGATTTATTTACTCCCTTAAAAATATGGAAAATTTACATATTATATTCTTTTTTGAATTTTAAAAAATTGTTTTTTCCAGACATGTTATTTATAATTGGAAATTCTATTGAATTGAACGATTTATTTAAAAGTCTGATTAGATATGAATGATTTATTTTTGGAATTCTTTTAGTTATAAATTTTTGGGAGTTTTTTTTGGAAAACTTGAAATATATGGAATATTTCGTTATTCAATTATTTTTTTTAAATTTGTGGAAATAAAGTCATTGTTTATGCTTTACTTAATATTAGCCCATGAATTTTCCAATTAGAATGACTTTTTATTAAAATAACTAGTAGTCGAGTTTTGATACACTTGAAATATAGATACCAAAAATGTTAAATGAATTCATATGTCTCTAATTGGACTCGTTGAAGCTTAAGGTCATTCGACGGTTTTATATTATTCTTTTATAATGAAATTCTTAATAACTTACACTGCTCTCAGCACACGTTGTAGTGTTAGATCATTAGATATTTAATCGTAACATTTCTTTTAAAAGAAAATAATTACTTTGTTAAATCTAAAATCAGCTGTTCCACCCTTCAAAAATTTTAAATGCAACCTTAGAGAAGTTTACAGCACCCATTTCAATATTGAGGAAATCCTCAACTGATTGTGGAAACTGATTTTCAGAACACCTAAAATATCTATTATACTTCTATCCTATAGGATCCTATTACAGGTGATTCTAGGATTCTACTACCATTCTATAGGTAAATTTTAAAATTTTTACTATTTCCTTACAAATTTCTCTACCTTTTAACCAAGTCTAAATAAGTGTTTACAAAATACTCCACCTTTCGCTATAGCCTCCAGTAAATAAATTGAGTTAAACTGTATGATTTTAAAATTGAAAAAGTTTTATCAACTTCATCCAATTATTCTCTGATTTTTATTCATCCAATTTTTATATAAAAAATATTTTATCCACTAATCATAGAAAGAACTCTTTTAATCCAAAATTTCTAGATATGAATATGTTTGTCTATTTATTTACTGTTTTACTTTGCATAGTTTCTTATTTAATTAAAAATCCTAAACAAACAAACTATTAAGTCTTTGGTACAAAATATAAAAATGTATTTTATTAATTTTCCCCCTCCTTTCCTCACCTTCCTCCCTCATCACTGAACCCTAAACATCATCATGATAAATTTTAATATAATGATATACCTTGACATAAACGGTTTTTATATTTTTTTTTTTCTATAAAACTATTGTTTTTTTTTCTAGAAAATTTTTAATTTAGGTAACAAAAAAGGACGAACTTATATCCTTTTTTTACCGTTATTTTTCTTTTTTCTTAATTAGATCAGATATCTGTGGATATTGCTTTTATTGTATCATAAAAGTATCACTTTATAAAAATAAACTGTTAAAAATTATACTATTATACACACATATATATATTTATTTTGTATTGTTGTTAGTAGTTGTGGGTGGTGGTAGGGTGGGTGTCACACGTTTTAATTAAAAAAGCATTTAGATTTTTCTGAAATATAAAAGGAAACTGGGTGTGTTTTAAATTGAAGGATTCCTGAATGATGCAAATTTTAAACATTTCAATTTTAATTTATTGGAAAGCATCGGAGTTGGTTTGTTAAAAAGTTCGACTTAATACAAAGCTTACCTCAAATCCTAATCCACTCGAGTCTTAAACATGGTACAGGGATTGCATATGTAAGTTGAACGTGCTGAAATATTTAATGGAAGCCAATTATTTTTATGTTTTAATGCTAAGCGGACTTGAATTTTGAGTATAAAGTTTGTAAAATGAGTCCAGAGCTGTCATTTATAACCCTTGAAGAAGGATTCCTTAAAATTTACTCGTTTTAATGGAGTGTTTTTAAGGGGACAAGCTAAGGAGGAGAAAGTGCCTCTTGATTTTTTACATGTTTTTTTATACAGGGTGTCCAAAACTAAATGTTCCCGAAGAACGGAGTTGATAGAGAAATACAGTTCAAACAGGACTTACAACAGGTCCAACAGCAGGACCAACCGCACACATAAGCATATTTTCAGTTTCCAAACAATATTTTTTTTTTTTTGAAATGCTCTTAAAAAAGGGTAAAAGGGTAAAAACCAACAAATATTTGGTATAAAAATTTTTTAATTATAATTAATTTCCTAGAATTTATGTCCTTGTTTTTGGTCGCAGTCATGTCTAAATAAATTTTTCCAAAACTTTTATATTGTTTATTTTGTGTGTTCGGGGTTTATTTATCGAACATTAAATGAAAATATCAGTTTTTTAGTGAATCCTTTTAGTCTATGAAAATTTTTCTGAATCTTTTTAGCCTTCAATAAACTTAAATTCCGATAAATTTAATTTTTCTGTCATAGGTTTTTGCTATTGTAAAATTTTTTGATATCGATCCATTTTTAGTTTGGTGGAATTTATAAAATATATCATAGTTCTTTTCATATTTGGTGCTAAGCTGGTACATTGCTATGTGTGTAAATATTAAAAGTTTAAGTATTTGAAAATATAATTGATGGAAATAATGGAGTGATGGAACCAATAGATTTCTGGGAATGAAAATGCAATTATTTAAAATTTAAGAGAAAATTATTGAATAGGATTCCAAATGGATGTTATCGCATTGAATTGGAATCAAATAATTTTCTTAGAATTTCTGATTTTGAGAAATTTTGTTAAAGCTGTTGATTAACAATTTATTTACAGTTAATTAGTTTAATTTAGTCGCTATTAGTATTAATAAGTTCAGTGTAAGCATTGATTTTAATACAGTATAATTTGGTAAAAGTTTACCTAAAGAAGAAGACCTAATTCACTTCATTGAAAAACTGTGCATCTCTTTGAAGAAGTTTAAGTAACTCTGATGAAAAAACTCTCATGAAAAAGTAATGGGCTCAAGGCAGGCATGCTTTGCCCATAAAAGCTTGAAAATATTAACGTGTCAATGGATAAAATTCTAGTCTATGAGAGACTGCTTCTAATTATTGAATATAGAATTATAAATTTATGTATATAAAAGTGAATGTTTGTGCGTTTTCTGCTTAGCCGATTCTTACAAAAAGGTTTTTGAGTACGGGGAGTATTTTTGGGCTAACCTTTTTTCTGTAACGGACCGCCAATGGTGTGCGGTGCTGGTATATAAACTTTTTTTTGACCGATTAATTTCAAATTTTCTGTACGTGCCACTATTTGACAAATGATTTGACTCTTTATAAGAATTCAAAATTTTTTTTAACCCATATCGGCATGTCGTTTGATTAAAAAAATGTTTGAAAGCTAGTTAAGTCCAATTTTGCGAGTAATTGATTTGACCTAAAAGAAAGTTTCAAAAAAATGATTTTCGAATTCCTTTAACCCATTGCGGTACAATTTAATATATGTCATTGTTATTTGTACACTATGTGTAATTTTTGTATTAATAAATAGAATATCAAATGTAATATAATTTTTTTCAATAACATCAACTTCAATTATAAAACGCATTGAATGACGCAACAACGCGTAACTTGTATTAGCTAGTTTGATTTTATAGATCGTTATTGCGAAGAAATCTGATTGACAAGTGTTTAATATTTTATAATAGGAATTGAATTAGGAACAAAAAGGGTTAAAGGCAGTATTTCCAAAAAAAAAATTGAATATTATAAAATTCAAAAATTAACTAATTAAAATAAATACTATAGTAATTTTTATAAAGTATGTAAAAATTTAAGTAATAATTAAAATAGAATGTTTTACATTAACCACATTTTGTCATTAAATAAATAAAATAAAATTTATTAATTAATATATTTATTAATTTTTGTTTTTTTCTTTACAGGTAAGTGTCTGTGGTTGATTAGCTGTTATGATAAGTGATAGTGATAAGTGAAGCTTTTCAATTCATTTTTTTTTGAATAGCAATTACAATAACAACAGCAACAATTTTTGATATATCTTCAATTAAAGTTCAAGTGGTATTATCTAAGTATAAATAGTTTTTTTTTTTTTTGTTTTTATTGTGATAAGTGTTTTTTTTTAAGTGTAGGTTTATAAAAACACCTTTAATATTTACTCAAGTATCAGTCATTTTAAGTATACACTTATCAATATTTTTTTTTTAACAAATTTAATACTCTGTACGAGTACTTGAGTGTGATAAGTTTTTTAATTGGTTTAAAGTAGTTTTTAAATCCCTTTAAAAACCAGGTTAATTTTTTTTTTAATTTAAAATTTAAATATAATTTTATTACCGAAATTTATTTCAATTATTTTTGAAAATTTGACAATTTAATCTTTAAAATTGGGTGATTAGGCCTAATGTATTAGGCAATGGAATTAGTTTAAAAGGTTTTAGAAAATGATAAAATTTGTGTTGATTGGTATAATAAAAAAAATTTAAATGTTTGAAAGTATTTAAATTATCTCTGATAATTTATTAAAAATAATACTTATCATTTGAATATGATTTAAATTTGCATAAATACTTATGTTCTATTTAATTGAATAATCATTTTGAATTCATATCGACTTTTGAAAGGAGTGGTTGATCAGTAATAAGCTATTTTTTGAACCCATTTAACTAAGTAATGAAAATAAATTCATAGTACTCATAGTAGCATTGTTCTGAATTTATATAACACTCACTAAAGTTTCTGACTAAATTCCTTTTTGCAATTATACTGCAACTATACCTCAAAGTTGGTAATTCGCTTCTCCTACACTCAATAGTATAAAATCGTAAATTTTAAAATTGTTTCCGGCAAGTTATGTTTAATGTAATTACTCCTATAAAAGCATATACTAAGCCAACTTTTTAGAAAAGAATCAATTACTTCATGTGTTATAAAGTTAACAGACCTATGTATACTTCAAGTGCCAGTACAGTTACCTGATACTCAATATTTTCTCAAGTATCAGTATCACTTTGATTTCAATACTTAACAAATTTTAGTATTAGTAAAAGAATCAAGTAAAAATAATTGTAATTCCCAGAGAGTAATTACATATTGAGTTTGATTACTTTTGTAATTATTTTTAGATACTTAATTTTTTTCGAGTAAATAAATACCAAGAAATATTTAAGTATCACGTGTTCAATTATTTATATATTTTCATTTATACTCAAATTTTTTTAAGTATTGTAATTTAAATAATACTGGTAATTTACAAAGTATTGAGTCTCAAGTACTTAAAACTGTACTTAAATACAATTTTAAATCACTATAGTTACAAACAAGGGAACTATTGTAATATAACAGTGACTTGAGTATAAACATTCATACGGGTTAAAATTATGTACCTAAGTATTATGACGTAAAATACCCCATGCTCCTTGTGGAAATTCCCTGAAGAAAATCATTTAATAATTATATAATAAATAATCTGATTCCAAATTAAAAAAACTAAAACCTCCATAAATACATAATTTCAAAATTTTCAAAATCCCGGTTTCAAAAAAATTAATTAAAAATTTTGTAATTTATTTCAAAAAATTAAAATACAGAATAATTTCAAAAATTTCTACATATTTAATTCGATCCAAATTGAACTTTTTAACCCTAATTTTTCAAAATAAATTAATTAAAATAAACTTTTAATTTTATTTGTAATCCTCAAATATTTTTCCAAAAAATTTTTAATCAATTCTCTGAAATGGGTTTTTCTCGACAGATTCTATTGCAATCTTCTCTCTGTTTTTGTTTTTTTTTACTAAAAGATCGCTAAAACTAAAATGAAAAATATTGATTATAAATTTTCCATTTTCATTCTCCCATTTTTTTTTTTTTTTAATTTTTAAGACATGGTATTGTAAAAGTTGGGTAATTTTTAAACAATTAAGTTGTCAAACCATGAAACCCAACAAAATACAAGAGGAGTAATAAATATAATACTACAACAATAAAAACAATGATTAAATATATCGTCTTGGAAATCAATTTTTTCCATTCATGAAAAAAATAATAAGAAAAACATTTTTTTTCATTTTTAAATTAAATTTCTCATGAAAAAAGATTTTTTTCCAAAATTTTCATTCTTATTTATTTTTTATTTCAACAAAATAATAAGAAACATAAATTTTCCTTAAATTTATTATCCCTTATAATATGTATTTATGTACATATATATACAGATATAATATATTATATAACAGATATTTTACATATGTATTTGAAAATGCGTTATCATCTGTTCTGCAGAAATGAACACAAAATAAAGGCAACCAGATTACCAGATTCAATTTTTGGGTTTTTGTTATTATTTTAAAACTTTTATTCACATTCTTTTTCAATTTTCAATTTTCTTTTTTTATTTATTTTTTTATTGTATTTTTTTTTTCTTTATTAAAAAGAACATAATAAAGGCAAATTCAAAATGATTTGTATTTTATATAAATTTTTCAATTTTTCTTTTCTTAAAGAAAATCGGAAATAAAATGAAATAAAAATCACAAACACTAAACTATGCAATAAATTTTCTTCAATGATAAAAAAAAATTGAATAAAATAATAAAAAAGATAAGTATATTGTTGTAATTTTTACCGCCCCATCCCTGATAATAACAATAATTTATATTAGATTTGATAATATCAGGGCTGGAGTTGAAGAATAAGAAAAAGGGTTAAGTGATTTAAAATTTGAAATTGATAAATTTATTAGTAAACCAGGACCGTATACACCCCTTTCATATATAAGCATTTCATAATTATGAGGATTTTGTTTAAAGTATTCCAAGGTCTTAAAATTTTATACTTGGATTCTAAGAGATGATGTCTGATAACTAAGATAGTTATATTATTCATGGATTTGCCACCGATCTTACACAAGACAAAAACCACGGTTGAAAAAATTTAATACATCTGAAGGCAGTGATCCTTGAAAATGCAGTGTTTTTACTATATTATCAATAGCTCAAATAACGAAATACTTTTGAAATACGTACAATTCTTTTACAAATACATATTCAAAAAAAAATAACAGCCGATTCATCATAATTTAAACATTTTGATTGAAATTTAAAGAACTTAAAACAAGATTAATTGCCATGACGACAACATTCGATTAAAATTTTATATATACAAAAAGTCTATAATGAAAATAAATTCAGCATTAACAATAAATTTAGTACAGAACATTTTCTAAACATACATATATAAAAAATATTAGGTAATACAGCTAATATACTCTTTGAATTACCACTCTTTTTTTTTAAATTTATTTTCTAAAATCGTTTCACTTGAATTATTTTTCATTTTATATCACTTGTTTTTTGCTTTTTTAAACTTTTCCTGTAACTTTTTTTTTGTAAAATGCTTTCACAACATTTTGTGAGTAAGTATTCTGAAACAAAAAAGGGTATTTAACTATATATGTATACCTACATTTTATTTCATTCAATTTTCAACATATGTTTTAATCTAACAGTATATAATAATAAATAAACCGCTAAATTTAACACCTTTCTTTTTTTTCGACTAATATTATTTTTTATTTCTTTATAAAGAACCAAAAAAAAAGAACCGTTAATATATATACCGTTATATACACATTTGGCATAATCATTCAACCATTCATTCATATATTAAAATCTTATTTTACTTTTAAAAAAAATAAGTTTTGACATTTAGTTCACGTGTATGTGTATATTATATTTGCTCTGCGAACTAAAGCCAGAATTAATTAACACTAGAACTGATAATGAATTAGCTCCACATGGAATTTTTCTGGCGTTCGTTCGTTGGCGTTTTTTTACCTCCTGGGGGAGCATAGGGTTTTTACAAAGTTTCTGTACCGCACTCTATTGTGAGGTAGTTGTTTTACTTCTGCCCACGTTCTGCCGTAATTCTCAATTTCCTTAGCGACCGACCTTCTCCAAGTTATCCTAGGTCTACCCACACTTCTAGATTAGTGCCTAGTTCTGACTCTTTCCGAAGTGTATAACCACTCCATCTCCATTTTTTTCTCTTTATTTGGCAGAGAATAGTTTCCTGCCTCGATATTCTCATAAATTTCTCATATGAAATTCTCCTTGGCCATCTTCTATTTTGAATTGTTCGGAGGCTTTTATTCCTAAATACTTGAAGGCTATTTGTTGAGAAGTTTTTGAGTAGCCATGTTTTCACTGCCGTAGAGAAGAATTGATTTCATACTTCATATATTCGTGTTGGCGCTCGTTCATAGATTAACTTAATATAAAAAGAAACGAACTAACGCCAAAATACAATGAATTAACACCAAAAGTCAATGAACTAATACCAGAATGTAATGAACTAATGCCAGAATGCAATGAACTAATACAAATTTCCAATGAAATAATGCCATAATACAATTAACTAACACACGAATGCAATAAACTAACAGCAGAATGCATTGAACTAGTACAAATTTTCAATGAACTAACATCAGAGCGCAATAAACTAACGCCAGAATGCAATGCACAAAAGTTAATAAACAACTTTACTGGCTTTTGTTCATTTTCAGTTCTGGCGTTAGTTCACATAGTCGTATTATATATAATATAGAAATTCATAAAATGTTTAAAAATTATATCTGTCCTTTTCACACATTTAACATTTTGTTTCCTTTACAAAAAAAAAAATAACAACAAAAACCATTCCTTAAAAATACAAAAAAAATTGAAAAAAATTAAATAAATAATTCTCATCATCTTAGACACATGTTTATTTGTTTCTTTAAATTTTTTTACTTTTTTATTTCATGAGAGAAAAAAAACAACAACAAAATGTAAGGGGTGGGTAGAGATGATATAAATCAAAATAAAAATTTGTTCTTAAGAATCTGAACATACAGTGATTTGTGTTAAAAAAATAACCAAGTAAAAATTGAATCCAATATGAGAATCCAAATGTATACTATAGACAATGGTCCAAGAAAAGTAAATCTTACAAAGAAAGTATCTTATAACAGTATCTTATATATTTTTATGCCAATTTGTAAAAATCCCTACAATATATACATATGTACATATTTATATGAATAAATTGTATATGTAAATTTAAATATTTTATTATATTCCTTATTTTCTTAAGGAAATTCAATATTTTTATTTTTTTTTCAAATACAAAAACAAATTTTGTATCTTTCTTGTACATCTTCTTCTTCTTCTGCTATGGCGCTACAGTACGTTGTCGAATCTTGGCCTCCTGCTTGGCTCGGTGCCGTGTTTCCATTTGTATCCGAGGCTTTGATTTAGGTTTCGTAACAATATTTTTTACTGGATAGGGCTGTTAAACGTATGCCAAACCCCCATCTTTGGAGGACCGTTGGGTTTCAAGAGTTGCTTCAGAATTTGCCACATAATGCGTTGAAGTTCTCATAACTATGTTACGAGTTCAACTGCATTATATAGCGTTTTCCTATTTCCTGAGACTCCGATGTATGTGGCCATTCAGGTTGCAACTATTCTTCCCTCCGCCTTTCTCAACCGGGCTTGGGACCGGCTACTGCGGAGTTTCTTGTATATATTAAAGGAATTTTGATTTTTTTATTTTTTGTTATTACTGTTATTTTTTATATCTTTTTATTTTTACCGTTATATTTTTTGTTTGTTTTTTTATTTAAAAATTGCGAATGGCATAAAATAAATTTCAGTAATAGTAGTATAAGAATTTCAACAGTTGAATTATTCTCATAAATCACTTTGGTCGTATCACTTTTCTTATACACATACACATACATATGCTACATTCAAATATACACTCGCTAATATCCTTTTATGTGTTTTTATATATAGATATGTGTATACATTAAAATAATCTGTTCATTTTACAACTGGAAATTATATCCTTAAAAAAAAAATAAAATAAAGAGTTTTACAGTTATTTTTAAACCAAAAACAATAAATAAAAAAACAAAAAATATGTTTTAAACAATTTTCCGCCACAATTGTAAAATTTTGTGTTGGGGGGAGGGGACGAATTTTTGAGATTTTTGAGGCACAAGGCATCAAACGAGTGGAACGAAGGTCAAAAGTAGATCACTTACATGTAATTGTACTCCTTTAATGTTTGTGTAATTTTAAAAACGTGGGAAGTACAGCAACTAAATTTGACGTAGGTATATATACAAGATCGGAGTGAAGAAGATTTCGATAAAAGGTGGGAGAGCTGGTTGATGAATAGAAATGAAATTTTTCGAGAAATGATAGTAACAATAGATAAATCGTAAAAATGTCTGTGGTATAGTGATGAAAAGTACAAATCTGATTTTTTTTTATATATATATATATATATTTTTTTTTATTTCATATTAAGTGTTTTATTTGTATATACATGTGTGTATGTTATGTTAAAGATTTATTTAGGTCGATCTTTTCTTATATATATTTAAATATATCTATGGATACATATTCAGATATTTCTTTCATTCATTTTGAAAAATTCTGATTTTAGGAAAATATTAAATGGAAAAATTTATTATATACATATATAGAAAATAAAAAGGCTTTTGAAAGATATATATATATATATATATATTAAGTTGAATTATATTATTTTAAATTGTATACATATATATTATATACTAATATGTATTTAAACTCATATAATATTTCAATATAATATAAAGTATAAATTTTCCGGATTTTCTTTCTTTTTTCTTCATATATATATATGTATATTTCTTATCTATATATATATACATATACATCGAATTTATATATATACATATAATTCTTTCTATATTTTGGAAAATCTAATTTAAAATTAAATAAAAATAATTTTCAATGAAAAACTCTTAAATGTACACAAAAAATAAAACGATAAGAAAATTTTCATCAATTCTAAAAATAACAGTAAATATGAGGAAAAATAAGACAAAAGAAAAGAATAGAAAATACAAAAGAAAAGAAAAATGATTATCTACTGATTCAAAGTCTTTTATTTCACCTATTTATAAAAATAATAATTTTATATATATATAATATATATATATAAGTGTTGTACTTATATAATGTAATATAATATATATAATTTTATATATATATATATATATATATATTTGTGTGTATATTCACTTTAAACCCAATTTCAGTTGTGTTTTTCTAAGTGGTTGTATAACACAAATAAAATATAGGAAGAAAATAACAGGATAAGAAAATTGAAAACTTTTATTTCAAAAAAAAAAAAAAAACATTTACGCGCCTAAAATGAAACATTTTGTCTATGAAAACTTTGGTAAACATTTTCCTGTTTCAATATACACAGGGAATAAAAAAAAAAAAAAATTAAACTGAGAAAAATTCCATTAGGAAAAAAAACACCAACAACAATGAAATTTGTTTAAAGAATTAAAGAAATGTTATTTAATGCTTTTGTGGAATTTTCCGGGAGGGATTTTTTTTATACTATGGTTTTTTTTTTCAGTAATTTTCTTTGTTATTCGGTTTTTGTTCGGGTTTAGAAAAAAATAACTGAACTGAACTAGTTTAACATATTTTTTGTTTGTTTGTTAAAACGCCTATCGTTTCGATGCGGTTCTTTAAAATATTCAAAAAAAAAGTTTTTTATTTGGTTTACTGTTGTACATTCTTGATTTAAAAATTTTTTAAACAGAAAGAGCGCTAATGTACAGAGAGGTATAGAAATTGTAGTCTAATAATATTTATTTAATATATTTTTTAATATTTAATCTGTTAAACAAAAGATCTACCAAAATTTAAAAATAATTTGCAATTGATAAATCTAGTTATCTTTCTTTTAAAATTTGTTCGTAGGACAATCGGATTAAACTCAGTAATAATCGAGTCTCGAAAATGCTGGCAATGAAAAATTTTTAAATCTCATCTGAATACTTTAATTATAGTTGAGTTATATACATATAGTATTAAACACAGCCTATTCTAATCCAAGTTAATTGGAATTAAAATCTAGAATTTAGAATATCTAAAGTAATTGCATACTTTTAGGGACTTTTGTGATGTTGAGCAAGTTTCTAAATCTCATGTGAATACTTTAATTAAAGTAGAGCTATATTCACGTAGTATTAAACACAGCCGCTTCTTATCCGAGTTTATTGGAATTAAACTCCAATTAAATCTAGAATATCTGAAGTAATTGCAAACTTTTAGGGACTTTTGTGATATTTAGTAAATTAAAACATCATTTAGTCAGATGAATATTAGTAGTTTTACCTAAGATAACTTGCTTTTCAATCAGATAAATTATTTTCTAATACTTTGAATTGTAGAAAGTCTCTAATTTTTAATACAATTCCAGATTCTATAATTCCGTTAATAAATTTTATTATATTAACATTAAATTAATACAAAACAAAAATTCATTCATCAATTTTTTACTGATTCTGTTAACAAAAATATGCAAATATTTTCTATAAAAAAAATTTAGTCCTGTTTTTCATGTTTTTTTTTTTTGAATACAATTCATATTTTTACTCTCTCTGTTCTATTCCTGGAGAATGAATGTTGTTTTTAAAGCCTAAACCCTAATTTTTTCTGTTTTAAATTTAACAAACTTTTTTCAAATACTTCTTATCAGAGGGGCGGGCTGTTATAATAGGGATATATTTATTTTTTTCTTTAAGGATTTTCATATCCGGTTTTACATTACAACAAATTTCTTCATATCAAATTCTTTTCCATTACAACATTTCTTTCATTGTATAATTTTGAAATGTTACAAGTTACAAAAAACCGTTACACAGTAACGGTGGTGTAACGGTAAATTCTTTTTTAAGAAAAGACAAAATGGGAGTTTATATTCTGTTAAATTTAAATCAGTTAAAAAAATTCAAAAAAAAAAAAAATTCAACAGAAAACAAGAAACGACGACAAGAAGAATGTTTTTGAAGAGATAAAAATCTTAAGATACATCTTTTGTACAAGCGTTGATTTTTTTCTTCAGTTTTCATTCTACAATTACAATTTTGCTGTAGGGATGGGTTTCAAAGGTTTTTTTTGAATAGGTAAAGAGCCTAGCAATTTACGAAAGCGTTGTAAAAAGGTGGAGAGGATTGCAGAGGGGTTAAATTTTTTTTCAAGTATCTGAAAACACAACTGAAATTACAATAAAAAAATTTTTAAACTTTTGTTTTGTATATTTTTACCACCGTGTTTTTGGTTTTCTTCTATTTTCCACCCCGTTTTTTTCCGAGTTTTTCAAAATAAAGTAATAGGTCTAAACCAAATATCTTAAGATACTTTTATCTGAGATGTTTGTTTTTTTTTGTTTATTTTTGTAAAATTTTACTTAGGCAAAAAAATTACAAAAACAAAAAATGTAAATTTAACATGAATTGTAACTAATTTAAAAAAAAAAAAAACAAAAAGTAAAAGCATAACAAACAAGCGATGAAATCTGAACAAAAAGTATCTTAAGATATTTTTGGAGAAAACGAAAAAAATGTTAACATAAGACAAAAAATAGAAGTTTTGTACATGATGATGATGATGTTGATGGTATGTTGTGTTTTCACATTGCACAAAATATCTACACATTTACACGCAGGATACAAAACAAGGACGAGTACTAGACGAACACACAATTCTTAAGGTAAATGTTGTTTGTTGTTTTTATTAACGGTGTCTTCTTTTGTTTGAATTGAATTGAATTTACCTTTAAATTAAAAGATATTTTTGTTTTTGGGTGGAAATTTTTCCACGAAAAATAAAAAGCATCAAGAAAATTACCAAAGAGATAAGATGTTGGGTGGAAAACCAAAAAAAAAAAAAAATAATGATAATTTTATGGGTAAATAATATACGAAACGACTCCAAAGATAAGAAGAAAAAAATGTATAGAGAAACTTTTCAAATTTAAATTTGTTATTTAAAAATTCAATGAATTTGTTTGTTTTTTTTTTTTATTTTAATTTTGTTGTTATTTTTGTTTTTTTGATTCTCAGCTTGTGGTAAATAATGGTTAAAAGTAATTGAAATGTTACCAAAAAAGTAATCGTTGTTTTGTTTTACGTTTTTGGGGTTTGTTGAATGGTATTGTGTTTATTTGGATTGTATTGTGTTTCTTGTATTTAATGTTCACCTTTTGTAATTAATTTATGTTAATATTATAGATTATTACATGTTATAGATACCTATCGAGGAAAATGGGGGGGAAGGGGCTTAGTTCAATTTGTTTAACAGAAGTATTATTTCCTTCTTTTGTGATTACTTATTAGTAGTGATTATTGATATTAAAAATGATTTCTTAAGTTATTTGTTGAGTTTTAAAGGTTCTCATAATGCATTCTTAAGGGGCTGTAGTTTGGTAAAGTTGTTTCTTTGAAAAGTTTTGGAGGTTCCATCTCTCCTGTGAGGTTCTATAATACATTGTAAGCTTCAGTCGGATAAAGTATAATTTAAAGTATCAGGAATAGGTATCATTATTTCTTTGGAAAGTTCTAAGTCTCTGCTGTGAGATCCTATAATACATTTTAAGCTGTAGTTGAATAAAGTAATTTAAAGTATCAGGAATAGGTATCATTATTTCTTTGAAAAGTTATACGTCTCTCCTACGATATGTTCTTGGTGTTTTACAAAATTCCAAAAAATAACTTTGGTCTCTGAGAACATCATAAAGTTAAAAGTGACTTATGGCCTAAACTGTAAATTTTATAACTTAGCAAAGTTGATACTATCACTTAGCATTTATCTTGCCTTCATAATAATGTCTTCAATTGCTATTTAAATAAATGACAACGCGATCTTTTCAGATTTGATCAACTCAAAATAGTATTAAGGATCCAAAAATGTGTGTGTGTTAGTGAAACGAAAAAAACTTTAAACAAACTTTAAAAAATTAAAACCAACCTCATTAATTATGAGTAATTTCCTGATATTTCCATTGTGTAATACCAAAAATTCCATGTCATGTTCCTAACTATGTTGATTACATAGAACATTCCTATTCTTCAGCCAAAGCTCATCAAATTGCATTTCTGTGAATGGAATCAAAAATTTTCTTGAAGTCAAGATATATTAGACAAAGGAATGAGCTACACTTTTGCGCTCCTTCAATAATCATTTGGAGGATGTTAGTTTAGTCCCGACAGCTTCTGTTTGCAACGGAATCCTTCCTGTTCATATATTTAAATGTGCATATACCTATAATTAAATAGCATTCCTTTTTAATCATCCAGGAAAGCAGGAATTACCCTGTAAGTTTCTTAAAAACTTATAAAAACAAAACTAATCAATGCTGTGTTTAAAAAAATTGATTGAAGAAATCTAATTTTTTTAAAACTTGATTAACTGTTTTTATTTAAATTTTACATCGTCTCGCGGCATAATTTAAATAAACGGGGGGATACCTCAAAGCCTCCGTTTACAGTAAAAGAAAGATTATACTCAATTTTATATATTTAATAAAAACAGTTCATTGATTTTTGGGGAGGTATTGGTAAATAGAATTGTTGAATCTCACTTTATTATTCAGTTCAATAATTTTGATTCTTAGGTGTAAATGATTGTTTAATTCTATTGGGGAATAATTGTATAGCTATAATTGAATGTCAATTGATTTAATGAAAAAATAATAAACATATATATATATGTAAATATAACAAAATGCCTCTGGGGTCTGAAATAAATATTGAAATAACAAACAATAAATAATTGATATGCAATATTTATTAAAAAAAAAAACACAAAATAAGATTGAAAATTGTGAGGGGTAAAAAAATTGATTAATATGAAATTTTTGTTTACATTTATTTTAAAATGCAGAAATTGTTTTAACAAATTTTGTTGATTTTTTAATTTATTTTTTTTTTACTCTATTTATATTCACAATTTAATTTTCGAACAAATATTTAATTTTTATCCTGGTTTATCCTGGAACTTTCTTTTAAATTAAAAATTAAATCGAATGCATATTCAAATCAAATAAATTAAATTTTTAATAATAATGTGGGGGGGGGGGGGGGTTTCACAATGGAATCAAATTAAATATTAAATTTTTTTTTTAATTAAATACAATTTTGTTGATATATGTCAAATTTTTGTATCAGAAGCCCTCTGACAGACAAGAAGGAGTCTTGATTATTAAAAATCAACTGAATATTAAAAACTAGGTTCAGTAAGCTCGAATTGCACTTCGAACTCTTTAAGCATAATATATTTACATGAATTCCAAATAAATTCATTTTGATTGTAATAAATACGGTCCTGAAATAATTATCAAATCACGCCAAAAGTTTTTAATAGTACAGACTGATGTGTTAAGTCACCCTGGGATAACAGTCTCCGAACCCCTGGTTAGTCTGTTGTACAAACGGTATTATAATGAAGAAGATAAAGGGTTCTCATTGGAATCATTGGTAAAAAGGCGTCTTATTAAAGCAATTAGAACTGATATGTTCCTTTATAACTTTAGCCAATCATGTCAAAGCCCATTTCAAACCTACAATTAGTTTTAAAAATTAAAAACTAATCAAGATTATGAATTTCAGATTTCCAATCCTCAGCAGATACGATAGGAGATTTAAATTTTTTTAAAGTCAAATAGATCTAGGAGGCCTACATTTGAAAGCAGTTTTCTAAAGATAAAAAAAAAAAAAAATTGCTTGATAAAATATTTCTAATATTGAATAGAATATGAGGGACAAGTAGTCAAGACCATGAGTTTCAGTTTTCCAATCCTCAGCAGATACGATAGGAGATTTAAATTTTTTTTAAGTCAAATAGATCTAGGAGACCTACATTTGACAGCAGTTTTTTAAAGATTTTATTGATCAAATATTTCAAATATTGAATAGAATATGAGGGACAAGTAATCACGACCATGGGTTGCAGATTCCCAATCCTCGGCAGATACAATATTAAGATTTAAATGGTTTTGAATTGAAATTAATCTAGTAGAGCCACATATGAAAGCAGTTTTCTAAAGATTTTATTTATAAACTATTTCAAATATTGAGTAGAAAATGAGGGACATCAGAGGATCCCGTACTTCCATCTTCGGTCTTCTAATCAAATTTTCTTTATTATAAAATTTAAATTCATAGTTTTTTTTATATATGCATATTTTATTAAACTAATGTCAAAAAATAGTTTACTCTAAAGTCTAACTAAAGTAATATACATATATATATATATATGTATATTTTCAATGAATATATTTTTCACATAAAATATTCAAGATTTTAAATTAAAAAATTTATTTTATTCATTATTTTTTACACTTTCACAAATACTCAGGAAAAACTCTTGTTCCATCTCTCTCTCTCTCCCTCTCCCTCACTATCTCTTCCTCTTCCTGTGTTTTATATCTTGTTTATTTGCAAAATAAAAAAAAAATAAAAAAATTGAAATTTTTATCAAAATTACTTATAAATAAACATGGATTGTAATATTGGCTTTTTGATGAGAGACTAATTTTCATTTAAATTAAAATAAAAGAAGAAAATTCTGAAGAAAAACAACATTTTGTTTATTTTTACTTCAATTTGAATTTTTTTGCATTAAATTATTCTTGAAAAATTTTTTTGTAGGTGAAAATTCCAGGAGTTTTGCAGGCAGGGGGGACGAAGTGAGAAGAGAAGAGATGAAATGAGATTTACTACAAAAAATAACAAATAAATTTGCATATTTATTATTTATTTGCATTAAAGTCTCTTCTATCATTCTTTAATTTCATTCCAAAAAATTTTTGTTATATTTTTTTTTTCTGAGAATTTAATTCTGTTTTTATTTCCAGAATTTTCCCCCGATTTCCGTCCCTCCATTCTACTCTACTTCCAATTGTTATTCCTTAATCTGTATATAGGAGTAATTCTTAATTCATTACTTAAATTTTTTTTTCCTAAGAAAAACAAAATACACAATTACAGTTACAGTTAATAAAATTTGGAAGTCACAATCCCGAATCCTAAAATCAACCTGGGTCTAATTCTTGCATTACAAAATCTATAATTGATAAAATTTAGCAAGATTTTCGAGCATTGGTTATTCGATTTTTATTGAATATGTATATATATATATATATATATATATGTATATGTAACTTAACACTTCTACAACTTAGAAACTTCTTCACATGGACACTTTATAATTTTTAAAAGGAGACATTTGGCAGTTAGGGTTATTCGTCTTTTACTAATTTAATGAGAAATAACGCCCTGGTGTCTTTTTCTCATAGTAATTAAGTATTAGAGCCCCGGGATTTTATTGAAATTTGAAATAATATCCTTGGGCTTTACTTCTCAAAGAATTAATAGTTCAAATTAAAGGAGAAATAAAACCCTGGGCTTTAATTACCATATTTTGGGGGCTTTATTTCTCATTTAATGGTAAATAACACCCCGGGGCATTATTTCGTAAGGACTTAATTCAGGTCACCTCGACTTAACATACCATTCTTTTAATATGAAAATTGAATACTAGATCTAGTTTAAATAATTAAAATAGTGGATGATCCTAATATACTTTGTAAAAAAGGTTGTGTTTTGAAAGATTATCGAAAGTAAGATTATGTATGCAAGATTGTTTCGCATAAGATTTTAGCCTAAAAGAAACTGTACCAAACCTAAATATTTTTCCAATTTTTTAGAAAAAAAAAATTTAATGGACAAGATTAGAATTTTTAATTATTTTTTTGGATAATTTTGTAATTATATCCAGCATTTTCTAATGCTTATCCTTCCCCATCCTCATCCTTCTTCTTTTGTTAGTATTTTGATGAAGGACAAACATTTTTCTGTAGTTTTGGATCCATGAATTGAAAAGATTTTTTTTAGAATAGAAATTTTCTGAACTAAAATTAAAGTTTTTCTTTATTTTTAGAAGAGCTCGTATCAAATTTTAGTTATTTAGTTTATTTTTACTTCATGTATTTTGTTTTTTTACTATTTTAGTTTTTATGCCTTCCATTTTTTTGTCCTTCTCTTGATTTTAGTTAATTTTTATTAGATTGGATAATTAAGGAGACATAAAATAAGAACGTGCTAAGATTTTTTAAACATTTTTTTCTAAAATAAAACATTTTGTTGTTCAGTGGTGTTGGGGTTTTTATATTTTTATTATACGAAATTAAATTTGTAAAGTTTGAACTAGTTGTGTTTGAAAAACATGGTTTAAACATGTACATCGAATTTTAATTATTTTAGAAAAGAAAGGGCTCAGGATTTTTTTTTGTTCGAAATAAACTGATTTGAAGTTCATTAACGAACTTCCTATTCTAATCATGCAAAGGGTTTCCTTATGTCCCATAACCTTTTCTTGTATTGAACTCTGGTTATTTCTAAAACTGGATCTAAATCTAATACAATTTTTTTGACAACATGATCAAAAGTTTTTTTTTTCAATGCTAAATTGAAACTCCGAACCATTGATTATAATTTTAAATATAACTTTATAGACTTTCTCAAAAATGTTGTTAATAATTTAAAACACAAATGCCAACTGTTTTGTCAAAGACTCGTATTAATTTAAAAAAAACGAAAAATTAAATCAACTTCAATTACCTTGATTTCTACCCTCGCTTCGTTTTGAAATAAATATGTTTTCTGTTGTAATGAATAATCAACAAAAATTGTAAGGTAAATTGTTATGTAATTGGCAGCTATAATATTTTAAGAATTTATATTTATCAAATTACATATACCTATTATTAGTAATCAATTACAATTTTAACTCATTTAATTTTTTGAAATGAATTCTAAATTAAATTTTGGCAGAAATGGCCAAATATGAAAGAATGTATTATAATAGGATCAGCTAATTTAAAGGCTAGTTAATTCAATATCATGACTAAATAACTAAAGTATTCGACTAACCGATGACGTAGTGGTAAGGAGGTCGGTCTTTCAAACGAATGGTATTAATTTCAAACCCTGGTCAGATCATATCTAATAAAAAAAACTGTAATTTACAATTTATATCATAGTAGCACCACGCATATCAAATTGGAGACAGGGTTTACAGCCTGGTCTATTCATATGCCATGGTATCTAATAAATATATAAATAAATAACTCCTGAAGTACAATTTCATCAGATAAATTTATTCACCAAATTACATAGCAACAATTTTAAAGTTACCCTATGATAATTAGGTTTGTTTCATTTTTTCAAGTATTTCTTAGTATTCTTTTTAACCGATACTTATACGAAATTATTTAAAATGCAGAAAATGCGCCACATTATAACTACTTTCTTATTTTAAATGTTTTTTTTTTATTATAATTTTACTTAACTATACCTACTTATATATTTGTAACTTAAAAAATTTGCAATGAATATCAAATAAGTTAAAAAAAAAAAGGAGAAAAATAAGAAAATAAAAATTTTAAAATACGTAATAATAAAGATGCTATGAAACTATATTATAGTTAAATAACCACCCAAACCTCTTTAATGAACAAAAAATTTAACCTACACTTTTTAGATATCTTGTCGCATTGTGTGTCTTTTATTCTTTGTTTTTTGTTTGTAAACTTTCTGTTTAATTATTTATTTTGTAGATTGTATAGAATCTTAGAAAACATTTCGGTATATATGTAGGTTTGTATTATATTCTATTTTTGTTCCCTATTGTAATACCTTTTACTCCACACCATACGTTAAATAGATCTAGGTACAGCATATCAAATATAGTATAGAGCATTTTATTTTTAAATGCTATGCATACACCTTTGTAAAATTTACCTGCATATATTTAAAACCAAATTCATTTAATTTTAGAAGAAAATAAAAACAAAGAATATACATAGAGACAAAAGATGACAAAGTAAGAGGGGAAAAAACAATAAGACAAACCCACATAAAAATATATACATATATAAATAAACAATTTCAAAGATAAAAAGATATTTAAATTTTGTTTGTTTACTTTTGTCGTACAAAAAAGGTTACATAATCCGCATGCACAGGTGTAATGTGTTGACTGTTAATGATTTCGGAACATGATATTGATTATCATTATGATGATGATAATGATGATGAGATCTTCCAAAAAATCCCAACGTACAAAATCTTGAAAATTTTCAATGTTAAAGTCGATAATTTGAATATTCCATTTAACCTTAATATCGACATTCAAAGTAGCGCCAGTTAAATATTCAGATATTAAAAAAAATCGAATATTACATGGGTTTGTTTTTAAATGGGCTGCTAGTGATTCAGAAGATCGAAACCAACAGTTTAAAGTGATTGAAAAGTCTTTTCTATAGTTAGCTGACTTTGATGACTGTATTACAGAGATTTTATAGCATAGAAGAAAATAACTGTAAAACCTGTTATAATTTTAAAATTAAATAAAATAGCTGTAAAACCTCTTGGAATTTTATAGAATCGAATAAAATAATTGTAAAACCTCTTATAATTGTATAATTTTAGTTTAATAAAATAAAATAACTGTAAATCCTCTTAAAATTGTTTGAAATAACTGTAAAAGCTGATTTCAATCTTAACTTCCAATTCAGAACTTCGATATTTAATTTAATGCGTCGAGATTTTTGATTATCATTATTTTGATGTATCAATATTTCGAATGTCACCTGCAACACGTCAATAGTGAGTGTAATTCACTGCAGGGTTCATTTAGTTCATTTTTACGTTGTTTTGTTTTGTATTGATTTTTTTTTTTTTTGCAAAAATTTTAGAAAATCGCGAAAAAAAAATTGTGTGTATAATTACCACCCTGATAATTTAATTTTAAACTCACTGTCACTGTCAACCAATTTATTTGTGAATAGAATGATCCAACTTTTGTTTTCTTCCTCATAATTTTGTTTCGGAAAAAATTTGTAAAAAAGTGTACAACATTATCAAAGTTAAATATAATGG
Organism: Dolichopus griseipennis; assembly: GCA_963082915.1. Lineage (NCBI taxonomy): Eukaryota > Metazoa > Arthropoda > Insecta > Diptera > Dolichopodidae > Dolichopus > Dolichopus griseipennis. The sequence continues at coordinate 33,487,699 of OY720442.1, read as the reverse complement.
AGGAAGATTAGAATGAGGGGCGATTGTTATATAGGACTATAGGTTATATAAAAAGAAAATGATATTCTTTTCAGTTATTTTGTTTCATCTCATTTTAATGTTCTCTCGTAATATTGCTGTCTTTCTCTAAATTTGATTTCTTCTTTTCTTCAATTTTTTATTGTTGTTGTAATTTTTTTTTTTGCTGATTATATGTCAGGCGGAAAATTCATTGCACGTCGTCGTCTTTTATTGTAATTTTATGCCTTAATAAACTGTTCTTATCTTCTGTTATTTGTTTTTTTTTTTTTTTGTAATTTTTTGCTGGTGTTCCATACGCTCGCTTGCTTCGCAGTTTTTGTTTTTTATGTGTCCTGTGTTTTTGTTTTTTTTTTTGTGTAATTCTAGTGGCCTCGGAAATATTTCCGATCCAAAAAAGTAAATTTTTTTTTAATATATAATGAAAGAATAATGGGAAGATTTGATATAGATTGAGATTGGAGGGGCAACAGAAGAATGACAATCGAGGTGTGGAAGACTGGTGGATAGATTTAATATGTATATTTAATAGTAAGTTTATGTGATTGTATTTTAGGAGGCGATTTTTAAGTGCGATGACTTTAATTTTTAAAGACTTTGTGTATTTTCTTGGACGTTTTTATTATACGATTCGTTTTAGTTGTCGTTTTGTATTTTTTTTTAGTTATTTTGTACTTTAATAGCATTAAAATTGCGAAAATGTTAAAATATAAGAAAATATATATGTATATATATATATATATAGATAATAAAATTAATGAATTTTTAATTATCTTTTCTTAAGGTTTTTTGTAAGTTGTACGTTTTTGTTTCTTAATGCCTTTTAGATTTTCTTGTGTGATGACGTCAACACGTTTCAATGATACCATACTGAATTAAATTGTTCTATGGTGTAAGAAAATGATGATGAAATTATTTTTTTAATATTACTGTCATTTTTTTTTAGAAATTTTATTTTCCAGCTTTTAGTATTTTTTAAACTAATATATAATAGAAGAAAGAACTGAGTTAATTTATGTTAAATTTTAAGCTATTTATTTGATTATAAGTTAATTGGCGCACATTATATAAAACGTAGAAATAAATCTAAGATGAATAGTATAAGCTTTTCTACTTGCATAATCTGGTTTGGGTTCTAAAATTTCTAAAGAATGTTAAAATTTTTTGGAAACGTCGTGCCATTTTATATGGCAGCCCCGCGATCCCGGGGTTGAATTTGACCCATTTGCGAAGCCGCTTTCCTTTTCGCAAAAAAAATCATTTACAACTAATTTCTTCAAAATCGGTTGAGATTTTGCTGAATTATTAGAACTTGACATTCCCAAAACTCCTAGAGTTAATAGACCTCATGCATGACCCTGGAATCAAATTATGAAAGCTAGTCTTCATGGGTACTCATCAATAGTATTTCAACGATTAGAACTCAAAATTTATCGAAAAGTTTGGTGTTTTTGAATGGGAACTACATGACCCCGTGGTCCGACAGAAAACTGAAAATTATGCATTTATAAAACCTTACGTAATAGCGACGAGTAATTACATCGACTTGTAGTGAAAATAATTTTTAACAAAATTGAAGTTTTAATCTAAATGACTAATAAATTCCTTTTGCCACCAGAATGGAAATCAAAACAAATCTTCAGAATAAACTATAATAAATTTATTAAAAAATTGTAAAATCTTTACCTTTAACACCTTTGTGTTGTAAACTTTGATTCATTTTGATTTTTAAATAATAAAGTATCGAATTGATTTCACTTAGCATTCATTGAACTTAAATCCCGATTGAAATGATAAAAAATTCAAATGAATTACTCTAAAACTACTCAAAATATATTAAATGGAAAAAACTAAAAGAAATATCTATTAAATGATTTACTTTTAAATAACAACAGTGTTAATTTTCAATTAAAAACTTTAATATAGTTCAATTACTTTTGAAAAATTTAATTTGATTCATTAGTGTTATTTAATTCACTAACATCATTCAAAATATATCGAATCTCTTCTAATATTTCTTTGAATATTATATACATTTCTAAGTATATAAAGTATATATAGTATATACCATGTTTAATCCTTGAATTTTCTTTTATTATCTGTTTTATGCATTAAAAGAAGCTTAAAATTACTTAATTCATTCAATCAAAATCTAAGTAGACATTTAAATAAAATTTTGCATACTTTAAGGAACACTATTTCATGCAAATATTCTTCAACTAACAGTATTTTAAAAATTAAAAAAAAAAAACAAAATTGAAACTGAGATATTTCAATGATTTAATTGAACTCAATCAGGCAAAATAGAAAAATAAAAAGAAAATTCAATGGAAATATAAATTTTCCAAAGAAAATATTTTTTACTTTTAAAATCTTTTTCCTAGATTTTGATTTCAATTACATTAAAATGATTCTTTGTGTATTTCAATTTAATTTTTGATGAACTTCAATTTTTTTTTGTAAATTGATTCAAGGTAATAAAGTTAAATAAATAAATAGCAAATGAATTGCAATTGTTTTTTTTTTGTTTTTTTTTTTTATTAAAAAAAATGTAAATCAAGAACAAGTAAAGTTTATTTTTTATTTCGAAACGTTAATAACCCTTTTTTTTCATTTTATTTGAAAAAAATATTTTAAGTAAAATTAGGTAAGTAGAGTAGATCTGTATATATATAGGTAGTATGCAATTTGTAATACAGGGTGATATTTAACTTAATTATATCACAGTTGTTTTGTAAATTAAAGCTTTTTTTTAAAGTCATTCAAATTGACAGATGGTTTATTGATTTATTGAATAGTAAAAGGATTTAAATAGTAAAGGTCATTTGAAGGACATTATATTATCAAATTTTAGGGAGTGCCATATAGGTATTAAAAATTCTTTGGTTTTATTTAAATCATTAATCTAATATATCTTCTAAAATCTCATGATTAACTAGCATTTACAGTTATATGATATATAATAGGATTTACAGTTATTTTTACAAAAAAATGTTAGTGATCAGTTATCAAAATAAATTTTTAGGTAGAAAAAGCAAATATGAATATAGCAGTAGTAATTCTATGACAAATGTGTTACAACGGATTCTTATATCAAAGATATTCCCAAAAATATATTTAGGATCCAGTGCAATTGTGGTTTCTACATCATTAAAGTAATTACCTATACATTAGATGGCAAAAGTGGTTACTTTTTATAGAACTTTACCACCATTACACGGAAACAGATCATTTACACCAAGTAAAGATAAACTAATGGTAACATAATTTAATAGATAATTAGATGTTTTTAAGTACCACGTTACTCTTCAAGGAATTTTATAAGTTTATTTCATCTTTAGTACTATGAATACTTCCACAAATTTAACAAAGGTTTTACTACATATTTAAATATCTCTTTGTTGCTCCTCTAGTAAGCATACGATATCTATTAGTCATCTCTATCAGACTCTAGTTGGAATGGTTTATTTACATATCCCCTTGTTGCTCCTCTAGGAAGCATATGATATCTATTAGTCATCTACATCAGACTTTATTTGGAACGGTTATTTTTCCTTCTTCCATCCGAATCTATTCGCAGCAGTTATTTTTGCTTATACCCATATGTTTTGCAGTTGAAGTCAATTCTTCTAGTATCATTTGCCTCCAGGCGATATTGTGACGAACTTGACTTCTTTTTCTTTGTAGGTACATTGCAGTGTTTCCCTTGCTATGCATTGATGCGACTTTCTAAGTGTTTATCCCCATCTATTTTCACTTTTTTCCACTTTTGATCTCTTGCCCAATCGGTTTTACTTTGGCAAACTTCCATAGGTCATTGTGTTAGTTATTTATATTTATATAAAATAATAAAAGTATCAAAATTTTATTTCATTTGATTAAATTTATTAGTTTACACAACTCACAATTTATTTGAATAAATTTAAAAAACCACCTGTATTAAATTCTATGTTATTTTGACATGATTAAGACAAATTATGTTGAATCTATTTTATATATTCAAAATGATTTTTAAGATACAAAAAAAAGAATACAAAAAAAAAAAAAAAAAAAAAAAACAAGAAATAAAATCTCATTATTTAAAAACAATGCTATCAACAACAATGTTTCTTTTTTTTGTATTTTTCGTCTACTAAATAGCAATTTTCCTATTTAAAATTTATATTAGCTCTCTTAAACATGCTTTAAATTATATTTTAATATATATATATATATATATATATATACCTATGTAAACCTACATACATGTATTTATATCTATTGTATTTTAAATTTTCATTTAAAATTTTCCTACTTAGTATTATTATTTTTTTTTTTTATATTTTTAACCTCCCACCGCCCTTTTTCATAGTAACACAAAAAGAGAGAGAGAGAGAGAGAAAAAAAAGCAAAAAAAAATTATAGCATTGCAAAGACAAATGTTAAACGTACGTCAGAATTGGCTTAGAGCCTAATTTTAATGATTAATTGTTTTTGACTTTGTTGCTATCTTTTATTATACATACATATATATTTATATATATATATACTTAGGTACAATTTATATATATTAACTAACATACGTAATACATACATAATATATACATATATATGGAAATTTACAGTTATTTTTTATTATTTAAGAGATTTGCAACAAAATAACACTAATTATCATATTTGTTTAATATCAAAATATTCAGTTAAAAAACAACAACAACAACAACAAGATTTTTTTTTTAAGTGCTGCCGTTGTTTTTTTATTTTCTATTGTTGTTATTATTATTTTTGTGTTAATGATTGATTGTTGAAAGAAAAAAAATGATTTAATTTTAAAATAGCGTTTGTTTGTTTTGCTTTGTTTTTTCATCTTTTGTAGTAATTTATTATTTTAAATAGAAATTTTTTAATTTGATTTATAATTTAATTATATTAGAATATATTTTGATTAGCTTTTGAGAGTTTTGAGTTTTATTTTATGATTAATTAATTTATAATTTTAATTGACTTAATTGTCTATTTTACTTTTAATTTTTTATTTTTTAATTGTATATTAGATAGTCAAATTGAATTTGAGTTAAGAGGTTAGGATTGATTTTGGAATATTAAATTAATTGTAATTCAATTAAAATGTAAAAAAACTAGGGAAAACATTTTACAGAAAATTCAAAATTTTAATTGGAAAAATATTTTTTTGATTAATTATTATTATGAATTTTTGATTTTTGAAAAATGTATAAAAGGAAAATTCAAGGATGTTTTTGATCAAATATACCTCATACTTTGGAATTTTTTAGATTAAATTGGAACTAATTAAAAACCATATAAAAAATTTATATAAAAACTCCAAAAAAGGGATTAGGGAAAAATCTGTTTGCAGGGAAGGATTATCATAATATTGCAATATCCGTTTACGAGGAAGATTGAATCATATGCAATATTCACTCATGTGGGCAAGCTTGATTTACATTCAATGAAAAACTAATTAAATCTGGGACCTATTACACCAACCACTTTTCACTAGTCAAATAATCATATTTTGATAAGTGACTATTTTTTAGTAATCAAAGTTCAAAATTTTGTTGAGAAATACGATTTCAGTGCAACAAATATTTATCAATTAATTGATTATTTGATTATTTGATTAGTGATAGATGGTTAATGCAATAGGGCGCTCGGGATAGTTCTGGGTCCTATTGCACCAAAAACTTATCACTAATTAAATAATCAACTTATCAAATTTTTTTGTTGCACTAACACCATTTTTGACAAAAAACACATGAAGCTTTTTTAGTAAAAGACACCCATTTATCAAAAGAGTGATTATTTCATTAGTGATTTAGTGTTGGTGCAATAGGGCATTGATCAATTCTATGAAGTCAAATGATAGTTTTCCTAAATTCAAAATTTTGTAAAGTTACTTGATATTCGTCCGACTTATGGAAACTTTTTAAAATGTTGTACTTAAAATAATTAATGAATTATACATTTTTAAATATACTTGAAATTATTTAAAGCCTCCCTCGCTATATTTAAAGTCTACAGTATAAGTAAATAAATTATTAACTAACGGTTATGGAAAATTCTGGTTGTTATGGTTACTTATATTAAAAATTACGTCAAACAACGAGCTTACAAGCCAATTATTAAATAAATAATTTCTAATTATTTTAAGGAAGCTGATCGTACATTCGTTACACAATATTAATATTAATTATAAAAGAGATTTTATTTAAACAAAATTTAAAAAAAAACAAAGAATATTTGAATATAATTAATATAAACTAAAAAACAAAAAAAAAAACCCAAAAATATGTTTGTCTAAAAATATTTAATATTTGTTTATATATTCAAAGAAAAAAATTCTAAATGTTTAGATCTTTTATAATTTATTTGTAATAAATTATCATTATAAGTATTTACTAACAGAATTAGTAAAAGAATCAAATAAATTTTAAAAATTTAAAGCGAATTAAAAATAGAAAAATTTTTTTTAATAAATTCTTTATAATTTGTCAAATTAAAATTTTTTTTTTTAATATATTAGTTATTTTTTTGAATAAGATTTTATAATATTTTAGATTGTATTTAAAATTAAGATTAAGTTTTTTTGATACTGAAAATATTATTTGAGTTGGCCACAAAATCTAAAGATTTTGAATATTCAAAATTTCGAAATCCCTAAAATTGGTATATCAATATACAGAATACATAGTCTGGGAAGGCGTAATAAACCTCTTTTGAACCCTACCCACAAATCTCAATAATAATCAAATATTTTTCTTAATCCTTTATAATGGTTTTGAAATATTTTTGAAAGTTTAAAATATTGAATAATTTGGGTTTTAAAATATTGAATAATTAAGCTTTAAGATTATGTAATTTGGGATTTATAATTAATTTAGGCTTTAGCTGATTGTAAATTCAGAAATGTTCTATGTTTAGCTTCAATAAATTTTCTTACATGGTGTTTTAAATGTTTTCAGTATTTCATTTAATTTGAGTCCTATGTATACGTGTAGATTTATTAATTCAAATGCTAAGAAACCTAAAATCCACCGTGTGAATAAAGAACAGTGTCGTGCCAAGTTATTTAAACTGGAAAACTTTCGTGACTCCTTCCAAAAAATTCCCTTTGGTCTTCTGATTTGTCGTGAAATCTTCTGACAAAATTTCCTATTCATTTGTTTCATTTTCATTTTCCTATTAATATTTATTTCATTTTTATTGTTTTTCTTTTTTATTCATAAATTAAAACTTTTCCTCCACAATTAAATAGTAAAATAAAGAAAATCTAAAATAATATTTATGGGCAGTGTTTTTTTTTAAAACAAAGTATATAAAATGTATTTTAAATTTTCCATAAAAAAAGGGGGACTTTCTTTAGTTTTAATTGATGGTCTTTTATCTTAAGATACTCACATATGTGTAAAATAAGGAGAACTTTTTTTAATTCATTGTTAAAATATTTTCACATAATTTGTTATTATAATATTTTCTTAATTTAAAATTATAATGAATTATTGTAGCACATTTTCCCCTGCTTTAAAAATGAAAAGGTAAAATTGTATAAGAATTGAAGGCAGTGTGTTATAGGTCATTTAATTACAGTAGTAAAATGCTTTAGAAATTTTCAATTTGAAATCTAGGAAATTGAAAAAAAAATTAGAAAGTGATTGAATTTAAATCAAAGTTTCCATGTTCCTCAATATTTGTTCGGACGACTAGGTTTAATTTAAAATGAATTGCACCAAAATACCTCAATATTCTGCATATCTAATTATTTATTCACATGTTCTAAAATTCAGTTCTTTTAATTAAAGTAAAAAAAAATTATTAACAATTTTTAATATTCCAAAAAAAATATATATATTTAAAATTTATTTAAATAGATCCGAATAATTAAAAATTTATAAAAAAAAGTTAACCAGTTTAAAATTAATTTGGGGAAAAATTGTTTTAAAAAAAAAAAAAAGGAAAATATTTAAATGATTTATAGATGTGTTCAATGATGTATGCAAAACTTAATGTAAATACAATTAAATATTTTAATAAATTTTAATTTTTTTTTAAATTTTTGTTATTTTAAAATAAATTCAAATTTATTAAATTATTTATTTAAAATTAAAAACAACCAGTTTTTGTTTATATTATGTGCATCATATTTATAAATTATTATACAATATTAGTTTGGAATTTTGAACTTGTGTCCGTACAACTGGCTAATACTGTCTAATACTTTTAGTTTATTTTTATATAAATATAAGATTGTTCAAATAACTATAGGAAATCAATTACGTTGATATAATTTATAATTTGCTTTACTACTTGTCGTATTAGGAGGTTTAAGTTTTACCCCAAGTTTCAACTAAAGCAGATCTCTCATTTAGCAACAAAGTTTTAGAAGTTTTTCTCCTATTTCATACTGTTCTTGTTTTTATTTCTCTTGCTTCAACCTCTAATTTGGCGCCTAAACCGTTATATTCTATCTTGTATTAAAAATGCTTAGAATTTATCTTAAATATGTTCTACTAATACATAAAAACCATTTTTCTAAATACTAAAAATCTTCTAATCAAAATTGCATATTTTAAGGCGTTATATAATTAAAAATCTCTTTTAGTTCTTAAAACAATAAAACTAAAGCATTAAAAAGGATTAACTAAGTAAAACTACATAATCTTTTATTTTTTAATTTCAATTATATAAACAATAATCAATATATGTGTATATATATATTTATTAATAATTACTTAATTATAATTTTATTTTAAAAAAATTCTTTTATAGTTTTATTCAATTTTTTGTTTTGTAAACAGAAATTAATTCAAATAAAAAATGTCTAAATAAAATTGAACTGTTTTTTTGTGAAAAATTAAAATGGATTAAAGAGATATTTTAACCCTAATGAAGTATTTCAATTTCTGATGCAATTTTTATAACTTCTTAGTCATTGGTTAATTTTGCTTTAAATAAAAGATATAAGTATATATATTGGTAATTTGAAATATTCAAAACATACATCCATATTAAAACTGTGCCTAATTCAACTTATGCTTATATTTAACCTCCAGGGATCTCAGGGACTCAGGGTAATATTAAATTTTTACAATACTATATTTAAATCAATGGTTTTAAATAAGTCGTTTTAGAAATCTATTTAACTTCACTTAATTTAATTTTTCATTAATTTACAATTTAAATTTTAATAATTAAAACTTATTTAAGTAATTCCAGTTTCAAACAATGTGTTTCATCACTCCTCACTACAACATCAGGGTTAAATTAAATAAACATAAATTTGAAAAAAAATATACATTTTTAATTGAAATGTGAACTCTGTTTAATTAATTTTTAACATAGAAATTCAATTATTAATTACGCGTTTATTTTTTCATATTTTATTTTTTTTTGTTTTAAGTGTTTTTCCAATATTTTTAAATAAATATTTGTTAAATATTTAGAAAAATTAAAATAACATTTTTTTTAAAAAAAAAATTATTAAAATGGAAAAGAATTGAATTTTAAAAATGAATTATATGAAATCCATATAAATGAAAAAAATTAAAAATCAAATAAAAATTTATATAAATATTTTATGATCTATTTTGAAAAAATGAAAAAAAAAAACAAAAAATTTATATAAAGTAAATGTAAACAAATTTATTAAATGGTAATTTGTAAAGGTAATTAATTGTTAAATTGAATTTTATTTGAAACAATATTCAATTATATTTGAAAAATTATTTTAAAGTGCTTTCATTTAATAATTTATTTATTTAACAAATTTTTGGAATAATATTCATAATTTTTTTTGTAATCTCGATCGCTCAGAGAAAATTTGCTAATTAGAAAATATGTTATTTATAATTACAAATTCATTTTGAAAATGTATAAAAAATAATTAGTATGTTATAATTAAATTAAAGTTGAAATCAATTTGAAAACACAAAAATAAATAGGTTTTGTTAATTTTACTTTGAAATTGTAAATTTTTGAAAAATAAATTGGTGTTGAATTGTTCTAATATTGTTTATATTAGTTATTCTAAATTAGTTTTACATTGAACGTATTTCGACCTGGGTGTTGTTAGGATGTACAAATTCTATAATACTTTAGAAATATCTAAAGTTTAGATTTATAGATCCTCTATACGTCACAATTATCATATTTAAGAATACTAGACTCAACTAATTAATCACCAAGGCAACTTTCGTGATAACTAAACCAAAAAAAAACAATTCTCTGCAATATTCATAAAAATAGCATACCTTTAGGAGGTACTAAAAATCCCGCGGTGTATGCTACTGAGAAAAATATTTCTTAATTTTTATGATTAGTATTTGAAATATAAGCATATTTTAATCGAGTTCAATAAACTTAATGTAATTTTAACCTAATTGTCATTTAGAATAACATTTTTTAAAAAACCTGAAAAAAACCTTTAAAAGAAAATTCAAGAAAAATTCCAGAAGATTACAAAGTTTTAAAATAAAATGTTTAATATTTTGTAAATATTTTTTTTTTGAGTAAAAAACAAAATATTCTCATTAAAACTTTGTTTAAAAAAAAATTATATTTTATTGCATACTTATATTTCAATTGTTTTAAAAATTGAATGTTATTACGTGCTTTTATTTTAAAATTTTCAAATTATTGTTTTTCACATTAATAAAAAAAAAATGAAAAACAATTGTTATGAAATATTTTGTGAACAACTTTTCTTTTTGCGTTTGGAGAAAATTTAATTTTTCTAAATTAATTTTCTTTTTAAGAGCGCAGTTATTTCATGAAAATGGGTTTACTAAGAAGAGATGCACATGCAGAGTTTTAATATCTTTTAAAATTTTAAAATTATTGTTTCTGATATTGGATTGGGCATTTTCCGATAAACAATTTTAAGCAGGACCTCATATTCTATGCTTTTGTAATATTACTTCGTTAATCTGTTTAAGGACTGAATAGAAATAAGTGTAAATTAAATTACAGACTGTTGAACCATTTAATAAGAAGCTTCAAATTTCAATTACCCCAGAAATGAGAGGGCATCGTATTTAAATGTACCAAATAAAATGTGTATTTAAATCTAATTCGAAACGTTTTAGTCCTTAATGGTTAATCGATCATTGAATCGAAAACTATACTAATCAGAATGTTTTATCTAATTCTACCTAGTAGGTAGATTGTTCTAACTTCCTTATTTATATGTTTGTTTTAAGTTATATTCCCAGTACGTTCTGAAGATTGTTGTAAGGAATCCCGAATCTCACAGTACAGTTTCTCTTTCTAATATACGATAAAATGCTAGTATTAATTGCTAGTTATTGATTTAAATGGGTTTCAAAATTCCTTCGAATTACTTTTGTCAACTTATAGTTAGTTATAATCTACTCAATCATGTGATAAGATATTCAAAATCGATAATGGATATCTTCGAGGAAAAATTCAAGAATGTCTTTATTTGCTTGTACTGTATACAATAAGTTACCCTTTAAAATTAAAACCTCCAGCTATATTGGATTAATGCTTGTAGACTCTCCAATTAGTTTCTGAATAAAAAAACACTTCTCTTATTATTAAAACGTCCAATAATTGATGGATCCCATATTGTTTCAATATAATTTTTATTTGGTATATGAAAGTGTATGTCATCTTTAAAAAATCATTTCATACACCAATACAACACTTACAGTTTTTTTTTTTTACATCAGAATACTTTTATGCAATTCTTTTTTTTTTAATTTTACTTTATTGATTCCATGTCATAATTCATAATTTTCCTCAGATTCGTAAAAGTGCTCCATAGAGATGATGCTAAAAAAAATATATATATATATGTAATGCCAGTTAGTTACACGTTTTATATACTAAAATATAAGTTTTGATATTTTAGTATATAAAGTAATATACATAAGTGTTATAGTTTCCAATAGTGTATTGAATTGGTGGTAATTGTTCAAGTGCAAAAAAGAAAAAAAGTATTAAAAAAAACGAAAGAGAAAAAGAGACAGATGAAGATAGAAAGAAACAAAAAACGATAGTTTTTTAAAATGCATTACATGTTTTTTATGTTGCAAAAAGTTAGAAAAGTAAAAAAAAAAACGTGCAAGAAATTTTTTAAAACATAAAAAAGGAAGTCAGTGCGCTTTACTACACTGTGTTTTTTATTTTTAATTTTTTTTTTTTTAATATAAGTTTGGTGATCTTTTGTGAATGCATATATTATATGTACATATATATTTTGTATATACAGGGTGTTTCGCCAATTTGATGCCATAGAATTATGGTTCAAATATTGCTATTCATAAATATTTTCCCGTAACTAAACAGCACATTTGTATCAAAGATTCTTCCCTAAAGTTTAGGGTTAAGTTGCGTGGAAAAGGTTGGGGTTTTGGTAGGTTAAAATCACACACTAGCCAAAGGAACACCATACAGTTATAAATAATGGCTTTCGAGACTATTGGACATTAAAAAATGCAGTTATTATGTAAACTTAAAATTGCTTAAAATGATATATTGCTGGTAAGGGGTTAATAAATTTTGGATTTCAGCTGCAATTTAATCTGATGCTAAGAAATCTAGAAATTTGATTGAAAAAATTTGGAAGTTAATTTTAATTGTTTTGATTCCGAATTTATATAGACAAAAACCTTCAAAATATTTTATATATACAGGGTGCCTATATCCCAAATGGATTTCATACACCTCAAACAGGTGAGAACCAAAGGTGCACCATTCCCAAAAATTTTTTCATCATTTTAAACTCCAAAATAACCCCTAGTTGAATAACAGATTATTAATGAAACACCCTGTATAAATACTATTAGTAAATACTGTCTATATTCAGATGAAAAAGAAGAAAAAAAAACAAAAACATGTAACTAATATTTTACGTGATATAGGAAAACAAAAATTTTTCTTCACGAATTTTCTCAATTTTTGTTTTTATTTGTAAAATTTTCCCGAGTTTTTCCGATTTTTTGTTTCATTTTTATTTTTAATAAAATGAAGGAAAAACAGAGATATTAACTATGAAATTTTATTATGAACTTTTCTTTTATTATTACAATGTATATATACATATATATATCTATATAGTTTTATACAAGATAAGACTAATGTATAGTGTAGTGCAGTGTATAGTTGTAGTTGTAGTACAGTATATTGGAAAAAGCATGAAAATGTCATTTTTATAAAAAAATAGAAAATTTTCTTTTTATTTTCCATTCTGATGAAAATTCATTGACGGAAATATCAAGCGTGTTGATGTTTTATCGGTTTGTTATTTTTATATGTTTGTTGTTGTTTGTTACTTGTTACTTTTTTTCTGTGTTTGATAGTTAAGTGGTTTTACGGGAGAAACAACACGAGATATGACTTCTAAAATAATAATTTTAATTTTTATCTTGTTCATTTTTCTTTTATAGTTTTGTTGTTTTTGTTTTTTTTGTCCTTTGATAGAAATTGATGAAGGAAAACTATATATTATATGAATTGTGTTTTCATTCTTCATCTTTTGTTGTATAGCTTTCATCTTACATTATATATAAATATATGTATATGTATGTATATATATATATATTAAAAAATATAAAAATGATGTTTAGAATAACATTAAATCAAATTTTATATAGATGTAGAGAGATGTAAAAATGTTATTAAGGACGAAAACAAGAAAACAAAAGATTTAAAAGTAGTAAAATATAATAAAATAATGCATGTATGCAATAGTTGTTAAAAAAATAACTGTAAAAAAATTAAAAAAAAAAATCATGTTTCCATGTAATATAAAAGAAGTTATAAGTTAAATGAAATGACAGGTTTTATGTCATAAAATATTAAAAATGAATAGTGCTACTTACTATTAAATAATGATGACATCTTTTATTTATATTAAAAGTGATTTATTTAATGAATGAAATAATACATACCCTGTATGATGTATGATAGTTTAAATATACATATATGTAATATGAACATGAATATAAAATTGTAGAATGAATTTTAATTTGAAATATTTGCTGGTTAATATTAGTTTTAATCTTATTTGGCAATTTGACGTATTTATCATCAAGCATTACCTCCTTAAAAAGGACGAATTAGGAAATAATATGCAATGTTCTATAAAATTAGAATAGTTTATTTATTTAAAACTATTATTACCAAAATCAAATTGAGTTTTGTAATATAATTGAAGCATCACTTCGATCCGATACGATTTGAATTAAAAACCCTTTTGAAAATCTGTGTGATATTCGAATATGCACTTCCTTGCTTAATAATCGATAGTTCTATAACTATTATGAGTTCTATATAAAGATCTATATATAATAATATGTATTAATGTATTTTTATCTAAAATTATTACAATAATTTGTGATAACATCAGTAAGACCTTGAGCAATTAAGGCCATTTTGATTCTTTGTAAAATTACCTTAAATTTAATACTTTTCCTCGAATTACATATTTTTAGGCTTATACTCGTAATTGATATAAACTTATTACACTCCACTTGTTTCAAAGCAAATACATTTAAATTATTAAATAAATATTTTTAGAATTTATTTAATTTTTTATTTATTTAATTAAAAAAAAAAATATATGCCAAAAAAAGTTTCCTGAAAAAAAGTAGTTTATCTGTTAACAAACAACATTTAAAAAAACTTTATGAGCTGTTTTTTAATTCTTGATTTAATATTAAATATATAATTTCATAATAATTAAAATTGTAATGTAAAATAGATATAAGCTTTTCCCATAATGGCCTATGTAGCCGAGGGAAACACTAATATTGCTTAAGTACCTTTTTTGTAATATTAGAATTAAATTAATAAATAAATAAATATAATTTCATGAAAATTTTGAATTCATATTATTTTCAGTTTTATATAAATAATGAATTTAAATAGAGTTTTTAAATTTTTCATGAGGTTTCATATGTATTTTGAACTGAACAGACGTTTGCCTAAAGTTTCGAATTTTTTTGAACACTAGGTATTTTCTAAAATATTCAATATACTAGGTTTTTTTTAAAATATTCAAAAATATCAGCTACTGAAATTGTTTGCACCATACGATTTAGCTTTGAAAGATGCACCAGCAGTTTTATCATTTAATTTCAATGATAGAAGATTATAAGCTCTTCTGCTTACACTTATCTAATATGAACATTTTTCTAGTTCTAACTCAAGTTAGTGCTAATTAGCTGATACATTATTTTAAAAACTTAATTATATGTTGATATTTATTAAATATATTTTGATATTTTCGATATAATTAAATAATTGATTTTTTAAATATTGATAAATGTTAAAAACTCATAAAACCACATGTGTATATAGATTTTTATTTCAGGGAAATGTTCTTTCTTCAGACAAATTGTCCAGATAAATCTGAGGCTTAAAAATTGTGTGTTTGATTTCCTTAGTAATATATTTAAAATTCATTGAATAACTAACTCTAAAGATAATGTCGCATATATATATATATATTTATATAGTAATTTATATTCTAATTAAGAGGGAATAAATTTTAGTTCGTTCATCTGACTTATTTTAGAATTGCGCTTGATTTAAATTAAAGCTAAAATAAAAGAGAAGAGCCTCGATCAGAGGTTTGGATTAGAGTTAAACAAACTACTAATTGAAAATATATTACCTATATCTTCTAAAACTCGCAATTTCTTTTTGAAAATATTAATTAATTTTTTAATTATCTATACATATTTTATCTTAAATTTTCAATTTAATTAAATACCAGAAATCATACAAAAATTCTTTTATGTATATTGTCATATTTAAATGGGTTTGATTACTTTAATTTAATAATTAAAATTAATAAATATTTACTTTAGTTTTCGTACAAAAATTAAAAATATAAATTTAATTATTCCATATTATATAATTACATAAAAATTTTTAATTAATAAATGCATTGTTTTTTTTAATAAATTTCATTAGAAAGAATTTTAATTGGTATACAATATTTTTGTAAAATTTTTAATTAAATTATAAATAATTATTAGGAAAAATTTTTTTTAAAATTATTTGTTTTTTTAGAACATCGATAATAATCTGAAAATATTTTCTTTTTTTTATTTTTCTTAATTTTCTTTTGGTTTTTCACGGAAAAACTTTTTTATTTTCATATATTAGCAAAAATAATAATCATGTTTTTCATAATAATCATATACATGATAATAATGATGATAATAATGATGATGCATACAGTTGTTGATATTTTTTCTTTTGAAAATATTCAAAGTTTTTGTGTTTTTATTTTTTATTATTAATTAAATTAAATTTAAATATTTTTGTATATATATATATATATATGTATATATATATATGTATAAATTTTGCATTTAAATTCAAATTTAATCATAAATATGTATATTTATTATTATTAAATGTATGCATTATCAGATCAGAGATTTTTCTACAATATTTATATTTGTGAGATACACCGGAATATGAAAATATTCATTCGCTTTAAGGTTTTTTTTTTTTTTTTATTTTAATTCTTTATGGTCAACAAGCAACAACTGCAACAAAACAGTATCATGCATCATGAATCGTCATAATAAAAAAAAAAAATTAAAAAAAAAAGAAAAGTGAATTGCCAAAAAAAAAAAAGAAAAAATGAAAATATATAAAAGAAAATTTCAATAATTTAATTTGGCAATTCATTTTTTGAGTACAATTCATATTTTAATTTTTTTTTTTTTAAATTTTTTTTTTAATATTTATTTTTGATATATGAATGCATTTAGAAATTATTAAAATCATATTTAGCAACAACATCATCAACAAGAGCAACTGTAGCAACTTATATATATATTGTATATATAAAATTTTAACAACAGCTGTTGATTGTAAAATAATGGCCAAAAAAATGAAAAAAATTGAAAATGAAAATCAAACAGGAAAACTTGTTAAAAAATTATTAAATTTTTTGAATTTTCATTATATGTGTATTATAATTATATATATCATAATTTTAAGGTGTACAAGTTGGAAATTGTTTTTGAATTTATTTAAATAGGTATGGTAAATTAAAAAATGAAGTAGGTATCAAAATTAGGTATCAAAATTATGTTGTACTAATAATTCGAAAATTATTAGAAATTCTAAGAAGATTAATGGGTCTTTTTATATTAATACTTATGGCCATCATTGGTAAAGGGGCTAATATCTGATCTTTATAACAAAGATCTGATGGTGATTTTCGGATTCAATTCAATACCGGATGCAAATCTTCCACATGGTAGTTCTCAAAGTAACAAAGAATTTGAGGTATAAGTTATTAAATGAAAGTCGAGATATCATTGAGTTTATTAAACTCTAATACGTTTTGCTACTTTAGTTTATGAGATTCCTGAAGAAGATTTATCGACATTTTCCGGTTCCAAATGAATGTAGTCAAATTTAGATCTAAAAAAAAAAACGTCTGTACAGTACTATAAATATATAAATATAATACGGAAAACTACCAAAGTATCTGAAGTAGGTTGTGGTTTAAAACCGTGGCTTGTATGATTTGTTAAATTCAAATTCTCATTAAAAAACTTATTTATTGTTATTATGTTTTTCTTATGATGTATAAGAAAGATCTTATTGAAGACCCTCCACTTTCTCTCTAAGTTTTGTGTATCACTTAAAGTAGCACTTAAAGCTAAAATTTCCGTGCTAGTTCAAAATAAATATTTGGTTAATATATTTACTAAATTTAACAGCTGGCTGTCACAGTGATTAAAACGCCGAATTTTATTGCGTAAGACACTCGAATGCCAGTGGAAATGAAAAAACTTTTCTGGTTTTCGACTCGACTTAGCTACCATTCGCCATTAGGTTCAAATTAATGACTTAATCAGTAATTAATAATTATATATCTTTAATAACAAATACTTTAATATAACAATATAAACAAATGCAAAATATAAACAAATAATTTAATTGAATAATATAACTCACAGATATAGAATACCATATAACTCTACATGTTATAAGGCCTAGTATTATCTCATGTTTAAATTGTATGTGGATTTAATTAAGATTAATTCTAATAACACGAATATAATATGACCCCCTGTTCCAACATGTATCTATGATATAGACAGGCTTATTAGCTTAACAGTTGAACAGTTAGCGCTTGAAAAAAAAAAATTAATATTATTCTACATTTTGTATCACTTAGATTTAGATTATATTTGTCCCAACTTATGAATGCTCAAAATTAATGCAATTTTAGAATGAAATGAAACAAATGTTATTAATAAAAAAAAATTTTAAATAATAATCATAAATACTGAAAAAGACAAACGAAATTATGGTGAATGCCATTTTAATAATTGAATTCTTTTTAATTTCTTTATTTTTAAATTTTTTTTTTTTTCATTTGTATTTTTTTTTTTTTTTTATTATTTGATTTTAAATATTGTATTTCACAATTTTTGCATTATAATATTAATATGTATAATTATAAATTTTTAGTTTGTTTCATTTATTTTTACTTTCATGCATTTTATAAGAGTGTTTCGCTTCATATACCTTTTGGCTGAATATTATGTACAAATGTACAAACAATGTTTAATTGCTTTGTCCTCTTTAATTATTAAAAGAATAAATTAAAAATTATTAAAAAAAAACAAATTCTTTTAATTCTTAAAATAAAAAATTTTTGCACTTTTTGAAAATTGAAATTAAATAAACATTTTGAAAAAACGTATAAGTAGTACTTATTTTTTTAATTTTATTTTAGCATCATTATGATGTATCAGAAACTTTATTGATGATTTTTAAATATGTATAATTTTAAAATTGAAGGGCCTTTTTTGTGTCTTTTTTTGAATAATTGGATTTAAATTTAAATAACAATTTAATAATAGAAATTGAATTGAATATATTTGTTTTTTTATTTAGGTTTCTGCAAAGGTTAGAAGAATGTCGAATATTGTTCTGTCATAATTAAAATAAATAAATTAATTATTATATTATTAATTAAAATTGTTTAATTATGCATTTGTATTTACATTTTTTTAATTCAAATTTCTTTTTTTTTTTCAGGTAAGTGTCCAAATGGAATTTATACAAAGTGACATTTTAAAATGTCATTAAACATCTGTTTTAAGTAACTGTCTAGGTAGTATATTATAAAATACTTAAGGTTTGATAAAGGTAATTAAATAAATTAATATATATATCGAGGCTCTATTATACCCCGGTCAGATCATATCTAATAAAAAAATATCGAAAAATTGTATAACTATATCGTAATATAAAATAAGATTTAATAAAAATATATAAATAATTCTTGTGTAAGATTATAGATGGCGCATAAAGTTAACATTTGTGCATTCATATTTCATAACCTTATGCAATAGCTACAGCCGAGTAATCAACGGCTTAGTGAATATTATGATTAAAGAAACTGAAGCCTAGTTTAAAATAAACTTGGTTAATGCCCTATACTCCTTAAAGAGTGGAAAAGGAATAAAAAAATTGAATATATTAGAAAGGAATCAATGAACTAAAATAATTCCTCGATTTTTTTTTTTTTACACGCTAATCAAACTAGGAAAACGAATTCCTTTATACATAGCACGAGGCATTATTGATTTTAATTCAATAGAGTAAGTGTCAATACCTACAAGATATTTATCTATAAAAGAGAGTTAAATTAAATCTGCTGCAAAATTGGAAATGGGACCCAAGCATTATAACTTGAAATAACAATATAATAAATAATCTCTCAATTACACCAATAATAAGTGCTTTCATAGAGAATAATATTTAAATACTTTAAATTAAAAACTATAGAAGCCACATTCTCGGATCTTTAAAGGTAAAACAATATATGATTTACCTGAATCTTCTTGTAACTTGCGTTTAAAAATGTCTATAGAAACTACTTGTTTTTTTCATTAATGCTCAATCATTATTATAATACTGTTTTCCAATGCTTCGAAACATTTTTCAAGTTTAGTAGAATCTTAGACTTAGTAGAATCAATAGACTAGGAGTAGGGATAAATACAACATTCTCAATAGTGGTAATAGTTCAATGATATAGTTCAAGAATTAAAAACCATGATTTCTTAACAGTTAGTTCAATGACGATTGACATTTTTATTTATAAGTGGTATTATTAAAAAGACTTATTGTACAAATTTAGTCAAATATGACAGATATATTGAAATTCATTGATTAAGTCTATAATAATTTGTAATAACAATCTCGTGCAAAATATTTTAACACAAAATACCATTTGGATATGAAATACCATTTTTATACCCGTATGACTATATAGTCAAAGGGTATAATAAATTTGCCATTACGTTTGTGACGCAGAAAAGGAGGGGGGGGGTAGATATAGACTCAAGTGTATGGATCGGATCAGAATCTAAAAATAAATCGATTTAGCTATGTATGTCCGTCCGTCTGTCCGTCTGTCCGTCCGTCTGTCCGTCTGTCCGTCTGTCCGTCCGTCTGTCCGTCTGTCCGTCCGTCTGTCCGTCCGTCCACACGATAACTCAAAAACTAAAGGAGCTAGGATCTTGAAATTTTCGCAAATTCATTTTTTTGTAATAGCCGTCATCGCTATTTAAATCCAGCCTTTTTGGACCATCGGTTCGGGTAGCTGCCATACAACTCCTTCTTTTATATGAGCATTACTTTACACTAATAAAGCTGAATGTTTGAAATTTTGCCAAAAGTAATTACCCGGATGATATAATGTATATATTACGGTCATACGGGTATCCCAGAGTTGACACAGTCTACTCTACTATACTCTTCCTCGTTTTTAAATGAAATACATAATAGTTGTATTATTATACATATATCCATACTAAATACCCTATTAATTTCATTAAATTGCAACTCATTCCTCATAGGTTTTACCTCACTTTGTTTTTAAACATCACGTTTAAGATGAAATATCAAAAAAACCGTTATATCCCATGAAATTGAACCAACAAATTCAAAACATGACACAAACATAAGAAATGTTAATAAATATACAAATTATTTTAATATATTTTTTCGTCCTTTTTTTCATTTTGAAGTCCTTATTTCAAATATTTATTTGTTGTTGTCATTCTTATGAATTCATGTTGCAAAAGACAAAGTCCATGCACAAACAAAAACTCAAACTACCCCTTACTATATATAAATATATACACATATTTCCTTCTTAATTCCATTTCCTATATCCAAAAATTCAATATAAAAAAATTTAAACGAATTACAAAATGTACAAAAACAAAAAAAAAGTGACAAAACAGAAACAAATAACTGTTCAAATGTCATGACAGTTACAGTTTTTTTTAAAAAAAAAAACAAAGTACGCAAAAAAACTAAAAAATAAAACAAAAAATAGGAAAATAATCTTTAACTTTTTTTTTTGACAACAAAATTTTTAAAATTGCCTTAAAAAAATAATAACAGTAAATTTCAAAAAAAAACTTTTCATCAAAAAAACAAAAAAATTCATCTACATTCATAAAGTTATTTGTACCGTTATGAATCCTAATTGAATATTGAAAAGAAAAATACCGTTGTTTTAAGAGTTAAACTAAAAAAAAAAGGAATATTTTTTGACATTTTCTGTGTTTTTTTTTTAATTTTGTTTTTGTCAACAATTCATCCAATTTTTTTTTTTGTGATCATCCCACCCCTGGATTAAGTTTTTTTTATGCCTGTTATTCGTTATTCATTTTGTTTTTTACCCCTGACTAAATATATTTTTTGTTGTTTCTGTTAAACTAGACCTGTCACATTTCATTTTCCCCGTTATTTTCTTCGAAATTGTTTTGCAAAATATTAAAAAATATTTCAAAAAAATTACAAAAAAACTTAAAATATTTTTGGAGAAATATAAGACTGTATAAAGATGGGACTAATTTTTTGTGTTATCCTTTCTGAGGTATTTTTTCTTTTTTTTTTGTATTTTTTTCTTTTTTTTTGAATTACAATTGTAAGGCACGCAGCTTAAAAAAATTCCATTCAAAGTTTGAAAAGATAAGCAAAAAAAAAAACTATAAAAAAAAAAAAAATTAATTTAAATGTCAACATTCTCGTACAGAGAAAATGACTCACGATTACGTGCGGTATTTTGACATTTTGTGTGTTATTTTGACTTTTGTTGTTATTTTACAATACAACTATAAGTAAAACTATATGGGTTTGTGTGTTGTATTGTTATTATATAATTTATAACTGTTGTTTTACTATTTAAAAATAAAAATTAAAAAAATAAAAAGGTCAAAATGTCCTAGAAATTTGTGATGTCCTGAAATAGAGTAAAAAATAACTGTCATTGAAAAATAATAAACTTAGCAAAAAAAAAACAAGTTACAACAAAAATTTCATTCAAAAAAGTTACAGTTATTAAGAATTTTCATTTTAAAAAAAGATTCCAAGAATTTCATAGAAAATTACAACAACAACAATAACAAAGTCCTGGAATGGGGATATGAACCTGTTGTTTATTGTGTACAAAATAAATAAAAAAAAGTGTGGCAAAAGTCCAAACAGTAAATACAATATTAAATTATATTTTTTCCTTTCCGAATTCCGAATTGTTTCTTTGTTTCATTTTTTGTTTCATTTCTTCCTCTGTTTTTCTTTTTTTTTTTGGTTATGTTTGTCTTTTGAGAGATGTAGGTTTCAACTGTCACGAAAAATTAAAAAGTTTAAATTTTTTGATTTTTATTATTGTTGTTGTTATTGTTGTGTATAACTGCACACCAAATAGTTGACACTTGTTACAGAAATTCATTTAAAAAAAAAACAAAAAAGAAAATAAAGTTGAATTGAAACAAAATTATGTAATTGGTTGAAAATTTGTCATGATTTTGCACACTGATACATTTTGACATTTGGTGTTTTGTTGTTGGTTTGTTGTTGATATAATTTTTTTGTACTTTTTATACCCACGAGGGCATTTTTGGATAATTTTCCATTTATTTTTTTTTTTTGAAAATATTTTGACTAGTTTTTTTGACTTAAACAAATGAAGGCATTTAAAATTAAAAACTTTATTTAAAAAATCGTGATGGATTTTTGAATATGCAAACATACACTTAAGTATAGAAAAAACAATGGTTTGTTTTTAGTTTTAAATTATATTTTAATAAAATTTCTTAAAAAAGTTGGTCAGGGAGATAACCTTAAAGGTAGAAAATCATGAAAATTCTAAGATTAAAATATTTTCAAAAAATTTCCATTAAAACTAGTTCTTTTAAGGAAAATTTACTTTAAAATTGGTGGAAGTGACTGTCGTTTCTAGTACAATTAAGTTAAAAATAATTTTGTTGCATTTTTTTTAAATGTCTTCAGCAGTACTCTTAAACTTCTTTAAGAAGTAATTTTTCTTGAAAAACTTTTATTTTGACATTTGCGTTTTCAAGCAGTTTAATATATATTATTAAATTGTTGTGGTGTGTGTGATTTATCTTATAGTATATTTTTCAATTCTATTCCATATCTTATAGTACGTTGCATTTTAAAAGAATATTGTAAATGCTTTTCATGCAAATAATACACTGAAACTAATCCAGAAATTGACAAAATATGAAAAGCACAGCTAATATCTGAGAATATGTCAAATAATCAAGAGTAATTTGACATTTGTCAGATATTAGGTATGATTGACATCATTGGTTACTTTCTAAATGATCATCATCATTATCATATGTATTAATCGCCTTATTCGCTCACAAAATTGCTAGCCGTGGCTCGCATAATTTGAGTGCGAAAATCGCTCGAAATTTGAACGCTTCGCAATGCTAGTTAAGTTTAGTTTTGCCATTTTTCAAATTATCACTTTACCAATAAAAACAGTGATAAGCTCAGAGAAATTATTGTTGCCATCACCATTCATTTATCAGATTCATTTACGCAATATTCAGATTCATTCATTCATCAAATGTATTCATCATTGACATTTTAACTCTTTACCCTATAGAATATGGTTTTTCTATTAAATTTAAACGAAATAAAATGGTATAATACTTTCATTTGAATATGGCTATATATTAACATTAATGTACATATGTGTGTATATAAACATGTAAAAACTAATAATATTATACAAAGCAACAATATTATGCAACAAATACAAGCTTTCACAGCATTCTATTTACTTAAGTAAAGAAAGTTACTAAAGAAAGACAACTTAAACTTTAACTCATTTTGAAACTTTAAAAAAGATATACAAAAGGGCATTGATACCAAATGTTTATTTCAAAACAGAGCAGGGGTTAGTAATGATAAACTTCTAAATGTCACAATCTATACAACAATCGTTTTAATTCCATTATTATAACCATTTACAGCTTATTTTCTAGAACTTTTTTTTTTCATTGTTATTGCTATCTCTTTCATTCTCCCTTGCATCGTCTTTATAAATTTTCTTTACTTTATATAATTATTCGAATATACATACATATATGTAGTGTAAAAATCTTTTACTTTAGTATTATAGTGTTGTTGCTTTTTTCACATATTATTTAAGCTAGTCATCACTTTAGTTTTTTTTTATTTATATGTCATTATTTTATTTAACAACAGCACAAAAACAACAACAAAAAAAAAAAAACAACAACAAAAAAACAACAAAAAAAAAACTGCAATAACAAGAAAATAATGACTATTGTATATAAAGTGAGAGAATCCTTTTTTTAATATAATTTCATATAAATTTCTCCCTTTCTCTTTGTAAAGTAAAGCGAGGAGAATATTTAGGGGGGTGGCGCAAAATAATTTCAAAATGTGGCGAAATGAGAGGTAGAAGTGAGAAGTGAGAAGAAAAATAGATAACGGGGATGTGTTGTGTGATGGTTCAAAATTACATCATAAGTGTTAAATTATTTTGATATACAACAACAACACAACACAGTTGTTTATTTATCATATATTCGTATATACAAAATTAAATTCTTTATTTAATAATTTCTTTTTTTTTGCACTGTTTATACACACACATAGCTACATAATATAATATATATATATTTTTATTTTTGATTGACAAACACACGTGCACACATGTATATAAAATTATACTTTGTAGTTTTATTTATTGAAAAATATTTTGCGCGTTATCCTTGATGTTTTTGTGTAAGTTGTCATCGTGTTGATGGTGGGAAAAACTTGATTTTTGTTGGTAGCTTAAAAGGTTGGCAAAAAAGTTGGTAATAGTGAAAATTTTGTTTTTTTTGGTTAGTTCTATTAATATAAGTTTAATACTATTATATAGTATATACGTATATTGTTTCTAGAACTTGTCTCATTGTTAATATTTGTATACAAATATAATGATGTATAATATAAAAGTTTTGTTGACACTTACTGATGATATATGTATATGTGTATAGGTTTTTTAGAAAGAACTGTATATAAAGTTCAGCGTTATTATTAAATTTATTTTATTTTAGTAAAACTAAGTTTTCTTTAACTGTTTTTTTTTTTGTTGTATTTTTGTTATAATATGGGAAAATATATTTAACACATTGTGTGAAAAGATTGTAATGAACATTTTATACTTATATATGAGTTTTATGGAAAAATGCATATATACAGTGCGCGTCCAAATGGAGTAGACACTTGAGTTTTAGAATTGACTTTTTTTAAGTTTTAGAATTGGCTTAAGAAGACGATGTTAACATGATATAAAACTAATTTTTTTTTTTTAAATTTAATCTTTTATTGAGCGTTTGAGTCAAATGTATATGAAGTAAATAAAAACCGAGTACTTTTGCTTTAATAGCAGACGCAGTTTAAATGCAGATTTCTTCACTGCTGATGGGATTTTATTTCTCCACGATTCTATTACTGGGCATTTTATTCCTTTACTTGGCTACTATTAATGGGATTTTACTAGATTAAATACATATCTCTCCAATGCTTGAACTCTATTTCTTTAATTTGTTATAGCATGTAACGTATATGAAGCAAATAAAAAACCGAGTAGTTTCCTTTTAATACTCGACGCAGATTAAATGCAGACCTTCTGGAGTGGTTGCACTCGACTTTATCAAAAGAGCTTAACTTTTTAATTTGTTAAAGTTTAAAATTTCCCAAAGCATACCTTGCTCACACAGATCGGTTCTTTGAAAAAAAGGGGTTAAATAAAACTCGCATCATTTAAACTCATATACTAGTACTGTTTTGAACACAATTTTACGATTTTTTAATAGAAAAATAATATTTTCCGTATTGTTATTAAAATAATTTCTAAAAGCCCACTCTTTTATAATATTTTACATACGTAATAAATAGAATTCTGTACTGGTTCTTCTGACAATAGTTACCATAGTTTTGCTTCTAAGCTTCTTTTGATATTTGAGCAGTCGGATCCTATTTTAAGCTTCTTGTGGACATTACAGTAGTGATTTAAAGCCCAATATTTTTTGGTATTGAAAAGCTAGAATAATGACTTCGTTAATGAATAAAATTTAAAAAAAAACCTTTGAAAATGGAGTATCGAGCAAAAAAAATCGAGCCATTCAGCTAGACTTTTAAGATTCAGCTAGTCTTAATTTACTTTCAATTTAGATTTCTTTCAAATTTTTTTCACTTTTATAAATAGAATAAATTATCCAAATCACGATTATAATAATTTTCAATTTTCTTTGTATTTTTTATATTATTTTCTTTGAAGAAAAAGGAAAATTCCCAAAAAAAAACAAACAACAGTAAATATATAGAGGAAAAGCTCATAATGAATTCATATATCGCATATTAAAATATAAATAAAAAGAAAAGCCAAAACAATAAAAAAAATGTTTCTTTCTTTTTCATATATATATATATATATGTTTGAAAAACAACCAACTATTAAACAACTATTATATTTAGAGTTATGGGGGTTATAAACTATATATACATACATATATATATATATATATATATTTATGAATTTATTTTTTCCTCAAAAGAAATAAAAACTCTTGAAATATTCTATGTAATTACTCTTTACTTTAATAGATATATAAATTTTTTTTATATTACATATACTTATATTGTACACATATATATATATATATAATAATAAATATTTTATTAAATTATATTTTTATTTATTTGCGTACTATAGAAAAAACACGTGAAAAAATTTCTTTGTGCAAAAATAAAAAAAGGTCCTTGAGGATATGTACTTTTGTTTGAATGATAGTAAATACATATATGTATGTATGTATATATATATAATTTTGATTCATATAATTTTAACACCCTTATTGAAATGAAAATTAAAAAAATATACATATATATATATATAAATATATATATACTATATACATAGAGAATATAATATATAAAATATATTTATTTAATATTTTATTATTATTTTCTTGAACAAATAAATAATGATGATCCTTTTTTGCTGTTTGTGATCCTTTATGAACAAATAAAGGATATATTAAGGTATTTTTGAATAAGTGTTGTTGTTGTACAGTTATAATTAGAAAATATTTCTTTGTTATATATTTGAAAAAATTTCATTAAAAAATAAATTTAATATTTCTTTTCTCTAAGGCTAGAATAAAAAGTACATATGAATGTGGAAAAGTTTGTCAAATTATTTTTTTTTTTAATTTGGTTTTTCTAAAAAAAAATATCAAATGGTGGTGAGAGTGAGACGACAAGACAATCCAAATGGAAAAGAATTTTAATTTGTATATTGGTAAATATTTGAATAATTTTCAAATTAAAAAATTATTCCATATCTTAAGTACATATTTGAGGTTGATATGACATCAAGATTTTGAGGAATATATATGTAATAAAATATTTGGATGCGGGGGCGCCCTTTTTTGGGTTTTTTCAAATGTGAACATTTATTTACATTATTAAAATATAAAATATATTAATTTTCTTTTCTTAGTATCATTGAAAATGTATACAGAGTATATCCAACTCAAAGGTAGAGACGAGCGGAGGTGATACAGAAGCTTAAAATGTCTTTAAAGTAATGTTGTCAAATTTTTTTTGAAAGATTTTTAAAGAAAAAACAATATGTTCACCCTTTTACAATATCAAAGATTTATTCAAGTGTTAGTATCTAACTAAAGTTATGGTCTTCAATAATATTCCAAATTTTCATTATCTCTCATAGTTGAAGAGTCGCATGGACTTAAATTCTAAAAATATAGATATTTTTTACTTGTTTTATTAAATAACTGTAATTTTTGGATAAAAAACCAATTTGGACCAATGGACCAAAAATGGACCAATTTTCTTTCATTAACTCAGCTTCAATTTAAGTCCTCGCATTTGTCTCATATAACTTAACGTTTTTGGGATAATCATTTTGATTGAAGAATACGAGTTCGACGACTAAAGCAAATACCGTTATATTGTAATTTGTAAGAATCGTTGGACAACAGAAAACGATATTGTGATTTTAATCTAGTGGAATTGAATATTTCAAACCCAAATCGGAATTTATAAGATACGGTCTACGAAATATTATACACATCAAATCAATTTTGTAATTTCATCGTTAGGCGCACTTATGGCGATCTTCGATTTAAGGACTTTAAGCTTACATCAAAATTTATTTTGTAATCATTTTATTGCTTTAGTCTCATTGGCTGTTCTAAGTCCATCACTTATAAGTCCATCATTTATATTCAAAGGGGAATATATTCAAAGAGTTATTTTTAAGAAGTTGATTTCTTATCTGAAAATCCATGATATAGTCAAAATGTTTATTCTATTGAATTAACTTTGTTAAATATGTTCTTCTTAATCAGTGCTTATAAATTTCTTAAGAAATAACAAGTGGTGGTTACAACCATTCTTTTCAAGTGTAAAATGTGATTAATAGTGCTATAAGTTTAATTAAATCATGTTAAAACTTCCAATTCCATTAACAAAATTCTTGGAATCCCAACATTTTCTTTTTTTAATAATTAACACAATTTTCATTTTATTTTAATAATTCACATAACTTTTGTTTTGTTTTTTTCATTTTTTTATTCAACGGCAACTCTTATTTCAATTATAGTTTTTTTTTTTTAGTTTTTTTTTTTTATTATTTTTGTCTTTATTAATTACTTTGCTCCATTTTGTATTATGAGTTATTGTCTCTTTTATTTTTTTAAATACGAATAAAAAAAAATAAAAATTAAATTAACACTGCCATTAACAACACTCTTGTTAAAAAAACTATCTGTACAGTTTGTATATGTATGTGTGAATAAACTGCGTTAATATCCATTATCCTTCCAATTTTTTCGTTAGCGTTATAGTTTTGCCCTTTTTTTCTCAACTTTTCTTTTAATTTTTCATTTATCATATTTTGCATTGTTTTTGTTTCAGAAGTTATACCGCCCTTTCTTGATATCTTCCCTTGCCTCTGCACTCCTTCTCCCACTAGAGAAAGTCGGAATCGTTTAAAGTTTTTTTTTATAGATTTTTTGTCGGGTTTTTACAAAAAACTTTTTCTTATTTTATTTTTATTTTTTTTTTAATAAAAAAAACAAAAAGCTCAAATGCATTTTTTTTGCATGTCTGCAATCGTTCTCTAGGGACTCCTTTTTTAACTTGCAATTTTATGTTTTTATATTTTTTGGTTTCCATACTTTTGAGTTTTTCTTGTTTTTTTTTTTTGATTTTTCAGAAAAAAATTCCTCCTATTTTTTTATGAAATTCGTCCTTAAATTTCAGGCATATTTTAATTACACTTCATTTAATTTATCCCCATATGAATTCCACACAAAACTGAATAAATTGGAGAATATTTATGTGAAAAAAAAACGGTTCTCGGTTGTGCTTGTGTTCAACTGTTCTTCTCTTATGTATAGAGATGATGATAACTGTTATTTCTCTTAATAGTCTTTGGGAAAATGAAAAAAAACTACAAAACGGAGTTTGACTCATCGTCATTGAACAGTTTTTTATTACAAAAAAAAAAAAAAAATGGGAGAGCGCTGCTCCTCTTCTAAAGGAAAATATAAAAAAACAATCAGAAAAACGATGAATGTTAAAAATCACTTTGGCGTCTATGTCGGAATATCATAATAGGCGGCGGTGCTGGTGTTTATATGAAAATAAAGATATAAAGGAGTTTAAAATGAGGAATTTTTCTACTTCTCATCATTATTACGATTCTTTTGTACTCATGCAGAAAGTGAATACTCAAGTCTAGTAGAGACTATAGAAGTACTTTACTTTTAATATGCACGTTTTATTAACAAAATGAAATTATTGTATTCGATTTAATTTCCGATATATTTTTTAAATGCTTTTTTTTAACATTTGATGTCATATATTATGTATATTATTGTTATTTAATTGTTTATTATGAAAGCATAAGAATTTTTTGTAAATTGTTTTTCAAAAATATACCAATTTTTATAATAAATTTATTGTGATAATAAATGGTGTCGCCTGTTTTACAGGTGTATTTTATAAGCATTCAGACATACGAAAATTATGTAATATAATGAATTACAGTTAGGTATTTTATTTTTACGCTAGTGAAACTTTCAACTGTTATCTTCAATAATGGTGTTAATGACTAAGGAAGCAGTGTCTTTTAATTAAATTTAAGTGAGTTATATAAGTACATATCGGTTTTTTTCTAAAGTTATAAATTAAGGTTAAACAAATTTCAATATTTTACCGTTAAAAACTATTTTTAGCACCTAATTAAAAAAATATCTCTTAATGTCCTAAAAGTATGCAATATATGTAAATATGTTTTAATTATTAAAATTCAGCTCGGTAAATGATTAAATTTGAATTTTAAAAATTAATAAAAAAATTAAGTAACTCAAATATCTAAAAACTTATTTATAATTATTATTTTCATTAAATTTACACAATTTTATTCATATGATAATTATTTAGATCAAATTTAAATAAAGTAATTCATAGAATTTTTAAACTTAATTTTTTATTTGTTAAATTTTTAATAAAATTTAGTTATTTTTTTAAAACATTATTTCAAAAAATATATTAAATTCAAATTTTTGTACCTATTTCATTTATTTAAAAATCAAAATTATTAAATTCAAATAATAAATAATTAATATATTCAATATTTAAATTAGTATTTTTTTATTAATACTAATTAATTCATATTGCCATTCTAATTTCCTGATCTTGTATATGTGATTTATGTATTTATTTTTAATTCAATTGAATTTTTAATTTTATTTTGATGAATGAAATCTAATTTATAGTATAATTTTATTTATGGATTTTGGGGGGGTATTAATTTTTGATATAAAAAACGCTTTTCTGCCGTGATTAACAAAATGTGAACAGCTCTTTCTAGCAAAAACCAAGTTTATCCACTAAATTGGACGACGGGATTGGGAGACTTCTATACAAAATATCATCCGACTTTTCGAGAAATGTCGAATTGTAACGACGGTTGGAATGACTTCAAATTTTGTACATAGATACTATGGAAGCATTGATTTAATAAATTGATTCTACTGTCATGAATCAATTAACTCTGAGGAACTTAAAAGGAGTTTCGGGAAAATCAAGTTCTAATAATTCATGAAATACTGACCCGATGAAAAAAAATTATATATATATATAATACAATTCACATTATACAAGAAGAATACAATTCATCGTGGATATATTTCTACGTTATTATTGTAAACTTAAAAGTTAGTTATTTCGAAACCATCAATTTGTTACTTACAACAATCATATCCTCTGCCGCCATTCTATATCAAATAAAAATTAAATTTATTTTTAAAATTAATAACCAGAATAAAAAAATAAATATTATTTCCTATTTATATTTTAATAAAATTTCAGGTATTCCTATATACCTATTCATATATATAAATATACATATTAATGTTTACTATAAAATCAAAATCTATAGATACATTATGAGAATATATTAAAATGATGCCTAAAAGAAAAAAATTGTTATTATTTTTAATTCCCATCAGTTTTTAAATTTCAAAATTTTATGATTGTAATCATATTTTTATAATATATCAAATTTATTTTATATATTTCAATAAATTTGAATTTAATTTGCTGTTTGTTGTTATTGGAATTTGATTCTCTCTTGTTATGCAATAAATTGAATTAATTATTTTATATTGTTAATGGGGACACAATACTAAATAGATTCTTATTTATTTTTTTTGTTTTTTGTATAATATTTGTTTCTTCATTATATTATCAATATAAAATCATTATAAAATAATAAATTACTAATTATGTTTTTCACATAAATGTCATATTATTGAAACAATACTATTGTGAATTTAAAGTATACATATATGATAATTTTAATAAGAATTTTACATTTTAATTTGGTAATAATTTGGTATAAATTTTATATATAGATTATATATCAATTTCAATAATGAACCTTGAAGCGCATTCCTATTATATATTGAAAATTGAAAAGTTTTATGACATAATAGTTTATATACTTGTTATATGTATACATATATTTGCCAGAGAAAAACACCCTCAAGTATTTTGTACGATAAATTATATTAAAATCCACTACATTTGGAAAATTGATAATTGGAAAATGTTGGAAAAATTTTTTTCAATACATACTTTAGAAAATTAAATAGGTCAAAACTGCTTTTAAGGTTAAAAAACTAGGTTTACCTTAAATATTTAATAGCAGCGTTTGAGGGAAATGTATATGAAAAGTACCCTTATAATTTCACTAAATTTTGTTATTTTCCAAAAGTATTTCGTCAGTGCATCTTCAGTGCATGTACTCGAATTCAGTTACTCATTTAATCGGGTATGATGACTAAAGTTTTGCTTTATATTTGAAGAAAGAATCTATGTTAAGCTTTGTCATATCTTTTTGAAAGATATCAAAACAGATCCACAATAAATTTTCAAGATTCCTTTATGCAGTTCTAGATTCCAACCAATTAACAAATTCTAATATTTAATGTTAACATTAAGCTTCTGAGATTAAAGAAGTCTTTGAGAAGAAGCAATCCTTGTATGTATCATGAAACCTTTTTGGAAATCATCGAAGCAACCCAAAATAAGCAACTTCTAAGAAATACTAGACTTAAACGAACTTAAAGAAACCTTTTTTAAAAATAGTTACTTACAGGTATTCCAATTCTGTAATAAAAAAAAATAATTCCTAAAAATATGCAATTTTTATATTAACGAACCAAAAGCATTCACTTTTTAAAATAGTTCCTAATAGGTTCATATAATAATAAAAATAGTTCCTAAAATTATCCAATTTTGTTTTAACAAACCAAAAGCATCCATTTTTAAAAATAGTTCCTTAAAATATGCAATTTCTTTTTTAACGAACCAAAAGCATCCTTTTTTAAAAATAGTTCCTAACAGATTTATATAATAATGCAAATACTTCCTAAAAATATGCAATTTGATTTTTAACGGGGAAGGCATCCCATAAAAGCGATTCATCTCAACTGTTCCACGATTTTAAATATGAAAAATGTTTAATATACTTTTAATTTTTTAAAAATTTTTACAAATCACTCAAAAAGAAAAGTTTTCAAGTACTTATTTAAGAAGTAATTTTTTACTTGATTATTTCTTTTAAGAACAAATTATAGCAATATTTTTTTTTTTTTTCTTTTTAAAAATTTTCAAAAAAATAAAATAAAATTATCACTTAATTATTATTTAATTAAAAACTTTTGTAATTCGTTTGTTTCACTAATCAACAGCATTTATCAGAAAATAAAACCGAATACTTATAAGCAGCAAACGATTTTAAGAAGAAGAAAAACAAATTTAAAAAAAAAAAAACAAACAAACAAATAAATAAATAATACAAGGAACATTCTAAAAATTATTGCGAGAAGAGTTTTTCTTTTTCTTTAGAATGATTTTTTTTTTTCGATTCTCGAATCTAAAGTACCATGATAATTTCAAGTCTTTGTAGTTTTTTTTTTTAAACTTTTTTGATTATTATTTTAATCTTTTTTATTTTGAGATTGTAGAAAGCAATTAAAAAGTGGGTGGGTGTTATAAAATTAAATATTCATTTGTTCAGTACAGATGTTTTGAAGATTTTAGAAGAGAAGTACTTAAATTCTAATTATTAGAATTTTTAATAATAAGTGCATAAATTTTGTTTTCCAAGATATTTTATATAATTTTAAATTATAGATCCTAATCCTATTAAGTTCTTAATTGCAGTCTTTTTACTAATATAGAACTTGTGTTTCGGGTATTAGGTATTTCGATCTTTAATGTTATGTGCTGCTGTGCTATTTCGGTCGGGGAGATTTGTTGTATCATTTAGCTTTGAAGGAAGCTGTTTTGCGCCAAGGCAAGCTTCTGACTCTGAGCTAAGCAATTTTCAAAAAACGTCCCTCATCTAAATTAGCAGCTTATATTGCTCATTTATAATAATTTCATTATTCAAGCTTTTCTCCATTAATTTGGCAATATGAAAACCTATGTGTATTCCGAGGTATTCATGGCTTTGATTTCCGAATCTTAGTAATCAGTTGGTATATTACTTATGAATTTGAAGTACCCAATAGGGTCTTGGAAAATTTAGAATCAAAAGTTAGAATCATAAAAATGATGTTCTAATATTTTAAATTGTACTTTTTATTAATAAAGCCTCGATATGTATTGAGGAAGTCTTTGGCTATTACTCGAAGTTAGTTTTCAAAACTTTGAATATTTAACATACCTATTAAACCCTGCTACAGATCCAGAGTTGCCTTCTCCACAGTTTGCAGACAAGATAAAGCTCTAAAGAATGACAATATCTAATTCAAGGCCTGGATTATGTTGAGCTGACAATGCGGTGTGTATTACGCTTAAACTATTTCCATTTTTTTGAAATCATTCATATCTGGTCAAAGATAATTATTATTACTTCCTTCCTTCGACTTGAAATACCTCAAGGTTTAGATATATAAACGATTAGTTTGTTTGTTTTTGTTTTATTTGGTTCTTTCCCCTTCACTGCGCTTTCGTTTTGTTTCAAATCTTTCTTTTTATTATTATTCCCTGTCATTTATTTTCATTTCATTTTCGATTAAATTTTCATTTCTTTTGTATCTTTTGTTTTTTTTTGGTTTTATTTTATTTTATTTTCACAATAATTAAAAACAATGTTGCTAAGTAAATATATACAAAATAAAATACAAAATAAATAAATAAAGAAAAGTAAATTACGAAAAAAACCATTGTACCGGAATTGAAATAAATAAACAACAACAGAATAAAAAAACCAACAACTACAGCAACAACAACAACAACGACAACAACAACAACATCAGCACATTTAAGAACTGCAGAAAAAAATTATATAAAAAAAATAATTAAAAATGTCTTCTAAACCATCAAGCAATTCAAATAATAAGACAAAAAAAAAAAACATTTAATATTACATTTATTTTTTCTTTAAATAGAAAGAGACAGATAGAGATTGTAATGAAAAATAAACTTGTGAAGGAAAATAGAAACTAATTTTGGTTGACGGACAGGAAAAAAATGTTTGAATTGCAAAAAAATTTTTTCAAAACTCAAATAGAAAAACAAAAATATAATACAGAACAAATGTTCTATTTCTCATATAATTTTGAATCTTCTGTTATTTCTTACAGGGTGTTTCATAATTTGAGGTTTTTTTTTTTGCATAAGTCCGTTGTGTAACTTTACGAGTATAGGTAAATTTTTTTGTGTAGGGCTATTCAAAGAAATGAGAACATAAATTAAGTGTTAATATTTTTTTGTTTTCCTTATTCTACTCCCCTTGGGAGCATAGGGCTTTCACAAAGCTTCTGAATCTGACTCTATTTTGGGCCAGTTGTTTAATCTTTGACCATGTTTTTCCATTGCTTTCTAGCTCTTTCTGGATTGATCTACGCCATGTTTCACGCGGTCTACCTATTTTTCTTTTACCCTGTGGGTTCCACTCCAGAGCTTGCCGTGCTATGTTGTTTATAGGCCTTCTAAGAGTGTGCCCTACCCATTTCCACTTTCTTTCCTTTACTTGTTTATTTATGGGTTCTTGTTTCGTTATATAGTTTTCATAAATTAACATCTTACTCCGGGTCTACACGATCTACGAAAATTCTGTAACACGTGTTTCCAAGTCCAGAAATCTTCGTTGAAATATGTTAAGTTAAAGTAGTTGTCATAAATTAAGTTTAAAAATAGTTGTCATCTTACTTCGGGTCTAAATTAGTTTTCATTATATTCTGGGTTTAAATTATCATCTTACTCCCGGTCTACACGCTCTATAAAATTTCCGTAAAACATGTTCTGAGATTCAAAAAAATCTCCTAAAATATCAATTAATTTTTTGAGTGTTTCAAAGCCTCTGACTCTTTCAAAACTCAAGACTTCTAAAAATATAAAATTTTCAAATGGGTTTCAATGCATCTGATTAGAAAGCTCCCTGTCAATATTTAGTAGATAAGTTCAATAAAATAAATATCTGTATCTATGGTAGTAATATCTGATATAATATCTATATCCTGTATCTATATCTGTATGTATATATGTCATATCTATATTTTTCAATTCAAAAAAAACATTTTTATTTAATATTATTAACTTTGAAAATTCTGAGTTCAGTTGAACCGTATTAAATTGAATTTGATATTTTAAATTATTTGCATTCTATATTCTATATCTAATATATAAAGTGTCTCTGTATATAAGTATATAAAATTAGTTTTAATGTTGTTGTCACAGCTGTTAATGTCAGTTTTTTTTAAATGATAATTTTTCTGAAATGTGAAAAATATTATTTTTATATAAATAATAAAAATAAAGTTTGGATTTAATTTTAATTTTATGAAATTAATGTTTATTTTTTTTAAATACCTACAAAAAAAAAAAAAAATCTTGAGATATTTTGGAAATTTTAATTAAAAATTTTGAAAAAAATCTAAAAATAATTATCTTGAAAGTTAAGAAAATGAATCACTTGGAATATTCGTTATAATTTTAAGTTGTAGTACAATTTTAGAATCAATGAATTTAGTACAGAATTTCGTATATCCAAAATTTAATTTTAAAAATAATTAAAAAAATTATTAATTAACTATAATATAGCCTTTGTGATTTAATTAAAATTTCAGTGGGGTCCTTTTTGGTAAATATGAAGGGAATCATCATTTTCAAATTTTCAGAATATACTTCTTCGTCTAATAAGAGTTGGTAATCTTAATTTTAAAATATACTATGATATTCTTTCAAGTGTTGCTGGTCATACTGGGCTTTCTCACGATTTTAAATATACAGAATTTTATTTCAGATCCATGATTCAATTTCACCAGATTTCCTTTTGGATTAATTTTCTGAATGTTGAAGTACTTGGAGGGAGTACTTTCTGAAAATGAGGTAAGAAGTACTTGGAGGAAGATCATATCCAGAAGTATGAATTTAGTTATTAATAACCTTTTTCATATTTCTATTAAATAAAATAATGAGGGCTTCTTTGACATGCATTTGACTTACTTACAAGGGCCTTCAACATAAGCAGTACTGCTGGTATTCAAATTAGAGCTTTGTGTTATTAAACTGATGTTAAAGCAAAGACTAACTTTCTGTCCCTATTTTCTTTTTATTTTCCACTGTAGTATAAAATATACATTCAAGTACAGAACTTAAGTATGGCATAATAGATTGCCCATTCTAATTTAAATCATTAAATATCAGATTAAATATAAGTGCATTGACCAATATAGAAATATGAATCTGATATATTACAATAACCTGCAATGATTAATCATGCAATGGTATATAATATTTAGAACGATCATAATGATTGATCATAATCAAATATGTTTCATATATTTCATAAAGGCAATGACCTAAAGGAATGCAATGGTTATATTATGTTTAGTTATAGTAAATGATAAAAGTAATCGATACTAATTATCGATTTTGTTGTATATGTGTATACTGATATGGCACAATTTTATAAGAATAAGATAGAAAGTTTATTAGTATTAGTAGCGTTAGTATTAAGTTTATAAATATAGTAATTAAGTAAAATAAAGCATTCAGTTTTAGTTAGAAGATAAAACATGTTGTTTCTTTTTTTATGAATACCATTATATGGCGACCGTGACAAAAAGTGAAATTAATAAAAGTTTTCTTTTATTTCGGTTCGGGTTAATATAAAAAAAAAATTTTATATAAAGAAAAATTCTAGTGAAAAAAAGGGACAAGAATTATTAGCCCTCAACAAAAAAAAAAATATATTACCAACTATGTGTAACTAAAAACTAAGTAACAATAAATAAATAAAAGAAAAAGAAAAACACTTGTCTAAATAAAAACTATCAGTGAGTGAACAACAAATTTAAATAAAATAATTTGAAAATATAAAAAAAAAAAAAAAAAAAAAAACCTCTTTTTGAAAAAAAAAAAACAAAAAGAAACAGTGCTAAAAGAAAAATAGTGATATCATGGGTGGAACTAAATCAAAAATTGACACCCAGGGCGACATCAACAACAACATTATAATAGATATACTCCAAGAACAACACGACAACGTATATTGGATCCTGTTAATTATCGCAATTATCAAAGTACTTGAAGCAGTGAACTTAATTTACAACGGAATCAGGAAAAATATTAAAAGGAGATACCAGGTGCGAGTACCACAAATCGAGTAATCAAAAAAAAAAAACACAAGATAAGTCAAATTTTTTTTTCTTTTCTTTAATTTTTAATAAATTCTCGTTTAAATATAAATTCACCATTATTATTATTAAAATAAACTAAATATGTTATATACACTTGTATAAATAAGCTAAATAATATTGTCAATCGTAAATGTTTAACGAATTAAATTAAATAATGTACAAAATTTTTATTTCTATATGCAAATATTGTAATACTAAATAGCAAACTCATATGGCTTAATATAAAATCCTAGAAATATAGTAAAAAAAAAAAAAAAAGAAGAAAAAAATGAGGAAAAGTAGAATATATAGTTATGTACAAAACAAAACTAAATAATATAAATAAATTTTTTTTGAGTGAAAGTAAATAAAAAAAAACAAAAAAAAAAAAAAAAAAAACATTTCTTTTAAAGTAAAACCTTGCAATTTAGAACCGATAATTAAGGAATTAATGTAATAATGTATACTATAACTTTGAACTTTTTAACGCTAGACAAAATATGAGCATTTTGATTTTTTGATAAAACACCCTTACATGTATATATATATATAAATTTTTTTATGTGTTTAATAATTTGATAATATATAAACCTATGTACAAAGAACTAATAACGGTAAGGAACGACTTTATAAAAGCTACAAAGACAATATTAAAAAAACACAGGTCAAAAAACCAAACAACATTAGTCCAAAACAAAATAAGAATTACAAGGTGTTATAATAGGTTACTAAAATTAATACAAAAATTGTGGGGTATAACTGAAAATAAAAGAAATTTAATAGAGCATTTCAACTTTGCTAGAGATAGGTTACAAAGGGTGTATAAAGTATTACACTGTGATTATATAGTACCAAATAGTATAAATAGTCTTATGAACATACCAGACGACATTAAATCCGAATCTGAGACAGACAGTAACGACTCCGTAATAGATACAATGGCTTTGACAAATCCAGAATTTCTGGAGAATGTAGAATGTGTATTGATTATAGGATGGTTAACAAAAAATTAATAGCGGATAAATTTCCACTTCCAAGAATAGAAGACATTCTTGACAATTTAGGTAGAACAAAATTCTTCTCAGTATTAGACTTATACTCAGGTTTTCATCAAGTACCACTAGATGAACAATCTAGAGACATAACTTCATTTAGCACACAATCAGGTAGCTATAGATGGAAAGTTCTTCCATTCGGACTTAACGTCTCTCCAAATTCATTTTCTAGAATGATGTCACTTGCTTTTGCAGGTGCGACACCTTTACAATGTTTCCTTTATATGGATGACATTATAGTAACAGGCTGTTCCGAAAATCATCACATGAAAAACTTGAAATCTGTTTTTACAATTTGTAAACAATATAATTTAAAATTAAATCCTGAAAAGTGCAAATTTTTCAAAACTGAAGTTACAT
Source organism: Dolichopus griseipennis (assembly GCA_963082915.1). NCBI lineage: Eukaryota > Metazoa > Arthropoda > Insecta > Diptera > Dolichopodidae > Dolichopus > Dolichopus griseipennis. The sequence goes on along the minus strand of OY720442.1, from coordinate 33,447,673 downwards.
ACTTAGGTCATAAATGTACCGATCAAGGTATATATCCAGATGACTCTAAATATGAGGTAATTCTAAAATATCCGACACCAAAAGATAAAGATGAAACTAGACGTTTCGTAGCTTTCGCTAACTATTATCGTAAGTTCATACCTAATTTTGCTGGAATAGCAAAACCTTTAAATGCTTTAACAAGAAAAAAAGCAGTCTTCAATTGGAACGAATGTTGTCAAAAATCGTTTGAAAAATTAAAAAATTCGTTATTAAAACCACCAATATTACACTATCCTGACTTTTCAAAAGAATTCACATTAATTGTGGATGCATCTAAAGATGCAGTAGGAGCTGCACTAACTCAAAATTACAACGGTACAGATTTACCAATCTCATTCGCTTCGAGATCATTTACAAAAGGTGAATCTAATAAATCCACAATTGAAAAAGAGTTAGCAGCCATCCATTTCGCAATTACACACTACAGACCATACATTTACGGTACACATTTTACGGTAAAAAGTGATCACAAACCGTTAACATATTTATTTTCATTAAAAAACCCATCATCCAAACTAACACGTATGAGATTAGACTTAGAAGAATATAATTTTACGATCGAATACATAAAAGGCAAATTAAACGTAGTAGCTGATGCATTATCACGCATAAACATTAATGATTTAAGGTTGACCCATGCAACGATACAAAACAATGAGACCGCTAAAATATTAAAAATGAAAACAAGATCGTCCAACAATAACAACACTAATAACAATGATAATAATGATAAAAATAAAAATAATCATAATGATATACATTCTTCTGAGGAAGACGGTAATAATAATAAAAGTATTAAAATCTACGAAGCTTTAAAAAATTGGAACGTCCCCAAATTAAAAATAATAAAAAATGATAATGAAATGCTAGCCAAAATATATAAGAAAAGAAATTGTATAACAAATTTAAAAATGAATAAATTCGTGAATAAAAAGAAAATAACATTAGAGTTATTTTTACGTGCACTAGAAAATGAAACTAATAATTTAAATCTAAACGAATTAGAAATAGATAATAATGATCTTATATTTACACAGTATACTATAAATGAATTGAAGGAAATAGGCAATCAAGTCCTAAATAAACTAAAAATAGCGATAATAAATACTCCTAAAACTATTGAAAAGAGACTCGATATAAATAAACTATTAAACCAGTATCATAATGATCCTATATTTGGAGGACATATGGGACAGAAAAGATTATATGCCAAGTTAAGAACAAAATATTATTGGAAAAATATGGCAAAAGACATAGCAAAATTTATACGAAATTGTAGAAAATGTCAAATAAATAAGACAAAAATGAAACATAAAGAACCTTTACAATTGACAGAGACTCCACAGAAATCATTTGACGTAGTAGTAATAGATACAATTGGTCCCTTACCAAGGACTATAAACAACAATCAATACGCAGTAACAATCATTTGCGACTTGACTAAATTTTTAATAACAGTACCAATTCCCAACAAAGAAGCTAAAACAGTTGCAAAAGCCATAGTTGAGAATTGTGTTCTGATATTCGGACCTATGAAAAATATTTTAACAGATAGAGGGACCGAGTATAAAAATCAAATAATGAAAGAAGTTCTCTCGCTGCTAAATATTGAACATAAGTGTTCTACAGCTTACCATCATGAAACACTAGGAACTGTAGAAAGAAACCATAGAGTTCTTAACGAATACTTACGTTCATATATAAATGAAAATAAAGACAATTGGGACAATTACTTACAATACTTTACTTACTGTCATAATTCAACACCAAATGTGAGTTTTCAAGAAAAATATGCTCCATTTGAATTGGTTTTTGGTAAAACACCAACAATACCAGAATTTATCCTTAACAGCAAAATCGAACCAATTTACAACTTTGACGATTACAGTAGAGAACTTAAATACAACTTACAAGTCATGAACAAACACGCACAATACTTGCTACAAAAAGCTAAATTAAACAATAAAAGACTATATGACCAAAACGTGAAAGGATACAATTTTAAAATAAACGATGAAGTTTTGTTAAGAAAGGAAAATGCTCATAAATTGGATGCCTTATATAGTGGCCCACACATAATAAAAACTATAGAAGGTTCTAATATACAAATTGTAAATTCAAAAAATAAAGAAGAAATCGTTCATAAAAACAGATTGGTAAAATATAATCGTTAACTTCTATAATATAAACATAAGTTAATTTTAAATCTGAAAATTTTTATTATATCATAACTATTCAATATCCTATTATAAGACTAATAACTAAAATTATTCCTAAATTTATTTTAACATAACATACTTAAGTTAATTTAATTTACTGACCTAGATTAATAAACATATTAATAAATTCAAATGAGTTGGCCAGCTCAGCAAAATATTTATAAAAAAAAAATAATGATAAAAATAAGAACATAATATGTAAGATTAAACATGAATAATTTTTTTATGAATTTTTTTTTGTATTATTAACAAGTATATTTTAAGTTTCTATTATCAAATTTTTTTTTTTGTACAAAAGCTATAGCAACAATGTCTACAGTATATGCATATAAAATAAAACAAATATTTTTTGGTCGGCACCCTCACAGTAATAAAATATAATACATAAAAAAAAAAAAAAAAAAAAAAAAACAAATTAACAAAAAGAAAAGTGAAAAAAAAAACCACACACTTAGTTTTGAATACAAAACAAAATTTTTTTTTATGGGTAAAATAATTTTTTTTTCACTTTCCTTTTCTTTCGGAGGGAGATGTAGTATAAAATATACATTCAAGTACAGAACTTAAGTATGGCATAATAGATTGCCCATTCTAATTTAAATCATTAAATATCAGATTAAATATAAGTGCATTGACCAATATAGAAATATGAATCTGATATATTACAATAACCTGCAATGATTAATCATGCAATGGTATATAATATTTAGAACGATCATAATGATTGATCATAATCAAATATGTTTCATATATTTCATAAAGGCAATGACCTAAAGGAATGCAATGGTTATATTATGTTTAGTTATAGTAAATGATAAAAGTAATCGATACTAATTATCGATTTTGTTGTATATGTGTATACTGATATGGCACAATTTTATAAGAATAAGATAGAAAGTTTATTAGTATTAGTAGCGTTAGTATTAAGTTTATAAATATAGTAATTAAGTAAAATAAAGCATTCAGTTTTAGTTAGAAGATAAAACATGTTGTTTCTTTTTTTATGAATACCATTATACCACTATTTATATTCCAATGTCCAATATTTTGCCCTTTTTTTTCAAAGTATTTTTGTAAATACTTAAAGGGAACATTGCACTTTACTACAAGTGAGTCTTTATAGTCATAATCGAAACTGTTAGTTCCAAATTGTTTCCTTTGTAAAATTCCAATTTTTTAAAGTAATGACTAAGAAAAACAATTGAATCCGGATGTCATTGACTGCCGGTTTTGCAAAAAAATTTCAAATTTTCTTTGGTATCCCTGGCATCTTTAGTATATATTTTACCCTACAATAGGGATGACAGTATACAGTAATAGTAATTCATCCCTTATTTTTTTTTAACAAATTCCAGAAATTGAAACCCATTTCTTTAAGAGTTGAATACAGAATGGAATCAGTGACAAGACAATCAGTTATTTCAAAAATTTGTTGTTTTTTTTTCTGAAATAAAGAAGATATAATTAAAGTGGACAAGACAAAGTTTAATGAAGCTTAATGTATTTTTTTTTTTATTTTATAATTTTTTTTTTTTTAGAATAAAAAAAAAATGAAATAAAACTTTTGTCCAGATTTCTTTTATGTTTCTCACTACTCCTCCTTCCCCCCTTCAGCTTTTCATGTTTCCATTTGGAAAATATACTCTGGTTTTTCCTTTTCATTTGTTAAATGTTCGTTTTACGTTGCTTTTTAAAAAAAAAAAAAACAACAAAAAAAAAAAAACAAAAAAAAAGCAAAAAAAAAATAAAAATAAAATTTAATTCACTTTTATATTGCACACAGAGTAACTTTTTCTCTTTTTCTATGTGAAAATTACTTGTATTTCCTGAAGTAATTTGATCAGTAAGTCAGACGCGCTATGATTTCGTATTTTTTTTATTTTTCCTTTTGAAATGAATCCTTCATTTCTTTTTTTATGTAATTGTATAAATGTTTGTTGGTGTTTCTCTTATTTGTGAATGTTATTTGTAGATCATATTAAAATGTTATAAAAACAAGTAAAGAAACAGTCAGTCGGTGCAACCGACTTAGAAATACCCTACACCTATTTGGTTCAAATTTAAGGACATATCCATAAGTCATTTTAATACCATAGAAGCTGTTATTAATTTGATCGTAAGACATAGCTAGCCAAATTAACTGTATAATACTAAAAACATTTTCTAATTACCCTATCTATTAAAAAATACTACAAATTCTTACTAATTTATCTATTTAAAAATATTAAAAAACAAACAAACTTGAAATAAATGAAAATATATTTATTCCAATTCAATTACAAAATGAAAAAATTCAAAGTATTTAATTTTGTGATAAAAAGATAATCAAAGCATAATATATTTAATAATCCAAATTTTTAAAAATTGCAATTATTTTAAATAGTTAGTTTATATACCTAATAGAAAAACTTATAAACGCAAAATATGCAATAAATGTATTTCTAAAATACAATGAAAAATTTACACCTTTTCATATAATTCATTTAAATATAAAAATAAATTTTACATAAATGCAGCAAGTACCTTTGAACATAGCTGAACCACTACAATTAAGTCTAGATTTCGGAGACACATAGGACATAGGAAATGTATTCTTTGGCTTTGAAATTAAACTCGACCACAACCAATTCCCATGGTACTTTCATTACTAGTAACCTACTGTTAAATTTCATCTAAATACCGGCATTATTTTTTGAGTTATGGTGTTTTTAAGATATATGTTTGTTAGTTCTTGAACTTTTCAAGGGTTCCAGGACCCGAAATTATGGTACGATTTCGCCCATATGCAGTCCCGTCATACTTTCAATACTAGTTAACCCTTGTACACAATTGGAACGCTCTATTTTAATTTTAAGTTACTAGTTTTATTAATTTCGATGATAAGCTTTTACACATTGGGGGGTCTAAGAGAGGTTCTGAACCACCACTCCAATTGATCCCAAATTAGGGGGGCACGCAAGAAATAGTAAAGAACACCCTTGTGGCAAATTGGAAGCTTCTACATTTGTTTCAAGAAACTATCTTTATTAATTTTGAAAATATGCTTTAAGGGCCTAAGAACTGAGTGGCTGGTCCCCGATCCACTACTCCAATGGGGCCCGAATTTCAAAGACATTTACGAAATAGGAAGGGACACCCTGATACCAAATTTGGAGGTTCTATCTTCATTGGTTTCGGAATTATGCTCGTTTGGCCTAAATTCGATCAAAAAGTTCTAAGTTCCGAACCCATTGTCCAATCCTCACCGTACGTAATCACCGCCGTAGTTTCGCTGCCAATAACCTACAGCACAAATTTCATGAAGATAGCCTCATTAGTTGTTGAGTTATCGTGATTTTTTATATATGTTCCTTAGCCCTGACATCGATTAAAAGGTCCGGAATCCGAACCGTTGGGCTGATTTCGCCCTTATATAGTCCACGCTGTACTTATAGTACTAGTTAACCCTTGTACATAATTTGAACGGTCTATCCTAATTTTAAGTAACTATTTTTAGTAATTTCGATTATAAGCCTTTAAAACTTGGGAGGTCTGAGAGGGGTACAGAACCACCACTCCAATTGATCCCAAATTAGGGGAACACGCAAAAGATAGTAAAGAACACCCTTGAGGCAAATTGGAAGCTTCTACATTTTTTAAAGTTGTTATCTTTATTAATTTTAAAGATATGCTTTAAGGTCTTCGGAAATGTGTGGCTGGTCCCCGACCCACTACTCCAATGGGACCCAAATTCACAAGACACTTAGGAAATAGGAAGGGACACCCTGATACTAAATTTGGAGGTTCTATCTTCATTGGTTTCGGAATTATGCTCGTTTGGCCTAAATTCGATCAAAAAGTTCTAGGTTCCGAACCCATGGCCCAATCCCGACCTTACGCAATTCCCGAAGTATTTTCACTACTAGTAACCTACAGCACAAATTTGATGAAGATAGCGTCCTTAGTTGTTGAGTTATCGTGATTTTTTATATTTGTTCGTTAGCCCTGAAACCGATTAAAAGGTCCAGAATCCGAACCCATGGGCCGATTTCGCCCATATGCAATCCCCGCCGTACTTTCAGTCCTAGTAACCTACAGTTAAAATTTAATCAAGATAGCTCCATTATTTTTTGAGTTATCGTGCCTACGGACGGACGGACGGACATGGCTATATCGACTAAGGCGGTCACGCTGATCACAAAAATATATACTTTTCCATATCTAGCTCGCTTCCTTTAGGTGGTTACAAACACCATACCAAAGTTAATATACCCCTTTACCTATTCTATAGGTGTAGGGTATAAAGATAGAAAAAAAGGGAGCAGAGCGGGGGTGAGGGTTCTTTGCTTTTGTTACATTAAACGACAACGAAGTTGGAACAAAGCAAAAGAATTATTCTAACTAATGGAGCATTGTATAAATTTGAGACAAATCATAAAAAAAAAATTGTTGAAATATGTATATATATATATATATATATAAAAGTCCTTTTTACAAGTTCAAAATCTTATTATAAGAAACTAAAATAAAGGAATGACTTGGAGAAAAAAAGCAGGGAATTTAAAGTTAAGTTTTTTTTTTAAATTTAAGATGTTTTTAAAGTTAGAGAAAGTAGTTGTTAGTGTTATTTTTTTTTTAATAGAATTTATTTTCAATAGTTTGATATGAAGTATCAAATTTAAGTCTATTATATATTTTTAGATTTTTGTTCTTTTTAAACTTTTGATTTAATTTGAAACAGGACATAGAATGAAAGTTTAAAATTTAATTATAAGTATATAAAGTTAATTTTAAAGTGCTAAAAGCCTGTGATATACTTTTTTTTTTAAATCTAACGTTTATTGTATTTTAGAAGAAATTTGATAAGAAGAGAGAAAGAACTTAATATTCATTATAGAGAGAGGAACAAATATGAATTGGGAAAGGATCCTTTGGAGTATTTAAGAAGATCCTCAATGATAGTCAGATATTTTAAATTAATATATAAGAATTTCTTTAATATTATATTTATACTAGTTGGACCCGTGTGCAATTGCCCAGTTTTTTTTTAATATGAAAGTATTTTAACTCGTTTAGTATTCGATACCTATTACTGTCATTTTGAAATACTTTGTAATAACGAGTTACTTTAGAAATTTTTTTAATTAATCGACTAATATGTAAATTACATTTTGTATTAATATTGCTAAAAAAATAGAAAATTCAGGTTTTTAAAAATTTACCAATAAGACGAACGCATTACCAATAACTTAAAAACATCGTGTAAGGGATGCATAATAACAAAACAGGTCCATAGTGTATGGGATTCATAATATAAAATTTAAAGGTATGAGTGTTGCCATCATTATTTATTGTGTGAAGTATATTTATAATAATTTTGATGTGCAATATTTTTTTATGTGTTGGCATGGCCTCGGAAACACTTGTGTATTATATATTTATATTTATCTTGAGGAATCATTTAAATATTAGATATACTTATAAAGGAATTAATTTAGCTTCAGATATACATATCATGGAATCCAAATAACGTCCCAGTAAATGTACATATATTTTAAATAGTACTATAATTTGATTCAATTTTAAAAATATTTTGATTGTAAAAGTAATGTTTTATTTCCGATTTTTCTCCAATGAGGGGCCAAAATTAGTAAAATGGTCTAAGCTTGACTTTATCTATAATGAAGTATGATTAGACTAAAAACTATAAAGAAATAGAAAAGGATTTTTAACATTTTATATGATCATTTCTAGTCATTGTCATTAGCAACAAAGCTTATATTTAATATTAAAATATTATTAATAACTATAATTGAGTGCGTTGGGACTTGAGTTGTTCTTTATTTTACCCACACTTTATAAAACACTTTATTGAGTTTATTATAGTGCTATATTTAGTATAGAAATAAGTCGGTAAATAAATGTATAATTACAATTTGTAATCAATAAATCATATAAAAATAATTGAAATACTAAAATTTAATCATAAAATCGTTTAAGATTTGGAAGAAGTTTAGAAGTGTAGTCAAAGTTTGTCTTCAACATTTAATTGATCATCAGTCTTCTCACAACGAAATTATATTAAAATAATTTAATTTACAATTAAGATAAATAATACTTATTTAATTTATTCTTAAACATATTTAATTAATTAAATATCACAAGGCTATGTATGCCATTTAACTGCATTTCAATTATGTTTTTAATACAATGTCTAAAATACCTCCTTTAGTTAATCACAGTAATTAACATTTATATACATAATATTATATACAGCATATCCTAGAATGTCCTTGAAAATATTCTAGTCAAATGAAAAACCCTGTATTCTAATAATAATATAAACACACAACTGGTAAATGTCACCCAAGCATGTGACACTATTTGAACTTCTACTTTTAATATTAACTTTTCTTTATACTCTGAAAAAAACAGAACTCTGCAAAATCTTTTAGAATCCAAAAATACAAATTCCCAAAATCATTACTACAAATAATTTCCTTTTTATTTCAGAAAATGTTTCATTATATTCCAGAGAAAATTTTTAAGGACATTTTAAGGATTCTTTTTACTTTTAATGAAATAAAAGTGTTAATTTCTTTATTTTAAATCCTTGTAAGTAACACCATAGTATAAAATAATCAAAGATCATTTCTTTTAATCATTTTAAAATCCATTCAAATAATTTTTATACACTTAAGTCTTCTTTCATTCCATTTAAAAACAAGTACTTAGGTACTTAAAAAAAAAAAACAAGTATTTAGTACTTAAAAAATTTACATTAAGATATCGTTTTTAGTTATTTTTTGAAACAATTTTTATACCCGTATGACTATATAGTCCAAGGGTATAATAAATTTGCCATTACGTTTGTGACGGAGGGAAGGAGGAGGGGTAGATATAGACTCAAGTGTACGGATCGGATCAGAATTGAAACCGTCATCATGATAACTCCAACAATAAAGGAGCAGCTAGGATTTTGAAATTCACAAATTCATTTTTATGCAATAGCCGCCCTCGCTATTTCTATTTAAAATTTTTTAAAAAAAAAAAGGAAGTTTTGAAACTGAAAAGAGAGAGAGAGAGAGTATGAAATGATGAAGAAAAATCCCGATTAAAAGAGTTTTCCTTTATTTCCATTACTATTGTAAGTCATTATTTTATACCTGAGATTGGGAACTATGTTTTGTTGTGTATATTTAAGTAAGTAATGTGTATATATATACATATACCTATTATACTTAAGAACAAAAGAAAATGAAAAGTAGCATATTATTTTAATTTTGTATTTTGTAAAAGAAAAACAACTATGAAAAATATACAATTCCATTTTCAGATTTAATATTCTTATATTCATTTGTTCATTTGTTTTCTGTTGTTATTTTGTTTGTTTTTTTACCTTTTATTCAAACTTCAGTAAATTTATTTGTTACTTTAATTTTTTCAGTTTTCCTCATTAAAAGGAAAGAAATAAAAGAAAAGTTTTAATTTTCCATAGTTAATAATTTTTTATAAAATTTTGTAAAATATTTTACATGGTATACTGGTAATTTTGTCTGTCACATTGTTTAGTATTTATTAGTTTAGCGCAATTAGTTAGTAATATGTATTCTAGTATATGTAAACTTAGTAAATTATCCTAGTTGTAAATGCTTGCTATTTCAAATATAATAACACTAAGACTTGGATGTGCCATAGTATTGTTAATTCAATACTAACTTTTCAATGTTTAAGTTACGAGCTCGATTCAGTTTTGAGCTCGATTCAGAATCGAATAACATTGATTTATGATCGAGTTTTAAAACAAACTCAAATCGATTTAATATTTAATTCTATTAAAATATATCATGATAATCTCAAATTCAATGCAATGCATTTAATAACTGTATAACTGTTAATTCCTTACTCAATACATAAACTAAAAAATTTTTTTAATTCATTCTTATAACTCACATTAGTAACCTGATATTAAATACTATTTATTTTATATTGGAAACCACAAATGTTCAAATTGTGAAACAAATTACATATTAATAACTGAGTAACATAGAAATTGAGTAACATAGAAATTAGTATATGTCAAAGGTAGTTGGTAAATTGCCAGTTTCCAAAATTTAAATCCTTAATGGCGAGTATTATCCTTTACGAAGGAAAAGGACATTTAAAAGTACTCTTGTTGTTTTAGTCTTTTTATATTTAAAATGTTATTTGTTGGGGCGATGGTTGTAGTATATACGCTCAATCTGCTATTAATTAAGATAACATTCTGAAGAATGTTCAAATGTTTATTTGCAGATGATGATACGTGCTACCGTTTTGGAGATATTGTAGTTCAAAATTTGAAAATTTTTTCAAAAAGACATCTACAACAAACAGAAAAGCTTATCTTACTAGGGAAGTTATTTATTTATTCAAGTTCTCTGCTCTCAATTAAAAATTAGAATTTTCGGGATCTTCAAATAATGTAAAATAATACAATTCTGAATTCAAATATAATTTTTAACTCTGAGAGAACTCTTTTATATATTTGAAAGTTTGCGAACTCCTTTGTTTTTATAGATCTTAATTTTGTTTTTTTTTTTAACTACTCATACAAAAACAAAAACAACAAAAAACACAAATACAAACAAAAACAAAAAATAAATATTTCCCTTTCATTTCTTTAAAATTTTTAAAAGGTGTTTTCAAACAAAAACATTTTGTATACAACATTTCTTTCTCTTTCTTTCTATATTTTATTTCATTTTTTTGTGCTGCCGATCTTCTTATAATTTATTATTAATATATAAATATATATATATATATATATATATACATATAATTATATATATATATAATATATATATAAGCATATTTATAAAATATATATATGTAGATAAATAATTTTATTTTATTATTTATTTCTATTGTTATTAAGTGAAATATTATTTTTTAAAGCTACTTAATGTTATTTGTTTCTTTTTATAAATTTTTATTTTGTTTTTTTTTTTATTGTTTTTTTTTTTTTTAATTTTTGATTTTCTATTTTTTTGGTATTTTTCTCTCCGTTTTATTCAAAGTAATAATAAGAAGTTTTCCTTTATTTGAAGCATATAATAGGATTATTTAAACAAAATAACAGTTAATATAAAAGACCGTTAGCAAAACAAAATACCGTTAGATAAAAGAAAAACTTCATTTTGTTTTAATTTTTCTTTTGAATTTTTTCTTTATTTATTTTTAAAAATATTTTCTTATTTTTTGTACTCGTACTTTAACAAATTCTGATCTCTCTTTTTTGTTTACAATATAATTCTGTCTGTCTCTTTCACTCCATGGCCAATTACAGTTATCTATTTCGTTTTTTTTCCAAAATGTTTCGTAATAAGTTATACTTATCAATATACATACAATACCTAATAAATTTTTGGAACAAAAAAGTGTCCTTTACAAATACAAAAATATAAAATGTTAAATGTCAAAATTAAATATGTAATTCTATGTAATTATTAAATTTATTTATTAAATGAAAGAGAGAGACAGCAAATGAAAAAATAAAAAAAAAAATGAAAAACAAAAGGAAAGGGAAATTTAAATTTATACAATACAACCGAAGGTTACCGTTAAATGTCGGAAAATTTAAATGGAAAATAAAAATCATTGTATTTTGCTATCGAAGTAAATAACGGAAAAACAAATGACATTTGTTTTTGTTTTTTTTATTTTTTTTTAATTAATAACAGGACGAATTATTTTTGGTGTCCTTTCAATTTAAAAAGATTGCTATTTAGACCTCGATTTTTTTTTTAAAAAGAAATGTGAGAGTTAATATTGATGATTCGAAAATTCAATTCTAATGAAAAATTACTTATAATTTTCATTTGAATTAAAAATATTTATAACGGTTAAATGGTTAATAAAAGAAAAATATTGGTCCTTTTATGAGATTTAATTTTTTTTGGTAATTTAGATTTCACAAGAAATTTTTTATATTTTTAAATAACTGTAAAATATAGAGGTATCAAAAATTAACATTTATTAATATATGTCTACCAAAGTATACTAAGTATTGGAATTAAAATAATTTTCTTTTGAATTAAATTCGATCATTTTTCTTTGGAAATTTATTTGGGATTCAAATGATTTTAAAGAAAATTATTTGATTACTTTTAAGATCCGTATTAATAACTATAAAATTCCAAAAAGGTGAAAAAAAATTATTTATAAATGTGTAATTATTATTGTGAACATTTTTCTAAGTAATTAAAGGATGGAATTCGGACCTATATTTAATTTAATTCAAAAGAAAAAGTATTTAGTTAAAGACTAAAGAAAACGTGGTGAGGTAAAATAGAGTAGGTTGTTGAGTTATAAGAATTTTGTCTATTGAAATTTTGATACTCTCAAAGTTTTTAGATGCAAATAGGATTAAAATTAAAGTTTTAACTTGTGATATTTTAGATGATAAAATATGACATATGTAATTCTTATCAAATTACGAATCTTAGCTTATCAAATTATCGCTTCGAGAAGGTCTAAGAAGTTGCGAGCGAAACGGTAGATTGGAAAAACTTAGTACCTCATTTATGTAGAATTAGTTAGTTAGTAGTTACTCGTTGTTTAATTTTAGATGACATAGACTTATATTATAATATATGCTTGTGCAAATGTATAAAATTAGTTAACTATTGTGAATGTAATTTTTGTTTAAACTTTAAAGTTTAAAAGTAGTGGTTCCATCAAGTTACTTTGGAATATCACACACCACAAAAGAACTACTATTGTGAATGACTATTGTGAATGTACTTTTGGAATAAATTCACATTCAATTTTGTTAAGCTTAAACGTATATATAAATAATGTTATTTTTTTTTTTAGATAATTTATACTAACATTCTCTTATTATAAATGCTTCAGGAAACTATTGTGAATTATATTTTCTATTACTATTGTGAATGTGCTCTTGGAATAAATTTAATGTGAATGTGGTTTCTAGACGTGATTGTATATATAGATGACGTAATTTCTTATTATAAATACTTCAGGAAACTATTGTGAATTTTTTAATTGTTCATCATATTGTCTATTGTGAATTATTTTAAAATAATATTTTTTTACAATCAAAATTTAATTTTCATTTAAATTTGTAATAAAAAATGTTAGAAAAAGATTTTTAAATTCAATTTAATTTAAATTTAATTATTTTAAATATGATTTTCTTGTTTAAATTCACCATTTCTATTTTAATTATTTTTTTTTTACATTCATTTATTTTTCATCCCATTTTGAGTACTCGTTACTTTTTTATTCTTTAATATTAACCTTAAGATATTATTTTTTTCTAAAATTCAAAAGAAAAGTCGTCCGATAGATGGTGTGGTGTTTTCATTTAAAAAAATAACAACTCAATTTTATTCAAAAAGGAGTTTCTATACAATCTACCACCTTGACTTTACCTGGTCTGTTGTTTTCTCTTCAATTCACAATAGTTTTATAAAAAATTGAATAAGAATGATGTACTAATTGTTCTCTGTTTATATATAGTGGTATTGTAAAGTGGATGCGGTTTAAATTTACTACTGGGTGAGCTTGATTTACCTTTACAAAAATGTTTAAGAATGTCAGTTCTTTATTCAGAAGAGACGGAAACCATAAGAAAAATGATTTTATTATTTAAAATAAAAAAAATACTTGAAAGGATTTAAAAAGTGTAAGAAAAATACCGAAGATTGAACAAATGAATGAAAATTATGAATTTTATTATGAAGAAAAGAAAAACTAAAAAAAATTGAAAGTTATGAAAAAAAATAGAATTTTCATTTTATCATTCAGTTTTCCTTTCAAACTAACTATAAAAAATCAAAGTTCTTGAGATTTTTTATTGGATTCAGTTTTTCTTATATACTTTTGGTTGTTTTTTTACTTTAATATTTGTTTTATATTTCAATTTAGCCTCTAATTTTCTTTTTTTACCTTAAATTTTTTCTATCTATAAAATTGAAAACTTTTTTTTTTTTTAATTTTCTTTTGTTTATTTTAAAATTTTCTTTTTGCAGTTTTTCTTTTCATTTTTCAGTTTTTCTTTGCAAAAAGTTGAAAAGAAAATTATAATAATGAAAAGTTTTTCATGTTATAATTTTATTATAAAATTATTATTTTTCATTTTATGTACTTATGTATTAAATATTAAAAATTTTGTTATATTATAAGATAAAGATATAAATTGTAAGTTATGTTTAACTTATTTCAGATTCATTGAATATTATTTGAAAATTTGTCAGGTGAAGAAATTTTGTATTAAATTCAAAAGGAAACTGTGGACAGGTAAAGATTAAACGTATTTAAATTACTTTAAGATGGTTGAAGAGGAGTTGAAGAGGTGTTATTTTGATAAAGAGGAGGGTGGGTTTTTAAAAGGGGGATCTACTGATTCTTGAAATTCTGAATTGCATCTTAAAGATTCTAATACTAAATGAACCTAATGCTTCAGAAAATTAATCAAGCTTTAAGAAGTTTTAAATTATTAAAAATTTGCGCCTAAAATATTAAAATTAAGCTATCGATTGAAGTTTCTCTTAGGGATCTTTACTTTAAAAATCTATAATCACAATTGCGAGTGCCAGAGTTAAAAGTTCAAAGATCTATAGTTAATCTCTAGAGACTTTTAACTTAAAGGCTTGGTTAAATCTTTTTACTATACTACTTTTATTCGACTTAAAATAATTTTAAAAAAATCATTGAAGGAGTGGGTAATGGATTTTGGAAGTGAAATGATATATTTAATATTTTATTTGATTTTTAATTACTTTGGTTTTATATTTAAAAATTTTCACTTCAGTGATTATTTTTTTTAAAATATCTTTGGAGATAATGGAAAATTCCATTATAATTTTCCATTTATATGTTTTAGGGAAAAAGTATGAAAATCGTGCAAAGAAGTTACTTAAATGATTTTGGAAATTCGATAAATTCTCCATTAATTAGATTAGCCAAAACCAATAAGAAACTAACCTAGAAACTTTTTAACTGAGAACTTCTAATCCCCCCGGAAATGCTTTGCTTTACAAAATTCGTAAGTGATACGAAAATCAAAAAATTTTATTAAAAAAACCTTTTTAATCTCGAATGCCAAATTTTCGAGAAGGTTCCGATTCCCATAGAAGTTTGTAGCATTTAAAGTTTCATTTTGATTGCCTTATAAACTTTATTAGATTAGTTTATTCAAATGATCGCCAAATGAATGGTTTTTTACCCTATTGACGTAGGGTAAAGGACATTAATTTCAACATTAATTTCAAGAGTGAAGAATTTTAAAATGTCAATTGTAATCTGACTTGGACTTCAAATCATAGTATTGAAGAATTAATCATCTATAGTTTTAAACTATTAATCAGGTGGTTCTTTAAGATCACTTAAGAAAATTTTTACCTCATTTTTTTAACTCACAGCAGATTTTCGGAAAATTTTTTATAAGTTATCAATCAATGGAAGTTTAAACAGCAGTATGACTAGGCAATATAATACTACCAGCCTACTGATGATTCCAGTTGTATTACAGGATGAAACACTCCTTAAAAGTTTAGATCATATTTAGATATACATATACAGCTACAACGAGAGTGTCAAGTGGAAAACACTTCAAAATTCCATTTTGATAAGTAAAATCTTGATTTTTTATTTTAAATCCCCAAAAATAAGTCTATACTTAACACCACAACCGTTAGCCACTTTCGTATTTACTTAAATACAAAAAGAAAACAAAAACATCGTCCTTGGAATAAAATCCTTAAAGATTTTACAGTTAAATAATTTTCTATTAAGATTTTCTTATTATTATTTTACGTTTTTCTTTTAATTTCAAATAAATTTTCATTATTATCATTATTATATTTTGAAGAAAATGAAAAATAATAAGTAAAAGCGAAATAATATCTTTAAGAAAATAATTCATGCCTTAAAGAAGTATAGGTGTAAAAGGTAAAACGTTTGTTCATTTTTCCATCTCTTTTGTTTTTTATTTTTTTTTATTATTTTTTTGTTATTATCTTCCTCTTTACCACATCATTATTCACTTTTCCTTAAAAATTTTCTTTCAATTTTTTTTTTTTTTAAACTAAAGATTGTCTTTTACATTTACCTTATTTTCTTTTATCTTATGTCTAGTAAATAATTTTTAATGGGCTTGGGCTATTCAGAGGATTTTCCTTTTAAAAAAATCCAAAAAAAAAAAAAAAAGTCACCATAATAATTTTCCAGTTTTTCCTTGTTTTTCCTTGTTCTTTTCCATTAAATATGATCGTAAAATATAATTTTAAAAGTCAACATAATCATAATTTGTTCATCCTAACAATTAAATTCTGTTTTTTTTTTTGTTTTTCCTTTTTATGCTTTGGCCCTTTGTTATACCCCTGAACTCTAAAAACAGTTGGATAAGGATGGGTGGGAGAAATATAATGAAAAACTCTGAACATGAATAAAGTTAAAAATTAAATAACAACAATAATAAAATAAGCAAAAAAAAAACGTTAATAATGAAATCTTAAAATCGGACCTCTGAACTGAAAGGTTTTGTGTGGGAGTATATTACGCGAGTATTTGGCAACTTTATATTTTCCTTTTTTTTGTACTTATCCGTGGTCTCTTTTTTTGATGGAATCTTCATTGTTGGTTTTTGTAAAATTTTTAAAAAAATGGAGGAGGATGACCGAAGGTGGTCATTATTAAAAAACAGAAGAATTTAAGTAAAGATGAACTAAAGCCAGGACTTCATTATGATTTTTTTAAAAAAAATAAACAAAAATGCTGAATTCATTATTAGGGTAA
This sequence comes from Dolichopus griseipennis, assembly GCA_963082915.1. NCBI lineage: Eukaryota > Metazoa > Arthropoda > Insecta > Diptera > Dolichopodidae > Dolichopus > Dolichopus griseipennis. The sequence goes on along the minus strand of OY720442.1, from coordinate 33,430,631 downwards.
AAAATGCTAAATAATTATTATTAACTTAACCTTCATCCCATTCTATACGTAACTTAATACCCATCTATACTTAAGTTACGCGAATTTTTAATTTTAAGTGGATGAAAAGGATCCAAAGAGATTTTATTAAGGAGCAAAATTTTGTTTGGTATTTTGAATCAGTGTTGGTATTATTTAAAATTTTTGAGTTTTAATTTCGGAAATTTAATTTTGAGAGTTCAAATTACTTCAAAATGAAGTTCAATTAAGTTCGAAATTTTCGAGAATCGTAATACATGAAGGGCAAAATAAAAAAGAATGTAAATTTGATTTATCCCTAACGTTCGCAATATAAATTTTATAAGTTTAATTCCATAAATTCTTCTCATCTTTTGTCCAATTGCTTAAAAATAGTGGAACATGCTTTACTGAACACTGTTCGTTAAAGATTAGTTTAATTAAAATGGCTAAGCTAGCATTTATTAGGAAATATAATGGCCACTGTAAGCCTAATTAGCTTTTAAGTAACCATGTGTCACGGACGAACAAATGAGTGAATATATATTATTTAATGAATTCAAAATTCATTGCTAATTAAGAATTTCTTAATAAATTTTCCATATTTTAATATAGACTGTTCTCTTTCAATCACTACTAGTACATTAATAAACTTAGCATTACCATAGAACTATATTTATCTAGGCCTGTACAGTGGGCGGTACATTGAGATTTTTAATGAAAAATATGACTATATGAGAATTTCTTGATAAATTTTCCACATCTTAATATAGTCTGCCCCCATTCAATCATTATTAATATAGTAACAAACTTAATATGACTGTTGATTTATCTAGGCCAGTACACTAAAATTTTTAATGTGCCAGTGCCAGAACAGTGCCAGTTTAAGATAAGAATACCTATGTTGTAAACTTAACTGTATCCAGGGGCAAAAAACTTCTGTGCACCACATTGACCTCTATGTTAGGTTTTTAGTGCTGCACTAGAAATAAAAGCGCATTATTCTTACAATGTCTTTTCAATATTGGTAATTGATTCAATTACTTCAAATACTAAAGATAGAAAGGTACTTGCAATACAATCAAATTAAATATTAATATAAATAACACTTTTAACACTTAACTTAAAATATAATACAACAATTTTCTCAAATCGGTATGATTTGAATACCCAAGTTTAGAAACTTATCTATTCATTCTAATAAAATAATAAGTCAAAATGGTTTCAACATTTTATTTTAACATTTTTAAAGAATGACCAAACTGAATTCCAACTCAAATAAAACTTGTTAAAAAAAAATTTAAATTAAGTTGGTTTTTAGTGTGTACTTGAATGATGACATATTTAGACGTAAAATTTCATTTAAAATTATTTCGTAAGTGATTAAAAACAAAAAAATCTACATTCACTCACATTATCTTAACTTTTTAAATACTCAGTATAAGTCCAACCACAAAAAAATAATTATTCATTTCAGAATTTTTAGGATATTAAATTCTCTTCCCTTTTCCCTTCGTCTACCCAACTTTTACGTTTAAATATTCATTTACATTACTAAATACATTGTGTATCTATATGTGACTATTTCGTAAAATAAAAAAGAGCACGTACACGTTTATCAATTTTCAGTAATAAAAAAAAACAAACGTATAATGAAAAAAAAAAAAAAAAATAAAAAATGGCGCCCCTGAATGGCTCTTTAGTATTTATTTTCCGGTATTTTAATGATCAAACGTGCTTGGTGCTTGTTCAATTTTATGCACTGAAATTACAATATAACCCCCTACCACAGACTAATATACTATACAGATCCACAAAAGTTAAAATTTCATATTTTTCAGTAGCGAGATGAGTTCGTAGCAGTGTTGGGATGGACATATTTTAAAATGTACCAAATTATAGAAAAAAAATGTACCAAATGAGACGAAAATGTATCAAAAATAAACAATTTCATTTATTTATTATATATAAATTCAAATAATATAAAAAAAAACATAAACAGGAGAACACATCTTCAGTCTTGTGTCTCAAAACAAAAAAATCACATAAGTAACTAAAAATAAGTTTAACATAAAATAATATCGACAAAAATTAATAAATTCATATACATATTTGATAAATTGTTTTCATAATGATATTTTAATCTGAATCGGAATCAGAATCAGATTGATTTAGATTTTTCTTAAAAACACTAGTCGGAAATTTGTAATTGGAGCAATCTGCTTTACTGCTTTTTAATAAACTTTTCGTTTCTAACAAAGAAGATACTGTATTTAACTTTAATCTGTTTCTAATCAGTGTTTTATTTAAATTTAAAGATGAAAATACGCGCTCTACGTTAGCTGAGGAGTGTGAAATCGAAAGCAGACCTTTTGCAATTCGAGAAATATTTGAAAACATCGGTTCATCTAAACTATTCTTTATTTGTCCAATTTTATACCAAAATTCAGTAATGCATAAATCTTTAAATTTTTTTATATCATCGAGCTCTGCTAATGCACGATATTCATTATTGATTTTTTCTGCTAGTACCATCTCATCCACCGGAAACAGAGTTCGTACAATTGGTAAAACAGAATTCGTTGCTCCAGAAACAACTGCATTTGGTGTAAATTTTGGAATAAAATTGAGAACCAAATCTTCTAAGTTAATTTTCCTTTTGAAAGTTTCACAAAACTTAATATAATAATTTTTAACATTAATTAAAAAAATTTCACGTTCAGCGTTTGAAAAATGTTTATCTATTAAAAATTCCTCAACTTGGACACCGCAGTAGATGTCGTTGATAGGCAGATGATTGTTTTTGAAATCCATGTCTTTCATACTTGTGTTATCTAAATACTGTTTTGAAACTAAATTTCGACCAATCATATTAAATAAATACTTCATCTTAGAAATATATACATGAACTTGAACACCCTCACATTGCATTTCCACGTTAACTGCATTTATTATTTCCAACACATATGACAAAAATATAAAATAAACTTTTATATTATGATCAGCAAGAGCGTCTGAAATTTGTTTTATATTCTCGTTGCCATAAGCTTCATCAAAATTTTGTAGATTGAAATAATATTGTAACGGGCTCCATTGCTCCAATAAACGATCAACAACTGCCTTTCTTGACAGCCATCGTGTTACACTAAGTCGTAAAATTGCGTGTAAAGGAGCTCCAAAAGATTCTTGGAATTCTGCAAAGTGTTCTTTCCGATTAGGGCTATGACAAAAATGATGATTAATAAGATGCATAACTTTGTCAATTATATTTGGCAATTGAGAATGTGCTACATTTGCAATTAAACTAAGGTTATGACATATGCAACCATGAATATAAATATTTGGTATCAATTCTTTTAATCTGGCTTGTACGCCATTTTTGGCCCCCATCATTACCGCACAATTGTCAGCAGTAAATGATATTAAATTTGAAATTTTTATTTTATTTTGATTCAAAAATTCTATTAAAGATTCATAAATGCCAGCTGCTGTTGTATTTGTTAATGCAATAAGACCCAAAAATCTATCTTTTACTTCATCACAATCAAAAACTCTAACAATAACTGCTAAATTTTTAACAGAACCAACGTCAGTTGTTTCATCGATTATTAACGAATAATAATTTTTTTCAGTCAAAGTAACAATTTGTTTCTTATTTTCTGGAGCTATTATATTTGTCAGAATATTCTTTCCTTTCTTACGGTTTATGGAAAAATTTGTTATTATTTTGGAGTCTGGAATCGCAGATTTTAAACACTTTTGTAAATGGTCTAAAGCTGAAAATGCCAGATTGTGTTCAGCTACAAATAACGCAAGCGTTATTTCTAAATTTCTACTGCTTTTTATTTCTGGCGTTAAATCTTTAACAAATGCAGAAATTTTTGGAGTAAATTTGGCTACTTTTATTAATTTAATATGTCGCAAACTTTCTTCATGTCTAGCAATATGAGAGGCACCACCAGTAAATTTTGATTCGCAAACAGAGCATATTTTATTATTATCGCTACCGATGGTTAGCCAAGGATATTTTTCTTTCCAAATTTGTCTGAAATTACGATCACCGTCATTCGATAAATTTGTTTTTTTTATTGGAGGAACGTATTCTATGTTTTCAATTTCAACCTCATTCTGAGACACACTTGTTGTTTGCTCGCTTTCCAATTCCAATTCAACGACATCGGTCTGTTGCTGTTCAACAAAAACAACTCCCTCTGTAATTATAGGTTTCTTTTTCACAATCCAACTAAAATAAAATACAAAAAATAAAATAATCCAAAAAAATAAAATAAACTCTCAATTCAATATAGCTATAAATTTATTGTTTTAAACTTACCTTTCTAAACTCATTTTGAATTTTAAAAAAGCACAATAACACACCACGAACTTAGATAGTTAATTATTTTCGAGCGACAAAAACAACTTCCTCTGTAATTCTAGGTTTCTTTTCCACAATCCAACTAAAATAAAATCCAAAAAATAAAACAATCCAAAAAAATAAAATAAACTTTCAATTCAATATAGCTATAAATTTATTGTTTTAAACTTACCTTGCTAAACTCATTTTGATTTTTAAAAAAACACAATAACACACCACCAACATATGGCCTTTTTAAACGCAAAAATAGCAAAAATAGTAACAAGCTTACAACCCAATAAACATAATATGTTGATCGACATAATTTTACAATGGAACTAAGAGAAGTGGAACGGAATTATTATATTAATATTATAATAGTTTGAAAAATTCGATATTTGAAAAAAATAATAGGAAAATCTACTGAATTTTTTCATATTTCGCATAAAATTAATAAAATGTACCAAAAAACCATTTTTTGGGCCAAACCGTACAATGTATTTTGAATAATGAAAATGTATCAAAAATGATACAAAAATACGCTTCAGACCAACCATGGTTCGTAGTTAAGGCACTGTTATACTAGAATAATGTATACATAAAACTAATTTGTTATTGTTTTTTCATTGAGAAAAGAAAAAAATAACAACAAAATCAATTTTTGTGTTATACAAAAAGAGAATCAAAGAAAGAGAAACCAAAAAATAAAAATTATAAAAAATTGGAATGAGTATATCTATATATTTGATATTAATATTTATATTACTATATATTCAAAATCACATAGTGCATGTGATTGTTTATCTTAAAATGGGAAACTTTTTTTCTTGCCTTTAAAAAGAACTGCTATGTATAAAAAACGTATAATAGACTAGAGACTATTATAAGGATAGATAATAATTTAACGACTGAGCATTTAATGTAGGTTTTGTATATAATTTAGTAAATTTTATAGTGTTATAAACGAAAATGCATGTTGTATATCCTGTTAAATTTTTAATATAAAAATATCATACGCGCCAGTTTAGTTATTTGAATATTTTTTAAAGCTAACTAGCTAAATTTCTTTTCCCCAATATCTTTTGAAACAAAATGATTTTGACAAGCGAATAAATTTTTAGGATAGTCTCCATGTAAATTAAAATTATCAAGCCATTTTTGCCTGGCTTCCTTTTTACTAGGAAATTTAAAAAAATGATTTTCAGAGTTTTTGCAATTGGGTACACAACATTTTCTTCGATATGAACAACTTGGTATTGAAAATAAGCTGTTATTCTCTTCATGTCCCAAAAAATATAGAGGAATAGCTCCTTTTAAAATTCTTTTTTTACCTATGAATTTCTTATCAAAATGTTTTGAACAAATCCTTAAATTATTTATTTCACTTAAATTTAAATCAATTTGTAAGTTGTGGCACCATTGATCAAGTAGATCTTTATTTTTTGGAAACCGATGTAAATGTATATTTTCACATGTATTAAGTTTTTGTCCACAATTCTTTATACAACACATTTCTTTTGTACGATTATTCATGATTATAAATAATTATGTACTTACACTTATCACAATTGTCAATATTAATATGTATGCACTTAAATACACTTATCAAGTTATCACAATATTAATTAACTTTTTACAAGTAACTTTAAAAAGTCGCTCGAATGCAATTTAGCTAGTTAGCTTTAAAAAATATTCAAATAACTAAACTGGCGCGTATGATATTTTTATATTATTAAAAATTTAACAGGATATACAACATGCATTTTCGTTTATAACACTATAAAATTTACTAAATTATACAGTCTTACCCCGGTTAACGTTGTTAAATGGTTCCAGAAAAATGCGACGTTAACCGAAACAACGTTATGCGAAGCAATTATATAATTAAGAAAAAAATGTTTGGGTTTTTCAATAAGAATAAAATAAGATTTTATTATTTTTAACTAAAAAGGCATGAATTAAATTTTATTAAAATTGTTTTATTATTTAAGAAAGTGTAAAATTATAAGTACTTGCTAAAAAAGGGGTTACAAGTGTACCAGGTAAATAAATGGGTTTTTTAATTTGAAGTTTTTGGACGAACGTTTTTTGTGTAAGTTTCCCTAATAAATGCTTATGTAAAATGCAATCATTATTTTCATTTAATTTTACCTCTACCTGTTGGTTTTTCTACTTTGTTTAAAAAATTTACTAGGGTACGATGACTTTTTGGTCTACTGTATATACTACCTGTTGAATAAATGGATGTTGAATATATGGATTAATAAGTGTACCGGAAAAACCAAAAGGGTTTTTTTAATTTGAATTGTTTAATTTGAATAGTTTCTTTTTCAAAATTCATATTTTAATTAATGAAATATAAAAACTGATAATTTTTTTATGATATACTGATATTTAATTTTAATTACTGATAATTTATTTAAAATACTGACCATTTATTTAAAATACTGACCCATTAAATAGTAGCCATAAATATATATATGTAGTGGCACAATAAAATAAAACAATTGAACATTCACGACAAAATATAAAGAATTTAATGATAACAATAAAATATATAAGAATTAAACAAAATATGTAGAAAATATACAAAATAACTAGTTTTATATATCAATCGAAAGTAAATTTAATAACCTTTCGAACTAATTAAATTAAATTAAATTATACAAATTATTAATAATTTTATTTAAAAATTACTAAAAAAACGCAAATTTGCCTATAATCGAACACCAGTTGCCTATTTTCGAAAGCAGATATTCCTTTGTTCGAACACAAATTTTTTTAAAGAATTACTATTAAAAATAGCATGTTTTCATTTATTATATTGTTATTTCTTATGAATTCAAACTTTATAAATACAAAGATTAAATAACTTAATTTAATTTAATAGTTTTCTGGATCATTAAACTATTTCCTAATGTTTTCTTCCGTTTTATTACACGCCTTTGTAATAGTTTCTGGATTACGGTTGAATATTTCCGTTGGTAAAAGGGTTAATTCTTTTCTCCTCCCTTACTTTTTTGGACCACATCTTGGAGCTCTTCTGGCTTTTGTGAAAAGTGGGTTGGTTACAAAATCTCGCTTTTCTAAAACTCGCGTATCAAAATAACTAGTTTTAGTAAATTGATTTGGACGAAAAAGGAACTCAAAAAAATAAAGTAAATCTACCAAAAAACATATCAAATAAAAATTTCATAAATAATATTTTTAAAAGCAAAATTATTGATTTTTGATTTCTTTTTTTAACTTTTTACTTAATTTTTAAAGAAAAGGGTACAATCGTATATTTTTGATACAATCGTATACATAGCAGTTCTTTTTAAAGGCAAGAAAAAAAGTTTCCCATTTTAAGATAAACAATCACATGCACTATGTGATTTTGAATATATATATAGTAATATAAATATTAATATCAAAAATATAGATATACTCATTCCAATTTTTTATAATTTCTATTTTTTGGTTTCTCTTTCTTTGATTCTCTTTTTGTATAACACAAAAATTGATTTTGTTGTTATTTTTTTCTTTTCTCAATGAAAAAACAATAACAAATTAGTTTTATGTATACATTATTCTAGTATAACAGTGCCTTAACTACGAACTCATCTCGCTACTGAAAAATATGAAATTTTAACTTTTGTGGATCTGTATAGTATATTAGTCTGTGCCCCTACCCTATTCTATTCTCATTTTTTATTATTTTGTTTATTTTTGTAACCAAGCCCAACCCTCCTTCCCCCACCACCACACTAACTTGAATTTTTGATTAATATTTTACTCTGAATCCTGATAATGATGATATTGAGCTTGAATGTAAAATTGAGTGCGTATTACTACATATTATACATATATATAATATTGAATAAAAGTGAGTGTGTGTGAGTGTATTGTAAATTTTGTAAAGACGAATGGTTTTTTATTTTTTAAACACATTAACATTAAATGAATGTTGATGATGATCATTTCGAGGTTTTTTGTTTTTTATATGTAATTTTATTTTTGAAAAGTGGACCTGCAATTCAGTGACCTGCTATCACTCCAGGAGATCAAAAACAAATTCATTTTTTTGAACCTGTTGTTGAATTATTAAAATAAAAAAAAAAATTTTAAATAATTATAAAAATAAAAGAGTGAGGAAATTTTGTGGAGTTGAATTTTATATATTTAAATTCATGTGCATAAAATAACGTACCTGGATTTCTTAATTTGTTTCACTTGAATTTATTTTGAAAATTAAAATAATTTCAGGTGCGTGTTGGGGGGGCTCTGAGAAAAAGGGTTATTTAAATAATTATCTTAATTTTTTATTAAAGATTTTATTAATGCAATAAACCGTGTTTCTTTAGACTTATTATACACCTACCTTGTTATTATTCAGGTTTTCCTAAATATGGAGGAAGCCTTTACATGGAAAACATCTATCAATGTGAGAATTTTAAAATTTTTTAAACTAACTCCTTTTGCAGTCGCTAGGAAAGTAACAATAAAGGAAATTTTTTTTAATCCAATAATTGGGTTAGGGATTTGGGGGGAGTATTTCACTCTTGATTTACAGTTATAATTTCATCCGCAATTCGAATCAGTGCTAGTGTAATCCCAATTATCTAAAAGCTTTGGTATTATGAGGGGAGCCTTATTTTTTTTCCCCAATTTGAATCAGAGGAACTGTGATCACAATTTTATAGCAGCTTAGTTATTAACAGGAGAGCCTTATTTTTTTAAATACAACGATTAAGGGCCATGATTTTTTTTTAAAATCAAAAGGATTGATTAGTAGTTAGGTTCGGTATGTTTTCCATTTAAGTGAGTGATTCCGTTATTAAAAATCGGTTTTAATTTATTGATTGTTAAAAATCCTAATCATTATATATGAGCTCCCAAAGGGAAGAGGAGTGTACGCTTCAAATATAAATTTCATATACTTTTTGTTTCAAATTTCCCAATCATTATTTCAGAAGCTTTATCTCCCTTTCCTCTGATATTTAATTAATTTACTTTTCCTCCGTTTTTTTTTTTTAGTTAGACTCCTACCTTGCTGTCCTTAAAAAATATGAATATTCATTTTATTAACCTCCATTTTTAATTTTGTGTTTTGTTCTCCATTCTGTTTATTATTTTTTTTTGTGTTTTTTTGACTCCTGTTTTCATGTTTCATAAAGTGTTGAAACATTTTTGGTTTTTTTTACTTTTTACCGTTATTTTTTGGGGCTTATTTCATTTTTTAATTGAGTTTTTTTTTTTTTTATGAATCCCCTTCACTATTCACAAAAAAAAAACCGGAGGTTCATAAGTCTACCAAAAACAATATAATAATAATAATTGTTTTTTTTTTAGTATCCTTGTATGTCCTGTCGTCCTTTTTTTCTAACAACACAAACAAAGTACAATTATACAACAAAAAAAAAAAAAAAAAAAAAGGGATATAATTTCCACTTGACATAATAAAATTTTTTTTAGAAATGCAAAAACAGTGGAGTATAATAGGGATGGGGTTGGTGAATGAAAATTCGGAAATGGGTATTCATTTATGAATTTTTATAGTTAATGAAATTGAGGATTTCTTTTGTACAAAAAAAAAAAAAAAAAACAATAAAACGAGAAGTAAATTTTAACATTTTCCCTTTATTTTTTTCATTAATTTTTTTTTTTTTTTTAAATTAAAATAAAAGAAAAACAATAATGAGTTTTCCAGAAGTGATTATAAATTTTTTTTTTAAAAACAAAAGAAAAATAAAAATAAGGATGAATATAAAATGTTTTGTTTTTGTTTTTTTAACAATATTGTTATTAATTTTAATAAAATTAAAGTTAAAAACATTAAAAAACAATTAAAAATGTTAATTTTTCCATTTTTTTGTTTAATTACTTCAATTATGATTACATTTTCATTTAGTTGTTGACATTTTGACATGAGTACTTTTTTTTTGATTGGAGATCAAAATATTGGGATTGAGTTATTTTTCATGGAGGTTGAAATGGGTTCAGAGTGTTAGACTGTCTTTAAGAAATCTCAGATTTGATTTACTTGAGCAGTGGCGTAATTTTTTGAGTAAATTTTGTATAATTCATAGTTAAGATAGAATTGTTTTGTTTATTCATTTTTTTCGGATGGTGTTAATGTATTCTATATTGCATCTAATGGATAGCTCGAAAGCCACCCAATGAAACTGTGCATTGTTTTTTTTAGTAGTGTGCGACTTTGATACCCCAATACCACACCGTTTTTGAACTAAACTTTACGAGGGAACTTATGATACAAATGTAAAGTTTGTTTACAGGGATGGGGATAGAGAAGGATTTTCGGATTTTGGTGCAAGTTATTTGGGATTTTTGGATTATGAGGAATGGGGAAAATTGATTGGGGTTGTTAGGAGAAAAATGTTAATGTGCTTTTTAAATTTGGCTAAATCGTACATATAAACATTATCAACTTTGAGGAACATATTTGGTGAAATATAATTCCATAAACCTGATGATCGTATGATAAACGAAATTCCACAAGCTGTGTTACGCCATCTGTTTAGCTCAACTGTGTATGCATGAGCATTTAATAAATATTTATAAAATAGCACGGTGCAAGCAAGCTTAATAAGCTACTTATACCTTATATTTACAATTAAAATTTCGATTCGTTAAACCAAAACTCATTTAATATCACCTTCCTAGTATATTAAACTCCAATTCATTCTTTAAATCCTTTTAATTTTACATTAAAACTTCCAAAAAATAACCTTTCATTACTATTCAAATCATCCATTGCAAATGAATGCAATTTACCTTAAATTTTTATTTAAATTTTTTTTTTTAAATAATTTTGAACTCAGGTGTCATCATAAAAATTTATTTTTTTAATATTCTATTTTTTTTTTATTTTTAATTTTCTTAATTCTACAAAATTTCATACTTTTTTTATAGTAAAAATAAAAGATATCCTTCGTATCATAGAATCCTTTTTAATTTTTTCTTTTACAATTTCCTTCATATACATATACATATATATATATATAACTTCCCATCAACTCAGAATAATTTTAATTAAAAAACAAATTTTTTTTTAAGTGTCAATTACTCATACTTATAAATGGGATACAAAAAAAAGAAAAAAGGACTCAAAATTATTAAAAATACAAAAATAGTATCCAAAAAAAAAAATTCTATAGTTCTAAGAAAAATTATATAGTGTTTAGTAATGTAAAAGAATACTAAGATTTTAATAGAAGAACAAACAAACAAACAAACAGGCAACATAAAAACAAAAAATAAAGGACGAACATATTATGTAACAAAATTAATATTCATCTTTCTTTAATCACTTTTTTTTTTTTATTCTGGTTTTTGTTGTTGTTTTTTTTTTTTACAAACATTTTATTCAAGTCCATGTTGATTCATCATCATCATCACTATCATCATCATCATCATCTATTATTTATATCTTTTTATCTTAACTTGAAAGGGTTTTACAAAATACTAACATAATATTTTACAAGCTTATATAATCTACTACTTGTACGACTACTACTACTACTACAGTTATAATATGTAATCCAGGACTAATTTGAATTGCATCTACAAACATGAATATTGTAATAACAAATTTCCATCATTATTATTATTATTATTATTATTTTAATCATCATCATCGTTATAATCATCATCCTCATAATCATTATTATTACTATTACCAAGAGAAGAAAAGGACTTCTAAAATAGAAAGAAATGAACAGTACAGGCTACAGTCAACAGTGGAAGGGCAGTAGAAAAGAAGGAGAGAGAGAGAGTCGAAAAATAAAAAAAATAAAATGATGTCTGTCATCTCTCAGTTTATGTCATTAATATTACAGTAAAAATGAGAAAAAAAAAATATCAAAAATAAAAAATTGGAGAAAAACAAAAGAAAAATTATCCTGTATAGCATAGAAATGGATATACATATACAGTAAAAAAAAAGGATCACTCAGCAACAATAACACAAAAAAATATTTTAATAATACAAGAAACTTGAAATAAAAAAAAAACATTTCAAAAAATAAAAAATGAACTTTAAGAAAAATTATATTTAATATATTTTTTCTCTGGTGCTGTGATATAAAGCCATATTTCATAGAGTCCTAATAATTTAATACCTTAGCTGTATAATCTATATAATTGCCTTCAAATGTTTCTTGAAGTTTTTTTGACATTTATGTCAGTTTCATACTGAACTAATGTTCGACTATAAAATCTGTGAAAGTTTGAACCAAGTTTTATCAGAATGTTTGATTGAACTGAGATTCTAATAAAAAATATGTTTATTTTTCAAACTTATTTCTTGAAGTCATTTTGAAGCTAAGCTTCAGCTCCCATAATTCTGATTATTTAAAATGCGTTATTAATTCAGTATTCATAACTGTTTTTACAGATTTATACAAATTTTTAACTCAATCAATCAATTTAACCTAACAGTGTAGTGATTCAAATGATTTGAAGTCCATTAAGGCTTCATGACTCATCCGTCTCAGTTTTGAAAGCCATAATTTAGGAGTTTTAGGATCCGGGCTTTATGACAGATATGAGCATAGATAAGAACGCCATTATTGTTTTATAACAATCAAATTCATGTTATAATATTTATTTATGTTTTTATCACATATGATTTTATATCACAGCACCATTTTAATTTCTATGCAATATCGTATAATGGGTGAGATTTAGAAAAAAAAAACATGAATAGGATAAGACTTTAAATAGTCATGAACACTTCAAAAAAAACAAAAAAAACACTTGAATCTAAAATTTCAACAAATTTATTTTTTAATGAATTATATATATATAATGAAAATATAATATATATATATATATATATATATATATATATATATATATATATATATATATAAATAAATAAATTATTTTCAGTTAAAAACTTAAGCTTTTGACGGTTTATAATTTACAGTTTATTTCCCTTTCAAGAAAAAATTCTTCAAAAAAAAAAAAACAGCAAAAAAAAAAAAAAATGGAAAATTAAAAATTTCTTTCTTATAAAGTGTCATCACAATTACATCATTGTTTTTTTTTTTTAAATATAAAATTTTCTTTATAATAATTAAAAAAATAGCATAAGAAAATGTCAAATGAACGCTTTTATTTTTTTACAATCAATTAAAGCTGAAATTATTATGTTCATATGGCAACAATGTTGATTGGAAAATGTATGTAAACTCTTAAATACTGCAAAGTAATGCATTTAATTAAAGAAACACAATTTAGGTTATTTTTTTAAAGTTCATTGAACTTTTTACAGTTTTACTTTAAAATTTCATCCTTGGAAATCCTTGGGGGGTCTTTAAAAAAATTTAAGCTAAACTAGAACAAGAGTTTAAATTTAAAGGTTCATACAGTCAAACAGTTCCTCAAATTCAAGGAACACAATTTAATATTTTTAAAGGATATCGAATTTTTTACAGTTTCATTTTAAAATTTTATCCTTAAAAATTCTTCAAGGTCCTTAAAAAATTTAGTCTACCCTAGAATATAAGTTCAAGTTTAAAAATTCATAAGATCAAACAGTGCTTCTAATTCAATGAAATGTTTACTTTGATAATGAGTACTACAGCTGGTAGTCCTTGTAAATGTCCTTGAATAGTATATTGTAGATAGATAAAATTATAGAATAGGAGTTATCCTCTATACTGTAAAATCTATAGAATAAAAGTTTGAATTAAGAAAAACCAAAAATATTTTATAAAAAGTTACAAAACAACAGATTGAAAGGATTTGTCGTAAACGACAAAAACCTACACAAAATGATTTTTAATCTTAAGCTTAAATGAAAACGTCATCTTAAGTCCATCAAGTTCTTACAATTTACAAAAATGTTCTAAAATATTATTATTTATTTTTTATTATTACTTTTATTTTCATTATCAACATTTTCTAAGAAAATATTTGAAAAAAAAAAAGGAAAATTAAACTATGCATAGTATATGAAGGCATGTATGCGTATGTATTTGTGCAACCATATGTTTATATATAAATAATATTGTGTCTTAATATATCCTTCATGATAATGATAACTTTAAATGTTATACAGGGTGTCCCGGGAATAACGTTCCATAGAACAGCAGATGATAGGGGAGTTCAAAACGACCAAAAAATTGTATGGGAAGGGAGGTCTATCTCCAACTTTAAAAAAATCTTAAACTTTAATTTCTTCAACAATAAAATCTTTTGAAGAAATTTATTTAAAGGAAAAAAGTATTTTATTGAAACTTTATTTGGTTATAACTTTTATGATTTTTGAGATAAGAATAAAATTTGAGTTTCAAAATGTTCGTAGAGAAACAAATATTTTTTTTAGAAAAAAAAATGGTATGGTAATTGCTCAATTTTTTGAGCAATAGGGTTCAAGGCAATTTATGCCTAAAAAAATGCTCATAATTTTAACCTTTAAATCATTATAACTTCCAATTTCGAAGAGCAATATGCATTACTTTTTATGAATTAGAAAAAGAATTCAACACTCTTTAATGTGCACGTTAAATTTTTTTTTTAGCTACTAGATTTTTGCTTTTATGGGTAAAAACAAAACATCAAAAAATTTAGTGAAAAAATATAATTTTTTTTAAAAATCGGATCTTTAAGGCCTTTTAACTCCGTATGGGTTGGAGATAGACCCCCCCCCCCCCTTCCCATACAATTTTTTGGTCGTTTTGAACTCCCCTATCATCTGCTGTTCTATGGCACGTTATTCCCGGGACACCCTGTATATATATATATATATACTAATGTATAAAAAAAGTTAGAATTAAATAAGAAATATATATATAAAAGTTCATATTTTAATATTGATATTGATTGATTATCATCAACATTTTAATCATCAACATCAACATCATCATCATCACTATGATGAAATTTATTTCTTGTCAAAAGTGTAGACAGAAAAAGGATTACAAGATTGCATGTATGCATATATTATAATATTTTTCTAAATTTATCCTTTACAATTTTTTTCTAAATCTAAAATATATGTATGTTTATATGTACATATATATATATATATATATATATATATATATATACAATTATATACATATATTATGTAAAAAGTGAATAATATATGCGAAAATAAATACTGAAGGAATTTAAATTAAAAATTATTGTGTATATAGAGAGAATGTAAGGTTATATTTTAATGCATACATATACTTGTAATAAAGAGTAGTGTTTAGTATAAAAAAAAAGGTACAGTAATGGCATAAAAAAATTTATTTATTTATAAAATACACTTTACTTGTAAAATATAAAATAGAACTATAGAAAAGTATAATAAATTTAAAAGTATTTTATATTTGAAGAAATAGGATATGCAATATAAATATTAAAAATATAATATATTATTTATATAAGTATAACAATAGTATACAAATTATATATATGTATATGAAAAGAAAAATAATAACCCAGTAGATTAAAAAACTATACTTAGATAACTTTGTCATATGCAATATTTTTTTTTTGTGTCTCCGTTTCTTTGTCATTTTAACAATTTCTTTTTTTTTTTATGAAAAATAGGATAGCCTTAAACGATTATCTTGATGAAAAAATAAAATTCCTTTTATGTATTAAAAAAAAGATTATAACATATACTTATATTATATACAAGAATAAGATTTATACTGCACTATTTTAATAAAATACTGAAAAAAAAAAAAAATACTGGACAAAAAAGATTAAAATTAAAATCATTGTTTTATTATCATGATTATCATTTATTATTATTATTATTATTATTATTATAAAACAATAAGTACATAAAAATTGCATGTTATTTGAAAAAAATTATTATGGTTCAAAAAATATATATGTATATATAAATATATATATATATATGTATTGTATAAGTATTATATGAACAAATATTTGTTTTAAGATAATTATTTTTAATTATTAAGATAAAGAATTTTCCAATTCGTTTTAGTTTTGAATTCTTCCGAAAGAACTTGAAGCAATTCCCCTTAAGAATTATTATTGGATATTCGCATAAAATTTTATTTTACTTTTTTTTATTTTTTTAAATAATTAAAATTCAACTTTAAACTTGTTGAGACAATGAGGATTAGTTTGCTGCAGAAAACTGTTTATTTGTTAAAAAATTTTAAAATTGAAAGCGCATTTGGAGGCATTGATAATTTTTTAATTTGTTGAGACACTGGACTGGATTATTCTGGTGCAGAACTGCTGTGTTTATTAAATATTTAAAAGAATATTTTGGGGCAGCAAATAACCCAATTTTTATTATTGAGATTCTGAATATGAATCTGAAGTTTTAAATCGTTTTAAAGAAAATTCAAGTATTTTTATAAGCACAGGAAAAGTCATAATAGAAATTGTGCCTTAATAAATATTTAAATCTTATAATTGTATCTTTATCTCTACAAACATATTATCTATTTTCTATTTGTAATTGAATAACTAACTAGAGGTTGAATTATCTTACCTTAAAGAATGTTGTATGTTGAATGTAATTATGTTGAAAATTCTACTTAAGAAAGCATATTAATTAGGTTTCAGTAAAATAGTAGGGAAATGTAGCCTTTAATAATGCAAGCATCATTGTAGATATCAAATCGATAGATCGTTTAACCATAGTTTAAATATCTCGGCTTCTGGTCGGCTACAGAAAGATTGGAGTTTGGATAAAGAAACCAAATGAAGAATGGAAATCGCTAGAAATGCACGAAAGTATAGGAAAATATTCAATAATCGTGATGTCAACATTAACTTAAGATTACCATTCCTTAAATATTTCGTGTGGTCAGTTTTATTATATGGTTTAGAGGCCTGGTCACTAAAAGTATTCATGATAAACAAATTAGAAACATTTTAAATTTGAACTTATAGACGACTGTTAAAGATATCTTGGTTACGCTACAGAGCCTGCAGAAAGGAAGACCTTTAACCTTTATTTTACTTATAAGAAAGGAAGATCTTTAACTTTTATTTAAAAGTCTTCCTTTCTGCATTATCTTTAATAATTAAAAAAAGAAAGTTCGAATTTTTTCTTATAATACGTGGAACAAAATATGAAGTGTAATTTACAACTTATTATCGAAGGCAGACTAGAAGCTAAATGAGAAATAGGCAGAAAGCAGCTATCATGGCTAAGAAATATTACTGTGTTGACTGGTTTGCCGCACAATTGGAGACTTAGTTCATGCATTCGCAAATAGAATTTAATGTACCAACATTGTAGCCACCTTAACATAAAATTAACTTACCAATTGAATTAACATCCAGTTTGATCTTAGAGTTTTTAAAGGAACTTTGTTTATACTAAAGGTTTTACTAACAAGTACTACTGTACTTATTTATTAGCATAAGGAAGCGGTCATTGGCTTCGAATCACTTATTATAGATTAATACTCATTAATAGAATCGATTTATTTCAAAAAAAAAAATTATATATATTCTTAAAAATTTCCAATTACGTTTTATTCAATTTTAAATTGTAATTGAACAATTTACTTATGGAAATACTTAATTTCTTATTATTAAATTCTTCTAAAGTGATCTTAAAAATTTTCATTTGAAATTTTTATTACTTTTTAAAAGTCAGTTGAAAATTTTTTTAACATTAACTATACACTAATAGTTACTAATAAATACTTATATATTGTATATACTAATAAAATTCGAACTATATGACCCTATTATAACAATTTTTCAATTTTTTTTTTTAAGTATGATATCTCATATATATGTTCATATAAACTAATTGAAAGCAATTGAGAAAAACATCAAGTACTAACTAATAAAAAAAAAAAAATAACTCAACTTTAATTGATAGATTGTTGCACTTTGCTATGACCCTTTAAAAAAATTACTTTAAATTTATAAGTAATTTTGTGTATGTCTACAGATACTATATATTGTAGTATAAAATTCCATATTTCATATGTCAGTTTTTTAGATCACATTTTTAACAACCGCTTATATGAAATATAATAAACTATAGGTATTGTTTTCGCATCAAATTGGAACTTGAGATTTTTGCTTACACGCATTACTCCAGGGTGCTGAAAATCCCCATAAAATTTTTTGTTTTTTTATGAGTTCGTATGTGTGTATGTACATATGGATAAGTGTATGTATGTCTGTACAGCTTAAACGGCTGAACTGAATTTTTCTAGATTTCATATATAAAAGTTTTTGATTTCAATTTCTTGAATTAATAAGCTTTTGGAGATAATCAAGTAACTTCAGGAGGCACTTTTCTAGGGTAAATTTTTGTATTTTACGAATATTTTTCACATAGAATAAAAAAAATTTATTAAATAAAACTGGGCTCTAAATGATAGATAATCAAATTTTTATATATGAATGTGTTTTGGAATCTTAAAATTATTTCATATGTAGCCAAAAAATCTATTAAAGAAATTTTGCATCAAGCTTTTCCTGTAATAGCGGTTGCTTCTGTGGTAGACACAGCATATTTTTAAAAATAGTTAGATAATTTAAAAAAAAATACTTTGATACCTTGTTGTACATATATGATTTCAAATCCAATAAAATTATCAATTAAAAAAAAAAACAAATGATACACATTTGATCTTTCTCAATTCCCAACATTCTCTTCTACTCTTAATTTAATATCATTTTTGACCCTTGACGAATCATTTACATGTTCATTTATAATTTAATTTTCAAAGAATTTCTATCAATTCTGAATCTTTAAGCGTTTGGGGGTACTTAGACAAATGTAAAAAAAAAATGTATCTTAAAAGTATGGTTTTATTTATTTTTTTAATAAAAATTACTCAACCACCCATGATGAGTAATTTGATCTCAAAAAATAATATTTATCATTAATATAAACAAGAATGCCAAGAAATACTTAATAACATTTTAAATATCAGATAACCTTATAAGAGCCCATGTCATAACTCAATTATCATATATGCAATGTTGTAGAAGAAGATGATGACGATTTTTTTTGATTTTATTCAATTGCCTCACAAATTAACTTAATTTTGTTGCCTTGAGTTTTTTTTTTTTTTGAAATTTTTTTCTCATTTGCTTCGTATTCTTTTCGGCACCAATAAATTATAATTTCATTTGAAATCTGGATCTTTATATATGTTGAAATGTTGACGACTTACAACATTAACAACAATTACAATAACACCATGAAAAGTGAAGAAATAAAATAAGAAAAAATAATCAATTTGTACGTATATGCAATAATGCCCTTTAATTTGATTGAAAGCACTCACTTTAAACTCAAAATAAAAATTGAGGAACTTTTTGTACAAATTCTTGTTTTTCTCGTGTTATGACTTCTCTATCTCCTTCTCTCTGATTAACGAATAAAAATCTTAAGGCTAATTGGGTTTATACAAAAAAAGTTTTTAATATTATATATAAGCAGAGCACTTCAGATATTATAACAACTCATAAACCATCCACTCATTCAAATATATTAAATGAGTCAAATTCTTTGGTTCTGTGTATACATACTACAGTATAGTTCAGTGGCGGGGTGATGGTGGTGAAGGTGAATGTAGCTGTCCTTATGTTCTTTTCATGTATAAGAGTTCTTGTAAAATTATTAAAAAAAAATATCAGTGTTATTATTATATTAATTCCAGACAAATTAATCAATGATAAATATAAATAAATAAAATGGTTGAATGAATCAGGGGGACACAATTAATATATACTGTAACAGGTTGGTTCTTCATTCTTTGTAGTATCTCAAGATATAATTTCCTTTGAAAAAAAAAAACAAACATGGTTTTTAAAAACGGGGGAGAGACCACGACTCTTCCAATGTTATTTTAAAGATTATATTTGATGTTCTTAAGGAAATCTTTGATTTACAACATCTAAATATGTTGAGTACTTTGTTTTTTGTGAACATTTAATTGAAAAAATTTTTTTTTTCAATGGACACAGGGATGAATTATAAATTTATATATGAAATTTTTAAAGTGTTGTCTGCTTCCTTGTTCTTCTGGAATACTTAAAAAATTTTGTTTTATCTTTACCTTAATCTTAATTTGAACTTTTATAATTTTAAAGTGGGGTGAAATTTTTATACGAAAAGATGGAAGTTGATGGAAGTATTTAAGAAGGGAATGGTATTCCGTGTAGTATTTAAAATTTACTTTATCTTCTTAAATTAAATTTAAAGTAATTTTTTTTGTGGAATGAGAATGAAAGTTGTCTGGAGGATTTGGGTGGGAAGGTTTTACTAAGGTATTGTAACTTTTTCACTTATTACCACCTTTTGTTGAATTCATCAGTCAAAAGTTTAAAGAAAAGATAATATGGTGTTTTTATAATGAAAAAATTTTTAAAGTAAACTGACCATAATTATAATTTTAAAAATAAGATATAATATATAAAATAATTTTTTTTCATTAAAGTCGGCTTGATATAATTTTTGAGGGTGTAAGCATGCTATAAAAGAAAAAAGTAAACTTTTGGGTGATTTATTTGTATGGGGATGAGACAGGAGTTTTGAAAATTTTGAATTATTTTAACTTTTTAATTAAATATATATTTTTTGATTTGACTTTAAGACTGAGTGAACAGCTTGGTGGGAGAAGGTATTCAAGTTGATTAATTACTTAAAAAATAAAAGAACATCTTAATTTTTCTGGTGGATCTAAATAATAGTCCTTAGAATTTCGAAGCACATAAAATCTAACAATCCGTTATCAAATATGATCAGACCAATGCCCTTTTGAAATATCAGATAAAGCAGAATTAGTACTATAAGGTGAAATGTCTATCACTCGAAAATGTTTCTCCAATAAATGAATTTACTCTTGAATTGCATGTCTATTGGATGTCTGGGATCACATTTCTGAATCACTCTCTATTCTACTCTGCTTGCATAAGTTCTAAAACCGTTTGGAGAACTGTCCATTGCCTACTGTTTTCCTGGATCCGGATTTATTTTCTGCAAACATGTTTTCTATTTTAGCCTTCAGACGTCTTCAGAATATTATTGAGGCTGGGAAACATTAGACAATGTACAGTTCTCCTAACAATTGTTATGAAATAACAACAGAATAGAGAGAGCCCGACTGCAGAAATTTGATCGCAAAATGTTCCATAGAGCATTGTTAGGGAAAGTACTTTTAAAATATTTCCGTCTTTTCTGTAACATTTCCTGGAAATATCAGGAAATCCGATGAACATAATTTGAATCATCACAACTTCCAATAACACATAGAATTCAAATTTTATATAACATCAGTCGTTAAACAAAATCCCTTCCAAACACCCGAAGAAAACTTCATTAAAATTTTCCCATTTAAAACATATTCTAACCGTGCAATATAAATCATAAACCCCCGTTTTTTTTTTTTTTTAACTGCCAAACACTTTATTATTTTCAATTTTCCCTCCAAAAAAACAAATTTGTTCAGAAGTTTATTACAAACACATAATTTTAAAAAAAGTTTTTTTTTTTGTAAAAAGTCACAAATTTTTTTTTAGCATCTTTTTATATTTCGCGAAGATTTTTATCACCCATCATTTTTTTTTTTTTATAAATTTTAATATTTTTCATGACACTATTAAAAAAGATAGTGGCTGTCATTATTTTAAACTCTTTTAACTTTCATTGCTTTCATTAAACACTAAAAATTAGTAATGAGAAATATAAAAACAACAAAATGTTGAAAGTATAAAAAAAGATTTTTTTAATATATTAAAATTATAGTTGTGGAATCCCTCCTCATCCCCCAACCAGCCAGGGTGTACATTGCATTACCCAATAAAAATATTCATTCTTCCACATTAAATTCTGCTCCATATTGATTAGAATTGTATTGATGATGATGATGATGATTATGATCAAGATTGATTGATGTTTGATTATGATAGTTATAAAGTTGAAAAGATTTATGTGCCACATTATATGGTAAACGAAATTGTAAAACAAATGACCTCATCTTTCATAAATTCTTAATTTTTTACTTCTTTTATTTTTATCATGATCTTGAATGTTTTTTATTATAAGCCAGGAATTATAATGTATGATAAAAATGTGATAGAACTAAAGACTTGTGTGTGTGTGATGATGGAATTTTTTGAAATTAAATAAGCTAAGAAAAGTCATAAAAAACTTAAAAAGAGAAAAATAAGGTTAAATTATGCAATTTATGTAAGAGAATTGAATAGAATTTTCTTTCAATTTGTTACTATAGATGCCATGCCTTGCATTATTTTACATTTTACATGACTTCTTGGTGGTAATATAACAAAGTATTCTGGAGTACTTTGATGAAAAATATGAATTGATATGATGTTTTATTGCAACTTTTTTTTTTTTTTGCAACTTTTAAAATAATATTAAATCTTTTTGTAATCATAATTTGCATCATGCTGTGCTGTGCTGTGCTGTGCAGCATTGCCTCAGATATTGATAAAAATAAAAATTATGATAATGAATAGTTTGACGCAATAACTCTTTTTTGTTTTATGGATGGAATATTATCATTATCACATAATGATAATGATGATTATAGTGATTATTATAAAGAAAAGTAATTCAAAAACTATGGTATACGTATATGTAGTTGTGTGTATATGTGCTAATATTAATAGTTACCATAGCAAAGTTATGAATTGTTATGATAATGATAAAAAAATTTCGTGATAATGATATTATATATAGATGATAATGATGATAATTTGACGACAATATGAATCTATAAGATAAGTTATATATAAAATCCAATATTGTCTACATAATATGATAAGTTTTAAGTTTTTTGATAGCATCCAGAAATCATGAAATCATGTTGTCTTTGTAAGAATCGCGGTGGTTATTTATGCAGGGCAACACGTAAACTATAAAGAGAAGTCAAAAACTGAAAATGGATGCTGATGAAACTATATGAAAGTAATCATTTGCATTACAGTTTTTAATATTCTTTAGATTTTTTAGTGTTTTTTTGTTTTTGTACTTGTTTTTATTGGTACTTTAAATGGTTGACTGCGTTACTTGTTGTCTTGAATTTATAAAAGAGTGGTTATTTTGCTTTTATATTTTTGATTTTTTTTATTTTATAAGGTCTTAGTTTATAATGTTTAATATAAAATTCTGTCGCTATCATTGTCTCTCTGTTTCCTTCCTTTCCGTTTTTGTTTTATGTCTGCAAAATTTTATTTTTCGGGGAAATTAGTTTTTAAAATAAAAAAAAAAAAAAAAGAGTTGTTTTTTTTTTCCATCCATATTTCCATCTTTTAATAAAAAATAAATTTAAATTGCATTTTGTTTTATATAAATTTATTTTTTTTTCCTGTGCCAGAGACGGTTTTTTTTTTTAAATAAATTCTTATGCAATTTCCATACAATAAAATTTAATATATAAAAAGTACTTAAGATATTATTAAGTTTAATTTAAAGTAAACGTAAATTTAAAAATACGTTTTTCCAAAGTAAATGAAATTTAATTTAAAAAAAAATTTTATATATATAAAAACTAAAGTATCTCTTCAAGTAAAATATTTAATTTAATTTTCCGTAAAAAAATTAATTTGAATAATACCTATACTAAAAAAAACATTTTCCAAGTACTTGACTATGAATAATATGAAATGATTACTTATTTTTTGCTTTGTATTTAAAAAACTATTATTAATAAAGTAATTTGTTCAAAAAGTATTTAAAGCATTAAAATATAAAAAATTAAATGATGTCAAATTAGTGTTAAACGATATATATATATATATATATATATATATATATATAGTAAATAGCAATCATAAAAATCTTATTATATGAAATTACATTATAATTACATTTTTTATTTGTATATTAGCAATTTGTAAAATTATATTAGTTATTTTATGGTAATTGATTACTTTGAAGTTAAAGTGTATAAAGTTATTAAGTTAATTATGTAGTTATTGTATTAATTATTGTAATTTCAAGCTGTGTTGAGTAATTGATTATTGTTGAAATAGATTATATTGATTGCAATCATATTTGTAATCAATACACATGGGTTTTTATGTTTGATTTGATAAATAATTACGCTGTGTGTGTGAATATTGTAATTTGTATAAGTATTTAATTATAATTTAAAAGTTATAATTGGGTGGAATAAAATATGATTAAAGCACTGATTAAATTAAGAGTAATCAACAAGTACTTAATTTTTTAGATTTTTTAAATAATTATTTATAATTTCAAAATATCTTGTAATTGTAAACAATTTACAAAATAATTTTACTTAGAACTTAATTAGAGTAAATTAACAGTCGTTCTGATTAGACGCGCTTTATAAATTCATATTATAAAATAACTGTATTTCTTTGTAATATATCTTAAAAGTACTTGATAGTTGAAAATTTTTAAAAATACTTTATAAATAATTACTTAATTTTCGGTACTTTAACTAATTTCTAAAAAAATTTTCTGAAAAACTTTCATAATTATTAAAAGTAATTATCATTTAAAATTGAAATTTAATATATTTACTCAATTCTTTAAAACGTTATACTTTGACTTATTAATTGTACTTAACTAATTAAAGTTCAAAATATAGGGTTAATTATTAGATCAAATTTCTTAATTAATTTAGATTTTCACCCATGATTCAATAATATACTATTTAAAATGCAAAAAAAATTTCAAACTTTACATGGTACTTGTATTTTCTGTTAATAAAATTTTGCGCTTTAATTTAATTAAAAGACTGAATTGATTACATTTTTAAGGTGACTAAACAATTGTTTTTCATTTTTATTCTTCCTTTTTCATTTTAATTAACCCCTTTAATTGAATAAATTTGACCCCAAAACTTATTAAAATATGAAAGACCCAGTTGTTATTTAATACAATTGATATTTTCAAAAATTTTATTCAGACATAATTCTATTTTAATTTAAAAAATATTTTTTTTTATGTAATCATTTTTGTACTGTATACCTATTTGTAGTCCTATTTTATATTTGTTTGTTTTTACTTTTAAATTACAATTGAATATGCCTATATGCATATATGTTAAGTTTTTTCAATTAAAGCGTTCTTGAATTATATATATATATACGAGTATATATAACAAGACCAGTATAAATTATTTTAAACAATGAGAAATGATGGTTCATTGTTTCAATTTTTTTTATTTCATTTTTATGTTTTAACATAAAGTAACATATATATAGAGTATTCACGTAGAACAAAATTCGTTAGTCATTTCTTTTTAAAAATCCCGTCCCATTATACTCAATATCCCGTCCCATTTTTACTCAACACTCAAAATTCATTTTAAAACTCAAATATTTTTACTTAAAAATTGAGAAGAATTTTTTTTAAGCTCTAGAAAAAAAAAAAATTCTTCATAATTTGAATATTATGATATTATATGAAGAGTATATGTATTATGTATATGTATGTACATATTCACATATTTACATTTTTATGCATATTTTTATGAATGTTACGAAAAATGTATGTGTGTACATATTTTTTTGTAAATGTAACTTTTTTTATGTGATATTTTTCTCTATTTTTTTTTTTGATGTATTTTTTATGTATTCTTATTTTGATATTAAGAATTATAGGTAATCAATTTAATAAAGGCGTGCATTTTTAAAAGTGTCAAGTGTTTATTTTGTTATGAACATATTATTAAGTATTAAAATTTGAATTAAAAAAATTGAGGAACAAAATTTACATGTAAGTATTAATTTATAAATTTTCTATTAGAATAAGTATTATATTTTAGACAAAAGCAATTAAAAAAGAAAAATAACATTCGCTACATGACAAGTTATCACTATTAAAGTAATTACATATTTTTACGAAATTTTTTTTTTTACAAAATTTGAATTTCCAGTTAAAAAATTTTTTTCATATCCCCCAAAATTTCGTGTAATTACGAGATATAACTTGTTGTTTAGAAGACACAAAAAAATCTGATAAATTATCATATATCTGATAAATCCTACATGGTTTAGGGAAAATGATGAATGCTACACGCATAAAATAAAGTTTTTAGAGTTACTAATTAATCTTTTGCTAAAAAAGCAAACAAAATGGTTAAGGGAAAAGCTTTTAAAAAATGACGAAAAAAAAGCTGAGAGTAATCAAAGTAAAATTAAAATATTAAATGCATAACTTATTTTTAATATATTTCATAATATCCGTCTGTCTGTCTATTTGTCTGTTTATTTCCGTCCGTCTGTCTGCATATGTTTGTACGTCTGTCTGTCTATTTGTCTGTGGTTTAAAAAAATTTTCTCATTATAGTTTTAGCAAATAAATTTTTGTATGTAATTTGTAATACTAATTTATTAAAATAATTTTTATTTTTTGAATAATTTACTTGATACCTAATATTATTTTCTTTTCATGAACGAGAAAATTGGATGAACACGATTGAGTACCTAATCATAATATAATTTTGTAAATATGGAATGTAAATAACTAAATTTAAGTTAATGAATATTTTTGTTTGTTTTCGATAATTTTTTTTAGTCAATGAATTGTTTTGTTTTGTTTATACCTATGTAACATATTTTATATTATATTTTTTTTTTGCTATAAGGGTTTTTTATGCCGAATGGAATATAAAATATTAAAGCTTTTTTATATATTTTTCAATAATGTAATGCAATACTTATTCCATTTGGCTTTTTCCTTTATTAACTAACTTAAGAATTAATAATAAAACAGAATTATTTAAAAAAATATTGAAATTTTATTAAATTTTATATTTTTAACCTTTCATGTCCATTTAAATTTTAAAAAAAAAAATTTGAGTCAATCAAAATAACGAACTAAATTCTCTTTAAACGTAAAATTCTTATATACTTATTAAAATGATAAGATTATTTATGATTTTACAAGCCATACAACTTTTAATAATAAGCTTGTCTGTCGCACATTCATTCAATATTAATATCAAAAGTTACAAATAATAAATATGAAAATAAATTTTTCTATTTTGATTTACAAGAAGAACGAAAAATACACTTAGCTGTTTTAATTTCATATTTCACACATGCATCAATAAAAGATGTAAAATCTCTATTTAGTTTTTTTAATTTCAAATCAAAGTAACGAAAAAAAAGTAAAAAGACCTTAAATATTTTATATGTGTTAATATACCTATACACTATGCATGCAGTATAGATTTAGCTTTTCATACTTTTATATGGAATAAGAAGAATAATGTATAAAAATAAATATGTATGTATGTATGTATATACCCTTCATATAGTTTTTTAAAGGTATATTAATAAATACTCAAAACAAGAAATTGAGAAGAATTTTTTTTTATTTATGAGTTTAAAAACAAATTATTCTCAATTTTTAAGTAAAAATAATTGTTATGAGAATAATTTTTGAGTACTGAGTAAAAACGAAAAATATTTTTTAAAAAAATTGGTAAAAAAATTTTACTCTACGTGAATACTCTATATTATATGTTACTTTATGGTTTTAAGTAATTCCAGACCGAATTGATTGAGTTTGTACTTGGAATTCATCTCTTTCTTTCTCTCTCTTTCTCTTTCTGTTTTTCTCTTTTCTATTAATTTAGAAATTTTATTCAATTTATAAAATTGTAAAATAATATTCGTAAAAAAAAAATTTATATATATGTAATATGTATATATATTTTCATATTTTTCGAAAAACCTAGGGGTCGAATAAAATAAAATAATACTCATATACAAATACTCTATATACGAGTATTTGTTTGTACTTTATTTTATTCGATTGAATAACTCATCGTGATCATCCAAATACTTATATGCATACATACAGAGTATATTTTGTAGTAAAATGATTATAATCAAATATCAAATTGATGATGAATGATAATGATTGTAATTGTGATAATCATCAAATATAATTTTATGTATATATATAACATATTACAAACGGACAAAACTAATAAAGACTAATCAAAACCAATCAAATTCAATTAAAATATTTTTTTAGATAAATTTTACAGGAAAATGTGATGGAAGGGTAGCGGGCGACGGTTGGAACTTGAAGATATAATTGAAAAAAACAAAGAATTATTTTTCAAAACAATTGAAAAAACAAAAATGAACAAAAATGACAAAAATGAACAAAAATGTAAAATAAAAGTAACAACTAAATTGAAAATTATAGGACCCAGAATAAATTCCATTCATATTTTTATAATCATTAATTTAATTTGTATATTTGAGAAGAGAATAAACTTGTTGAATCTGTTGATTGTGAATGAATTCGAAATGTCAATTTTATTATTGTGAATTGGTATGTTCATTTGATATTTCGGTTATTAAATAATTATGAAATATAATAATAAGTTTTTGAAGAAATTGGCAATTATAATTCTTTCAAATTCTGAATTGAAATATTAATTTCAATTTGTATTGATATTTATCTATAATGCAGTGATGTTTATCTTTTGTAGTGATACTTATATACGGTCCCCGTAAATATATAAGAAAACTGTAAAATATTCGTGTAACTGAGAATGACATTTGTTGATTCAGTTTATAACAAACTCTCTTAAAGTCAACAACTTATTTTATTAAATAATAAAATGTAATTTTTTTTATATTGATTTTAAATGTATAATTTTAATTTTTACTTGTAAGCTTTTTTGTAAACTGTTTGTGTTAAGCACTATAAATAAATATATAAATCGAACTCCCAAAGTTTTATATTGTAGACTTTTACGTTGCTGAATTTTTTCATTCTTTCAAAACTGGAACAAAGCTAATTTCGATACAAGTTTAAGTGTCGAATCTGATTATTATCATTTTGCTTACCTTTCGTTAATTTCAGTTCCATTGTAATTATTAAAATAGGAAGATTTCAGTCTTAACACATATTGTTTGAAAATGGGCCTGAAATTAGCCCTTCAAGGATTTAGAAGATTTTAAATATATAATGCCTTAGAGATTTTGTAAAGATATTTTGAATAGTTCAACTCATATAAATTTTGAAAGATCTATTGCTATAAAACCCAAAATGATAAGTTACGAAATAATTTTAAAAAATTCAAATTAATATTTATCAAATCAAGCTGTTTTCATATATAACAGCAGTCTTTCTAAACCTTTAAAATAAATTGGGACTATCAGAATATAATTGATATTTACCTTTATCACCTCAGGATATAATTGATGTTTAGGACTTGCTACCATCAAAACCATAACTTTGTTGTCAATCAAAGATCAATAACAGCGTTTTGGGTTTTACCCGAAAGTTTAAAAATTTTCCTATATTTAATATCTAATCCGACCAATACCTCTTGTCAATCATTTGATTAAACAACAATTAATAGTTTCATTTCATCGTTTTAATTATTTTTAATCAAATATCATTCACACATTGTTTCATACCTGTCATCCTAAGCAATTTCAAATGTATTTTAAACCCTTTATATTAATTCCCACTATAATTTATAATTCAAAAATTTATTTTTTAAGAAACAATCTTCTAGACAGCATAAAATTATCTTTAAACATAGAATTTAAAAAAAAAACTTAAAAACTTTTAAACCCACCCACTCACTTAGAAGAACCGAGATGAAGTTTTTTTTATTTCAAAGAAACTAAATACCATATACATTTAAATTATGTTTAAGAATAAAACGAATGATGATGATGATGATAATGATGATGATCTGAGAAAGAGAGCCTTAGGATAAACTATAATAGAAGTGTTCAAACTATTCCCAAGAAAAACCAAAATAAAGAAAATGAGAACACACAGTAACTAAAAAATTACTTGGAAAAACTTTTGTATATGCAAAAAAAAAAGAAAAGAGTTTTCAGTTTTTGTTTTTTTTTTACCTTTAAAAGTAACTATTTGCAATTTTTTATTCTAATTTTTTTTTTGATTATTTTCTTTGTATAAGTTTTCCTTTCTAATAAAAAAACTAATTTGAAACTTAATTTAAGTAAGAAAATGAGGAAAAACCAAAATGAAAAACTATATTTATTTTTACTTTAACTTATGTTTTTCTTTTACAAAATATTGTATTCCTTACAATAACTTTTCCATTTCCCTTGCAATAGATTTTTCCTCCAATTCTACTTCAGTTTTCTATAGTTTTTCGTTCAGTTCCACTTCAGTTTTCCATAGTTTTCCCTCCAGTTCCATTTCAGTTTTCCTTCGGTTTTTCCTCCAGTTTCACTTCAGTTTTCCATAGTTTTACCTTTCCTCCAGTTCTACTTCAGTTTTCCATAGTTTTCCCTCCAATTCCTTTTCTCTTCAGTTTTCCCTTCAGTTTTCCCTTCAGTTTTCCTTCAGTTTTCCCTTCAGTTTTCTTAGAAGTTGAAAATTTTTAAAATAAAAGAAAAAATTACCAAAGAAAAACCTTAAGTAAACTTTTTTAAATAATTTTTAGTTTTTTATTATTATATATATATATATATATATATATTTAATTTTTGAATATTTTTATATAATATATTTTAAATTTTTTTACTAATTTTATTCTTTTTTTATTTTTTTTTTACCTTATAGGTAAGTGGCGAAGCATCATCTTCTTCTCCTCTAAACGTCAACTACTTAGATGAATATTATGTGAGTTTCTCTATATTTATATTATTTTTATATGTATATATATATATATTGATATAGTTACTAACTAAAAAAAAAGAGTATGTAAATTTAATAGTTACGAGGAATAAGAATTAGTTTACATTAAATGTTAATTTAATTCATAGCATTTAAGAAAACAGTTTTTAAAAAGAACATTTAAAAGACTTTTCAAATACATTTTACTTCATCATAGTTAGGCTTTGAGATTAGCATTTCAATTTATTATTAAGATGAGGAAAAATCACTTGAAGATCTTAAGTTATCAGTTATTACTAGAAAGTTCTGAAAGGATAATACGAATTTGTAAGTTTTTGAAAAGGAAACTTATAATGATTATGATCAGTGCCTGGTTGGACTAATTGCAATGAGCTTGTTTTAGTTTCTTTAATAATTCAATGTAAATGAGCAGAAGTCTATGTTTTATGCAATATTAAATATAAGAGTAACTCATTGTTATTTTAATATTCTAATCAAGTTCCTAGTTGATATACACAGTGTAAGAGTTTTTGTGCCATTAACTGAGTTTACAACTTGGTTTACGCATATACGCAAAATTACAGAAAATTGATTGCACCTAATTCCTAAAATGTTTTCAAGTCGATTAAAATAAATTGAAACATTCGAAATACTTTTTATTTTTCTATTAAATTGTTTTTAATTACACCTGAGTACCCGGAGACTGTACATTGTATGAGAGTCCAATTCAAATAATAATTTTAATCCTTATATTCAATGTTCTGAGATTCTGGATGTCAGATTTCACTGAGACCAGAATTTGGTCTTAAGTATTTCAAACTAGATACAGGTTTTAATTTTTAATTTGATATTCAGAATCGTTTGAAAAATTTGAAATTGTTCAAAAACTCAAGGAGTAAATTGTAAAATATCATTTAAAATAGTATAGTAGCATTTTTAAATATATGAAAAAACTCATACATTTCGTGCTTCAAGTTTGCTATTTTCTTTGGTGTCCTGCATTTTTCGAAATTTACAACTAAATTACTTTATTCAATATGAACAGTATATATTATTCCTCTTCCGCCGTCATTACATTAAATTCTCAATTATCGTGGTGAATAGACATTTAAATTCTCTTATTAAATCATAATTTTTTTAATGAACTTCAATACACCTTAGTAATTAAGTGTCTAAGGGTTTGTTATATTTCCAGAAAACTTTCGACAACTTTTAATTTTCAATTCAAAAGCACTTAATTTATCTCAAAAAGAGATAATTCGCTCTTACGTACATGCTCCTATATAGAAAAGATTTAGGTAAGCGGAGCTGGTGATTTCCAAGTATTTTAGTACTTAAATAAGTAAATCCGAAGAGTACCGATACTGGAAGAAATATTTAGTAAAATTCAAATACTACAAAAATACTGATACTGTTATGCACCAGTATTTTGCAGTATCAACTAGGTTTTTCAAATTTCAACCAGTAATTACTGAAAAAATACTGATGAGTACCAACCAGTACACAGTAGTTTTACTAATACTTATAATTTTTTCTTATACCAGCACTAGTATTTTGATTTTACGTACAATTTTTTCCAGCAACATTATTAGTAATTGACAGGTACATTATTAGTAATTTACAGGTACATTCTTAGTAATTGACAGGTACTTAAAAATTAACAGCTTCGGTTAAAAACTTTACAATCTTTCATAAAATTACATTGAACCTATATTTTAAAATTTAAATAAAAAATAAGTCAACAGTCAAATTATAAACTAAATTATAAATTTAATTATTAACGTCAAATCCGTTAAAGTGTTTTAGATTTAACTTCACCCTATCCCTTAAAGGGTGCGAAATAGTAATTACATTACTTCATCAAAAAAAAATATTTGATTAGTTTTTAAAACAAGTAATCAAAGTAAAAATAATCAAATAAAAATACTTATAAAAATACCTATTTAAAAATTTATTTAATAAAATTCCTAAAACTGAACTGTGTTTTTGATTACATTCAATCTCACAGAAATTGGTTAGCCTTGGCCCTTGATAATATCTTATATCTCTCTCTCTTTCTCTCTCCCAATCTCTTACTCTCTTCTCTGTGTTGTGACACTGAAAATTGTATTTTTATTTATTTTAATAATGTCAAAATCATAACATATTATTTATTTATTTATCCCCTCTTATATAATATAATATATAAATAAAAATTAAAAGCGTAATTTATTATAAATCCTATATTACCGTTATTTTCTTTTTAAAGCGAAAACAAGAACAGGACATTGAATTATATTTCAAAAAAAAAAAATCCAATTTCTGTTAAAATTTATTTTTTGAAGGACTAAAAATATTATTTGGAAAATAAAATTTGTTTCACTTTTTCCGTGTGTTTGTATTGTTGCCATTGTTGCTATCAGCAACAATTTTTTCTGATTTTATTTTTGTTTTATAGAATTTTTCGATTATCAAATTTAATAACCATAAATGGAAAGAAATCTGATCTTGATTTAGTTTGATTGACAGGACGAACAACAACAATAAAAAATTGGAGAAGGAAACTCTTAAGAATTAATTTTGTTTTATTTCTCCCATTCTTTATTTTATCATCTTTTCCTTTTGGCTTTTATATATATGTAATATGTATTTATAAATATATATATATACATTAATAAATATACATTACATACATTGTGATATAAAAATAATATTAAAGTATCTATACTGTGAGAATATCAGATTTAAAAATCAGATCCTGGATGATATTAAAAATACTTCTTATATACATTTTTTGTATCTTCATTTCACCAAACTTAAGCTTGTGTTTATATTTCTTGGATTGATCCCCTCTTTCTCCTGGTAGAACCACAACATATTATCCTTTAAAGTAGTTATTCTACCTCTCTTCCAAAAATGGTACCAATACATTCCATAAGTATAAACAATACTCTAATACTATGTATACTACAACCCAATATCCATCCAAATGTATTTTGTATTTTTTAAAATCAAAAAGATACCACCCATTGAGATGAAATGAAATTTAAAAGAAATCAAAACAGATTAAGAAAAAATTTAGAGAGGGTTATAGTTACCAGTTACAACCCCTCTCCACGAAATTGACTACTTTTCATCCATACATATAAGATTTGTACACTGAACATCATCTCCCTATATATTAAATCAATAAAAAACTTATGTGCATTGAAAGATATTATATGTATATGTGTATGTGTATATAATTGGCATAAGTAGTATTTATTTTTAAATGTAGACAAAAAAAAAAAGTGGCGGTGGTGGTGGAAGGGGGAAGGACCAAAAACATAAGAAATTAAATATAAAATATAATGTGAAAAATTGGAAATAAAAACAAACATGTCCTGCATTTTGATTTAAAAAAAATTTTTTTTTTTCTGGTTACATTTATATCTTAAGGATGCGATTTTTCTATTTTTAGTTGTTGTTGTTGTTGTTGTTGATTTTGTATCTGAGGTAATTTTTATAATATGTATTTTTTTTTATTATTATTATATCTTGTCGGTTAGTTTTTGTTGTTTTTTTTTATCTTATATGTTTTGTAATAATATTTTAATAGTAAAGTTGTGTATGTAGTAAACTAAACTCCCTTGGTGGTTGATATGGCAATAATTTGATGAAATGAAAAAAAAAACAAGAAAAACAAAAAATATCAAAAATAACCAAAAAGAAGTAGCAATAATGTTACAATTTTATGTTAGTAAAAAAAAATAAGTTTAATGTAAATGGAAGAAATTATATTTAAATATATATACATACATATATGTTATTGTTAGTTTTTATGAAAAAATATATACAGTAAAGACTAGATATTTTGAACTGCAAATTTTATATTGTGGTGGGGGAATTAGTAGATTACAGTTGTCTAGAATTACAGGAATGATTCAAATGAGTGGTAAGTTGAGCTTTTCAGTCATGAATTGAGTGTAAAAGAGTTTTCATATTAAAGTTATTTAGAATAAAGATCCGTTATTTTTTAATCCGAAAAATGGGTGTTAATGTTTTTATAAATATCTCATGACAGATCAAAACCCTGTGAAGGCACATGTAAATAAAAACTTAAGAAGGCAACTCTCAATATGACCTTCGAAAATATCTGGAGTCCTTGAAAGCCTTATAAATTGTAGTAGAGACAAGAAGTGGTAAATGAGCGATGATTGCAGCGCTCTTAAGTGTTTTTCATTTATTATCGAAAAGATGATTCTTGGTGGGGGGTAAGATCTCCTTACAAATTCTTCTGAAACCTTTTTAAATTAAAGCGAGTGCCAAATTAAGCCGAGTGCCATCATAAAATTCATTAAACTAAATTGTGTACAATATTCAATTTATTTTCAAAAAATAAGTTAACGCTTTTTGAAAAGACTTGTAGAACCTAAACAGTAATGATCCAGTACTTTATTTAAGTTCTAATAAAAATATATAAGAGAAAGGTTTCCTCAAGAGAGAGGTCTATAAAAAAGGTGTTAAATCTAAAGATTCCCAGTAAATGCTCTCAAAAATTTCCACATAGGATTACTAAGATGTCCAGCTTATAAAATACTTGGAAAAAGTTATATATACACATACTATACCTGTAATATAAAGCTCCTACGCCGTCTTAAAGCTTTAGTTTGACCTAGATCCTGATTTGATCCTGTTGAATGTGCTGATCTTAAAATAAGGATTTAAATATTAAAGTCAAAAATCACATTACATTTGTGAAACTTTTACAAATTATTTTTTTTTATTTCAAAAACTACAACTTTCAAAAATAACAATAAATCAGGAAAAATACTACAGTTTTAAAGGACAATTTTATTTGATTTTTATTCTGATATTGTCCTTATTTTTTGTTTTTTGTTTTTAATTTAGACGGAAATTTCACGGACAGGCCTAAAAAAAAACAAAACCTTTATTTTTTTTTTAAATTACAAATAAATTACAAATAAAAAAAAAAAAAAAAACATTTCGTATCCTGCCAATATTTATTCGTTTATAAGTAAATCCAATTACCCTCAATAATATAAATTTTTAATTCGCTTACGGTATCATCAATAACAACAACAACAACAACAACAACAACAACATCAGTTGAATTGGTTTGTACCCTTGTTACAAAACAAATTTAATATTATTTTGTTTTTAACGTCATGTTTTACATTTATAAAGGTTACGTGGGTTCAGGGTTTAGTTTTTAACTTTGAAATTTTTTTTTTTTTGCAATTTATACTTTGATTTGATGGCCCCCTGTGATGAAACATGTCCTTTGGGAGAATAATTTAAGAAGATTAATTATATTATGTTATAGATTTCTTTATTACACCATTGCTATTTTACTGTAGGATGTTAAACAAAATGTTGAAATTAAAATATTTTAAATATGTATCTTAAGATACAAAGAAATTAGTTGTTTTATATGGAAAATTAGCAACTTAGGCCTTAAAAAACCTTGTATTATTACGACGGATTTTCGTATTTGACTTCTAATGAAATTTTTTCTGGGATCTGTTAAATGGAATTTTGAGTGTAGTTTTTTCTAAGTACACCTATATCTTAAGATACAAGTTGGTTTTTTAATCTGGTAGGGTTTGTAGGTGCCATTCTAAAACATAGGCTTTGCGATCCGTCATATTACTAGAAATTTTCCTTATTTCTGAAGATACATCTTAATTGTTATATAAGGGGGATTCTTTAGCATGTGCTATCCTAACACATAGGCCTTATTACAAGTATTTTTTTTCTCATTTCCCTTCTAATGAAGTTTTCAGTATGTTTAACAATATCTGTATTTAAAATATTGCTAGAATCTTAAGATACAAGTTAGTTGTTTTATAAGGGTGATACTTTAAAATGTACAGTCCTAAGACACGGGCCTTGCGTTGTTTTAGTTGGGGTTTTTCCTCATTTGACTTCCCAATTAAAATTGTCTGTAGGTGTTTTAAACGGAATTCCAAAATTATTTCTAATTAAAATCTTTCAAGGATCTTAAGATATAACTTAAGTATTTAACAAATTAAGTAAATGATTCATACCCCTGCTGAAATTCGGTGAAGAAAAAAAATTTCAATTTCAAAAATACATTAATAATCGTTTTTAAAAGGAAAATTCTTAAAATAAACTTAGAAAAATTCAGAAATTTTTGTCTTTTTACAGTAATTTTTTTATTTATTTTTCTAATGAAATTTTCTTTTGAAGTTATTTCTTAAAAATATAGATATATATATATTTAAAATATCTTATGATAATTTTATGATTATTATTATATTTAGATAAACCAGACATTTACAATCCTATTCTAAGGTTTTCCTCACCTTTTATTTTCATTTAAAAAAAATAAATTTTTCCAACGAAATTCCTTATTAAAATAACTTTATATAACCGTTACAAAACAGTTATCTATAATAAAAGTTTATGTATATATATATAAAAGAAAATTCAACAAGAAAATATTTTCGAAATTTTTTGTATTTATAATTTTTCACGTTTTTTTTTGCCTAATCAAGAATTTTAATCTTAAAGAGTGGTTTTCATCTCTAAATTCTACTTCGCTTTTCCCTTTGTTCCCGCTTTTTTGTCTTCGCGACTCTTTATACACCTGTAATTGTATTACGTTCTGCTATATACTATTTATTTTGTATATAATTTATATTTAAAAAAAATGATATTCTTAAAATTTACAGTTATTTAAGAGAGAAAACATTTCATTATCTTGTTCCAAGATTTGGAAAAAATCCAGAAATTCTTCTGTTTCTTTTGTTGATGTGTGCGCGCCTTGAAGCATGCAATCAAATACAATTTGAAAAATATGAGTGGTGTTAAGGAGTTCTTTTTAAATTGGGTTTCAATCAATTTGTAGGTCCTCTTAGCTCTGTTTTCCTTAAAATCAGGCCAAGTTTCGGATAACTTCCCTATAAAAATATCCTTAACTAATTTTCATATCTTGTGAAATAAGATGTCGTTAGTATAGGGTTTCATTCTTTATGATAATACAAAATAGTTCAGAAACAAGAGAAATTAACCCCATAAAATATATTCCAAATACTATGATGCAATTTGAAGTTCAAATAGGTGTGTTCCTTTGTAAGGAAATAAGTAGTATCACAAAAAAGTTCTTAGGTAACTGTTCTGTTTATTTATATTTATTTATTTATAAACAGTCCAATACCACATATTCACTTATGAGTTAAGTTAGTGAATCATAAAAATCACAAAATGGCCTTAACAGATAAGTTAGTAAAACATAACTTAAAAGTCTATTAAGATTGAGACTTGGGAGTGTATGCGGAAGTGTTAGGCATTGACGGCAATTGTATTGTATTCTTAGTCTTATTTCGAGTGATTAATAATTTAAGATCTCTGATAAACTTAATATGAAAGTCCGATCAAAAATACTTTAAGGGAATTAGGAAAAAATAGAGAATATAAGTATGCGTCAATTTAACCCCTAACTTTACTTTGAGGTTAAAAAGAAAATTAAATATTTTAAAAAATACAAACTTGATTCAAAGGTAAATTAAATTTCTGATCTAAGGAGGAGTTCCTCTTTTAAGTTAATATTTTTCCAATCTTTATTCTGTGTTTATTTTTTTGGTTTTTTTTGTTTTTTTTTTCAATTTTTAACATTTTTTGGCAAGCTGATGTAAATCTTAAGTGAAATTTAAAAAAAAGAGTATCTTAAGAATCATCATGTTTTTTCTTATATAAATATTTTTCATCTGTGTTTTTTTTTTGTTTTTAATTCAAAATGAATGAGAAAAAAAAAACAAAAGCAACAAGCGTTTTTCAATCTCTTCCTATACTTTCATCACCTCCTACTTCCCAATTTTCCTTTTCATAATAATATGATGTTATTATTGCTCTTGTTGTTGTTTTTTTTTGTTTCAACATTTAATGTTAAATTTTCATCATAATAATTTTTCATTTAGATTTTTTTTTGTTTTTGTTTTTTTTTTACTTTCATTTCTTATATAAATTTTTTTGAGAGAGAAACATATGTGTATCTATAGATACAATAAAAATACTTAAGGGAAAGATATACATATACATTAAAATATAAATTTATATGAAAGTATATATACTCATTTATATATATGTATATATATATATGTGTATTTTAGAATGTCTCGAAGCATTAATATATACATATATATATATGTATACGTATAATTATTAAATATTATTTCAGGCATTTTCATTTTCTTCAGTTAACTCAAATGGAAAAACAAACCTTGGGAAAATAAAAGAAAATTAAAAAAAAAATTAAAAAATAATAAGAAAAAAAAAAGAAAAATTATATATATATCATATATATATGTATGTAGGTTTGCGTATAGAAAAGAAAAATATGAACAACGCATAGAAACTTATATTTTTATATCGTCTTTTATATTTTATATTATATTTATAATATTTTTAATAATTCCATTCAAGTAATCATTATATCTTATATTTTCTTAAGAATTATATTTATCTATTTATGTATATATATATTTTTTTTTTTTAGAATAGTTTATGAATGTGTTCTGGCATTTCTTATTGTACTTAATTCCTTTTTTTATTTTTTAAATAATTTCTAATCTAATGTAGATATTATTATCCTTAAAAATATAAAGGATTTATATATATATATATATGTATATATAAATATTATTTTTAAGTTAATTCATTTGTATATTTGTGAGGGTGTATATTTAATTGTATTTATCTAAAGAATATAGAAAAATGTATCCTTGGATTAGTAATTTTTTTTAGTATTTATTAACTTTTAATAATAATTTGAGTTCCTGCTTTTTTTATAAAATATAATTCCAAGTCCCAATATTAAAATATCATTAGGTTTTAAAATTATTTTCTAATCAATTACATGAATTTCCATTAGTTTACTTACATTACTACTTTGCTTCTGCCTCTGAGCTCCTTACAGTATTCCAAATAATTGATGCACATTAATTAAAACTGGAAACTCTTAAAAGGAGCGCGCAATATATAATGTAGATCAAGAATGGTATTTTGCATGAAATTCTTTACTTCCACTTCTTCTAAGCTTTTTCCAATAAACCCGATATAGTTAATGCATTTTATTTAAGGCAGGGAACTCTGTCAAGGGGCGCTATATGATACTGATCAAAAATATAATATAATTTGTAAGATATCATGTGATAATAACCACCTAAACTGGTCTAAAATGTATGATGAGCCAAATTTTTAATGAACTCCATATACAGTTACTAAACACCAGATCTAATAACATTTAAAAACCCCTTAAATTTCAATAATTCCAACCGATAGCGTAATGGTTAGGACATCAGCCTTTCAAACACAAGGTCTTAGATTCAAAGCTTTATAAAAGCAATTAAATTTGTCTGTTATTTATATATTCTAATAATCTAGTTCTTTTAAACACATGTACAGTATTTTTATATCTGTGAGTTATATTATTCAAATCAAATATTTTAATAAAAAAAACATCCATCTCTATCAAAATCGCTATTCTTTCGAAGCTCTTTCTAATATTGCAGAATCAAATGCGTTAG
Source organism: Dolichopus griseipennis (assembly GCA_963082915.1). NCBI lineage: Eukaryota > Metazoa > Arthropoda > Insecta > Diptera > Dolichopodidae > Dolichopus > Dolichopus griseipennis. The sequence goes on along the minus strand of OY720442.1, from coordinate 33,390,208 downwards.
TTAATTAAATCTGTTGTCCAAAATCTTCATTTTAAACTTTTCCAACATTCAATTAAACATTTGAAAATTGATTGATATTCTGCCAATCAATTCTTCAATTTAATTTTAAAATAATTTTAATATTTTATAATTTAATTTAAAACTCAGAAACTATTCATCCAGTTCTATATCAAATTAATTAACAACTTTATATTTAATATTAGGAAACATTGAAAGAATCCCAACAGGTATCCATTTTATTAACCTCAAGAAAACTAGTATTTCTATTTATTAAAAAAGTGTTTAAAAATATATACATATAATCTCGAAACCCTCAAAATCAATATTAAAATGATAACCTCAGTACAACTTTCACATTATTCTAATATTAAATGAGAATATAACCAGGTTTTTTTCTTTTTAAAATAACAAGACTATTTCATATATATGTATATATATATATATATATATATATTTTAAATTGTATCCCTGAGGAATTCGTTCAGAAAATAAAATAAAAAGAAAAACAAAACTCCTTCGCACAAAAAAAAAAACAACACCAAAATCAACTCTAAAAAATGTTTATACCACCATTGCTAAAACATTTAAATTGAATTGCAATCTTTTCTCAATCAACATCATCCAATATTGTACACTAACTATATATATATATATAGATGAATATCAATATCATAACTGTTTTTTTTTTTCTCTTATTTATTTTTGTATTTGCCCTCAAAACTTATACGTGTATGGTTGACTTAATTTCAATCATTTATATTATTTATTTATGATGGAAGGATACATCATAACCGGGGAAAAACCGAACAACGACAACACAAATTAAATTTTCAATTCTAGGCAATTCAGAAAAAAAAAAAAATTTCTCTTTTAACAGTTATTTTTTTTTGTTATTTTTTAACTGCCTTCATAACGACCATTTCTACAAATTTTTTGAAATTTTTTTTTTTCCATTTGTAGAATTAAGATCCTTTATGTAACAATGCAAACGGATAGTGACCTCTCCAGCCATTTCCTATAATAATATCCTGTGGCAAATTCAGAAAAAAAAATGAAAACAATTCTATTTTTTTTTTATTTTTTTTGCTTGTTTTTCATCGTATCCTTGTATCCTTTGAAAAAACCAAAAACAAAACATTCTGACCACGTTCTCACCGGTCCTTGTTTTTTTTTTGCATTTATTACTTGGATGTTTCATATTCGATATTTATTTTTTTTATTTCTGAATCAAACTATTCATTTTGTTGTATTGTGTTTGTTTGTATGTGTTTGTATGTGTATTTGAATTTCGAATCGAATTGAATTGAATTTTTTTTTACAGTTAAACTTTTGTTTTTTATTTTATTTGCTACTGGGATTGTGCTGTACAATATAAAATCAAAACTCTAACTATAACATAAGGACATGTCTATGAAAGTATGTGTAACTAGGAGTATGTTTGGTATCCTAGGATAGTGTTGGTATATGTTTGTATCCTGTTTTCTGAATCAACGGAAATCTTTTATATATTTGTATAAAAGTTAAGTTCAATTTTGAAAAAAAAAAAATAAAATAGAAAAAAAATTAAAAAAATATGTGTGGAGGGAACAGGATATTTGGATTTTCCTTGAAAAAATTGAAAGTTCAGACAATCAAAATATTGTTTTAAAAGTTAGTATTTTGTGTTTTTTTTTGGAATTATTATTGTGGTTGACTGTATCTTAATCTATTCGTAAATTTATTCAATTAAGTATCTTAAGATTCGATCAGATACTTTGTCATGTGCTCTCTAAATCTAATAGTCCATATGTGTACGATAAACAAAAGTTTTAAAAGGACTTTACGGTTCTTTAAGAATCTTCATATTACCCTATTCTAACTTTCGTCCTTCATATCCGCTTTATTCCTTAAATTTTCTTTTCTAATCCCTCAGATTATCCTTAGCACCAAAGGATTAACTTCCTTTTTATTAAAGATCTTATTCTTAAGTTTGATTTTAAAAATGGATTTGGTGTTGGTACTTCACTTCTCAAAGGAGTGTAGTGCAGAAGCTAACCTAAATGATATTTGAAGTGCTTTCCACCATCCCCACCATTTTTTAAAATATCAAGTAGTTATTATTCAACTCAAGGCTTGACATTTCCCAGTCTTGATATCTATAAGAACATTCTTGTTTTAACTAAGTATTTAGTATTTTTATTTAGTTGCAAGGGGCTCCCGAATATTTTGATTTTAGTGATTCTTTCATCTCTCGTCAATTTTCAGATTCCTTCATCTTCAGTTCTATATGAAAGTTTCACATTTCAATTTTCTAAAAATTTTTTAAAATAATATCAAACTTAAGAAACTATAAGTAACTTTAATTTAATATTTAAAGAACCTATACGTTTATTCGGATACCAAATCGTATATCATAGATACCATCTATGGTAAGGATTTGTTAAATTTTGATCCTTAAATAATATTTTTCCATGATATTTCCAAGCAACCAAATACTGATTCTTGTTATTATTACCAAAAATTATACCTAGAAGAAAAACAAAAGAAAATCTTAAATATTATTTTTAGTTTTTTGTTTTTGTTTTTTTTTTTTTGGAATATCCTTAGGGAGCAATAGGACTAAAAATGGAATACACAGGAACATAGAAAAAAAAAACACAACTACTAAATAGGATTTTATTATAGATTTTTGCAATTTGGAATTCCATTGAAAACAATATGAGTTTGATATTTCCTTGTATATGTATTTATTTTGGAAATTAAATTTAAGCCTTTTGGTCACTCATTTTGTCTTCTATTATTGCTAATGCTATTTATTTTTTGTTTTTTTTTTTTTTTTTAATAAACTTCTAAAATATAAGTTTAAGCAACAGACAAAATCCCTTATGAAATATTACATATTATATATAGATTCATATTCATATCCTTTTTGATTAAATAAAACAATATATACAGGCAAAAGAAAGGACTCTTTTGATATGATATAATTTTTCTGGTTTTTTTGTTTTATATTTTTCAAAGGATAATAATGTATAAGTCCTTTTACTATCATCATATATTTTTTGAAAATTGAATGTATTATTATGTTTCCTATTATTTTTAAAGTGATTATTTATATGTACAGGATGATTAAGGATACCATTTATATTTTAAAAATTGATTTCATAGGATTTGAAGGACAAGGATGAAATGTATTTAAAAAAATACTAGTTTAGTCCTTTGGCTTTATTTCAACAGTTTTTGGAAATTTTAATATATTAAATTAAATATTTTTTCACCTGTAACACCCTGTCTTTTTTTTTAAAAGATACTCTTTCAACCATATGTATTTTTTCACATTTGTCAAAAAAAAAGGACATTTTCATTTTCATTTTTATATGACCTGTGATACTTTCTTTCATTTTTTTATAATTTACAGTAGAGTTAATTTATTCATAACCTGAGGGTTATTATCTATTTATACAATTATTTATTTTTTTAAAAATAAAAAAAAATGAATTTTCCTTATATAATTCATATAAATATTATATCTATCTATTTAAGTATTAAATATATCAATGTATATGTTTTGGGGTTTTTTTTTTTCATTTATTTAAAAAGGATCATTGTCAGGATCATAAAAGATAATAAACTTATCCTTACTTATTATCAAAGAATTTTTTTTTTTAATTTGGTTTCATATATATATGAATGTGTTGTGTATGTTTTTGTGTTCAAATAGATGAAAAATGTTTGAGACCCATGTCATCAGGGTCCTGATGGTATATAGAAAAAATTTAATGAATTTTATTTAGTTTTGTCAACTGTAAAGATAAGCTTCGAAAAAAAACAAAACACTGGAAATGAGAAATGTAGGACTGATAATTGTTTATAATTTTTTTATTTTTTTAAGAAATGGAGGCGTTAATAATGAATTTGGGTACAAAATAAAAACAAGTGAAATAAAAGACAGAATACATATTGTCATCTGTTACATATCTCAGTTCATATTTTAATAAACTCTGTGGGTCTGATAATTCCAAATTCGGATGAGTTGTTAATATTGATTGAAATGAGTTTAAAAAGGATGTGAAAGGATTTGTTTTTGTATTTGTGTTAAAAATTTGAAGATTTTGTATAGTATTATAATCCAAATCTATGCTTTTGGAAGCATTATTTTAACTAAAGTCTTCGATTATTAGTCCTGCTTTACCTTACAATGGTAATTCAGTGTCATAAAATCTAAAATAAAAATTTGCTTCAAAATAATTTTTTAATTCAAAGTTTAAAACCCAAAAATGGATCGAACCATTTAAGAAGATAAATTTTACAACTTATATAATAATCAAACGTTCATAATTAAGAAAAACCATTAAAAATTAATTACTTTCATATTATAAAAAAAAAAATTGTAAATTTTTTTAGTTATTAAAAAGATTTTAATGACTGCACATCATTATATCCTGGTTTAACATATGTCCAAGATATGTTATTAAATTTAATTGGTCGCAAATCGTTCATAATGCATTAATTATTATATATAAGTAATAAAAAATTGAATATGGAAACTTTATCACTTTTAATTAATTGGGAGTTTTTAATAGTCTCGATTTAGTGAAATCTCCTTTTTAGAAAATTTCGCATTTTTAAATTTTCGTATTAGAGAATCACGTTTTTAGAAAATCTTGTTTTTTGTTGAAAAATATCGGTTTTTTAAAAAAATTTTCCGATTAAGTATTTTAAAGATGTATCCAAAATCATAATTATCAGATTTTTCCAATATAATAAAAAATAAGGATATTTTCTAAAAACGAGATTTTCTAAAAACGCGATTTTCTTAAAACTGAATTTAGTAAATCGAGATTTCTAACCCAACGTTTTAATCTTATTGATACAATATTTTTTACCTTAAAGATTTATTTACTGTGGAAGGATCAATATTAAGACTTTAAGTTGCAAGGTTTAAAAAAGGATTTTCAATTCCTAGTAATTTAAAATAAACTAAGGATATGCGGTAACCTGCAGTTTAATTTAAATCTTAATTTCAGAATGCATCCATGCTTCTAATATTAAATTGCATAACCTAAAATATAAATGATATGTATTAATATAATTAAAATTATGACTTCTATCTAACTTTTATCTAACAGATACACATTCTTATTTTTTTCTATATTTTTTCTAATTAAAATTAAATGCCTGAGTACTATAAATATAATTAAACAAGATTTTGACATATTCGAGTATAAATATATATATATAACATATAAAAAATCTTAAAAAAATATGGAAGGGATAATGTTTCATAGCATATTATTTTCATTTCAGAATTCAAAATTTAAAATATTTAAAAAAAATATATAAATATCATGTATTTGTATATCTAACACTCATATAAAATAAAATGTAAAGATTATTTTTATTTATTTATAAATTAAAACAAAAACAACAAATAAAATCAAAAAACAAGGACTAAAATCGCGCAAAATATAGATAGAAAAAAAATAGAACAAACATCAAGGATATTTGATTTTTAATATATAATTTTTTATATAAATACAAAAATATCTTAAGAATATAAAAACAAAATGATCAACAGAATTTATATATATATTATATATATATATATATATATATTTATAAATAAAAACAAAGTTTTAGAAATTGAAGTAATGTTCATTTCATTTCAAAAAAAAATCTTATTTTTTATTAGTTTTTCTTTTTTTGTTTTTATTTTATCAATATTAAAGGAAAAAATCCTTTGATCCAAAATTGAAACGTGATTTTTCCTTTATAAAGTCCTTTAAAAAGAAAATTGTGTTTCATTTTTTTATTTTTGTTTTAAGAAAAATTTTTTTTTTTTTGTTTTTGAGAAAATCATGTTTGGTATTAAAAAGTATATAAATTTATTTAAAATTATAAGAGTGAGATAGCAAGATATAAATATAAAAAGTAGAGAGAGAGAGGGTATATTTAGAAAAAAAAGGAATAAAAATAAAAAAACAAAAATTACAAAGTAAATAACAACTTCTTTCTTTTTTTTTCAAAAAAAAAAGATTTGATGTAAACAATTTTTTTTTGATTTTGTTTATCAATAAATATACGCGTACAGTAGAGTCTCTAAATTACGAACTTGGATACAAAAATACTCAATGGCAAATATTGTTTAAACAATTAGAAAATAACTGGAAATATGATTCAAATATCTTTATAATGATATATCTAATTTAACATTATTATATCAGATCTTTTATAAATATAGAGACCTTTTTCTATGAAATTCTGCTTCAGTCCTTATCTTTGGAAATTTTTCGGTTTTTTAATTTGTGGGTTAGACCACTTTAGTTCTAAGTCCCTTTTTAAAAGTTTGAGAGAGAGAGAGCAAAAAAAAAGAGAGTAAAACTGGATTTTAATTGCACTGTACAGTGTAAGTTCTTATGTCCCATTTATGAGTACTTGATACTAGTTACTTTATCAAGTACAAGTATTACTTAGATTTCGATAAGTACAAAATTTAAGTATAAGCATAAAAGGATAAAGTGCAAATACTTCTAATTCTAAGATAGTAATTGAATTTAGAGTTTTTGATACTTAAGTACTCCCGACTTTGTACTTTATGACTCAAAAATACTTCAGTATCAAAAAATAATTACAAAATTAATAAAACTCATAATTTAATTAAGTACTTTCTAGGTATTGCAAGTACTTTTACCAAATTTTTTTTTACTTAGAATTGAATTTTGTAAGTAATGATATAAGTATTGATCTAAGAAATAATTGTACTTGACAAAGTAACGTGTATCAGGTAATGAGTATCAGATTAAAATTATTAGAAGCAGTTAATATATAAGTTCTTTTTAAAATATAGTCTGTACTGTGTACTTATAAACATATTTTCTAATAAACATGAATATTGTTTTTGTTGTTATTTAAAAAGTACATTACTTTAGAAAAGAATTTTGATTTTTATTTTTTTATATATTTTTTTCTTATTTTTTTTTTTTATTTTTATTTGAAAATTGGATTTTCGTCCCATTACCACTTCGGGTGCGAAATAAGAATTTTCATTTGTTTTTGTTTTCATTTTTCTTTTTGTTTTCCTTGTAAAAAAATTTTTTTTTTAAAATAAAACTGATATCATTACTGGTATTATAAGTACTTTACTCATATTCCATGCAATATTTATTTATATCATGAGAGAAAAATATATAAATTCTTTTCAGAAATTTCAATCTGATCCTTGGTTTGTTTTCTTTATATTAAACTTTTTTTTTATATTTGTTTTTTTGTTTTTTTTTTTCTGTGTGAGTTGAAAAAAAAGAAAATTCCTTTGATTTTTTTTTTTTGTAAAGAAAATTGGAAAATATTTGATTTTCATTTTTATTTATTTGTTTTTGTTCTTATTTTTTTTAAAGTTATTTTCAAGCTTTTTCAAATATTATCGATATTTTAAAAAAAAAAAGAGAAAAACAAGAGTGAGTGAGACAAAAAAAAAACAATTTGTTTCATAGAGATGATAAAGATGATGATAATTTAGGGGCAGTAAAATATAATCAGAATTTTAAAGAAAAGTCACGATTTCTATTAATGTACTTGTCTTGTTATTTTTTTTGGGTTTTATGTTATTAAATAAAAAATAAAAAAATTTTTAAATCTTTGAAATAGGGAATTACAGTATATTTGGTAGACTTTGGTGGGAAATCCTAAAATTTTTTAGTAATAATCGAATGACGCACAGACTTTTCGGTTTGAATGTTAGTGTTGAATAGTGGTTAACAACATTTGGAATTTGTATTAATACTAATAAAAGTATTTAAGTAACTAATTTAAGATTAGTAATGGTTTGATAAGTTTATCTGACTGATTGTTAATCGATGGGGTTAAGATGCTCGTATCTTTTTCAATCGAAAGTCTTAGGTTCGAACGTTCTACAAAGTCATATTCTTCTAATTTAAGTTCATTTCATAAATCGTTTAAGTATTAGATATGAAATCGGACTAAGTATATTTTTTGTCCCAAACCATTTTTCCATTATTCTTTTTAGCGCCAAAGTGGCGTAGGTCTTTTAGCTTTTTTTTAAATTTTTTGTGAGTTAGAGTACTTTAGTCCTAAGCCCCTCTTATATGAGTTTGAGAGAGAGAAATCATAGCTAAATGAGGGTGTTAATTACTAGTAAAATGTTTGCAATTGTTTATATTAAAAATTTACTCATTTAATACAAAATAAAGAGTCTCAGTAAAACTGTGCCGGGCTTGTCAACTGTAAGAACTAATTTAGTAAGAATAAATTTCAATTTGATAATTTTTCTACGTTTGAAGCTGCTCTATAAATAAATAAACCGATTAATGAGAGATATTTGCTGTTTTATATTAAGATGTTATGAACTTCTGATTGGATTGACAAATTTGAATATATTGCCTAAAGCTATAAATTTATTAATTGTAAACAGGTTTGGGTTTGGTTTTATGGTGATTGGATCCCGAATTAAATGTTGTACTAAAATAAAATTATGTATAATATTTCGTATTTAATATGAGACATATAGTATTCATAAATAGCGCATTCAAAAGCAGTTTTAAATTGAATAATGTAAATGAATCTTTATGACTAAAACAAGTATTCTTTGTAACAAAGAGAGTGTGCACATTATTGTGCACTAAATTTCAATTATAGTAATTATATCTATATACTATCACTATTCCTAATTAACTTTTATATTTCTAATATAATTTTGAAACAATGTTTCTTCTATATATTATTTTGTACTTTAAAATACATTTAATTCAAATATTCGATTATTTACTCAAAAGCAAGTTATTTAAATATACTATTTTCACATAAACTTGGTCCTTTTCTCTATGAAATTTTTCTATTTTCAAGTGAATTTAATCTGATTACAAATACATGTACAAGTCCTAAATTGACTAATTAAATTGGTCCTGAGCTACAAATTAAATTGGACAATCGACATTGAGTACCGATTATTTGGACAATCGACATATTTGAAAAATGAGAGTCACTGATTTTACAGTAGAACTTAAATACAACAAGAAAAGTTAAAATAGTTCGACTCTTAAGCGCGCTCTATAAAAACCTCCAAAAAGTTTAGGTGCTCCTGAAACTTATCTTATTTTATTCCCCTCTTTTTGTTTCTATTAGAGATCTGAGGATCAGGTTTTTCATTTCAATTCAACTCTGAGACCTAAAATACAGGGGCTCTTTATAAGGGTTTTAAGAAAATAAGGATCAAATTCATTTGAAAAAACGACGATTTTCATTTAAAATACTTTGAATATGATTTTTTCATTTGAAAATAAACAAATTTCATGTGAAAAAGAGCCAAGTTCATTTGAAAAGAGTATTTTGAAAATATACATGCCACCTATAAATTTAAGTTAAGATTTTTAAGTAAATACATAAGTACAAATTATATAAGCAAATTTAATATAAAAAAGAAATATTTTCCCCCTTAAAAAATATTTTCTATATTTTATAATACAAAAAAATTATATTTTTATATTATGTCGGTACTCGGGGTACTCAGGGTACTTCATCTTGTATCAGGGGAGAGGAACGCAAGGGAAAGTAACATAAAAGATACTTAAAAGATGCCTTCAAGCAATATTTGACATCGTAATTTGATTGTAAAAGTTAGATTCAAAAAAAAAAAAAAAATAAAATAAAAAAAAACGACGGAAAAAATTAAGTTAGAAAAAAAAAAAAAAATTTTCTCTGTTTATTTCATTTTCTTCAAATTCCAAAAACCATTTTCAGAAAATTTAACTTTTCTTTTACTTTACTATATTTTCCTTCAATTCATTTTCTTTAAGGAATTTCTCATTTTTTTCTGTTTTTCATTTCTCTTGATGCTTTTAAGAACTTATCTAAGTAAATAGTTAAAAAGTCAAAAAATATTGACTTTGACAACGTAAAAAAAAACAAAAAAAAAAAATTATCAGCAAATGGGTATACATATATACTTATATATATACTTATATATTATATACACAATATAGTAGAAAATGAAGTAGAAATAATGTTTAAATACATATAAGATTGTGTTCCAAACTTAAAAATGATTTAAAATGAAATCAAAGCTTAATATTATATATATATATATATATGTATAGTGATGTCCTTGGAAAATTCGTGTCCTTACTATATTTTAATGTATTTTATTTCTGCCTTTCTCATTCTTTAAACATTAAATGATAAAGAAAATGATGATGATGATTTTAAGTTTGATAGAAACATCTATAGAATCATTAACTTTGCTTGTGATTTGTAAAGCACCAATAGTTAATCGTTATTAAGAAATACTCAGAATTAGGTCATGATTAGTAAGATTGAGTGCTGTCAACAACATTCACAAGTGGGATACTAGTTATATATATTTTTCTGATTTTTAAAAATCTTCGTAATCAGAATGAACATCAAAATGTCATTAAATTTGTCACATGTGATTTGAGAGTGAGTAAAGTTTACACAATCAAAATGATAAGATATTTTTTTATATATATAAGTATGTATATATTTTTTATTTAAAAAAAAATTTCTATATATCAATTTTTCATATTATAAGTAGTATATAAGAAGATGTTTATATAATAACACTAATTTATTGCATGATTTAACAATTATAATGACATGAACATGATTTTAGACATATTTATAAAATTTTGAAATTTAATAAGTGTTTCGGAATGGGGTGGGGAATTTTATATCTTCTTATTAATTCTAGATTTTTTAAAATATATGATCATGTGAAATAAGGATTTGATAAAAGCTTGCAAGTTGCATATATAGAATTGATTTATTTATTTATTTACATACAAACCCTTACCAAATACAATGTGATAAGCGAATAGGGCCAGCCTTTCCTTTTCAATTATGACAGATATTTTATTTATTTATTTATTTATTTATAGTACCAGACAGTAGTAAATATTGCCTGATAATATGAATCCTTTGTCTATTTGACATTTGGACGACTATTTTTTTTTATTAGATATGATCCGATCAGGATTTGAACCCTAGACTTTTCGATTGAAAAGCCGCCATTTTACCACTGAACTATCGGTCAGATGTGCATTTTATATTATGATGTAAATAATATATTTTTTAATAGATACAATCTAACCAGGGTTTCAACTCGAGATCCTTCGATTGAAATGTACTGTCGGACAACGTCCTTTTTAATAATTTTTATTTAATAAGTCCTTTTTAATCATTTCAATTGCCTCAGCGTCTCTTACGAATTTTTAATTAAATTATTTTTGTAAAAATTCTATTCTGTTAAATTTTAATATTTTATTAATTAAAAGTAAACACACATTCATCCATAATTTTTCCTCATATTCAATTCAAAACTTAACCACATTAGCTTTAACTTGATTAAAAAATTTAGCTTGACAAGACAACCATTTTGTTGTTGTTTTCTTTTTTTCAAAAAAATACCACGAAAAATCTGTCATATTTCCCACAACAAAATCAATTTAAATATTTAATCTTAGATTTTATATATATATGTACATTATGTATTATTAATTTAATTATTAAACAAACAAACATAACAGTAAAATATTCTGAATTATAATTTATTCCCGCCTAAATCTAAATAAAAATCCCTTTTTTGAAATTTGAAAAACAAATACACATATAGATTTAAAAAAGAAGTACACACACACTCATACTAAATAAAATCTAATCAAAAGGCAAAAAAAAAAATATATTAATTAATAGTTTCAAAAAATTATTGTATTAAATATTAAAAATTAATTAAAAAATATTTTTAAAATATTAATATTTTACATTGAAATTGAAAATTTAAAGGTAAACTTAATAAATAAAAATCAAAAATGCATTAAAATTAAAGGTAAAAATATTTTATTTTGAAATATTTTGCATGTTAAAAATAAATAAAAAAAAATTTTTTAAAAACGTGTTTGATTTAATTTCCAAGAATTGGTTTCCATATTATTATTATTCAAATTTCAACGCCCATTTTTCAAAAATTATTTAAAATAATAATACTGTTATAATATAGTATTTATTTAATATTATTTAACGTTCTGGTAATACCATCCCTCCAATTTGATAATACCTTCCGCCGTTCACCCATTCTGGCAATACCATCTATCACCCGTTCTGGCAACACTGTCTCCCATATTTGATAATTTTACTCATATCAAACATTGATTTCATAATTTTCATTTTATATTTTAAAATTTCAACAAAACCACACACACTCACACACACACATCACTGTGGTAGCTCAAGTATTCTAAATTACTATTAAAATAAATTATTTTCACCATCAGGTCATCACACATATATTGGATTAAATAATGATTTGGCCACTTTAAATCTATCAGAAGAGAACCTTTTTTTGCCTTTAGAGGTAAACAAAAACAAAAACAAAAAAATCAATAATAATAATAATGTATCCTGTAAATATGCAAATTAAATTATATTTAAAATAATTATTTCCTTATAGGTTTTTCATTTTTTGTTGCATTCAATTTATTCAACAAATCAGTTTGTATTTATGCAAAAAAAAAACAAGTGAAATAAAAATGAGCAAAAAAAAAAAATAAAAAAATAAAAAGAAAATGGAAATAAAACCAATATATTTGGTTTGTGTGGGTGCATATTTACAAAACCCATATCCTGTATGTACTTTGTTAAAATGGTGCTCTGTGTGTAATAAATTACAAATTTTAAAAATGAACAAAAAATATTTATATATATACATTTTATACATATATTGAACAGTTGATCAGGGATTAGGTTTTAATAAAAACAAAATAAGTAAATAAAAGTATGGTATATGCAAAATGTTAAGCATTTTAAATTTAAATTAAAAAAAAAACTTACATGATTACATGGTTTGAATTTTATTGTAAATATTTCCTGTTGTAATATTTTATTTTATTTTTTCTAATTTTGATTTATATGAAGTTTTAATATGATTTAATTATTTAATATTCAAATTAATTTTTTAAGTAACATATTAATATTTCAAAAATGTATTTACTTACAACACGATTCGACCAGTGGCGTAGTGGTTAGAGTGTCGACTTTCGACAATTGAAGCATCTCGAGTTCAAACACTGGGCGGATCTTGTCTAATAAAAAAATTTTAGTTTATAATTTAAAAACTATCAAACTTGAAAATGGAAAGGTAGAATAACATTGTATGTGGTAGGAAATTGTTTATAAATAAATTATTATAACAAGTATTCCTATGAATGAAGTTATGATTGAATATGTTTAATATTTAAGAATTTTTAACTTCTTTAAAGTTTTACAAAAACAATAAATGAAATATAAATTTTCTGCATTAATTCCACCAGAAATTGTCCCTTGAATATAAAAATTCCTAAAAAAATTAAAAATTTTAAAAATCTAGGAATCTTCTGTCTTGGTTTTAGAAAATACATAACCTTACTTATTTTTTTTATGCAAATTTACCTAAAATTATCATTAATAATTTAATTAAAAAATTTTTCAAAATAATTTTATTACAAATATTACAATTTTTTTTTAAATTTTACCTAGTGACATAAATAATTATTTTTCATATACCACACAAATAGCTCTGTATTCCAATAAAAAACCCAAAAACAACAACAATCATAGTATTTTGTAATTTCTTAAAAGTACTTATTTCGTTTGTCATTATTAAAAATAATTGTTGTTATTGCAGTTCTTCGTAATACATTTTTTTGTTTTTATTTTATGATTATATTTTTGTTTTTGTTATTTTTTCCATTTAATTTTTTATTTTTTTCATAAATTTTACAAATTTCTCTTCATTAAAATATTAAAAATTATAATTAAAAATAAAAACAATAACAACACTAAAAGAATTTATTTTTATAATATAAATATACAAAAAAAAAAACAACAACAATTTGTATGCAATATTTAAAAGTATTGCAGGCATCGTAATGAAAATAAATGTGTTAATACTGTTAATACTTAATATAGAAATGCATACATACAAAAGATTCGGCAATAGTATTTTGTTGTATACTGCACACACTACATGGTATATAGTAGTTTGTACAGACTACTGTACTCAATTGAGTCACTGCTCAGTATATACTACACACTACACAGTACATACTACACACTGCACAGTACATTTTATAACAGAGTTGTGGAGAGAGAAAGAGGAGAGTAATATGAGAGATGAGATTTAAAGCTAGTACAAAAATGCAGTTACTTTTTTTTTTTAAATTAAATGTCAAATGTCTTTTGGGCTGCAAGAAAATTTGGTAATTATTTGTTGTTGTTGTTGTTTTTAAACCCTCTCTTTATGAACTTTTACGGTAGTTTTATTATTATTTGTTGTTTTATTTCATTTGTTTTTTAATTGTCTAATTAGAGAGAGAGAGAGAGAGTGAAATAAAAAATAAATATAAATACCTATTTTCTGTTTCTTTCTATCTTATATATATCTTATTTTTGTAAAAAAAACTATATTGTTGTTGTTGTAAAAAAAACTTTAAATGGAAAAACAGTTGAAACAGAATTTATTGGATGATAATTAAAACCAGAAATTGTCAAGTTAAATTCGGGAGAAATAAAAAAATTGAAATATAATTTTTGTTTTTTTAAATATTCTAAAAAAAAATATCAAAAAAAGAATTTATTGGGTTAAGTAGAGAACTTATATATTATAGAATAAATTATAAGAGGGAGGGTAAATTCAAAAATTGTATAATTAGAAAACAAAAATGCAATGCAGTGGTGGGAAATTAAATCAAAAAAATTACCTTAAATAGAATTTTTAATTTATTCAAAATATATAGTCAAAGGTAGGAAAAGGGTAGGGTTTGGTAAACTTCAGGAATCTAAATTTGAAATGAGATTTAGAAAAACTGTATAAAGGGTTGGGTTAGATATTTAACAAAAAATGAGGTGGGGTTTAGGTTGTTTTTTTTTATATTTTTTCTTTTTTAATAATTTTTATTTTTAAAGTAGGGAAATTGTAAACTAAGTGGAAATGAAATAATTAAATTATTATTAAAATACAAAAAAAAATTATCATTTAGATCAAAGGAAATGTTATATTTTTATTTTAAATAAAATTGAATAAAACAAAAAAATGGAAAGGGTTGAAAAAATGAGATTATTTAAATTAGATTAATATTAAGAATTTAATTTGCTCAGGGGAAGGGGGTGGAGTTAGATTTGATATACTAAAAATTATATATTTCAGTTAAAGTTTATATGAAATTTTTCAATTATAGTGAATTTTTTCAAATTTAATGAAATAGCCATAGTTAAAATTTGAATATAATTAATTAAATAAAACCCATTCTGGTTACGTTTCGGTTTTCCAATTATAATAAACGTTTTTGAAAAAGTTTTATTATAACAGGAAAGCAGACTCTTACATTCTAAGAATTTATGATATAAAAAAAAAAAATCTTATCTTTTAACGAGGATCGAACTAAGATCTGTTTACACCTGAAGCCACTTCGCTAACCACTGCACCATACAATTATTAAAAATTTATGGTCAGATTTCTAATATTAATGTATCACTAACTTATAGAATGAAAAATAAATCCATAGACACAGGCAAGTTCATATAAAAGTATATAATAACAAAATATCGAAAAAAAACTGAATCAATTTCAATACAACAAAATTTAATTTAAATATATTCAAAAACAAATTTTTTACCTATGAAATCTACGTGTGTAATGTGTATAGTCCGTAAAATAAAAGGATTCGTCCGAAATATATTCAAAAAAAAACTATGAACTTTAAATAGTACTATAATTTTATAAATAACCTCGAAGTGAAGGTCAATTTTAAGTGCATTTTAAAAATAAAAATAAAATTGACCTCTTTTTTTCGGAATAATGATGATGTCAATTACTTTAAATGATTGACACTTTAAAAAAAAATTATTTTCAACTAGAAAATTTTTTTGAAAAACTTTCATTTATGATTTATAAAAAAAATTATACATTTTATTTGAATATTTGAAAATTTTATTTGAAACTTTTATTCAAGGTGAATAAAAAAACAAAAAGCCCATTTTTGATTTTAAGTATTTTTGAAAGGGTATATTTCTGGGATATTAATGATATGAAGCTCGAATTTTGTATTTTGTATTTAAACTTTGAATTTATTACAAGGTGCTGAAGAATATATAAAAGAATTTATTGAGTGGGATCTTTTTACGTTAAATTTTGATAGACCGCTCCTCTTATCACCCCTCTTAAATTCTTATTAAAAAAAAGGGGTTTGACCAATTACAACACTGTCCTTAATACTATCTTCTTAACAGCTTATTTTCATACAAAATTCATTAAATTAATTAAGAATTTAAAAACCCGCAGTTTTAATGCTCAAATAATTTGTTATACTAATTTATTTTAAAGATGTATTATTAAATAAATAAACCAATAATATTAATTCTTTAAATTGTCCTTCTTACAACATTTGGAAACTTTTGAAAATTCTAAAAAGAAAAACAATCATTTAAACAAAATACTTTTGTCCTTATAAGGCTGCAGTTTAATTATAGCCTCAAAATGAAAATTTTTCGAGCAACAACCAAATTTTGTAATGGGTTACAACACAATTATATAAAAAAAGTACAGAAGGCCAAATAATATAGTACGATATCCTAAATTATATTTGAGTTCTCTCTTGGGAGAAAATGTTTAATTAAATTCATTAATTTTTTTTTTTCGTTCTTTAGAGAATGATTCAATGTAGTCCCCCACTCTTTAAATAATCCCGCCACATCAGCCAGTCAAGCACAAACCTTTCAGCGAATAACAAAACGAATTACCGTATGACTCACTAACGAACTAAAACCATCTATTTGACCAAACCCATTTTTTAATTAGTCGTGGTATTAATGAAAAAAAAAACACAAAATAAAATTAAATGTCCTTGATGACAGCTATAACAATGATGTCGGTGATGCTAAGAATGATGACAATGATGATGATGATGAACATTTATTTATATATATATTTTTTTAAATAAATATATAAAAGCTTTTATGTAGATTGTATATAGGTTGAATAGGTTTTTATATATTAAATATTATTGTAATTTATTATTTTTTGTGTGGGTTTTATGTTGTCATTGGTTCTGTGGGTTTCAATTTTTGGTAGGTTTTTTAGTATATATGTATATATGTATATTTTTTATACCGTATACACCTCAGATAGTGATGGTGGTTTTTTAACTTTAATCGGTGTTTGTAACCACCGAAAGAGCGAGGTGAGCAGGATATGGAATAGTATAGAATAGTGTATATATATATATTTATTTTCGATCTGCGTCACTTCCTGATTTGATTTAGCTCGAGGATTGCAAATTCTTGAAATTGGATCATAAGTTGGGATTCTGGAAATTTTTGATCGAGCTAAACAATCTTATTATCTCCAAAACCAATAAAAATCTTTTAAGTTTGGTACAAAGGGAATTAAATTCTTGAAATGCATTAGTATGATGATTCAGATATGTACACTGTACCTCCTACATACCTTCCAAAAACTATCAAGCATATCTTCAAAATTTGAAAAGATAACTTGAATAACTTGAGATAGAACCCTCAATTTTGTATAAGGGTGTTCTTTCCTATTTCACTGGTGTCTTTGAATTTCGGGATCAATTGGAGTTTGTTGTTCTGATACCTGTCGCATTATTCCTCAGATTAAAAAAGGCATAACTTCGAAATTAATAAAGATAGAAAACTGAAATTTGGTAAATGGATTTTCTGTCCTAAAATTATTATATAACTAAATGTTTCAATTCATTTTGGATGAATTGGGGTTGTGCTTTAGGTACCTATCAGTGATTCCTTGAATTTCTTAATAGCAGTTGTATTATAAATGGTTTTTAAATTATTTAAATTCTAAAATATGTTAAAATTACAAAGAATTACATTTTATTCGTTTAATTAATTGAGTGACACCTTAAACTAGATAACTCAACTAACTTTAATATAATAATTTAATTAAATTAATTAATTATTACTTAAATACCATTTTCGAAAAAATTTTCATTTAATTAATTTATTTTTGGTATATTTTCAATGTTCTACACATTTAGTCATCATCGGAACTCCTGTTTTATTTACAAAACTTTAATTAAACAATGTCCGTGTATAAATTTTGTATACTCTCAAAAGTAATTTCAAAATAATATCCTTACGTTATCCTTATTTTTTTTTTTGTTTTTTTTGTAATACGTTCAGTTATTTAGGGATTAAAACCAATTAATATAACTGTTTAATTTTAACTAATTTATTTTTTCCTGTTGTACTTTTCCTCTGCTGTTTTGTTTTTATTTTTTGTTCTTTTTGTTTTTATTTTGTATTAAAATTAAAAGATTAGATTTTTGTAATGTATCCATGAGAGAGAGAGAGGGAGAGAGAGTGAGAGCAAGTGAATATGGTAATATTAAGGGTAGGGTCACGCAACGCAACTGGTTGATAATGTAGTTCATGAGAATAAAATAAAAAAAAAAAACAAAAAAAAAATACAGTGGGGAACAAAACTAAAGTTGTCCTTAATTATATTTGTAATATTATTATTAGGTTTTTTTTTTTTTAATTTTGTTTTTCACTTGAATTTAGAAATACTCTCGGGTGAGGTTTTTCCCAAAAAATATTTGTTTTTTCTTTCTATTTTCATATTTTTCATTAAAATTACAGGTTTATATTTTAAAAGAACAAACAAACAAAGAAAAGTATAAAAATGTATTTTTGAATCTTTTGGGATAGAAATGAAAACAGAAAAAAATAAAGGATTGGTTTATTAAAAGGGTTTGGTTTTTTTTTTATATTAACAAAAAGAAAAAATATATATATATAAAAAATTAATTAAAAATGTAATATAATTTTTTTTGTCCTTCAAAAAATGTTTTTTTTTATTAAAAAAAATTCTGTTATTTTGAAAAATTCCACTTAAAAATAAAGGGAATACAGAGAATCTGCTCTGTAGAGAACAGTGGCATAAAAGTTCTTCTGAATTAAATACTTCTCCAAAAACAAAAATATATTAATTAATATTATCAATAGATTTACCACAATATCGTATTACAGAAAGTTCTACCAAAGGATTCAATGTGAATTCAATATCGCTTTAAGTTTTTTATTAAACAACCATTTTTACCATTTATAATTGTCTGTTACCCCGTGTGTTTCCTACAATCTCTACATCAAATAATGAATTCTCTGAAAAAATAATATTTAGGAGTAAAAAATATGTTTAAAAATTAAAAAAAAGTTACTTAACACCATTTTTACATAATTATTAAAATGGGTCACAACATAAGAACCCACTGCTAGCATCTACTCTGTTTTTTTGTTAAATACTTAGTTTAAATAAAATTTTTTAATATTTTACTAAAAAATAGTTAATAGAAAATATCCGTATGATGATTTTCATTCATATTGTGATGTGCACAATGATAATGATAGTGTATATTTTGATGAAAATGTTGTTATTGAAACCACGATATTACAAAGAAAGAAAAAAATGCGACGGTTCATTTTATAATTAAATATTTTTTTTGTATTTTTTGTATCTTTTAAATTCAATTTTTTTCTGAAATTATTTCATTTTCAATTGGAATTGCATCCACCAACATTGCAAAAGTGTAAAATTGGAAATCATGAAAGTTACCATCACTATTAAACACAATATGAGCATATCGCGCTTTTAGAAGAAAACCATAGCTGTTTTTTTCACATTTATATTGAAAAACGAACGTGTAAAAGTTTTTTGCGCTGAAATAATTTCAAATATATACAAAGAAACCAAATTACGAATCAATTTTTCAAATAAAAACCGAATTTTTTTTTTTTGTAACCCCATTTAATTTGAACATAGGATTCAATTTTGAATTCTTGAATTCAACGAACACAGTACCAGATCAATTCATTTTGGTAGGGTTTCGAAATATTTGAAAATTTTATAATGAAAATTTTTATTTTGATTTTCTTTAAAATTTTAAAAATATTCCCATTATTTCTTTGTAATGGAAAGTGGCAAAATGATGGTATTTTGAATGATAAATATTTATTAAGCAATATGGGGTAGTTGGGGCTTTGGTTGTGTTGTTTTTTTGTTTTTGTTATTATTTTCTTTACACAAAGCTCAAAACTTGGTTAGAAATGAACAAACAATTTAATTTTTTTCAATTTTTCACTCATTGATTACAAAAGAATAACAAAAGGTTAAAAATATAATATTGAATTTTATTTATACATATAGGTAGTATTTATTATTGATGTAATTATGTGTGTATGTGTGTCGTGGGGCAATTGATACAATTGTAATAATAAACTTATAGAGTGTGTATAGTATAAAAGGTTTTTGTATTTTTGCTGTTTTTTTGGGGTAAAGTTTATTTAAACGTTTTTCTCTTGAGGTAATCACTGTATGCAAATATATATTAATATATATTATATATATATGTACAAATTTATATAGTAAATAACTATTTGTTGCTTTTGTATATAAATATTCTATATTGGTTTTATTCTTTTAATTTAATTTCATGGTCTCTAAAGCACCTCCTACATAGGCATTTAATATAACTATGCCTTTATTATACTAAATTATATTATTTTTATTGAATATATATATACATACATTTGTGCCTATGTAACTGCTATTTAATATTCTTTAAATGTTGCTATTGTGTATTTTGTACAGTTGTATGTATACTTGAATTCAATTATATTGTATGAGAGAGTATCAATTCGTTATTAACCCACGAGTATAACAGTATTCACTGGGGTATTATTGGTTTCATTAATGGAAACTGTGTTACATATATATATATATATTCAAGGGTTTTGTTTTTATTTTAAAATCTACAAAGAGTTATACCTATATATTTAAATTATAATATGCATTTTGAAATTTGGGAAATTTTTATTAAAATAAATTTTTTTATTATTTATTTTTCTAAATCTATTCATTAATGTTTCACCTTTTTAATGGAATATTTTTTTCAATGTAATTTAGATACATTTTGAATAAATTGTGAAAAAAAGTTTTTTTTATAAATATTTTAATTTAAACCAGGTGTTCAATTTGAATCAACAATTACCATCATATTTAAACCAATAACAAAAAAATAGAAAAACAACATTTTAAATTAAAATGTTGGGTGAAAAATGAAAAGTATAAATTGAATTTTCATTCAATTTTTATTTATTTTTCTAGTTAGGTTTTTTTTTTTGAAATTGTAATTATTTTGGTTGGAATAATATATATATATTATATAGAAATATATTTACAGAGGAATGTAAAATACATATTTATGTAAGGTGGGAAAAATAAACAAATTTTACAGTTTTAAATTTTCTAGTAAAACAAAAAAAAAATTTCCATTTTAATTTTCCAAAAATTAACCTGCGGTGAAAAAAAATTTGAATTACAAAAATTTATTTTTAAAATAAATAATAAAAATTTTTTTAATTAATGCATACAATATATTGTAGAAATTTTAATATTAATATGGAATTTAAATTTGTAATATAAATTTAATTAAAAAAGTATAAATTATTATTATTTTAAAAGAAAAATTTAAATAAAATATTTCGCATGAAATAACACTCATCAGCATTTTTTAATTAATAAAACATATTATTTTTTAACATAGAAAAATTATTCACATTTTTATAATTTTGCGCCTAACGTTATGCTAATCAAATTGTAATTAAAAGTTTTTATTCATCTATCGCACGTATTTAATAAAAAAATTTTTAGAATATTTTAGTATTGTTTTATTAAGAAACGTTTTACAATTTTTAGACTTAATTTTTAGCGAGTTTTTCGGTATGAATAAATTGTATAACAGTTATAGAATAATAATTTTACTTGGGAAATTTAATCTTAGCGTCCTTTTGAGTTCATATATATAGGTTGTTCTCTAATTTTTATAGTTTCTTTAGTACAGTACTTTTCGATTTAAACGGTTAATAGGTTTAGATTTAATTTAATTTTGTGTAAATTCCTCTTAAACTGTTTTACGATCTTATAAATTTATTTTCTAGCATTTTATTCTATTTAAATTATTATTTATAAAATAAAACTTGAACTTTAACCTTTATTTTCTTTTAAATCAATTTTCTGTAATTGTTTTGCATGTCCTTTTAGGTTGAAAAGGACATTTTTAAAATCCCTATTTCTATAGAGCAATTTAAATAATAGAAAAATTAAATCTCCTGCCATTTATACCCAAATATTTTTTGTATAACACTTTTTGGAAGTTTCCAAGTATTTAATTATAATTCAAAGTATGAAGGGGTTGAACATTTTTAATATCAAATATTCAAATTGAACACCTGATTAAATTTCAGTTTTTTGAGGCATTTTTGATCAATGAAATCAATCAAATTTGAAAATATATTGTATAAAAGGATATTTTATAAGGATTCATTATACATAAATGAAATATTAAGTTATTAATAAGTTTTAAAAATGCCATTTATTATGAAAAATATATTGTAGAGTTAAAGTTCAAAGTTTAATAGATAAGTATTAAAGACCTTTAAAATTTGAAATTTTTTAAAAAAGTTTTTCGAAAATTATTTTACAAGAAATATTCGCAATTGATGGATGAGTTTGGGATTATTTAAATATAAAAGTATTCCATAATACAAATTGATTCAATTTAACTCTATTAGACAGATACTTATATGCACTACAGTACAATCCAATATTGAAAATTCAGAAATTCGAATTTACAGGTATCTTCTGGATCTAAAAAAAATACCTAAATTATATTTTTACTTATCATTTCATTTTACGAAGTATGAAAAATTACTTATCTTCAAATTAATTATTTATAACTTTATAATTATACAAATATTTATTTAATGCACAATTCTCAAGTGTTTTTAAATAAATTTTCACTCGGGTTTTAGCTGTTTAAAAAGTTTTTACAATGCCAATAAAATATATAGTGTATATATATTTAAAAATTTATAGTATCTTTTTTTTTTGCAATTTGTTTAATAAAACACTCATCTATAATTTTTGTATATCTATAATTAAATTTTATAGATATACAAAAGTACGATACAAAAACATTTAAGGTTTGTTTATTACAAACAAATGTTCCGACAATTTTAATTAGAAATTGTAAAAAATGAAAAAACCAACAAACAAACAAGTACGGCGACATTTTTAAAACATTTTATCACCTGATATTGTCAATATAATTCGATAAAATTCGATAATAATTTGATATTATTATGCAATTATCATAAAAAAAAGTATTTTGTTGTTATTTGATAAAATTCGAAAATATTTATCTATAGATAAAAAAAAATTTAACATTTAAATAGATAAAATTTTAAAATACATATTTATCTGTAGATAAAAAAAAGTTCTACACTCAATCACTTATATTTTGAACTTTAATTACGAAATACAAAATTTATTTTAAAATTTATCAGTTTGATTAGATATTTCCGTAAAATATATATGACAATTATAAATAATTACAACACAATTACTAAACAATTACTACAGAATTACATTTCAATTTTTTTATTGCACAATTTTTTTACCATATATTGAGGCCCAAAAAGTTCTTTAAATATATTAAGCCCAATTGAATTAAACTCTTTAACCCATTAGATTACGCCTAGATTAGATAAATATAGGTTTTGTCTCCTGCATACATTTTTAAAACCTAAGTTGAGTGAAGCAGAGTACTCACTAAGTACTATGTATTTCTTTAAGTAAATTTGCTTGCTAGTATTAAATGTTTTATTTCTTTTATTTTTTACGGACTAACTTTTTAGGTTTATAAACCTGCCTATACCATAGATACATGTTGGAACAAAGGTCATATTATATTCGTTGTTATTAGAATTGATATTAATGAATTCCACATACAGTTTTAATATGAGATAGTACTAGGCCTTATAACATGTGGAAAAGTCTTAGATTTTCAATAGATACAGTTCTATTTTGTTTATATTTTAATAATTTTGTATTTGAGTTATATGGTATTCTATATCTGTGAGTTATATCATTTGAATTAAATATTTGTTTATATTTTTAAGTGTTTAATTTGAACTCAATGGCGAATGGTAGCTGATTCGAGTCGAAAACTAAAAACGTTTTTTCACCTTCACTGCGATTCGAACCCAGACCTTTCGCATGAAAGGTCGGCATTCTAACCACTGCGCTACCCAGCCATGTTTGTTTATAAATTATCAAGTACCAACTTTAATAAAACGATGAAACCTAAATAGAAACGAAATTTATAATTCCTTTTAAAACTTTTGCTTTATTTAAAAAAAAATTAGTGTTGCCAATTTCATATTAAAAAAACATTAATATGTATGTCAGTAAACCTTCAAGTTAATATACATATTTTCAAAATAGATTTTTTTGCAGTTATTTTAATTAAATGAATAAAAAATTCTTTTATATTTTTCTATATTACATCGTTCTTCAAATATTTACACATGTCCTTTAATTAAAAAGAGAAAAAAAGAAGCAACTTTTTCTTAATTTATTCTACGGCCTTGAATTAAAAATTCTTTTTAAAATATATATGTATATTAAAAAAATACAGTGACGTATGTACTTCTAAAAATAATTCTCAAAAAAAAAAGCATACAAAAGCAACCTGATGATATTATATCAAAAACTTAATATAATTTAATTAAATTTTATTTTAATGAATCTAATAGCAGAAAAAAAAATATCTTGTTTGTTTTATCACTTATCAAAGTATTCATTCATTCATTCATTGAATCAGTAATCACATATATGTATGAATAATAAATGTAATCACCTAGTTACAAAAACTTGTATTTAGTTTATTTTTAGTAATTACAGTTACTTGTAAAAAAATATCTGAAATGTTATACAGTTCAAATGTATTTAAAACGAAGTAATTTTATTTTATTATTTCCAAATAACGGTAATTATTAATTTATTTAAAACCGAACACACAATCTCGACCATTTTAATTTTTCATAAAAATATATATTTAAATAGCAAAGTTAGCAACAGTAAGCTTTAATTCTTAAAAATTCAAACTCCAGAAAAAATTTCAACATTAAATTTTTTAATTCTCCAAAAACCAAATTTTTGTTAGTTACAACATTTTTGCATTCCAAATACAAAAACTCTTATGTTCACTATAAAGAAATAAAATATTGCACACAAATTTAAACATGAGTTCATTTGGAATCCCATCAAAATAATGATAAAAAAAAAATAAAAAAATCTTTTTCATTCAATTCACCGTTATTTTTTTTTTTCTTTTACTTATTTTGATTTTTATCTTTTTTTTCATTCATTTGCTTTCTCTTTTTAATCAGCACACTTTACAGAACATTGAAAAATCAAAAAAAAAAAGAAAATCTTACCTTTGTGTCTCTATTAGTGTTTGTTTGTTTTGTTTTTTATTTTTTTTTATTCTGTTTTTTTTTTGTATTGAAAGGATTCTGCATTTTGTGTAAATAACTGCAGATACTTTACCTGCATCCTTTTTTTATTATTACAAACGTATATATATAATTGTATATATATTTAAAAGTAATTGTATATATATATAACAGTAAACGACTTATGTATGGTTTCAATTCTTTTGAAATTGCATTCACATCAATACTCTGTGTTTTTTTTTGTAATGCAATGCACTTGCTGTATCTTCTCTTGTACATTCTCTATTTCTTATGCCTCCCTCATGCTCTTTTTCTCTTTTCTTATCATCAATTCATGACCATAACACTCTTTTTTTTCTTTTCTCATTTTTTTTTTTGTTGTTTTTATTTTTGTTGTTGTTGTTTTTGTTATTGCTTAGAAAAGTGCAACCAAACTTCACTAAATTAAGCTCTATTTTATTATTCAGTCAACTGTTAATTTTTCTATTAAATTGTTCAGCGAGTTTTATACGTATAACAGATATATATTAGGATTAGGTTGTGGCGGTTTCGGGTGGGGGCGGGGTTTGAAGTGTAGGAGAGGGTTGCCAGCTCTATTTGTAGAATTCTGGAAGTATTTTATGATAAAGTGTGTATAGAAGTAACAGATTATAAAAAGCATGAAGTTGATGCAAGTAATGCACTACTGTACTATTTATATATATATATATATATATATATATATATGCACCTCTTTCATATTTTAAATTGCACAACAAAAAAACAAAAAAAAAATAGAAAGAGAAAGAAAAAAAAATCTGATTTATTTTTTTTTATCTCATTTTAATTCGGTTTTTTTTTTCATTCCTATTTTTCTTTTCTTTCAAAGTTTTCCTCACAATTTAAAATGCAATTTTTTGTTCATTCAAAATTGCTTGTGTTACTTTATTCTGTGTGCTTCAGTTCATGTTTTTTTTTTTGTTGTTTTTTTTTTATTTGCTGCTATTCATAACTGTAAATGCGCTTATAATGCACACTTCTATTCTTTTGAATTAGAGAATGAATATAAAAAAAAAAAAAAACATTGAATAGATTGGCTGCAATCTAATCTTCTCTGTTTTTTTTTTTGTTTGTTGTTTTTTTTTTTTTGAATCCTTTAAATATGTTCAACATCAGTGAGCAGGCACACACACACACATACACATACACACATAGTCTTATACTATTCATTTCTTTTCTAGGCATTAATAAAAGATGGAAAACATTCTAGACATATTTAAGTCAATATATATATGCATAGGTTTTATATTTATATATACATAGGTTGTATATATAAATATAGGTAATAAGCTTATTTTGAAATCTTTTATTTAATAGCACCCACAATATATAAAATAAAAAGTAAAATAAGAACGTGTTATAAATATGATATGAATGGTTAGTGGTGGTATAAAAATTCATAGTGGAAGAGGTGGAGGAGGAGGGGGCAGAAGAATATTCCAAACAAAACAAGAAATCGTACTTTAAGTTTAACATTAAAAAAACAAAACAGGTCCTTGTTTGCCTTTTAAATTTATAATAGTAATTATAGTATCATCATCATAATATAGAGTTTGCTACTGATGCTGATGATGATGCTATATATATATATTGATGATAATGTTGATCATGTTGATTTTGAAGACGTTCATTTGTTTATACATAATATTATATATTTATAAGTTTTTTTACTTGCTTACTATTTTTTTGTTTTTTTAAATATTTTATTTTCTAATAAAAGCAATTTGCAAAAAAAGGGAAAGAAAGATATAAACCTCCAGCCATTTTATTATATATACATGTTTATATATATATACAATAACTTTTAATCCATTATAATGTAGGGTAACGTTTTATACTATACTATACCTGCTATTTGACTTTGTACTCCATTTTTTTTATATTACCTAGGTTTTTTACTATTTTTTTTTTTGATTTCATTCAATTGAAAATGCTTTTAAAGTTCATGAACTAGATGGCGCATCGCATATATTTTGTATATATGTATGTATGTATATATATTTTTTTTTGTAAAGTAACTTTATTAAGTTGCTCTTTTATAATTTTTATTTGTTTTTTTATTTTTGTCAGTGAACTATTAGACTATTTCTTTTGTACCTTTTGCCCCCGCTTCATTTTATTTTTAGTTTTGGTTCATTTGTTCAGTTTCTTTACTCTATTAGTTTCATTTTATTTTTTTTTTTTTTTATTTTTTTTGTAGTAGTGCTTAACTACACTAATATAGGTACTGATAAATTTGCAGTCGAGACTGAATGAATTAAATATGCATGCATATGTTTGTTTGTATGTTATTGTTTTTTACTCTTCTATTGTATAGATAGTAATACAAACTGTAGTGAATAAATTAAGTGAGTATGATTCTGGTAGACATTGTAGTACATGTGATACATTTTTTTTCTTGATTGTTTAAATTAAGGGACTAGATTCTGATCAATTGGAAATATTTGTAATAATCTTTAGTAAAGCTAAGTTAGTTATTCAATATAGAAAAGTTGCAGAGACCTGAAATATACAAGCCTGCAAATATGCGTTGCTAATTTTAGATTTAAGCTCCTAAGAATTATGTCAATATTATTTTAAAGAAATTTATTTGAATTCAATTGGCATCGAATTTATAGGACACGGTTGCCACCACAAATAAACGTGGTAGGCATTTTATAAATAATCAACAAACTTAAATATGAAAATATATGTTTTTTAATTTTTTAGAGCATTTAGTAATATTTTTTTAATGGAGATGTTATTTGTCTTATAATTAGATCCATGCTTAAAGCATATGTCGAGCACTTGCAGTAATCATAAGTAACCAGTGTGCTCAAGGTTAACTCTAATCCGAAATCTGACTCAAAAATTTCCAGAATTCATATTGTCACTTGTCCTAGAGTATATTTTTTGAAATAACGAAACTACAGCTATTTGACAACTTTTTGACAGTTCTGAATCATCTGCTTTGATCAGAAAAATGATAAACGCTATAGAATCCATTACAAATTGCTTTTATCCAAAAACTTCACTAAATTTAAGATCGAATTTCATTTTAACAATTTATACACTAAGGATTCTAACTTGAATACAAAATTAAACAAAATGTATCAAATTTACTTATAATTTTAAAAAAGTATTTCTTAAAGGTCCCATCCCTACTAAGAAAATTCAAAGTAAAAAAAAAGAAATTTTTTTGTGCAAAACGAGTGCAAAAAAAAACAATTCTGTTATAAACATTAAAAAAAAACAAGTGATGAAAAAAACCAAGGGTTTTTAAAAAAGCACATTTTCATAATAATATTTTATCGGAATATAATGTTGAAGCTTCAACGTTAACGTTTAATTTAATATACGTTGGTGACTAAGTTATTACTTACTTATAAAAACCGTAATTTTTTTAATTTTTAAGTTCTAATAGCCCCTCTATGGGGAAGGTTGCCCAATTTATCAAGGATCTAATCCTCACTACTCCCCTTCCCCCAGCTTTTTTAGGTTCAAGGAATTAAATTGTGAATTCTAGCAAAATTGGAATTTTATTTAGAATTTTACTATATAAGCAAAAATGGTTAAAACTGACAGAGACTTTCTTCAATTTAAAGAACCGCTTTTAAATTTAAGAAAATCTTTTAACATATGTTAAAGTATAATGTTGGACCTTAAAATTTTGTATATTAACAAAAAAAAATTTGAACAGGTATTCAAGTTACAGATGTTTAAAAATAGCAAAATTTAAATTTTCGAGCTCTTATAGCTGCTGAACAGGGGACGTGACAAAAATATTTTGTTAACCGACTCCTACTAATTTCTGAAGTTCTAACTTCTCCCAAAATTTCAAGATCCAGCTGGAACCGTTTAGGAGATATGTGGGGTCAAAAATTTTGCAAAAAATGAGTTTTGCATAATGGTAAATTTTAGTACCGTATGGCAACTCTGTACACTTAAATGATATATTTTTGTAAAGCCTAAGGAAGCAGCTCTCTTTTACCGTTTTTAGATTGAAAATATAGCTAACAGAACTATTATTACATCAATTTAAATATAGGGTTTTTTTTTAATTTGCGGGGGCTGTAGCTTCGTCACCCTTCAAAATTAAGAAAAACTTTTAACAAATGTTGAAATATATTTAAAGAGCTTTCAATTTTGTAAATCACAAAAAAAAAAATTGAACAGGTATTCAAGTTACAGGTGTTTAAAAATAGCTAAATTTCAATTTTTGGGCCCTTAGAGCTGCAAAACAGGGGACGTGACAAAAAAAATTTGTTAACCGACTTCTACTTATTTTTAAGGATTTAGCTACTCCCAAAATTTCAAGACCCTAGCTTGGCTCGTATAGAAGATATAAGTAGCCAAAAATTTTGCAAAAATTGAGTTTTGCATAATGGTAAATTTTAGTACCGTATGGCAACCCTAAACATTTGTCTTTTACAAATTTATAAAGTTTATAAAACCAGCTACCTTTTGCCGTTTTCAGATTGAAAATATACCTAATAGACCTCTTGTTATAACAATTTGAATATAGGGCTTTTCCCAACTTTCGGGGGCTGCAGCTCCATAACGGGTGGGGCTACAGAAAAAAATTCTTCTACGAAATAAGTTTTTTTGTAATACCTACTCGTGGTTAAAATTTCTTTTCTCTACTTCAAACGATGTAAAAGTTTTTGTAAACATACGGACTAGGGTGTGAACCCGGTTCTTGAGAACCGGGAAATAACCGGGTAGAATATTTAAGAAACCGAACCGAGAACCGAAAACCAATTCCCGGTTATTAAAAATTTAAAAAATCGTTTTTAATCGAATTGAAAATAATCCATATTCTAATTTGACACTTTTTGAAAAATGCTCACAATACTTACAAAATACATATTTGTGCGTGTACAGTATACTATATATTTTTGAATATTGTTTTTTATTTTTTGCAATCTTTTATTTCAATGTATGTAATTTATATTTTGTCAACATATACATAGCTTTTTTATAATAAATTATGTATGCACATATGTAGTATATGCTTATATAAGAGCATGTAAATTGCAATTGTTTATTATATTGAATACAATCAAATATTAATAATCAAGAAAAATTGAATATAAACAATGATTTTAAACTTTTTGAAGCTACTTTAAAACGAACCGACAAACTTGATCGGTTGCGCTCTGCACTTCTCACAATTAAACCAACAAGTGTAGAGAGCGAAAGAGCATTTTCTGCGACAGGACTATTTTTAACCAAAATTCGTTCACAATTATCTGACGATACTTTAAATGCACAAGTTTTTTTAAAATTTTATTTTAAAAATCTTATGAATTAACTAAGATAATGACTAATGAATCTAATTATATTTTTAATTTCATATTTTGTACCAATTAATAGACTTAAGATTAAGAGCAAAAATACAAATGGCAATAAAAAATGTTAATTAAAATAAATAATATCAATGTTTTTATTTTTTATTTCAATTAGAAAAAAATTTAACTTAAAGATAAGTTTCATTATTATTAAATCGAAAGAACCGGGATTCCCGGTTCCATGAAAATTTTTCTGATACCGGTACCGGTTCCTCATTTCCGGTACTCATGCACACCCTAATACGGACAGACAGACAGACAGACAGACGGACGGACAGAGTGAAACTATATAGGCACATTTTTACAAAATTTTTTGAAAATGTGCTAAAAAAATAAAAACAAAAAAAAAATTGCAAGTAGCTTTTAGTGTTTCGCTTCATTGAATATTTAAAAAAAATATAAACTAAGTTAAGTGCAGCATGCATGCATTTCCTCTGTTTTAAAAATCAGGAAAAAAAATTTTTTCGTACTATTTTTTATAAACTTTTTTTATTTTTTTTTTATATTTTACTTTTAAATATATACCGTTATATCCACTCTCTCTATACAACCAATTCCTTTTATATAGTCATAGTCGTCGGATATCATTAAGTACATTTTATAGTAACACCTTTGTCCTATCAAAACTTTTTTTTCAACTTTGCTATCATAACTGGTTTTTATTTTTTTATATTTGGTTTTTTTTTTTTATAATTTCCGACTGATGGCAGAGTACGCGGCTGCATGCAAACAAACGAAAATAGAGATTCAAAACTAGTAACTGTATATTGAGTACTTGTAAATTGAGTACCTATAAGTACTACAACCAAACTAACCATTTTTAAAAAAAAAAAAAAATTCAGATTATATTACGGGTCATTTAATATAAATTCATAACCATATATAATGGTTAGTGACAACTAACTCATACCACTACATCTTATTCACCATAGCCTACCAAACACAACCTCCCCACCACTATTTGATACTGGTCCATTGTCATAAATGACTGAACATAAGGAATCATATGTTTGTTGGGTGATGTTATTGCAATTGTTATACGGTGGTGGTGCTGTGGGGGTGTTAATATTAATAAAGGTTAAAAATAAAGCGTAATCAAATTGGGAAGCTTCATATTTTTTGTTTTTTTTTTTTAAATTATGAATGGGAGTACGGTTTTTTTTTTCAAAATATAAATTAAATAATGAAAAATTAAGACATGCAGCAAAAAAAAAAATTGTACTGACACTTGTTTAAATACCACCATTTTGTTTAATTTTCTAGTGTCCTTTTAGTAAACGGGGTGTAAAAAATTATTTAAATATATTTTTATTTATTATGAGTGTTTATTCTTTACATGGGATTGTAGTATGTATGGACATTTTGAAAATTGAAACTGTAGGGCTTCCATAGGTATTTGTTAGAACAGAAGGGTAACATATTATTCTTAATATTAAAATTGACCTTATGACACATAGAAACCTCTTACATTTTTAATTGGAATAATTTTATGTTTGAATTCAAATGTATTTTTATATCTGTGAGTTATATTGTTCAATTAAAATATTTTTTTGAAAATGAACTCAAATTGCTATAGTTACCAAATCATCGCTTTTATTATAAATTCTGGTTTTATTAGAGATAATTTTAGGGGCATATTGATCTCTAATATTTTTTGAATCCCCAACTTTTCAAGCTTTATGGGGTCTTTAACTTTCCAATATAAATTCAAGTGTGGCCGAAGAAGTACATAAAAGTGTACTACTACTATTCATCTTTCAGCATTTTCTAATTACAATAATTAATATTCAGTCTGGGATTAAGAATAAAATAGGGTAATAAGTTCCCAAGAATTTTCCGAGGGTTTTTCCAAAAAAAAAAGGCAATTTTTAGAATTTCACCCTCGATTTACATTGTTTATTTTATGTCAGCGAAAGCGTCCTTCTTTATCTATATTCTCCTTTACATTGTCCTGTATTACCCCTTTCAGGACAACCTTTATACTATCCAATAAACATATGCATAATTGGTTGTAAGGATCTTTATTTTATACTCAAAACACCGACACACGAAATAGCAATCAAAAAAAAAATTAACGTATAAATTTAATTTTAAATACGTGTCAAAAAGGAAAATATCGATTAAAAATGAATAAATTAAAAATAAAAAAGAAAACAAGAACATTTATACAAGTACATATACTTATTTACTTGTAATTTAAATAACAAATTAAGCAAATAAATATGTATTTATATGCCTTTTGAAGGTGCGCCATGTAAGTACTGTACGACAAAGAATTTTGTTTTATAATCAAAGGTACTGCAGAGGTACCTAAAAGTATGCAATAAGTAATTAATGTAAAAAAAAAAAAAAATGAAATGCTATAGAAAAGAAAATGAATTGCAGTTGAACAAATACGTTTTTCCTTTGACACAAACACAAACACACTCAATTAAAAAAGAAAATGGTACATAGAGAAAATATGAAGGGAAATTAGTATTTAAAGTGTTGATTACCTTCTAATAATTCTTAATTAATTGTTGTTGTATAAATTTAAGCTTTCGTGATTAAATATGTATGAGGTAAAAACAAAATGATTTAAAACGGGGTAAATGGTAATGTAAAGTAATTTAGCGAATTTTTAATTATTAAACTAGGTGCTAATTGTTCCACCAAGTGGTTTAAAATAATAGGTTTGTTTTTTTTAATACAAACAGTTTGTCTAAAAATTAATTAATAAGGATTATATTTGTACTTAAGTGATTAGGTAATAATAATTATGTACTCTATATATGCAGGGTGTTTCTAAAAATAGGAACTTCTTTAGGTTATTTGGGAGGTTAAAGTAAAATTAAAGGTATATGTATATAGATGTGGGTTTATTTTCATTTGTTTTCGAGGTGTTGATTTTTAAGTTAATATCATTCCTGATTTTATACCGAATACCGAATTTTCCAGCTGATTTTACTCAAAATAATCGGAAGAAGGATAAATATTAATTGAAATTATAAAATTAACTGTAAATACCGTTATTTTCAAGTGAACAGAAAAAAAACAGTTATTTTCTATTAAAAAATAGAAATTTTTAGTTTTAAATACTAACACTTATCTCTTGAGAAACTGTACATATGCAAATCGTATGAAATTTAAAAAAGCATTTCTTAGACACCCTGTTTAATTATACATATTATAATAACTATATTTAATACAATTTAAAATAATTAAAATACTATTATATATAATTACTTTATTTTGAAATCTTATATACATATATATATATATATATACATTGAAAGAACTCAATTAATACCATTTATTTATTCATAATGTAGTCATTTTTTGAATGATTTATGAGCTGTTATTAATTTTATAATTAACAGTAAAAGATTAAATAAAGATTTAGTTTTTTTTTTTGTTAAATATTCGCTAATTTAAATAAATAGAGTTATTAAGTTATTATAATTTATTAAAATTATGTCATAAAAGTAGATTAAATTTAAAATTTTTGGATCAATTGAAACGGAAATAAGTTCTTTTCAATAAATTGGGTATATCATATTGGATGAGGGCTGGCAAAGGAGGATAAGAATGGGTTTATATTATATTTGTTAATTAAAATTTAAATTATTAGAATGATTAAATATCAATATTATATTTCTTTAAATAAAGTTTTCTTTTAAATGAATGTAGTACATTATTAAAAATTTAATTTTTAATTTTCTTTTAAAATAACTGAAAAGAGTATTAAAATCGGATTAGGTAATAGACATATTAATTTAGTTATATGACAAATTAATTACACCTAATTTAATATTAATGGTAATAAAAGATTATTTATTTTCAAATATTATTTTATGAATAGATTATTGAATATTTTAAATAATAAAACATTTATAAGGTAATTATTAAATTGGATTAAAATAATATTTCGATTTACCTGTATAGGTCTAAATTTTCGTATAGGATTTAAACTTGTAAAAACCCCCAAAATTGGTGTAAATTTCAATTGTTTGATGTAAAACTATATATATGCATCTGCGTGCACTAGGCGACCTGTAGGGGACTGTGTATAGATTAAAAGATACCATAAAGGATTTTTAATATTATTGTCCCTTAGTTAAAAATTGAACAAGGTTAGAAACATACCTAATATTTTCTGAAAACATCATAAATTAGATCTTTGATCAAAACTAATTCACAAATAGATGTTCGTCAGATCAGATGAAAGGGTTTTTAAACTAATGTTATTTAATTGATACTCAAAAATTAATTACTAGATAATTACGGAAATTCCCCTTGAAAGTTAATTACTGGAACGCAATTAATATAAATAATTACCATTGAATTTTTAAAATAAAATATACGAAATACTGATCTGAGTACTCTTATTCGAGGCTTGTCTTTTTTTTAAGGCCATTATTCAATAAAATTCAAAAAATACTTATATAGTAATTATATAATTTAACAATTTTCCAGTATTTTCTTTTGTTTTACCTTTCAAATACAAATAGAATGCAATTTTTAGAATACAATGCAATTTACTGTCATTTTTATTACAAAATTATTATTTCCTTGCATTTATTATTTTTTTTTTAAAATAACTTTTTTTATTATTTTATTATTGACACAATTCAAGTTTAAATGAAAGCAAATATTCAATCTATAATAATAAAATATTCAATAAAATAATATAGATTTACTGTTATTTACTTTTTTAAAACTATAAGAATATAAAACATATACTTATATATATACCAGTTATTTAAAGGTAAAATTTCAATTTTATTTTCTAAACTTTTCATTTTAAAACCATTTTTATTTTTGCATGTCCTTTGATAATCATTGTTTTTTCTAGAAGATAAGTACTTTTCAGTAGATATTCAAATTATAAAATTTCTAGACTATAATAACATATCTAAACTATAACTAAAACTCTTCTATTAAGTACTACACTATAGTACTAAACTTGTAGGAAAAAGTGATAAATAAAAAACAAAAAACAAAAAAAAGGAAAACTAAGGAAGGATGAAAAAGATTTTTCATTAATAATAAGCGAATATAAGACTAAGTTCTTAATATAATACTTAAAGTATAGTACTAGTAGTCGTCAACATAGTTTGTCGCCACCGACAAGTTTTTTTTTTTTTTTTATTGAAAAAAAAATTTTCCATTTTCCGCTATTTTTTATTTTTTTTTTACCCTTCCATTGTTATTCACGCGATTCTATCATAAAAAACAGAAAAAAAAAATTAAAAAAAATGAAATAGAATAATATGAAAAAAAAAATCTAGAATAGTTTAGAAAATACAATAGAATTGCAAAAAAAAAAATAGAAAATAAAATATAATATTATCTAAAAATTGCATTCATCTAAAGTTTTTTTTCGCTAAATTTTTCATTTGTATTTTCTTGCTGCAACTTTTTGTGCAAATTTTCATTTATGATCACTGATAAAACAACTATGTACACTAAAAACTTTAAACTTTCATGAAAGATAAGTGTTATATATACATACATAGATAAAAAATTTCCTTATTATTTACTCCGAAATATTAAGAAAACTTTTATTTTCATATTAAAGTTTAAGCTTTTCCATTCTCGCCGCTTCCCACCCGATTAACGAATTGATAGGTGAATTCTCGATTCACTTATTTTTAAAGAAGTATTTTTAAAAGTTTTTAAGTGTTTTTGTTTTTCTAAAATTTCACTTTAAAAACAGAAAAAATAGTCATTTTTAAAGTGAAAAACTTAAACGAAATTTTTCAAAAAAAAAAAAAGTTTTGGATAAAAACAAATTTTTTTCATAAACATTCATACTTATATAAATTATTGCATTATTTTAAAATACAAAAGAAAAATTAATGCAAAATATAAATTATAAAAAATTTGTTATGAACATTTTTAAAAATTTATGAAAAACATTTTTAAAAACGTAAATAATACAAAGAAAACATGTTTTTCATAAATATTTAAATTATATTGATCCTTAAAGTATGCAATTTGTTTGTTCATAATTTTTATTTAAATTCCTTTAGAGCAAAATAACGGTAATTAAATTCTATGGTAGGGAAAGGATTAAGAAATCGAATTAATGAAGAAAATATCAGGTCGGCTTATCTTAGGCTTTAAAATTAATCTAAGGGAGCATGCGGTAATTAAATCATTTGAAAATTAGACGCAACTTATAAAATAATCAAATATTCTTATTTTTTATTAGTGTTTCTTTTCTATTTAATATGTTTTGCAGAATCAACAGAAACTTATTAAAAATATTTTTAATTGATTAGTTATTATTAGTAATTAGGGTAATAAAAGGCGGGCGATCTAGTGTAAATTTTATTTTATTAAAATTTAAAATTTTAAAAATGTTTTTAATTTGTTAGTTATTATTAGTAATTAGGGCAATAACAACCGATGGAAGCCTAGTGTAAATTTCATTTAAAAAAAAAGTAATACAAAATTAGGTCAAAATATTTTGTTTTAATAAAATTGCATAATCCTATATCTAATGTACAATTTAATACATAAAATAATAAATTATAATTAATAGTGATTGATTACATGCAAAATATTAAAAATTAATTAAATATTATAAACATAAATATATCAAAAACAATTAATTGAATGCAATATAAATTTATATATGTTTAAAATATTGAATATTAAGTTTATCCCTTAAAATATGCAATATTTCATTATTTTAATATTTTATTTTTTAATATAAATTAATCCTAATATTAATATTTAATATATTATAAAAATAATAATGATTGATTTATATTGTATTCTCTTACAAAGATTTTATTAATTAAAACAATATATTTTTAAGAAAATTTTAAATTAAAAAAATAAGAAAGGAAAATCCTTGCAGGTATGCAATATGAATTTTGAAATAAAATTAATATTTTTTATAATCAATAAATTATGATTAATAATAACAATTTTTTTTTTTTAATAAATTTATATACTATCGTCTCAAAAATTATTTGTGCATAGTAGAATTTTTAGGTACTGGCACAATAAAATTGTTGTAATTCAGTTAATAGTCAAACAATTTTAATAAATTTTAAAATTTTATTAAAGTTTAACAGAAAATAAAAAATTTACAAAAAAAAAACAAAACAAACGGTACATTAATTCATAGAAAAAAACAAAAACGAAATCACAAAAATTATTTGTGCTTTCATTTTAATCCCAAAAATTATTTGTGCATGTGTCTATTAATTCATCAGAAATGAACGGTACATTATTTTTTAAACTAATTTTGGATAAAATATATTCGTTTTTTATAAATCATATTTTAGTTGCTCTAAGTTTTTTTTTACGAGTTGAACAAGGTCTTCTTTAGTATAAAAATTAAAGTAAAATGGTTAAAAAACGTGAACTGTTAATGAAATCAGAAGTGCAATTGTATCAGAGTTTAATTGCGGAGTTTCTGTGATGGAACTGTCCCGAAAATATAATGTTAATAGAAATACGATTAGATACCAGCTAGAAAAACAAAAATGTAAAGGGTTTCTTCAAAATACGGAAGGAAGAGGAAGAAAACGTAAGATTCCAAAAAGAGAAGATTCCCAAATAATAAGAGCTGTCAAAATAAACCCTTCCATAACCGTCAAAGAAATTTTAGAAAACGTTAATAACGCAAGAGTTAATAAAATAGGACCCACAAGTGTGTCAAATAGGTTGAAAGAAGCCAACATTAAAACATATTCAACACAAAAGAAGCCATATATTTCAAAAAAAAATAAGAGCCTAAGATTAAAATTTGCCCGAGAACACAAAAATAAGCCTCCTGAATTTTGGCAAAGTATTCTTTGGACAGACGAGAGTTGTTTTTCGTTGGACGGGACATTTGGAAGAAAATTTTACTATTCTACCAGGAGTGAAAAACAAAATCGAGCCGTATATAACCAAACGAGACACTCAAATGGTGGTAATATAATGGTTTGGGGATGTATTTCTCGTAACGCAACAGGTCCATTAGTTATGTTGCCAAAAAAAGTAACAGCAGGTACTTATTTTGATCTCCTACACAATACGATTCTCCCTGCTGGTAGCAGTTTAATAGGTCCTAATTTTGTTCTTCAGCAAGATAATGCCCCAATACATAAAGCTTCTTATAACATGGCATATTTGAAATTTGTTGAACAAGAAGTTTTAAATTGGCCTCCTCAGAGTCCAGATCTCAATGTAATTGAGAATGTCTGGCACTATTTGAAAGCCAAAATACCTAAAGAAATAGGAAGGTCAGAAGCAGAAACTTGGAACATCGTTCAAAATGCTTGGGACTCAATAGAAATTTCAATGTTACAAAATTTAGTGGATTCAGTACCAAATAGGCTTCTGGAAGTTATAAAAGCCAAGGGAGGCAATACTTCTTACTGAGTAAAATGCATCTTTTTTATTTACGAACATATTTTATCCAAAATTATTTTAAAAAATAATGTACCGTTCATTTCTGATGAATTAATAGACACATGCACAAATAATTTTTGGGATTAAAATGAAAGCACAAATAATTTTTGTGATTTCGTTTTTGTTTTTTTCTATGAATTAATGTACCGTTTGTTTTGTTTTTTTTTTGTAAATTTTTTATTTTCTGTTAAACTTTAATAAAATTTTAAAATTTATTAAAATTGTTTGACTATTAACTGAATTACAACAATTTTATTGTGCCAGTACCTAAAAATTCTACTATGCACAAATAATTTTTGAGACGATAGTATATATCTTTTTTTTAATAATAAAATTATATATATAGAATAATAATCATATAAATTATAAATTTAATTTCCTTTGAAATTTTTTCTAAGATTATCTGTATGGGAAAATATTTTTTTTATTTATTTTTAAAAGAAAATTTTTAGAGAAAAATAGAAAATATCAAATACCTAATTTCAGGTATTTAATGATTTATTTAAACCTTTTTCAAATTTAGTATTTTATTTATTTTAACAAATAATACTTTATTATAAATATTATTATTTTATATATTTATTATATTCCTAATAAAATGAATTTTTATATTATAGTATTTAATTTAATATAAATAGAGACTTTAATTTACAGTACTATCTCGGTTGAAAAATTTGTTCAAGGAAGAATTAGTATTAGGATTAGTAGGATTAGTATAATCAGCTGGTTAGCGTAGTGTACCAGTACTAATTACAGTACTCATTTCAAAAACTTAGTTTATTATAAGTTATTACCTTGTATTATAAGTTACATTAAAATTTTTTGAATTTGGAAAAAAATTTTACTTTAATTGAAATTCAGAAAAGTTGCAATTGAAACTGAAAGCTAATTTATTGGCAATTTCCAAATTTATAATTTATATATTTCATCTTCGGATTCATTTAAGTATAATGTATGGAGTGTAATTAGATGCGGAAATGACAACTAGAAACAGAGTATTTCTAAAATTTGAAACAGATTTCTTAGAAATTCCTAAAATTTAGTGCAGTAACAGTCTGATAAACCAAAATTTTACTTCTCTTAATACCTTCTAATTCCATTTTATTCACAATTTATATTTCAAATAACCAAATTCTATTGTTACAAATTTTTAATATTATTTTATAACTCTTTCTTTCTCTTTCTTACTACCTTTTTTTTCATAATTTTTTTGGGGTTAGTCCTTATTATATAATAACAATAATAATTCATTATGAACTCATTCCCTCCAACCAAAAGGAAATTAAAACTTATCCTTTGATCTTTGTTCTGGAAGGACCAAAAATGAAAATAACTTTTTAAAAAATTTTAATTTTGTTTTTTTTTTCTTATTGGTTTCTTGTAGATGATACCTGTGTTTCTGGTGCTGGCACATTCTTTAATAGAACTTAATTTTCTGATAAAAAAAAAAGGAATAAAACCAAAAAAACAAAAAATAGAAAAAAAAAAGAACATGTCAAGTCCATAAAAATAAGAAAAACAACATGAGTCAAAAAATATGAAATAAAAACAAAAATATCCTTTTTCTTTTTCTTATGAAAATATTTTTAAGGAAAAGGAAGAAAAAAAACAAAAATTTGTTTTTTTTTTTATCTAAAAAGGATGCAAAGAAAACAGCAAAAAAAAAACAAAATGAAAATATGAATCCTTGGAATCCTTGAAAAATTCTTTTCTATTCAATGGATATATATATGTATATGCATGTATTGGTATAATGAGTTGGGTGGTTAGAAAAATGTGAAAAACCACTAAATATATAAAAAAGGATATTAGTTATTTTTGTTTTGAATTTTCCTATTATTTATCCCTTTCTCTATCTTTCTCACACCTCTGTTTTTATGAATATTTATCCTTTATCATATATTTATACTTATCATATACACTCGCATACATAAAAAGGGTTACTTAAAATTCTTTTCTAATTCTTATAAGAAACCAAAAGGAAAAAATACAAAAACATCAAAAAAACAAAAAAATGAAATGAAATGAAATAACCCAGGAAGTTTCAGGTAGATAATATTAAAGGATAATATGACTGTATCTTAAATCAGGATCCATTTCTTATTTTTTTTTTTTTTATTTTTTTAAGAAATAACTTATTTTTTTTTTTGCTCAGGTTTTTCCTTAAATGAAAAACAAAAATATTTTAAAAATGTTTTTCTTGTCAGTGGAAAAACTATTTTGTGATTTTTGTTTTTTTTTTTTGTTTTTGTGAATTTTTCAATAAAAAGAAAAACTCGTCTTTTACAAAGTTTTAAAAACCAAAATATTTTTTGTGAAAAAGTTAAAAATATGGTTATTTAGTGTGTGTTGGGTTGGAAATATGTGGGAAAGGTAAAGATAAAAAGGATTTTCGAAATTCTCATTTCTGGTATAGTTTCAGATCTTTAAGAAAAAAGTTTTGAAAATATTTTTGGTATTTATATTCTTGTCTTTCATCTTTCATCATTGTTTAGGGGTTGTGTTCAATATTAAGCATAATAGTTTTGGATTAAATATTGGGATATAATTAACCGGTTTAATGACTCGATAGCCAAATTGGCCACAAGATGTAAAAACATTGGGAGCAAGTTTTCATTGTACTAAGACAATAAGTAATTTCGTAAGACAATCTACAATAGAAAAATCTTAATTTGTGCATTCGAAGTTGTAATGAAGTAGATTTCCACCAGATTTCTAAAATTATTCATTTGGTGGACCCGGTTTTTGATAATTTTACAATATGTATGTGTGGACATGTAAATATTGTTACTGAGATATTAATATTGTTAAAATAATTTTAAATCACATAAAATCAAAGAATTTGATAATTAAAAGTTTTGTACTCAATCCAGTTTACATACAGGTAATATCAACTAAAGAAGTGTAGAAACTTATAAAGAAATGGTTTATTATTCAATATTTTAATTTTATTTCCCTTTAATTTAACTTAATAGTTTAGAGTCTAGGTTACCTTTTAAATCACTTAAATAATAAAACTACAGAACTTTTAATTTTGTTTTTAATACAACTCTTTAGTTTCTTCTATATTTTTAAATTTATTTTTGAGAAAGATTTATTTTTCAAAATTTTAAAATTTTTGGAAAATTGTTTTAAAAAAAATTTGTTTAAAAAAAACTTTTAAATATTAAAACAAAAAAAAATCAAATTTGTTGAAAGTTTTTTAATGAATGATGATAATTAAATAAAATAATTTAAAAATCTTATATTATAAATGAAAATTCTATTAAAAATTTAATTTTTATAACACTGAGATTAAATCAGTAAAGATGTATGTGTTTAAAACTTTTAATATTTGGGAAAAAAAAACTTTGATTTTTCATTTGTTCTTTTATTTTGGAATTGAATTTTAAAAATTTACTTTAAAATTTAGATGTTTCTAAAGTGTTTCTTTTATTTGGCCCTAAAAGTATGCAATTTTTAAATTGTACATTTTTGTTAAAAGTTTATTTATCGAGATTTGATTCCGTGCAAGGGAGGCTTCAATAAAAAAGATGTTTGGGGTTTGATTGATGTAGTATATAGTAATAGTAAAGTCAAAAATATATAAAAATGTAAAAATTTACAACAATTAAAACTAATTTAACTAACAAATTTCTTATTTTACATAATAATCTTTTAATATATTAATTAAAACTTCATATAAATGTAAAAAATATTCTCAATATTTGTCCCTCAACATACTTACTGTAATGTCACTTAGAGAATATCTTAAAATATGAATTAATATAAGTTTCTCATATATTGCATAATATCATTATCATCATAATATTTAATTTGTAAATCAAAAAATTGAGCACATATTACCAAACCAATCACCAACTAATTTTTTCCTAATATCTTTTTTTAATATTCAATACGAATGCAAGTCATTCTAAATATTTTTCCGAATTATTACAATTTTCTTTCAAAATTTTTCAATTTGCATTTTAAGCTATGTAAAAATATATGCATACCGGTAATTTATCTTTCTTCCTCGGATTTCGAGGTGAAGGGAGATACTAATATACATATAATGTACGTTTTGTATCAAAGAATTCTACAACTTCATAACACATACAATTACAATTGAAAGTAGAAAGTGCATAACTAATTTACACACAGGACATTTGTTTGTTGAAAAATCACCATTTATAGCTACCAAAAACTAACCACATGACATATTTCTATTTTTTGGTTTATGATGTGTGGTACCCT
Source organism: Dolichopus griseipennis (assembly GCA_963082915.1). NCBI lineage: Eukaryota > Metazoa > Arthropoda > Insecta > Diptera > Dolichopodidae > Dolichopus > Dolichopus griseipennis. The sequence continues at coordinate 33,346,832 of OY720442.1, read as the reverse complement.
ATCATCATAAAAATTCCATTCAATTCTACATTTATCTTGCACGGAAGTGTATATATACTATTGTGTATATGTATGCATTGTGTTTATTTATTAAAAGATGATATCAAAGATTATAAATCACAGTTAAAACAAATTCATAAAATTATATTTTGTTATGTTAAACCAGTGGCGAGGCGTAAAAATTTCATGTGAAATGCGGAATATTTAAGTGCAGTGCACCTTTTAAAGTAATGTATATTATATAAATATTAAAAATTAATTGATTTGGGAAACTTTCTCATTAAATGAGAATGTGTTTTAAAAATTGTGTATATTAGTTATTTTTTTCATTAAATTTACTATCCACCACTGATTGTAAAATATCGCTATTATACCTGGGGTTAAAGTTCTCTTTACAAAAGCAGATGACAAATGAAAAATAAACAAAAAAATTATTAATAGATCCTTATCAAAATGCCACATCAAAAATAAAAATAAACTGCGGACAGAACATATAGTATAAGATAATAAAGACTAGAATTAACTAAGTTGGACACAACTAAAAGGACCTCCAATGAATTGTAAGGCAACTTAAAAACCAAAAACCAAATTTTTAACTTTATATATTATAATGAAGTTGATAGTTATAATTTTACTATTGATAATGATGATAATGATTGTATAGATGATAAGATCAAATAATATTTATGTGGTGGGGGTAGACAGGCATAGATTTGTAATGGGGTTTTTTTTTATTGTAGAATACAAAGGAAAATAAACTGATGACTTCAGGTTATTTATAAATAATAGTTTTGTTTCAATTTTTTTTTTTTATAAAAGAAATAAAAAAAATTGAAAGAGATGGAAAATATGTATATATATATATATATATATATATATATATATATTTTTTTTTTATTATTTGTAGATAAAGTATAGATATAATCAAAAAATAATTTTACTTGTAATAATGCAGTTTTTTTTTCATTCACAATATAAAATTCCTGATTTTGACACATGGAAATTCTTGTTTTGTGAATGTAATTTAAAAATTTTCTTGAAATATTAACCTTCTCGTTACCCTTTTGTGGAATTTATTTTACTTTTTAATAATCTTAAAGAATATTAAATGTTTTTGTGTTCCTATGTCCGGCCTGTGTTTTATATTGGTCATTTCTAAAGTGTTTCCCATAATTGTCCCTAAAAGTATGCAATTTTCAAATTGTAAATTTGTTGGTTATTGGTTGAAAATTTCTGATTCTTGAGCCTGTATTTATAATTTTGTAGTCCAGTGTACAAAGATTATAAAGATTAGATTGTCTTAAGCTTTTCTTGGATTCCCAGAAATTAGTTTTATAGGAAAATGTCGAAAAATTCCGTTGTTAGTGTACATAGTTTGAGCGGCGGTGTCATACTTATCTGAAAAGTGTCTCCCTGTAAAAATCAAAATTTTAGGATAAAGCATTTTATGCAAATGTAGACTTTCGCTTTGAAAAGGAATTGTCTTCTCATAATCTACTTTAATCATTTTCTAGTTTCCATTAAACAAGAGCGCTTTCAAAAATCACTTACAAGAAGTTAATATTTAAAATAAAATAAAACAATACGGTCTACTTGGAAAAAATAAATTTGGATTAAACATAGTTAGTTGCTTAACTTCCATTTATTACAATACTTCTACCCAAAATGTTATTTTATAAAATTTCGCTCTTGTTATCCTTTTTTCCATCGTTGTAAGGATTTTAGTCTATAATTTATTACTTGTATTGTTACCATTTTGGGTATTGTGATTTTTTACAAGCTCAATTTTATTTTTAAATTTTTCTTTTATTTTCAATTTTCCATGTATTTGTATAGTATATAAATTATGTTTTCCCAATTCCTTTGATTATCTACAAATAAAAGATGTTAGAATCATTATTTTATGGAAAAAAACTGATGTTCTTGTTAAATTGTATTCAATTTTTTTTGGTTTTTGTTCTCCTTTGAACATTGAATCAGTTTTTAAAGAATGTCAGCGGTTTGCTTCCTGCTATTAAATAAAAAAAACTCCCGCTTTTATTTATGAAGTAGTTAATAATGTTAACAGTCTCTTTGTGTTCAGAACCAAGAATCAAATAAAAAAAGGGCGCTGTAAAGTAAAAATATGAAAAAAAAAGAAATTTACCAGAAAAAAATTTGAATTGCATTATGATTGTGTTAAATTTTTAGCCTTAAGGTATTCTTAGACTTTCTTTAATGTTGGTTTTTTTTTTAATTTTAGTAAATGTTGGAAAAAGAGGAAAATTCTTTTATCCTGGAAATGTTTTTTTTTTTTAGCTGAAAGTTGTTTAATCTGTTTAATTTTTTAAAGTCTATAGGAGTTTTTTCTTCTACTTATTTTTTTTTTAAAGCTGAAAAGTTGATCAGAATTACATTATTTTTATATGAAAATTTTCAAGACTTTCAATGATAGATTTTTGAGTCTCTTTGGAGAAAAGTTATTGGTTAAAGTTAACTTATTCTTTACAAAATCCAAAAAACCAAAATCTCCAAGGATATATTCCCGTCTAAGACAAAACCCCCAAAATTAAAATCCATGAAGATCTTATAAAAAATATTATGATTCGTTACAAGGCTTTTTTCAGAATACTTTCGATGATTATATAGTTGACTCCCAAGTCCAAGTTTTAAATTTTGGTTTAAGGGTTTCTGTCTTTAAGATTTTGTCTTTAGGATTTCAATCCCAGGGATTTCGAATCCAACCCTTTATAAACTCATTAAAAGTGTGGAAAACTGTTTTCAAATATCTTCAAACCCTGATTAAATTAATTTCCAAAAAACAAAGAAGATGTCCATCTTATATAAACTTTATTTTTAGAAAAACAATTATCTAATCTTGATTACTTTTAAAATTACATCTCTAACCACTAGCAAATTATAAATGCATTATATTTTTAAGGAAGATCAAAGGAAAAATTAATATCTTATTATTTTCTTTATCTAATATTCTTTATCAATTAACTCAGTTTCTTCTACTCTATGAGATTGTTCATTTTTCAAAAATTCATCATAATCATTTAATAATAAATAATAATTACATTTAAAATGATAATCAAATTTCTTATAAGTTTTTCCCAACATCTGAGTAAAAAGAAAAGTTATAATTAAATAAATAAAATAAAAAATTTTCATTTCAAATAAGTTTCAAAAACAGATAACAAGTGTGCGGTCCTTAAATAATACTTAATAACAATAAAACCAAAGAATATCTAACATAAATATAGAATTGAAAAAAAAACACCGAGTCCTTTATATCCTTTATCTTAAGAAAAAAAACCAAAAAAAAAAAAAAAAAAAAACAACAGGAAATCAGTCAAACTAAAATAACCATAAACACATTAAAATTGAAAATAACCTCAAGAGTATAAAAGAAAAACAAAGGAAAAATTTTTCTTTTTCCTTTTACTTCGTATGGTTAATTTTGTTTTTATATTTTGTTTCTTTGAGGATTTTTGCACCAGGATCTTGAAAAATCATATTTTTTGTATTTTTAAAGCACTTTTTATCTTTATTTTATTTTCTACTATTTTTTTTGATAATAAGAACCACCAATCAACAGACCGGAATAGACTACAAAAAAAATATATATATTTAATAAAATAAATATTTCTTAAAAAAACCTTTTTACTTGATTTTATTTTTTTAAAAATAAATTAAAAACAAAAAAAAAATTTTTTAAAAAGTTTCTTAAAAGTAGTTATGAAAGGATAATATAATATCCATTAAATTTATTAAATAATTTATTTATAATATATAAAGAACCAAATACAAATAGCAACTCTAGACAAACATAGAAGTAAATTTTTACTAAAATAAATTAAGAAAACAAATAAAATAATATTTTAAAGTAAAATTTTACCGTTATTATTGTAACAGTATCATAAAATATCGATAATAATAAACATATGACAAAGAAAAATGGTTAAGAAATAAAAGAAAATTTAATACCCCTGAAAGTATGCAATCAGTTGACAACTATTTTGTTTTACTGGAATAGTTAACATTGTATGACTGGGGGTTGTTTTAGCAGATAAACGGTGGATATGAGTGGAAAAAGAAATTTCATTGGATAGAAAATTAGTAATATTTTTTATAAATTAATAATATAGCTATTTAACTTATATTATAATATACAATCTATCATGGACATAATATTAATAATCCCTGAATAGTTTGTAATATTCAATTAAATAACACATAACGGTTTTAGCAGCTGTGAGAGCTGTACTTATAATTTTTTAACTTAATATATTATTATAACTAAATTAATCAATTAAATAAATAAATTTTTAAAATTATAATATTAACTATAGAAAAACGGTTTTTAAAATTAATTATGTCCTTCGAATTGTGTCCTACAAGCAATTTTACTTGTAATAATTAGCAGAGATGTTCCTTGGTTTAAAGTCTTATATTCACAATCTTACTAAAGTCTAAAATCCAATATTTTTTAATTAAAAAACTTGTTGCAGTATAAGTTTTGTATAGTCGGAATAATATGTGTAGTGCAACTTAATGATAGGAGTAAAGTATCTGATTCTAAAATAATATACTTTCTTCATTTTTTCTTCAGTTCTTCATTTTTTTTAATGAACTTCTTTTTATATCTTAAATTAAACTGAAAAAGTTAATTAAAATATCAAAATATAAAATTTCCTTTGATACTTTCTAGGATACTAACTGATAATACTGAAAAATACTGAACTGATTCCCTCAAAATACAGAACTGATATTTAGAATGAAATCAGTTCTGCATTTTTAAGTACTCCTAGCAATTAATTCTATTTCTACTGCATTTCAAATAAATATATAAAGTAAATTTTATTAAAAGATAATGATACTAGAAACTTAAGGTAATTCTTGTTTAGTAAAAAACAGATACATTTTAAATGAATTTTACAATCTGTTTTTTTTTCAACTGAATTTTAATAAAATCACATGCATTTGCCATCTCTTTTAAAATCCTAACTTTGAATGAAAGTTTGTTAGAATAGAAATGAAAATAGACATTATTTTAGGAAAGGAAAACTTAAAATGAAAAACTAAAGAAAAATATACAATACAAGGAGTTAACATTAATAATACAAAAAAAACGTATAAATTTTAGCTCTTAGCATTTATGAAATGGTAAAATTTTCTATTCTTTTGATTATTCTAAGAAAAATATCAGATTATGTACATTTTATGAAAAATTTCTTTAAACTTGCTTCTCGTTGTACTGTACAAAGTATATTACAAAAAGTACTACTTATGTTCTATAAACTGATTTTAGGAACCATAAAATGCATTATGATTTTAGAATCTATCTATATATATGTGGCCTCTTCAAAATGTCTTCAACATCAGTTTTTCTATCCTTACATCAACTTCTATCCAAAAATATCTAAATAAAATAAAATTTCATATCTAATTTACTTTGTATATATGTATAATATATACATTTGTAACAATATTTACTTATCAAAACTGATTGTTTTTTTGTAAATTGTTTTTCATAAAAAAAATGGAATATAGAAGACATATAGAAGAAGTCAATTGCTTACAAAAATACAATCTTTTTCATAAAATTTATAAAACAAACAACATTCATACAACATTCTTCAAATTTTAGTTACTACTGTTTTGGTTCTGATTTGTTTTTAAAATAACATTTGTATATTATATTGCACTAGATCTTATGTTTTGTTATTTATTTCCTAGAATTAAATAAATTTTATTAGAAATATTTTTATTTTTTTTATAAAATAAAATAATAATATTAAAGGAGAATAATAATATAATTTTGATAAAAGTAATTTAACATAAATTACAATTATTATTTTAAGATTTTATTTTAACTAGAGATAGAAAACTAAAAGAAAATCAAAATAATAAAAGAACAAGTGTAGTAGTCTTTTAGATTTAACATTGCTTCAATTTCAAATAAATATTTTGTTTCTTCTAAGTGCATCTTCACATCCTTAATAGTTTCCTTTATATACATTTTTAACAATACAAATATATAATATGTTGTATTCCATTCCTTAACGTATGTTCAGCAAAAATATGCACTTAAATAATATTCTATTATTCTTTATTACTTTTTTTTTATGCTACTCTTTAATTATTTCATATATGCTGACTTTTCTTTATCGTATCCTTACTTAATTTTCATTTTTTCAGTTGTATTTTCTTTCTTACACGTACGTATACCATATTTATTTGTTAAAAGTTAAAACATATGTTAGAAATACTTTTCAACTTTACGTACTAAAAAACACTTAATATAATCTAAATCAAATCCATATTTAAAACTTGTGTCTGTTTATTTTTGATGATTGATATAATTTTAGTATTAAAATTTGATTTTCTATGAACCAATTTATTGTAAACTTTTGGGATTGGTAGTCGGTATTGGAAATTTTAGATTTAATGCATTGAAAGACCTTCTAAAATTCTCATAACTTCAATTTAAAAAAAGCCTTTTTTTTTTTTTTTTTTTTCTTAACTTTTTATTTTTATTTTATTTCATTTTATTTTACATTAGAAAAAAGCCTTACAAAACTAATTTTAAATTAAAATATCTTACAACTAAATCTTGAACCTGTGGTTCATTTTTTTAGTTCAAAAATCTTCTTAATTATTTATTTTTATACATCATTTTTTTCTTTTTTCATATGGAAAATTAATTTAATTTTATTATATTTAAGGAAAAATTTAAAAAAACCTAAAATTACTTATTTTTATTTTGATAAAAACTTAGAACTAACTTAACCTAGCCTTAAAACTAAACCTAAAACTTACCTAAAACCTATGCTAATGTTAGATTTAATATCTATTTAATATGTTTGATTATTTAGCCACCAAATGTGACTATTTTGAATTTTTCTATCCCTTTCGGGATAAACATGTCATATTTAAATGTATTTGCCTCTATGTTATGAGGATTATATTCGATACACTTACATGTAGCCCGTCTATTATAGTGATATAATAGGGGGACATGTTCGTGGTTTTGAATATAACCTTTTGAATCCAGATAAATAAAATGTTCGGGTGCTATATATCCCGTTTTTAAGGTATTTTTAATATACTCATCATTATGGTAATATATATGTGATATAAGGCCATTTTCTTTTGTATTGAGAGATCTTTCGAAGTGATTACGAATTAATTTTATCAAAAAACGAGGAAGAGTGTAGTAGAGTAGACTGTGTCAACTCTGGGATACCCGTATGACCGTAACATATACATTATATCATCCGGTTAATTACTTTTGGCAAAATTTCAAACATTCAGCTTTATTAGGTGTAGAGTAATGCTCATATAAAAGAAGGAGTTGTATGGCAGCTACTCGAACCCTTTGCAGTAGACCAACCAAATTTTGCAGTAACTTTGGCCATTACACTAAACTATTTTTGGCAAAATTTCAGACACCCAGCTTCATTTGGTGTAGTGTAATCCTCATATAAAAAAAGGAGTTGTATGGCAGCTACTCGAACCCTCAGCAGTAGACCACCTAAATTTTGCAGTAACTTTGGCCATTACACTAAACTATTTTTTGCAAAATTTCAGACACCCAGCTTCATCAGGTGTAGTGTAAAGCTCATATAAAAGAAGGAGTTGTATGGCAGCTACTCGAACCCTCTGCAGTAGACCAACCAAATTTTGCAGTAACTTTGGCCATTATACTAAACCACTTTTGGTAAAATTTCAGACACGCAGCTTCCATGGGTATAGAGTAATGCTCATATAAAATTAGAAGTTGTATGGCAGGTACTCGAACCCGTGGACCAAAATGGTTGAATTTCAAACTCGATTCCGTTTTTTGCATAAAAACGAATTTGTGAAAATTTCATAATCCTAGCTCCTTTACTTTTTGAGTTATCGTGATGACGGACGGACAGACGGACGGACAGACGGACAGACGGACGGACAGACGGACAGACGGACGGACATACATAGCTAAATCGATTTATTTTTCGATTCTGATCCGATCCATACACTTGAGTCTATATCTACCCCCCCTCCTTCTCTGCGTCACAAACGTAATGGCAAATTTATTATACCCTTGGACTATATAGTCATACGGGTATAATTATCGAATCTTACAATATTAGCTTTACGGTACAAGCATTTATTGGAATAAAAATGTAAAAATGTGGAACGCTTCACGATTTTGCGTGTCATCCTTGCGCAGGGGCCATGTTTAAAAAAAGCCTATCGTTGAAGAAACGCATTATATCATTGCTTAACACATGTTGCATACTTATAGGCGAAAACAATTAAAACAAATTTATTAGAGTTATACAGGACTTTCAAAAGCTTAAATCACTGTTATAACCATATTGCTGAACTTCAATTGTAGTTTATTATACAAATTATATTTGTTAAACACCCATATCCCTTTCTACAGCTTTAGTCACATTTTAATTCACTTTTAAAATATAGCATACCTGTAGGCGCAAAAAAATTAACATTTTCAAATAAGAGCTAAAGAGAGTAATTCAAAAGCTTTTTTTAACTATATTATTACAATTAAAGTTAAATTACAGTTTTAGTATTTATATATGTTTATTATTCCTCTCTTTCTTTCTCGTTCTATCTCTTTTTAATTCATTTTTGGATCAAAGGAATGCAAAATTTTCTCAAAAACTTTATATTTTAATTTGTATAAAATACAAAAAAGTTAATTTGTATACATTTTACTTTTATAAATTTTTAATTGTATGCATAATTATAAAATAATCTTAAAATTCAAATTTAAAATATAAAACAAAGTCAGTACTTACATTACTTATTTCTTACCTTTTCTTAGTTTTTTTGTTTGTTTTTGTACTTTGTACTCATCTAATATACAATTAATATTTTAAAACTAATTTCATATTTAAAAAGTAATTGTTTTTTTGTTTTTAAAGAAAGTCAAAGAAATTTTTATTAAGTTGTTGTAGTTGTTTAAATAATTTATTTATATTTATAAAATAACATTTCTTAATTAAAAATTTGTTATGAATTTAATATTAAAAAATAAATTTGAAATTAGATTATTTTAATGTAAAATAGACGTATAAAAAAGTAAAGTACTGTTTGGTAAAGTAATGGATTAATTGGATACAATTAAATTAAATTTTATTTAAAATTTTAAAATGCAGTGTTATGTAGGAATTATGTGTATTCTAAACTTTGAAATAATATTTAAGAAAAATAATTTAGTTTTAAAAATATTTTAAGTTATAGGAGTATTCTTTGTAATAAGTTGATATATTAGTTTTTCCTATTTTAGTTTTTCTCTATTTCCATGAGATGCATAGATGTTTCTTAAAGTCATGTTTCACGAAATCTTTAATTACATTGCTGTACTTACGGACGTAAGATAAAGACTGTGGGACAACTTAACTATAAGTATTGTGAATTAAACAGAGTTGAGGTGAAATCAAAGTTATTTCGGCTCTCTAGGACGGTATCTTGAACCACTAGCCTATATTCATTGGATTCAAATTCAAATAAATTTTTTAATTCAATAAATATTCAAAATCCAATATACTTTTGTATAAAAAAATTTTATTTAAATAATTTTTCCAATTTATTTCTAAATTTGATTTATTTACATTGATTTCGATTTATTAGATCTCTATAAATCAAATGCAAAAAATTTTTGGAAAATTTTTTTAATAATTTTCAATGAAAAATATATTATAGTGTACTTAGTTGTTTAAATATTATATTATATAGATTTTATTTTTCTATCGGAAATTTTCGAATATCCAAATTTGATTAACTAATTAAAATAAAATTTATTAATTTTTTCATATACACGGAATATTTAAATTAAAAAAATTACTTTATTCAATTTATATAATTAATAATCAAATCAAAATCAAATTATGAATGACAAACCAATTTATTAAAATGTATTTTATGAAATATTTTTTTAACATATCTATATTAATCATGTACTTATTTTTAGTATGCTCTAAAATACAGCAATAATGTATCTGACCAGTTAGGACGGCGGTCTTTTAATCGAAAGATCTTGGGTTCAAGTAAAATCATAACTTATAAAATAATATAATTTACAATTTTTATTATAATACCATGTATATACATATTAGAATACAAAATATATACCTACCCCAGCTATACTAACCTAAAAGACTTACCTACTAACTTATTATTTATTAGGAGATTTCAATATTGTCGATTATAAAACATTAAAAAAAACCTTTAATAATTACTTGGTTCTTTCAAAATTTTTTCTGTTTCATTGAAATCTAATATATTTGTACCTTCATTATTTCCAATTTTTTATTTGAACTTATTAACTTAATTTAAGATTAATTTTTCAAATTTTAAAAGTATTTGGAGACCTATTTTGAACCCACCTTTTTGAAAATTTATTTTAGTCTTAAAAAGTCTAGTCTAATTCTTAAAATTTTTAAGCTAATTTTTATTTCAAATCAGTCATTTCAATTTTGTACAATAAATTCTATATTTTTTATTTCAATAGCTCACTACTTAATTATTAAACTTAATTATTATATAACCGCTTCGACACTGATTAAAATTTTCCAGCGTGTTAATTAAATTAGAAAAGTTTTTTAATCATAAAACTATTAGCAATTAAATTAATGAGTTTTTTTTTTTTTTATATGTATAACACATAATGACGTAAAATAAAAATACAATAATTTAATTATATATATTCTATATATTATATATGTTTTTATTATATATATTATATATGTTTAGGTGATTAATATTAGAAAATCAATTAATATATAATCAATTAAATATTTAGTTATAAAGTATTATAAGGTATGAATAGTATTCCAATTTTATTAAAGTACATAATTATATCATCTGTTCCTCCTCCACCCATCTAATTTTTTGTATATGTAATAAATTAAAATATTAAATAATATTAATTTTTTTCAATAATTTTTAATTAATTTTATATTTTTTTTTTCATTCTAGGTAAGTGTTTTCAAAAAATCTATAGATGATGATTTTCAATTAAAATGATGACTTTTAAGAGAAGTATTAAATTGAATACATAATTTGACAGTTATATATATAATTATACGTAAGTAGGTTGAATTTTAAATTTTGATGAGTTATAAATTATTTTACAACCCCCTGAAATCCTTCTTTAGTGTTTAATGCACTTTAATTAAACCTATTTAATCTGGGTTCAAAATTTTACTTTTAGGAATATTCACAAATTCTTTTTCAGAGATGGGAAGTTTTAATTTAATGAGCTTCCCTTTTTTTATTATGTAATTGATTAATGTTCGAACCATGTTATGAGAAAATCAGTGCTCCGGAGCGAAACGATATTAAAGCAAAATCCAATGATTCTTTAACTAACTTTTGTACTTACTATACTGAGTTCCTCATTTTTTCGTTCCGAATCACTGTTATTCACTCACATCATTTATTAGAGTGAAATTCACGAGTCCGTTTAAATTTAAATACCAAACTTAAAAAAGTAACGGCATTTTGCCTTCATCGTAAATAATAAGGTTAAGTGCGTAGATTGGCAAAATCAGACATTTCGGATCGAGAGGAAACCTCTGACTTTTCGAGAAATCTCGAATTCTAACCGCTGGAATGAGTTCAAATTTGGTACATTTATTATTGGTGGGTACTCAAACTTTGATGTGAAGAGTAGCTTTTATAAATTCGTTCGTGTATAATGAGGTCTAGAGATTAGAAGAGTTTCGGGAATGTAAAGTTCTAATAGTTAATGAAAATTTTAACCGATTTTTAATGATATTTGGTATGAATACTTTTTTTGTCAAAGTAAGGCAGATGGGCAAAATTTAACCATGGGACGAGGAGGGGGTTTCCATATAGTAGATAAAAAATATTAACAGATTTTACAGACTTAATAATACAAATCATATTATGCAAGAAGAAAGGCTTCCACAATCCAACTTGGATTTATTTCTACACTTATTTCAATAATCTTAAGAATTGCGCCATCTGTTGGATCCACAATCTCTTAACGAATAGTCGATCATTCAGTTAAATTAAACTCGATTTTTTAGAAATCTTTAAATCATTTTCATTTGATAGCACGTAATCTCAAATGAAACTTTCATAAAACATTTTTTAACACTAAAATATTGAAATATAATTATTTAAATGGAAAATAATAAATTTTTTTTTTAATTACATACCATTTTTCTCAATTAAAATTTAATTTTATTCTGCAGTGTGTGTGTGTAATTTAAATTGCAATAAACAAATCATATGTTATCATATGTCTTTTATTATTTACCAATATATTTTATAAAATTTATGTTATTTTTAATTATTGATATATTTTTGGATTTAAATGATTAGTTCTTTTTTTTATTTTGGAATATTCATAAATAATTTTTAATTTAGAAATAAATTATTTTATTTTATTTAACAGTATGAAGTTCAATAAAAAATAATTGGAAAATAAATTTCATAATTGTACTAAACAAAAAAAAAAAAAAAGTACTAAACAATTGCAAATAATTGACTAATAACTCAGTTATAATAGGAAATATAAATATCGTGTAATTATTATGTTGTTTATTTTTTAAATTTTATTTTCAATATTTTTAATCATATTATTGAAATGAAAAGTATTGAACTACTTATCTATATCCTAGTTCGATATTTAAGTTTGTGATGCCTCTCACGGGCGCTTTTGGTTTTAATCCAGATTTAAGTTTTAAAATTTTTTACATTTTTATATTCACATCTCTGAGTACAAACCCAATATTTTCTTAATTTAACTTTTTAATAAATCCGTCCGTTTTAATATATGGTTGAAAGTGATCATTGCCCAATTTTTAGAACAGGCCATGCGAAAAATTTGAAACTTTTTTTTTGGCTTTTAAACGAAGGATATGGATACCTTAAACGTTATGTAGTTTTTTTTAGAAAAAATTTAAAAAGTAATTGGATTTTCTAGCCGAATCTATTTATGCTGAAAAACATTACACAATTTTTACAACAGGCCATGGAAAAATTTTTTTTGGCATTTAATTGTAGGGTATGGATACCTTAACCGTTATGGAGTTCTTTTCAGAAAAAACTTCCAAAGTAATATTTATATTAAAAACCATTACCCAATTTTTACAACAGGCCATGGGAAAATTTTTTTTCGACGTTTTAAACTCATTACTCAGAGTTTTAACCAACTTATTTACAATTTTATATTCATTTTGGTACACATAGCGACGGATCGGAATGAATACAGAAGCATTTTATCTAGATTTTAACACAACTTTCAAGACATATGACCACTAACATCCAGTAGTGGATAGGCATCGAAGAGAGATTCATTTTGGATAATTGAATTTTATATTCCTATAATATGTCAGATCAACCCAATATCTTTAGATTTATTTCATTTAAATAAAAGTTTTAATAAATCAATCAATCTAACATGAATGTTGATATACATATATCATGTGTCGTTTTTTAATTCAATTTATTTTTCATTTTATCGCATTTCAAATATATATATCTTTTACTTTTTTATATACTTCTATTTATATATAGACTTACATACATATATATTCATATATAAATATTAAAGCTGATATTTAAAATACGGTTTAATATGTTGCAAATTATATTACAAACTAATGAAAAAGTTGTTGTATAATCAATATACGGAATCAATAAAGAAAATTTTATAATTTCCGTTAAAAAAGAAAAACTTATTTTTATTAATTATATAGGAAAATGCTTGTTTTAACATACTAATAACATAGATCTTAACACCATTATTGGAATAAAATACTTTTAAAGTGAAAGACTAAAAAAGTAAACACAAATAATATAATTAAAAAATTTTTTAAAAAATAATCAGCATTATTAAATTTTAGTTAATTTTATTTAAATATACTTTTGTATAATTCTCCATTATATTATTGAAATACCAAAGTTAATAATAACTAATTACTAAAAATAAACTCAAATGATAGCTACATATGTATAAAAACAATAAATCCTTAACGCGGAAGCTATAAATTATTTAGAAAATTTAAGCAGAGAAGTAGGAAGAGATCATTAAATTGGTGTATGGTTCGTAGACGCTTGATTGCATATTTAATTAAAAAATTAGTATTTTCGAGTTTGCTAATAAAACATTGCTAATCATATTCGAAGCCTCTTTGTCTGAGCTTGGGTGAACAATATTAATTCCACTATTATAGCAATATTAAAGTTTTAAGGACGATCTATTACATTTTTAATTTTAGGTTAGTGAATATTTTAAATGTAATATTTAATTAATTAATAATATTTCTAAAACTTATCAAACAAAGTTTTATTGTCTTTTAACATCCATCAAGGCCCTATTGCACAAATACTTCTCACTGATCAAATAATCACATTATTTTGATAAGTGATCGCTTTTTACTAATCAAACTTCATTGAAAATAGTTTTGGTTGATTAATTGATTAATGATAACTTGTTGGTGCAATTATAGGGTCCTGATATTTATAAAAAAAAATTAATATTAATATGTTTTCTAATGACTTGAAAAATGGTTATCATATGCCAATATTTTATTTAATTGATCAATTATTATATAATTAAATAATAATCAATATAAATGAATTAATATTAAAAAATTTTATTTCCTATAAGTATTTTTTATTTAAAAATAATTTTTATAAATAAAAAATTAAAATGGAATAATTGGACATAAAATTTTAAAATATAATAGTACATTAATACTTCAAGGTACTTAAATATTGTAAAATTGAATAAATTTAAATTTAATATATCATAAATATTTCTTAATTAAAAATTATTATTTGAATTTTATAATCATTATTTACAAAATCCAATTTTTTAGATAATTTAATTAAATTTGTAATAATATTTAGTTGTTGATATTATATAATTAATTAATTTTAATATTATGTTTTAAAACTAAATCAACAAGTCTTTTTAAATTAATTTTAATAATTTACAATTTTTTTTTAAAAAAATTTCATTAATATAAATTATTAATATAATTATAGGGATTATAAACCTAATTCCTTTTTATACTTAAGTCCTTCATTTTTGTTTTATTCGATATTTAGTTTGGTATGCCTGTTACGGGTTGTTTTAATCCACAATTAAGTTTAAATTTTTTAATATTGAAAAATTTTAATATTTAGATCTCTGAGTACAAACCCAACATTTTCTAAATTAAACTTTTTAATAAATTTGACGGTTTTAATTATATGGTTGAAAGTGAACATTACCCAATTTTTATAACAGGCCATCCAAAAATTTTATTTTATTATTTTTTTTTTGGCTTTTAATTATAGGCCATGGATAACCTGGAGTTTTTATGTTATGGAATTTTTTCAGAAAAAAAGCTTTCAAGTCATGTCAAAAAACATTTTCCAATTTTTACAACAGGCCATGCAAAAATGTTAATTTTTTTTCCCCTTTTCCCTATCGATTTTCTATATTATTTAAGTTCCTAAAGTAACTTAAACTATATCTTATAGTAGTCCAACTTCCAGTCAACATCAAAGTATTCATTAAAATGTTGTATATAAAAATCCTTAAAATCCTTTAAATCCTTTCCTTGTACCTTAGTATTTAAATTTTTTTTTTTTAAAACTTATCATATAATGATAATTTATTTCAAAATATTATGTAATAATATTTTCAGTCCTATTAATATTGTTATCAACTACAATTTGTAAAACTATATACTATTGTTTTGTTGTTATTGTAAATTTAAAATAATTTTTTTTTTATTTGGAAAACAATAAGTTTTATAATAATAATTAAAAAATAAAAAAAAACTTATCATAGTTTTAATTACAATTTAACCTCAATAATTGCGATAATTAAAAAAAAAACAAATATGTATAATATTTATATTATAAAAAAAAATTTTAAAAATTAATGTGAATATTACATAATAGAAAAATAATTAAATAATTAAAAAATGGCTTCTATTTTATATTTTTGAATATATGAGAGTGTAAATGATATGCAGGGGTGTGTTGAAATTGAATTTGTGTTTGTAACACATGTTCTTATGCATATGTAATCTTATAATTTATAGGATTCAAATGTATGTAGATCTGTGTCGAAGAGAAAATCAATGTGGCTATATGGGTCCGTTCAACATGATCCACATGTACTCGATCATTTAATCCTCAGATAACCCATTAATTTCGAAAAACTAAAAATTTAAAAAGCTTGGAGTTATTTTTCTATTGTTTATGATTCGAAATTAATCGGTAATCGGTTTTGTGGAGCTTAAATTAAAGTATTTTGGAACCAATTTCGTGATCTCTTGGAACTAAGCATCAAATCTTAAAAATTAATAAGTATTAACGCAAAAAGGTATTAAAATTAGAGCAGGCCAGTTATAAAGTAAGACTTTTATAACATTTTAAATTATTAAGACTGTAAGTTCGTGTAGACGAATCTACCCCACAAAATTCTAAACTCTGTTAATTTAATTTTAGATCTAATTAGATTACAATCCTAATATTAAAAATGGGCAAGCATAGAATTGAGAAAAGTCAATTTATAAAGTTGGAAATTATTCGGAGCAAGTCTTAGAAATGCAAATTCGATGCTGTGATGCAAATTCAAAGAGCCGGTGTACGTATTTGAAAAGCTAAAATCTATAGGGTTAGGAATTGCAACGTATTACAGATATAGTTAAACAAGTAATTTAAGAAGAGTTTTAAAATATTTTGACCGCGGGTAGTTTACAATCCGATTACTTTACCTCGTCTTCATCTGATTTCGACGAGGTTTTAAGACCTGAAGATAGACAAGCTGGTGAACAGGATAAGTAGGTTAATACAATTCGTTTTGCATTTTAAACTGTAAAATAAGTGTTTAACAGTAATTAAGAGTTGCCAAGATCAACTAAATTCTTCCTTTTTTGGGCTTTTCAGTCGTTGTGCAATTTTAAGTATTGTACCGTTATATAAAAAAAAAAACATTTACCTTTCAAATTATAAAATAAAAACTAATGGCTTTATATTTTTTTTTGGATTATTTTTGGAAATATAAATGCAAATTAAATTGAAATCGATAGTATTGTATTTATATGTTAATTAATCCATATTTATTTTAAAATTAATATTACATAAATTATATTTAAATGCAACACAATATGAGACAATATATTTATGTATGTAATTTATATATATACGTATATGTAAATAATAGTAAAATAATAAAATGCATTTTAAATGTAAATTGTCGAGTCGAGTAAATTGGAAAGTCTATTGTCATTATTAATTAATTAGCATATCGCGGTAAAACTAACAAATTGACTTAAGTTCAATTGGTTTTTGAAAGTTACTATGAGTTGTTTTAAATGGGGGAAGAAGGTGTGTATAAGAGTTGTTTCCATATGCTTTTGGAAATTCTCTGTTGGAATTCAGTCGTACAGCGATTTCAGAAAGCATGAGAATAATTAAAATTTACATTTATATAGTTGAAGTTAAGTAATAAGTATAATTTTAATTTAAATATTGTAATTAGCATTGTTGGATTTAAATTAAATATGTAATTAATATCAATATTTTGTTATTACAGGAAAGAATCCTTTAATTAGTGTAATTGATTACTTAAGGAATTTAAATGTTTTTAAATTTAAACTAAATTCTGAAATATGAGCTAAAGGTTCATAGATCCAGGGAGGTTTAGATCCCTGTTTAAGAAGTGATTAAGTACATAAATTTATAACTGGAAGAGTTGAGTTTCAAATATTGCTTAAGTCACACAAGAAATTTTATGACATACATTTGAAAATTCACTTCGAACTTAATTTGTAGTAAAGTGATTACTAATCCGTTAAATCAGCGGTCATATTGTGAAAGTGCCAGGATCTCCAGGTTCACAATGAGTTTGTCATATCCATTTTAAAGAGTTCAAGAAAGATTGCTGAAATTTTGAATAGTTCATATTTTAAGGAAATGTATAGAATAATCAATCCGAGCTAAGTTTATCGCTTTTATTTAATCAGTTTGCGCATGAGCATGCCTATATAGGGTGAAAAACTTTACAAATTCAATATTAGCTTAGGTAACTGCAATATTTAATGTTGTAGTATTAATATTTCTCTAAAAATTTCTTATAATATATAATTTCAAATTTACAACCTTTTATAGTATCTATTTCCCTTATTTTTAGGCCCTATATTATAGTATACCATTATATTTTATTACTTTTTTATAATGAAATATCAACATAAAACTTAATAAAGAAAATTAAACTGTTTATTTTCAATATTTTTTTATAATTTCATTTTTTATAAATTGCCTCGAGCTTTTTAAAATTTTAAAGTCTATTAAATTAAATATGAATACAATAAGGGAAACTTTCCCAACCAATTTATTTAAATATAAAATTTAAAATAATTGGTAATATAAATTTTTAAAGTGTCCAAATTGTACAATAAAAAGGCTACAATAAAAGACATTAGTAAAAGTGGTTTCGGAATTATTTAAAATATCCTTTGAAATGAGATTTAACCTTTGTGATGACTTATATATGGGGATACAGTTAAATTAGTTAAATTTAATCCCAAGAACGTCTCTTAAGAAGTTTTCTTGGACTAATTATAATACATCCCTAAAATCCCTAAAATATGGCCGAATCATTTTCAGATATGAAAATCGGAAAATCTGAAAAATTTTTATGTTATAGGAAAACTCTAGACTCATATCAGGGTATAAATTTCTTGTATTCTATTACCTTTACCATTTATTTTCTAATTTTTAAATCACTTGTAAATACATGGTCATCAACTCTTAGGTAGGTAGTAGTACAAATATGATTTTTTTTCACTTACATTGAATTTTATCGATTTTTACTAAGAGGCATTCACATGAAAATGGAAAATTCGAAAATGAAAATAATGAAAAATATGAATAAAAAAAACTTAAAGGAGGAATTTTTTTTTTTATTTTTCTTGTCCTTTTTTGACAAAATAATAATAATAAAAAAAAATAAAGAAATTTTTTTTTTTTTATTTTCCCTCGAATTTTACTTTTATTTGTATTTTTTTTGTAATATTTTTTTCCTTTGATTTTTGATATTTCTATTTCATAGCCTCAAGGGGAAACTTGAGAGATTGAAAGAAAAATAATAATAAAATAAAATAAAAAAATAAAAAAATTACTTAATATATTTTATATATTTATATATATTATATAATATTTTATTCATTCAGTTTTATCATATCCTTTCTTTTAAGTTACTGTGATATTTTAACAGAGTAATAATCTTGAGTGAATTTTAGATTTCCCTTTTACTTGAATTTCCATCCATTTTCTTTTGGTTCTGTGATTTTGAAATTATAATTTTGAATGTTTAGTAATTTTTTGATTATTTATACACCAAATGTTTGGTATGTAGTACCCCAAATGTTCAAATTTATTTGATACACTTTGTTTTTCATAAAATTCAAAAGAAACCCCTAAAGATATGCAATTATTAAAAAAGTAATAAACATATTATATAAAAGTTTTTTCCGGGGCTTCAGTAGTGTAGTTTTTAGAAATGTGGTTTACTAAACTAGAAAAAGTGGGTTCAACGCCTCTGAAGGTCCAGGATCAAATAAAGTGTTATTAATTAAACTATATTAGTAAATAAAGGACAAATAAAATAAATAATGAACGAACTTATAACGGCTTTAGTATCCGATTTAGAAAGACTTAATATTTTATCCAGACCTTTACTGTTTAGATAACCAATTTTTCAGAAAAATATCAAGAATGAAACCATTGAACCATTGAATTTTGGAAATAAAGTATGTAAGGTAAGAAAATTTAATAAAAACACTGTTACAACATAATTGGAAAACCATATCAAAAAATTGCGAAATATTTAAAAAATTTCATAGTAAAAAAAGTAAAAAAAAAAAAAAATATGGAAATCAACTTTAATAAACTCAAGGGTATTTCTATCTATCCATTCATATTTCCATCAAGGAAATAACCAACCATAGGATGTTTTTATTCTATATTCTATCTATAACCATCACTAAAATTTAAAATATGGTTACTAATTATCGTGCTTGTGTAAATTCCTTTAAACCACAAGAGATTGTTCGGAATTCAGAATGAATCTCTTCTTTTACTCAACAGTGTTTTTTTTCCATTCTATATAAAATTTCCCTATTTTTTATACCCGTATGACTATATAGTCAAAGGGTATAATAAATTTGCCATTACGTTTGTGACGCAGAGAAGGAGGGGGGGTAGATATAGACTCAAGTGTATGGATCGGATCAGAATCGAAAAATAAATCGATTTAGCTATGTATGTCCGTCCGTCCGTCTGTCCGTCTGTCCGTCCGTCTGTCCGTCCGTCACCACGATAACTCAAAAACTAAAGGAGCTAGGATCTTGAAATTTTCGCAAATTCGTTTTTTTGCAATAGCCGTCATCGCTATTTAAATCCAGCCATTTTGGTCCATGGGTTCGGGTAGCTGCCATACAACTTCTTTTTTTATATGAATATTACTCTGTACCTATAACAGCTGCGTGTCTGAAATTTTGCCAAAAGTAGTTTAGATTTATGGCCAAAGTTTCTGCAAAATTAGGTTGTTCTACTGCAGTGGGTTCGAGTAGCTGCCATACAACTTCGTATTTTATATGAGCATTACTCTACACCTAATGCAACTGGGTGTCTGAAATTTTGCCAAAAATAGTTAAGTGTAATGGCCAAAGTTACTGCAAAATTTGGTTAGTCTACTGCAGTGGGTTCGAGTAGCTGCCATACAACTTCTTATTTTATATGAGCATTACTCTACACCTATTGAAGTTGGGTGTCTGAAATTTTGCCAAAAATAGTTGAGTGTAGTTGCCAAAGTTACTGCAAATTTTGGTTGGTCTACTGCAGAGGGTTCGAGGAGCTGCCATACAACTCCTTCTTTTATATGAGCATTACACTACACCTAATAAAGCTGGTATGTTTTAAATTTTGCCAAAAGTAATTAATGTTTATAATAATAATGATATAATGTTTATATAACTGTCATACGGGTATCCCAGAGTTGACACAGTCTACTCTACCACACTCTTCCTCGTTTTTTCTGAAGTTTATTTGACATCAAATAATAATATTTCAATAATTTTATTATATATTATTATGTAGGAAATATATATATATACTTCGTTAGAGGTCATAGGAAATAATTTTGATTTGATTTTATATATATTTAATTTTATACAAAATTTGATTAATAAAAATACTATTAAAGAAGTTATTTAGTAACCATATTAATAATTTAATTATAGAAGAAATCAAATTTTGTCCATAATTCAATGTTTATTTGAGGTAAAACTCCTGCTAAATCAAAATTTATAGTCCTTATGACTTGTTGGGAGGGGTTAGACTAAACTATGATTATTAAAGTGGTTGGAGTACAGCCTTAACAATATTATTATTTTTTTTTTTTTTTTAAGAGGGAAGTGAACAGCTTCGACTGCCAGCTATTGGAACTGTGCGTATTCCCTATATTTAGAGTGCGACTTTGACTCATCAAACCCATCACCTTTTTTAATCAAACTTTAGGATCGGAGCTGTAATACAACGACTGTTTCTATGAAAGGCATGTGAAAGGATTTTTGGGAATTTTGGATACCTAAGATTATTGGATAATATGCAATGTGGAAAATTACATAAATACTACATAACATAAATTCCTTAACTTAAATTTTATTTAAATCTTATATCACATATACATTACCAACTTGATGGAACACATTTGATAGTAGATTTAAAATGTTTTTTATTATTTAAGTCATTCCAACTTTTAAATTCACTCATAAACCACCAATATCAGAAAGCACAAACCAGCTTAAAAATGTCCTCGTCTCTAACTAAAATCATACAGCAATTTTTTAAAAAATTATTATGAACTTCTATTCATCTTATCTGCATATTAATATATTTCATTCCTCATATTTAACATCATGTGATCTCTTTCCTGCTGAAAAATCCAATTTGATAATAGAAAAAGTACATTTCATTCATATCTAATTCTCATCTTCTGTCTCAATCCATTACAATAAATTTAGTTTATATATTTGCACAAACATTTTCTACTGGTCACTCTTGTATAATAAATTGTTCCACTAAAAAAAAACTAGAACCATCCCATAAATGTTAAATTTTTCTAAATTTGAAATTTTTTTAAAAAAATTTATCTGAGTGAGCATTTTTTTTGGAACTGGTCAAACATACAAATCTCGGACAATTATTTTAAAGTGAACATTAAAAAATCAGATATGAGAACTTTTTTTTTTGTATATGGTTCCATCAACTTGTTTGTTTGGTTGTAATAATAATCAACAAAAAAAAACAGAATCCCACTAAAATCCACTACCATGAACATGAATCAAAGTTGAAATCATAAAAAAAAAACGTAACATAAATCCCTAATAAAATCCTGAAATTTTCATTTGTTTTTCCAACTTTTTTTTTGTTTTTTTTTTTTTGTAAATCACAGAATGGAAACATGGAGGAAATAAAAAAACAAAAACACGCAAACATACAAATATCAACATTTCAAGTCATATGAGAATATTTTTGGACAGTAGTTTTTTGTTTGTATGTTTGTTTGCCATCAAGATTTATAAGCTGCCCAAAAGCTTCTTGTATAAACAAATCATAAATCTTTCAAGGTGATTGTTTTTTTTTTTGGCTCTTTTTGATTTTAATTTTTCATATTTTTTTTTTTCCATTTTCCTTGTTTTTCTTCTGTAAGTACAAACACATACACACAATCTCTGGAAAATTTTCCAGAAAATGTAATGAAATAACCAAACATTGTTTTTTTTTTATCATACTAAGTTTAAGTCTGTGTGTCTCTGCTTTTTTTTTGCTAAATTCTTCTAAAAAAAATCAAATCAGAAGAGAGAAACAAAAAACATCAAATTTTGAAATCATGGATTTTAATAGTAATTGAATTAGATAGAAAGAGATAGAAAATGAATATAAAATATTCAATTCTCAAAAGTAAAGTAGAAAAGCACAAAAAAAAAATTGAATGTAGCAAATGAATTTGATGGTTAGTTAACAAATATTACCATCATTTCAATCATTGGTATTATTATCATCTTGCATACCCTGTGTTGTTTCTTATAGAAAGTCCAATTTTTTCCAGCTGTAGTTTTGGAATGGTCATTGTAAACCAGTTCAGAATCTAGAATATAGTCTATAAACTGATCATAATTTTTTAATAAATATTGTTCACATAAAAAAAAAGCCAAAAACTTCTGAATAAAATTTAAAAAAATTTTCTGAATTCTCAGCAGAAAAGAAGATTTCAGTACCCCCCCAATTTTTTGAATTTTGTGCTGATGAGGACAACTTTGTATTTTAAATGTTCAAATATTATACAAGAATATTTTTAAAATAAAAAAAAATAATTTGAATAAAACATTTAAAAACAAGTGGTCTTTTATTGTATTTGATTGAAATTCTCTAAGAAATATTTTTGTATCCTAAAAGTATGCAATTTTTTTAAATAGGTTTTAAAGTTGAATATTATTGTTAAAAATTTAAATTATTAACTGAAAATAATCTATTTTTGATAAGTATCAATTCTTTAGAAAGTTATTTTTTTAAATATATTTTAGAAGTTTTTTTTAATACTTTAATGGAAATTATCACTAAGAAATAATTATTTATCCTAAAAATATGCAATTTTTTTAAAATGGTTTGAAAAGTTTTCAAATTGAATGAAAATTTTAATGCTTTGCTTAAAAATTAATATTTTACGATAAGTTACAATTCTTTCGAATTTTGTTTTATCGGACTTAGTAATATTTAGAAGTTTCTTGATATATTATTATTGAAGATGATAAGAGAATTATTAAGAAAATAATCATGAGATATTGATTTATTAAAATATTTTAACTCAGATTTTGTAATGGATTTTTGAAATAACAAACTGTTATACTCAACTTTTCCTAAACTATTTTTTTTTAACTAATAAATTTTTTTAAATATTTACATTTTCCTCCATTACCTATTGACAATTTTTCTACACAAAAAAATAACCAGATATTTGCCTAAACCAATTCTACAGAAGAACATGTTTTCATTTCTACATCAAAATGTTCTATTTTTTTATTTGGAAATTTTTTGTACTTTTTTTTCCATGTTTGTACAAAAATTTTTAGACTAAAAATTTCCTTGTTTTTAGAGTATCTCATGGCAATTAATTAATTTTTTTTTTTTTTTTCCTTTCATTTGTTTTCCATTTTCATTTCCTACATATGTATTCATTTTCTTTATTCTTATTATTATTTTTCATATTTCGCCATTACAATTTTTTCGAAAGAATTGGACAAAAGTGATTTATTGAATAAATTTTGTAAAAAAAAGCATACGAAACAACAGCAAACAGCAATGAAACGAAAGTCCAATGAATGAAAGGATGGATATTTTGTGTTTTTTTTTTATTCTCTCCGAATTTCTTCCGATTATTATGAATATTAGTCTTGGGTTTTATGTCTTTATTTTCCCTTAAGTGATAATATACCATTCTTTATTCTTAGTTTCCTACATTTCCTTCCTTCATTCTCTTCTCTTCCTCTCGCCTACAAATATGCAATCTAAAAGTTGTTTATGAATGCATGTGAAAAAAGAGCTGGGAAAAGAAATGACAATAAAATGAACCGGTGTGTATATAATAATGGTATGTACGATAAAGATAAAAAGGAATGGATTATAAAAATGAAATGTAAATATTAGAATGTTTACATAAAAAGTGTTATTGTGGGGGACAGCAGAAAAAAGATAGAACTAAAGAATAAATTTAAAAATAGAAGGACAATGACCTCAGATTTTTTTGTGTTTCTTGGAAAATATTTTTGTTTGGAGTTTGGATTTAGAATTGAAATCAAAGAATATTTTCATAATTCTTTTGTTTTGAGGATAAATTTCTATAGAAAATTTTCTTTTAGTCCTTTCGTTTTGTTTTGTTTTCTTGATTAAATCAGAGTCGATGAACTAAAATTGATATAGTTAAAAGAAACTGATTTATTACCGTATGAAATGAAAAATAATTTAATGACAATTTGATGGATTGTTTTCCGTTTACTCATCATTAGTTCGTCTCCCCCAATTCAGTTATTTTGATTTTTCTAAATCATATATGTTTACACATGAAAATATTTCAGTATCATTAAATCAATGGAGCTATTTCAACATTATTTATAAATCAAAACATTTTGTGGGGTTTTTTTTTACAAATGTTTTATGAGCTAATTTTGAATTAATCAATTCTTCTGGTATTAAGAGTTCCCGTGTATAAATAATTGTTTTGAATCTTTGCGGAAACTTTTCAATGGAGAATAAAATTATAAATAGGTCGTATGAGTTTTTTTTTTGCGAGGTTCATTGAAAGCATCGAAAACCACCAATCCAAACTGTATGCAGTTCATTTGGGGGGTGTGTTACTTTAACACATTAAAACAACACCCTCTTGAAACCAAACTTTAGAATGGGGCTTTAGATATGAACGTACAGTTTGGTTTGGAGGTTAGGAATTGGGAAACGAAACTTTAGGAATTGATATTAGGATAATGGATTTTTTTTTCCTTCACTTTTATTTAGACTAGGCTTCAGTTTCTTTAATCGATATTTTCACTAAGCCGATGATTACTCGGCTGTAGCTATTGTATAAAATTATGAATACACAAATATTAATTTTGTGGTCCATCTATTATTTTACGCAAGAGTTATGATATAATTATACAATTTCAAGATATTTTTCTATTAGATATGATCTGACCGGGGTTTGAACCTGAAGGTATAAAAGGCGGCGTCTTTTCCCCTACGCCATTGGTCAGATCAGATTGGGATAATGGTTTAGTAGAATAAATGAGAAAATTTGAGGGGATATTATAGAGAAAGTTATTAAATTTTATTAAGTTGTACATACAATATTAACAACTTAAGGGAACACATTGGACGGAATATACTTGCATTATAATCGAAATTCCATAAGCAGTATTACGCCATCTTAAAAATTCTACAAATTATGAATGAGCCCCCATCGCACTCCTTGTTTCACTTTGAAGAACTTTGATTGGAGTCATTATTTCGCTTTATTTAATAAGATTTCTGAAGATTTCTAAGTTATAAGTAATAACAAAGATAACATTATAGAATCGAATTACAATGGTATTTTAAGTATAGTACAGTACTTATCTCCTCCTTAGCCTAGGTGGTTAGAACGCAACCTTGCAATCTAAAACACTGTGGCAGTCCCGGGTTCGAATCATGGTGGGAGATACCATATCCAATAAAATTAATAATTATAATAAATTAATATATAATAAATTATAATATAATAATTCTATGCCTAAAAATATAAGAATAAATAATTAGTAACAAATAATATAAAAATATACCTATAATCGTGTTTCCAGCTATACTCTATAATCTAATAATTAATACTGAATAAATAATAACCTATATGTGCATATGATCAGAGATGACATATGTGACAGAAACGACAATGTAATAGCAACTGTCATATGCAATTACAATGGCAGTACGCATCTAAAACATGACACGGTTTCTCTACTTGACCGATAGATGACACTAGGGAAAAAATTAAGAAGCGACATCTTGTAGATAGATTACAGTAAACCAATCATTTACTTAATTGAAAAAGGAAAAAACGATTCGAAACACAAGGCAGAGCCTCGGATAAAATAATTACATGGGAGGAAGCAAAAAATAACTGCTCCGAATAGAGTCAGATGGAGATGCTTAGTAGATATCCTATGCTCCCAAGAGAAGTAATAAGGACAAAAAAAAAAAAAGTACAGAATTAATATAGAATTAGTACTTTATTTAATGAAATACACATTTCTAAGTTAAATCTATATCCTCTCTATGCAAAATTAGATTTATTATTTCTTAGAAAGGGTAATTCCCCACTTTTTCTTTAATACAAAATTATCAGTAAATTATCCGATAATTTCACTTACTTTTTATTATCTTTAGATAAAATTCATTTTTTATACTTTCATTTATATGAAAATTTTCATCATTCATTTCATTCATTCTACGCAAATCTACCATACAAAATTTAAAGAGTTTTTTTCTCCAATTTTTATTTTGTATCCGAGTATTAAATACCACACAAATAAAAACTTCATCTATATTGCATAAAGAAAACAAAAGCCGAAAAATACCGACAAATAGCAACAAAATACGACAAAAAAAAACGAAATTATTTTCAGAAGATTAAATGTTAGATTAATTGAAAAAGACATAAAACAAGAAAAAAAAACAAAAATAAAAAATAACAGAATTGTACTTTTCTACAAAAAAAATAGAAAAAAACAAAAATGGTGAAAGATTTAATCAAATGAATTGAGTAAAAATGTGCGGAGTCGGTGAATGAGTGAGTGAATGAGTGAGTAAATGATTGGAATGAGTGGTATGAGAGTTGTATTATTTTTTTTTTTCAGAAATGAAATAAGAAAAAAATTGCAAAAAAAATTGCAAAAGAATTTAATTAATCTTTCATCGATTCAAAATGAAATTAAAAGTGTTGAATGGTTTTTTGGTTTGTTGTTGTTATTGTTGTTGTTGTTGTTGTAAATGTTGTTTTTACAAATATATAAAAAATGATTTAGCGAATTTATATAAAACATACAAAATTTTGAATAGTACTTTTATTAAGTTAAAAAAAAAATTTAGATAATTCGTTTAGAATGTATCCAAGTTTTAGAAAATCGGAAAAAATTACAGTGCTGGAAAATTGGGAGCGGTTCACTATTCTGAACAACGAAGTCAAACTGCGACAAAATCTATCTTTCGAAATTATCTATCTAGTTTTAATAATCAAAGTAGTGGGACTTCGGTGATTCGATTACAAAATTAATTATTTTGCGCCAACTAAAAATACCACGAATTATTACCACTACAAATTTTTGGTTTGAGTTGATTATTGAGTGGAAATTTATGCTTAGTAAGGGAAAAGTCCTTTATACTGATTGCGAGTATTAGAAACTCTTTTGTACGTTGTCATATTAAGATTTTGCTGTTTGTAAACTTCTCTTTTGTGGTTTAAAAACAATTGGTGGATCATTTAAGTTTATTGTTCTTTTTCAATTTCTACGTTAGAATTGTGCAAATTCTAGAACTATGCTTTTTTTCTGAAACATAATAGAAATCTCTTAAACGGATTCTGCATAAGACATTTTTATAAATAAGGGTCTCACTGTTATTTTATTCAAATAGGAAAATAACGGCTTCAGAAATCTTTTCAATATTTTGTTGTATAAATTGTTCAACATATATCTCGTTGGATCCTTAGGTTCCTTTCTAATGGAGCACCTGATTTGTGGTAGAAATTTTATTACATTACGTTATCTTCTACGGGACTTCATCTGAACTTTCATACATTCTTAAATGTCATCCCAACAATCATGTCATTCAGTTGTTATATCAATTGCTTACCCACATCAAATTTCGTTTGATTTATAATACTTTCATATTGAATTCCCTGGAACCTTCTTGGTTTGGCAGTCAATTATATTTCTTTATTTTCAAAATGGACATTTGTTTAGCTATCTCTTAATTTTTAAGCACCATTTCATGCAGTGAGGCTGTTTTTTAAATTGATAAATTCATAGTCACTGGAAAAAGGCATACAATATTTCACACCCATATCAACCTTCAGTAGGTCACACACTGAATCAAATGCAGTTTATAGATTACAAGATCTATATAGAAGTCAAAGCATTTGACAAGTAAATAGCTCCCCTTTTTCACTATATCAACATCCTATAGTTCTTTTTTTAAAAACAAGTATTTCTTATTTGATTACTTGCTTGTTTTTTATATAAATTGAAGTTCAAAGTAGTGGGTGAATAGCCTTCAAATATTACACACAATTTTTTTTTTATTTTTTATTTTAAAACAAAATGATGTGTGATGTGATGTGATGTTTGATGTGATGTAGCATTTTATGTTACTTAAACTTTATTTGTATATTAAGATTAATGATGACACCATCAATTCCAATTTTTTTCACTTCAATTTGTTTTTTTTTTTATTTTTATAAAAATTTTCGTATGCGATAGCATAGCGTAGTGACAAAAGTCCCCCAACAATTTATAACACAAAAAATTAAGTGAAAAGTTTGCGGTAACTTTTTATTCCTATTAGTGAGCTAAAAGTCCCTTAAAAAATGGGGCATATTTCCTTCCTACCCTGGATTACAAAAGTTGTTTTAGGAGAGGGAGTTTTTTAGTTAATTACGAATTTGGAATTTTTGAAAAAGGCAAAATTCGAGGCCTCGATGATGTAGTGGATAATAAATTGAGGTGAAATTCAGAGCCTCGATAGTGCAATGTGTTAACACGTGTTTGAAATGCTGAATTGGAAGAGGTTGTTTTAGGAGAGGGAGTTTTTTTAGTTTATTACAAATTTTATATTTTGGAAAATGGTGAAATTCGAGGCCTCGGTGGTGTAGTGAATAATCATTTGAAGTGAAATTCGGAGCCTTGATGGTGTAACATGTAAAAATTATATTAACCAAGGTAGTACGGGTTCGATTTCCTCATACCAGATCATGAATATATCTCAATTTATGAAGTCATAAGTTCCTGAGGAACTATACTATTTTGAGTTTTAATCTCTTTTGAGACATATCTTCGGGACTCTTGTTATATCACTTTAAATCATTTCATCACTTACAAACAAACGTTTTAGCACCAAAAACTTATAGTTCCCCTCTCACTTAAACTTTTCTACAACTTAGAAAGTTTTTCATATAAAAACCATAGTAAAAATAAGTTCCATAGAATCAAAGATTTCATTTCTTTTCTACACAATTTTGCTTTGGTCTAAAAAAATTTCCAATGAAATCTTAAGTTTCTTATTACATACGAGTATAAGTGAAGAATTATTATATAGAATTTAATAAATTCTTGATTTTTATTTCACTTTCAAAATAAATAAAATGAAATTCATCTCAAGAGATTTGGTTTTTTTTTTATTATTATTATTTTTTTTTATAATAAATTAGATTTGGTTATCTGCGTCTCTCTATGTATGGTCTATGTGCCTTCTTTTGGTCTATCAGTGTTTCTTTGTAGAATAATTTCTTCTATATAAAAAAAACTAACACTTATGGTACGGGTGCTCCTTAATATTTGAAAGTTCTTTATATATAAAATTCTACTAATCATTAAATTCATTGGCATCAGAATTTATTTCAAGTTAATTTAATGATTATTTGGCGTTTTAATTATACAATTCATAAAAATATATATATATACAAAATAAATTTATAAGCTACAAAAAGTGGAGGTCTGTGAGTGAAGATAATATGAATTAAAAGTGAAAAGTGCTAATTGAATAGAGATCGTGTTGTATATGTATTACGTAAATAATTAATAATTTATTACAATTGGTTTTTGAGTTTTTTTTTTATTTTGGGTTCTGGAATATAGCGATTGTACATTTTGGAGGAGAATTGTTTTAATTAATTTTCTAAATTAGATTAATAAGAAAATGAATAATGGTTTTTTTTTTTATACTGAGACGTTGTTCGGGGTTTTTTTTTACACTTATAATAGTGAAATATTAGATTGGATTTTAATTAAATGAATTGAAATAATTGGAGAAATAAAAAAGAAGTTATAGATATGAAATTACTTAAAATTATTACTTAAAATTGGAATTAATAATGATATAGGAACGAGGTAATTTTTAATTGAAATTGGAAAACTATGTATAT
This sequence comes from Dolichopus griseipennis, assembly GCA_963082915.1. NCBI lineage: Eukaryota > Metazoa > Arthropoda > Insecta > Diptera > Dolichopodidae > Dolichopus > Dolichopus griseipennis. The sequence goes on along the minus strand of OY720442.1, from coordinate 33,316,072 downwards.
TAATCTTATTGTATATAAGATCATTTAAAACTTATTGAAAGGATTTGAACTTGAATGACTTTGGAAACTGACAGATCAGAAAAGAAAACTGACGGAGTACATGGGGAGAGGGGATAGTACATCAGATGAACGGTTCATAATCATAGTTGTGTTACCTGAGAATTGCTACTTTGGAGCATGAAACACTTGAAGATAGATTGCCTGTTAGATGCACGGTTCTCAGAAATAACGCATTACCATAACCATTTTTAAAGCACCGAGGAATTTGCAATGAGATTGTGAAGACAGACTGCATATTTGATGCACGGTTTTTACAATCGACGGGTTTCCATCATCAGTTTTAAGCCATTAAGGAATTCCCGTTATGTAGCAACGAGCACTTGAAGACATATTACATTGTTGCGGCGGATGTCTCTAAGAGAAGCCATTATTGGTTTCAATTTGATAGAACTAGCGTCATTGTTGACTAGATATTTTTTAAAAAGAATTATAGCTTCTAAATAAAATTAGGAATGACTGCTGAACTGTTTCGTCGTCAATAAAAACGTGTGGCGTGAATAAATTTTCAAGATAACTTTTAAAGTTCGTAATGCTTCCAGCTCTAATGTGAGACTTATACTCGGGCTTTACATCTTTAATATGTACAACTTTTTGTATAGGACAATTAAAACAAATGTAAGGACTTTAATTTGAATAGCTTTGGAATCTTATAGATTTAATCACTAAATCAATTTTATCCCACCTAAAAATTTTCACTGTATAACACTGATATTAGCATTAAAAGACAGACTACCAGTTTTGACGTTGAAAGTGTTGACTGAAGTCATTCTTCAATTCAATTAAATAAAGTTTCCCTGCAAATTATCTATTAAAGAGAGGTAGTGCTTCTAATAGAAATAAAGATTGCCTGGGCTCTTCAATTAAGTCATATAGAAATCTAAGTATTTTTCTAATGTTGTCCGCGGATGTCTTCGGTGATCCTTTAATGAACATTCAATAAAATTTTGATTCTTCAGGCATCCGTTTAAATTTACTTAAATTATTAGATTAGTACTAACTCCTACACCCCTCTCCCCCCATTTCTTTTCCTAAGTAAAAATCTCTAATTCAATTTTGAAACAAAACCAATCAATAAAAGATTTTCAATGAGAATTTCAACCATTCAGTCATTCAAATTCAAATATTTAAATTGTTTTTCATTTCTTTTATTCACAATTTTTTTTATTTAGAAAATTCTTTCATCTAAATATCTAAACTTTTATTTCATAAGTTTCATTTGTGAAAGTTTTTTTATTTTTTTTTTTTTATGCTATTGATGGTTTTTTATTTGTTTTGTGTTTTTTATCCCTTTTGATTTTATGATTTTTAATACATATTTCGTTTCATAATAAAAGCCCTTAAAATACCAAATATTGTAGTTTAGGTACCTACTTTTCCTTTTTTTAATATAATAAATGACAAAAGTTTCGATTTCATTGTTATTGTCCTACTCAATTGTGTCTATTCTTTTCATTTTTATATTGTTACTATACTAAAATACAGTTTTAAGTATCTTCTATTGAATTTTTTTTTTTTTTGACCATTTTCATTTTCAATTTTGAAATTTTCCATAATTTTTCTTTTATTTTTCATTTGTATTTTAAACCACAAAAATACAACTAATTCAGTTTCGCTTTTATTGTGGAAATAATCATTATAGTTAGTTTTTATTATATTAAATTGTTTCAATATTAAATGTATATATATATATATATATATGTATGTATCACAACACAAAATATTTGATATTCATGAACATTATGATAAGTATTTAAGAATTCCAAAGACTAACTTCATTAAGAAATGGATTTATAAAAGTTGTGGTAAAGAGTTCATAAAATGTTATGAATTGTAAAAGTTGTATAAAAATCGATTTTATTGCAAGGAATTATTAAGTCTTATGAACTGAAAGACCTTTTAATTATTTCTTACTTACTTACTTACTAACTTGTTAGGCACTACAAACCATGGCGGGCCTGATTTAATATCCCCTTTCATTCCTCTTGGTGTTGCGCAGATCTCTTCCAATTGGCGATATGCAGTTTTTTTTATTTTCCTATTAATAATTAGGTCCCATTAACTTACTGCCTGCCACCGAAATCCTTGAATTTCTTGTCTCGCTTTTGGATTAAAAGATACCCATTAATGGCTATGGATTAATAGACTACTAATTGCCTTGTAATATATTACAAAATTTTATTGATTTAGGAAAACCGATGGTAAACTTAGAAATTCGTAAGTTATTTGTTTGCCTCTGGAACCTCCAAGATGCCTTGTAATAAATAAAAAATTCTATTTACTTGGCAAAAGTTTTAAAATATGTTATTACAATATTTAAAAGTTCCATTTTAGAATAAAAAACCTTAAACCTACTTTAACCTTTAAAGCACTTTATTATCCATTTCATAAAACTCTACTTATCGTCTGGTAAGGGTTCCGCCTTGAAATATTGAATGAAAGTTGATTAATTCGTTAAAGATTCTTCAACTATCAAAATATATAGCGGTATTTAAGTAGTATACACTATGGAGGCAATATAACGGGTTTAAGAGTCGAAACTCATTCATATTTCAATTGAAATATATACACAATACCATCTTTTACTATATCCGGCGTTCTCAAGGTTTTAAACTCCATAATTACGATCTTTAACTCTAGAAAACTATTACCTCACATATCCTACTATTAGAAACTATTACCTCAAATATCCTATACATGATTTACAGTTTCAATCCCATTCTCGAATCCCTTTCTATTCCTCTATTAGTCTCTACCCCCTTCTTCAATTCCTTTCCATTCCTCTACCAATCCCTATCCTCAAAATAGAACTGTAAATTTGTATTAAGAGCCATACTCTTTTAATTTTAAAAAACGATGGTTTTAATTTGTTAGAGTCTGAAGCTGCTCAGACAAGCTGAGGATGACTTTATTATGTTTGATACTGTTCCCAATCGTCACGTTTATAAATCCTTGCGTACAGTATAATGATTATTTATTTAGAAACTATTTGAAAAAAAAATCTATATATAAAACTTATATCCCATTATATCGTATATAAGCGTCCCCACTAACATACGACAATAAAAGCCATTCATACATTACAGAATATAAAGATTGTTTTTCATCTTTATCTTTCATAAGAACACACAGATTGATTCCTTTGGGAACTGAAAAAGGATTAGAGTAAATAAAAATACAAAGAGCATATATATATACATATATATATATATATATATGGATAAAATAAAGTACTCAGCGAAACAAAGATTAAGACGACAAAAGATTCATTTTAAAAAAAAGAATCTTTAATAATGCGGATTGAGTGAGCAAAATAGTCAATGGAAGCTCAATTTTTTTATTATCATTTAAATCACTTTCTTAAATTTTTTTATGCTTTAGAAACTCTCAGTTTTTGTTTGTGTGTCATTTAACCAAATATGTACTCATACTTATAAAAAGAAATATAATACCATATTGTAAAAGTTTACCAGTTCAATAGTTCGACATTTCTTTTGTGCAAAAAACCGAAACAAAATAATTCAAAAAAAAAAAAACAAAAAAAAACGGAACTAAAAAAAAAAGTAAAAGTTAAATTGAAAAGAATAAATATAAAAAAAAAACAACAAAAATATAAAGAGTTAACAAACCAAAAAAAAATATATAAAAAAAAAAAACGTTTAAAAAACACAACAAACAAAAAAAAACACTCAACTTATATTGAGTGAAATAAAAAAAAAAATGGGACAATATGAATTATGCAATAAATGAAATATAGTCAAAGTTTAAATGGTTTTGTTATGGTTGTTATCCGAATATTTAGGAGTTAATAAAGGGTTCAAGAATGCTTTGAAGTTATTTTTTTTTTTAAATTAAATTGGATAAGAAGTAAAAGCTTTTGAGTTTTTTTTAATTAGAGTGAAATTTAAACAGGAATTCCATCTGATACTAAATGTGAGTTGAAATAATGAGAATTTTTTTTTTTACAGAGGCCTGAGTAATTTCGCAGGACACTGTTCATAATGTTGTATGTTGTATTATTTCATAAATTATAACATATGTTGTAGCAAACATTTTTGGAATCCGAATAAGTTACACACCAATTTATTTCTCTCATAATACTTTAAGAGTACAAGAGTTTAGCATCACATCAAAATGAGATCTGATTTGAGTGGAAATAATGAGCAATTTTTTAAATAGGCCTGAATAGTTGTCTCAGAGCAGTGTTTATGATGTGGTATTATGAATTTTATTATAACATCCATATATTTTTAAAATCCGGATGAGTTACACCAACGTACAAAAGTACCAACGTATTAAAAGTACAAAAGTTCAACATATTTTCGATGTTGATATCTATCCATTATTTCGATTGGTTTTTTTTTTTCGAACAGTTAGTGATTTTTAATAATTTACAATCGCTATGTCTTTGCTTTTTTAACATTAATAACTTACAAATTAAAGTTTAGCGAATTGGTTTTAATAAATCTTATACCACTTTTTTTCCTATCACATTTACTTCACATTTCATTGAACTTCCATCACTGTCATTGAATTCGGATTTTATTTCAATTTTCGGTATTTGCTCCACTCCACTCATTACAAATATTTCAATTTACTTTTTTTTTTGAAAATTGATTATTCAAAAATATCAATAATTGGGATATGTGGTAGCAATGTAAATGATGTGGTGGCGATTTCTTATAATAGACAGACAAAAGTATTTTAGAGGCCTATACAAATTTCATTTTTATATCCATTTCCGGTTTTTTGAATTGCTTTCTAAATTTAAACATTTTAAAAATTTATAAAGGTTTAATATTCAAATTTTGGAATTGAAATTTATTGCCCATTGATTGTATGAAAAAACTTGAGTTGTAATTGGTTTTTTAGATTTTTAGATTAATTGCCTTCTATTTTCAATCTGCTGTTTAAAAATTTCGAGTGTAACTTGTTTTTAGACTTGCAAAAATGTTTGGAAAATTTTTTAATACTCTTTAATAATGCCTTTTTTAAATATTTAATAATATTTTATTCCTAATATTTTTTTTAAATATACTTTTAAAATTCAAATTTAAACTATTGTCAATACTTTTAGTATACTTCAGCTCTGTACGAAATTATTTTCTAATTAAACTTCGACATTTAAAAAAATTTTTTATATTAGAAAATAATATAGCATAACTAAGCTATTATATAAATACAAAATTAGGTTCTTTTAACTACATAATACATATTATATATACATTCAACATTATATTATAAATTTTTAATTCACAATACTAGTTCCATTCACAATAAAAAAACATTTATTATTTAAAAAGTATTTAGTAACACAGTCACTATGTCGTCTATACTAAAAGCCTTCGTCATCGTGTCCCTTTATTCCATATATATGTATACCCAAAGTACTTAATCATAGCATTTAAAAAATATAAACGTAATTTTAATTACTACTAACAGTACATAATATTTTATTTTTCTATATAATATTCCTATAAGTATGCAATTATAATATAAAAAAAATAACAATACTTAAAATAAAAGTTGCCGCCTTGTTTAAAAAAAAAAAACATTTCCATTTAAAAACAAAAAAAAATGGAAAATATAAATTTAAAAAAGAAGGAAAATGTGCCAAAATGTATTTAAATTCTCATAATATTAAAAAAGGTAACATAAATTTAATTCAATATATATATGAATTATATTGTATAGTATTTACATATAAAAATATTAAAAAAGATTTTATCAATATTGAAGTGTACTTTTTCACAACTGAACATATATATATATATATATATATATGTATATATATATGTTAAAAATGAAAAGCAAAATTGAATATTAATAAAAGAAGTTAAAAAAAAAACAACATATTTTCAAAGAGTCCGCAGAATGAATTACAGCCTCACAAGGGGTCACTGATGTTTTACGAAACATAAATTCTAGTCTATAGTCTAATTTGACTTGATGGATGTCCTTATTCACTTATATAGGGATTAAATTGGAAGAAAAGCTCAAAATTTCCATTTACTAATGGATTAATTTACTAAATAAGATTTTAATAGTATTACACAGTTCTTCTAATTGCACTGCCTATATTTCGATTTCGAATGAATGATACTGAACGCTATACATTATATAGGTCTGTGTATATCTGTATAGGTATGGGCAGCTTTATCTACCACTATTCATTTACATAGTCCTTCCCATAGTAATTGGTACAATTTTTGAAATTTATTAGCCAAGACTTAGCCTTTCTTGATATGTAACAGCGCCAACCAATGATTTTATATTGAATTATGAGTGATACTAATTATGTATGTGTATATCTGAAGTTCTAATGAGATCCCCTTAAACTGCCACTTTCCTTCGTTTTACTACTCACTACTATTGAATCAGTTATATGAGTAGTAATATGAATAACTACTCTTATTTACTACACTAGTATCTCACTATTCATATAAGTACTCAATATACTCAATATACTCAATGTACTCAATATTCACAATATTTTTATTAGTAGTATTAAATTCACAATATCACTATTCGCATTAGTACTCAACTACTAGAATTTCAAAAATATTTACACAAAAACAAAAAAAAGGTTCCAAATTTAATCACCGAACCAACAACCATTTATTCCAGTTGCAAAAACATATTTTCCTTTTATTTAAAAATTTAAAAAAAAAAAAAATACCAGGGAGACACAGAAATTCACAGGAATACAAAAAAAAGAAAAGAAAAAAAAAAGGAATAATAAAACATATTGGCATTCTATTAACCTGTCCTTAAGGGTAATTGAATGGAAAATAAAAAAAAAAAGAGAAGAAAAAAATTTATATTTTATTATTTTTTTTTTTCAACCCTCAATTCTAAAAACTTGTTAGGAATTTAAAATTATGACTATAATATTGTAAATATGTTAGAATGAAATAGAAATAATAAACATAAAAAGAGAAGGAGTTAAAAGGTTTGAATCTTTTATATTTTAAGTGTTTTTCTTTTTTATTTTCAATAATTTTTTCATTTTTTTTCATTTAAATCCAATCAACCAAAGGATTGTTGGGACACAAAGTTTATGAAAAAAGAAAAAAAAATTCTTACATCCTTATATTCTATTTCTATCTCTTTCTGTTTTTTTTTTTGTTTTCCTTCTCTGTTTTCGATCGATCGTATAATCGAATAGTAGACAATATTAATAAAGAACAGTTTATTTTTTTTTATAAAATATTTAGTGTATATGGCAATACTATCTATATGAGATTTTTTAAAGTTTTTAATATATGTATGTATGTGTATATAGTATGTTTATAAATATATATATATATATATCTTTTGTTTTTTTTGAAATATTAATATTTATTATATATATATATATAAATGGAAAATATTGGAATAAAACAATTACAGTTCAATAAATGTGAATGTATTTATTATATATATATATATATATATATAAATATGTAAATATGTATGTGTATAAAAATTATTGGGCAGGAAATAAATATTTTTCCATTAATGAAATAGTTTTTATTTATTTTTAGTTATTTTTTATTTTTTAAAAAAAAATAAAATTGTCCTTTTTTTTACAAAGTTGTATATATATATATATATCGTTATTTATATATATATATATATATAAATTTATACATAAAAAAGAATTATATATGGTTTTTATTTAATAAATGTATTAATGCAAAATGATTGTATAAATGTTTAATATTTAATTCATTTTGAGTTTCTAATGGAATTAATTACATTTAAATAACAGGGTGTTTAATAAGCTATAGCTTGGTTAAAAATTTTACAATGTCGAAATAGTATAGAGGTTTTTTGAAAAATCACTGATCCTTGTATTGAGATCCTCGTATTTTAAGTTTTAACATTAAAATCAAAGCCATACAAATCGAACACAATTTAGGCAGTACAAATATTTTGGTAATTCATTGATTTTTTTTAGCTTTTTTATAGCAGTTTTTCCTGACCAAAACTTTCAATTTACGAAAGTGCATAAGATTATCTGATAAAACTTGAATCCTTAAATCTAAGGACATATATATTACAAATCTGCCTCATATATATTTTAACATTCATAGAATACAGATTAAAAAGATATCTAAGTTCTGAACCGTATGGGTCTGATGCTTGCCCAAAATGAGTTGATTCACTTAAATTTACTGTAAAATAGCCATTGATTAAACTTTTCGGAAAAACTATAGTTTCTCTAGGACTTCATTTTGAAATTGAAATTTCAATTTTGATGATTTTATAAGTCTGTTTTTTTTTAAAACATGTATTTTTTCCAAAAACAAATGGCTGGTAAGGAACATTGGTTCTGGGTCCCATTAATGAGTTATTTAACCAATAATACCTCTCAGATCATGAAATCATTTAATTTGATATGGGAGTTTGTAAGAGCAGCTATTAAGCTATTATCTTCTCAAAAATCATTGTTAAATTTAAAAAACTTTATAATCACTCAAGTCTAAGCTAATATACAGGGTGTCCGTGACTTAAGTAGCGCACTACACTAAGTGATTGGGGGCATTAAAACAAACAAAAATTGTACTGGAGGGGGTTGTCTATTGTGAACCCTTTTCGAGATATGGGGGATTAAAGATTTTTTTAGGAGACTTTTCATAAAAAAATCAATAACTTTTGAACAGCTTCCTGTAGAGAGATAAAAATAAATCCATTTTGTAGAGTAAGTTGTCAGCTTTAATGTACTAATGATCCCCATATACCCAACATTTACAAAGTTATGAAGGTTCAAAATGATTTAAATCACTGAGTGTAGTGCGCGTATTTGAGTCCCGGCACCCTGTATATGTATGTTGTTAACATATATGTATACATATATAAATATATATATACATATATATATTTTACATATACAAATGCTTTTAAAGATTTTCGAGTAATATTATAGAACAAACATCTGTATAATGTTTCTGTACATATCCCACTGCGTTTTTAACTTAAAAATTTAAAATTGAATATCCTATTAAAGCCTGAAACAACTTCTATATTTTTTTATTTTTATAGATTTTTTTTTTTTTTTATTTTTTTTTATAAAAAATAGGTAGGTAATAAAAGTAACAAAAATGAGTAAATTTTAACTGCCATACTTAGTTATTTAGTTTCAAAAAAAAAAAAATGAAACTAAACGATTACAATTTTTTTTTATAGTTATTGACCTAGACAATAAAGTTTTATGAATATTCGTTTATATATATCTATATATACATACACATTTTATTAGTATTAGTATAATTTTTATATTTTAATAAAATAAAAATGACATTAAATATCCAAAACAAAGAAGAAAGAACTTTTAATAATATCGTCTGAATTGTGTTTTTATTTTAGGCAGTCATTGACTTAAATGGAAAATTTTGTATTTTTTTTTTTTATTAATGTCCTACAGGACTTTTTTTTTTTCTTTGGTTTTTGTTTTTATTTTATTATAGTAAAAATATAAAAATGGCGTTTTTATATTAGTTTAGTTCTTTTTTTTCAATTTATTATTGAAAAATATTTTATTTTAGGATTTTTAGTATTTTTAATATTTTTAAAAATGAAAATATATTTTTTATTAAAAATATTGAATTTCATTATTTAAAACTGCGTTTAAATAAAATTTAATATTTTTAATAAAAACTTTGGAGTATTTTATTTCAATTTAGTTTTAAAAAAAGTTCGAAGTAATTTTAATATTATTTTGGTAGATGGAAGATAGAAGTCAAATTTAAAATAAATGGTTATTTAAGAAAACATTGAATGTTACAATTCTATTAAATCTAGTATCTGTTTGATATTTTGGATAATCACACCAATCGTGATTGTCAATTATCACTAGTTATTTTCCAATTTATCACAATTTCTGATAAATTTCAAAAATATTTATTAATTTCATTGTCAGTGTAAAATTTGTAAAATATTTTATATCTATTGTGAATTAAATCAAATGTCATGTGATTGACAATTGAATGTTTAGGCCCTTACCTAAATGACGACGTACGGCGTATATTTTCCGTCAAAATAATTTTAAATACATATAATTAAATGAGAGCTCCCGAAATACACGACGTACTATGCGTTGGGTTTTTAAAATTTAAAAATTGACAAAACGTATAAACTTTTGTTATTGTTTTTTGTTATGCTGTTATGGTGACGTATTGTTGACATTGAGTAAATAAAACGTTTTATATTACGTATGCGCGTATCGATTTCGGGATACGTCGACGTATCGACGTACGGCGTATTGTACGTCATACGTAGTACGCTTTTATTTAGGTAAGGCCCTTAAATATGGAATGTTTATCGAATTATTTTATCGAGTAGTTTATTTGAAAAATTTCAATTTCCTTAAAAAATTTTTTAAAATTTTATAGATTTTCATCATTTTAACTCCATCGGCTTAGAACTTTCTCTCAAAATTTTTATGGAATCTCTGTCTCTCAAACTATGTTCTTCTTCCTCCGATTAATAATAATAACCTCTACTGAAGACATTTTTTCAATTATTTTACTAAAAATCTAATATTTCAAAATACATTTTATAGTTTTTAAACTCAAATTTTTTTCTAAATTTCACTAAATTTAAATTTTCGGAATTTACAATAGTAATTATCAAATTCTATACTCACAATAATTCACAATAATGAAATTTTATCATCAAATTTTTTAGTAGGTTTTTACAATATGATTTCTGATAAATTTTATCAGTTATCACATTTGTGATAGTTGACACTCGCAATAGGTCTAAATATTTCAAATAAATTCGTTAAAATTCACAATATTTCTGGCATTTGTCAAAAAATAATCAATTCAGTACATGTTAATCTTTTCAAAACTTTTTAAAGGATAACTACCCCTTTCCATTACTACCCCTTTCACCGGATTCCATTTCCGATAAAAAAAAAACAAAAATCGTAGATTTAGAGTTCTTCATATCCTTTCAATTATATTCTAGTACATTTGAAAACATCAGACAAAATATAGATGAAAAGGCAGGTTTTTATTAAAATTTTACTTGAACGTAGCGAAGCATTCCATTATATTCACCATAATATTTTGCCCAAGTGGTTAATTAAATCAATACAGGCAACTTTAAACTTTAAAACTTATCAGTATGTTTACAAGTCACATTAAAAAATAAACCATCTAATTAAAAATTGGAATTTTTACTTTCAGAAATCTTTTAAACTTGTTAAACTTTACCAAAAACAATCTCATATCATCTCTCAACTCTACTCTAAATAAATTGACATTTTTTAAACTAATTAATACCCTCATTCATAAGTTTAATAACCCATTCAAATATTAGTACTAAAAAATATAAATATATCAAAAATCCAAAATTTGATTATGTGCAGAATTTTCTTTAGTTTTAATTCAATTTTATGTCCTTATATTCGATATATGTATCATTCTTTACATAATTTCACATATATTTCACTTATACACTTACATAAAAAGATTTATTAATAGTATATATGTATATAATATCCCTTAAAAATAAAAACTATTTTTAAACTATGAAAATTATATAAACTTAAGGGTACATAATCCAATTATACTTAATAAATAAAAAAACCAAAGGCGATAATATCACTTACACATTCTATACATATTTTCTAATATATTATAATTTATAAAATACTTATATACACAAAATTAAACAATTGTACCAATATATATATATATATATATATATATATCAGATCACCACAAGTTTATTAAAACTTTATCTGAATAAAGATTAAATACAAAAGCAAACAATTTCAAAAACTAATTTAGTCAAAAATGTACTTAGGTAAGGTTACTACATAAATATATATATAATATATCTCAAGAATAATTGCAAAATTTTCCATGTACACAAAATATTAACCAAAAATACCCAAAAATCTCTTCCAATTTAAAGACTTATCATTATTTATTATTTTAACTCTTTGTCTCTATCTCTGTGTCCTATATTTTTTTTGTTAATACAATCAAAGTAAAAATATTTCTTTTGTAATAATAATAATAATACTCTGATCAGAATAATAATTATTTTTATGATATAAATACTAATAATGATGTTTGTTGATGCAATGATTATTAAGATGCAACAATTCATCAATACAATTCTATAATCCAAAAGACAATAAGAAAAAGTTCAAAATACTTTGGTGTATTATAATTGAAAATTCCTTTAAATACTGTTAAAAAGGACTTTGATCATAGATATACTTGAATATATACAAATATATATATTTTAAGGTTTTACTTATGCAATAATTATCTTGGTAAAAGGATAACACAAAAAGAAAATTCCCCCTCCAGTAAATCATAATATTTAGCCTTAGGTATATTTGTTATAATAATAATGGAAAATAATAATTAAGAAAGAAAAACAATAAAAATTTACTTGAAATATTTTCTTGTATAAATATTGCATAATTTTAGGATAATATAAATATTTAGAATGTGAGGTATACTTAGAAAATAGTTTTAAAATTTTCTTAATACCTTAATATATAAAACACAAAATTCAAATTTCATTCGGAAATATTTTACTAGGAATACGCCGAAGTGTGTAGTAATTGTTAAAAAACAATTAATGTTAATATAATATTGCATATTTTAAGGATCAAAAGAAATATTTGAAATTTTTTTTAAAAATTGAAATACAATGAAAGTTATAGTAAATAGATGTTTTAAATAATTTTAAAAATTTTAAAAATGCATGTACTAGTATTGATATATATATAAAGTAAAATTTTAGATGGCCATTTTAAATAATTGCGTGCATTTTTAATTGCTCTTTAGATACATTTTTAATGAGAACTCATTCTTAAATATTTTTCACTTCAATTTAATATAGATTTTATAACATTTTCTGAAGACCTTTGTCAATGGTGTCTGTATATAACGAGTAACCAGAGGTAAACTCTTGATTTTGTAATTATTTGTTTTAAACGGGACTTCTTCAAAGGTTATTTAACTGTTATTTTATTTCTATCTTGAAGTCTAATTCACTTCTGAAGCAACATGCCCAATTTATATTTTAAAAAAACTTTAATTTAATTTTTTAAGAACATGTTTAAATTAAAAATGATTAATAAAGATAATAATCGGTACCGCATACTATATTTATTCATAAATCTATGTGTATTACTTTTTTATGTTTATTTAATTAAAAAAGGATTCTTTTAAAAGGACATAACCTTTATACTAACTATATCTAAAAAAAAACAAGTATTTGTTAAATATAAATAATAATTAAAAATGTATTTTATTTTTCTTAACTTTAAAAGTAAATAATATTTAAATGATCTAATAAATATATGTATATGTATATATATATAATTTATTTTTATATAAAAAATGAAAAGTAAAAAACAATTTAACACAGAATAAACTAAAGTCGTTGAACTATTTTTTTTTTGCTATATTTGCATTCTGTGAACTCCATAAATCGTTGATATCTCTTTTTACAAGTGCATGTAATGTATATATATATATATACATTATTTTATATGCATATATCATATATTATAATAATAATAAAGTTCCATATTTTTCTGGACTTGAAAGTTCAAAACCTAATAGTTTATTTGTTTGGCAATGTCGTATATGAAAAATATGAAAAAAGTTTTTTTTTTTGTAATATATATACACATCTATATATACAAGTATGTATATATATAAATTTTTTTTTCAGAAATTACAAAGTTTAAAGAGAAGTCCTTTTATGTAAAGTCCCGTTTGTTTTATTTAGTTTTTTGCTTTATTTTTTCAAAGTTTATTTGCTTCTCTTTGCCATAGTATATATATATATATCTTGTGCATATATATATATATATACATATATATATATATCAGGTTTATAAATGAAAAATAAGCAAAAGAGTGAGAAAATACATACTATATATTATATCCTTGCATATCCTAAACTTTCTTTTATTTTTTTTATATTTTGTCAATTTTTCAATATATTGTTTTTTTTTTTATCATATGTGAACTTTTGACCTCATATATTTCTAAAAAAAAAAAAACTTTAAATGTTGTTCATATAGTTTTGTTTGTTAATTTTTTTTTTTTTTTTTTTTTTATATATATTTTGGTTTTTCTAAGTTTTTCCAAAAAAAAGTTAGTGCTAAAAACGAAATTAGTAAACAAATTTTTACTTATACTTGTAAATTTAATTTATATTAATGGTATTGAATTGCTTAAAAAATGTTATTTAAAATTAAATATGTATTATACAAAAATTTTTCCAAGGTATTGGGCAAGTCCACTATAGTGTTGCCGTTTCTAGGAGAATTTAAATTCTATACTAAAAAATAGGTTATGAGACTATATTTAAGATTTTTCAAATTTTAAGTTAATTAAAAAATTTCAATATATGTATAACAGTTCTAGTTTTTTCATTAATTAATTTGAAATTAAGACTTTGGTGGGACAACCTGTATTTAAATATGCATTTTAATTTTCAATGATTAAACATATCATCTGATTTCATGTTTTTTATAGTAATAAAATGTAAACAAATTTTCACTGATATTTTGAGTTAATAAATGACAATTATAACTCTTGAGTATTTAACTGTCATAAAATTATGAGTGAATTTAATAAATATACTCTTTTTTTATTATTATGGAGTATTTTATTTAATATTGGGTATTTCTTTTATTGTAAGTATTATTAAATTAATCTTCATGATTAGAATTTTTTAATGATGAAAAATGTATATATATATATATAATATAGAAGATTAAAAAACATGATACTGAAAATTAAAAAAAGGTTTTAAATTCAATGTAATCTTGAATATGAGTTTAAGTTGTTCATAAGTCTTTTGAGTCATTTTATTTGATAACTTTTTGAAAAAGTTTTTATATGTCCAATAATATATTTTGTAAATTGTTTTTGAATTTAAATGTTTTTTGAATTAATTAGTTAAAATAGGAGTATGTTTACTGGAAAGTTTTTTCATATTTTACTAATTAAAATTTGATATTTTAATTTTAAAAAATTAGTTTTACACTTTGTGTATTACAATTCACAACTTGATTTATTTTTATAATTGAGATGGAGCTTATATATTGTTCATTTTTTAAGACTAATATATTGTATTAGTCTTAAGATATGAAGTTGAATTAAAAGATGTCTAATTATTTGTTGAAAGTTAATGGATTGAAAAAAAGACGACTTCAATTTTCTAACTCGAATGTTCCCTTTTATATAATAAATCTATCCAACTTTTGACTTAGATAATTCATTAATTATATTATATTCAACTTCAGACAATATTAAATTTAAAATATTGCAATAAAGTACATTATTATGCAAATAGCTTTTCAAGTTTCATACTAAACATACTCAAATTCAATTTAACCTTACAAAGCAATTAAAATATACCAAATATTAAATAATATCATTAAAAATAATATTTTATTATAATTTTACATGCTTTTAAAATTAAATTTATTTTTATCAAAGAATATAAAAATATTTGAGTTGAAATTATTCCAAAGATACCAAAGTAACTGATAATGAATTTAGAAGGTAATCTAAAACTTTGTTACAAAATTTAAAAGGAACATCTAAATTGCAATAAAAAACTTTTTTTTTCATTTAAAACTTCCTTTAATCCAAAGTTTTCTTGAAAAGATCATTTACACATTTTAAATTAGATATCGTGGTTTTATCATTATTACAATAATAATATTTAATACTTGTATTATACAAATCCCAATATAATTATTAAGAATATTTTCTATATAAAACTTTATTTCTTTATCTTAAAATTATTTCATTATTAACTTTTGAATTGTTTTCAATTGAAATTCAATTAAAAATTACATATATGTATATTAAATATATGTATCTTTATCTTAAATAATACAATTATTTTACTTGTGCATTTAAAGTTTTTCAATTATTATATTAAGATTTTATTTGTAAAATTTATATAATAAATGAAAAATTTTTGAATATTAATGAATTTTAAATACTTTTATTCTCCAGATTCCTACTACAATTTCTATATACTTTTAGTATATATATATATACATAATTATATACCAAATAAAATAAATTTTACATTAGCTATATATACGAATTATATAAATAAAATAATTGAATTCATTTAAATACAACAAAGGTTTATACAATGTAATAATAGAAAATTTTCTTAAAATTTTAATTAATAAAATTAAGTTAAGAAATACACAAAAAAAAAAAAAAACAATAAATAGTATCTTAAGATATTTAAAAATTTTATATTAAAATATTTTCGGTAACTAATTAAAAATAAATATCTATAGATATTTTTTGAATGCATTTATCCAGGAAAATTCTTTTCTTATATTTTGTCAATATAATTTTATCCAATATATAAATAATATATTTTCAATAATTAATTTAAATTACTTATACGTACATAACTATTATTACATTTTGCTGCATTGTTGAATAATTATATAAATATCTATTTCTTATACTATATGGAAAATTTATATATATATATATATATATATGAAAATTAGAAAATTATTTTAAAAATAATTTAGAAGAAGATTTTCATTTGTTATAACTTATAATATTATTATATTTTAAATTAATAAAATTTTATTGTTCAAAAACTTGTATACTTTGTATATTTTACAATTATGTATATGTATATTATATAATGTATAAAATTTTGAATTCGGTATATATACAACACTTATTATTAAAATTAAAGTTACAAAAATTATTTTAAGAAATATATAATAAAGTTAATAAAATATTCTCCATATTATTTTATAACTACGAGTATATAATATTGAAATTGATAATGATAGAGATGTGAAGGAGGTGATATGTAAATGCGATGATGGAAAATCAAAATGATTGTGATATTATATATGTAAATTTTTTGAAATCGAAATTTTTTGACTAAAATTAAAACTTGTAATTACAATAAAATATGTAAATTGGTTTGTTATACAAAGAATGGCTCATAAGTTCTTAAAAAAAATTTGTTATAAGAATCATGATTTCTTTGTATACGTTAATGAAAACTTTCGTAGGTTTAGCCTAACTATCATCTGTGTTAGTAATTCATATACAGGATCCCCGAAACTTAAGCATAGGTGATAGAAAAGTTAAGAAGTCTATTTCTAACGGTTTTCGAGATAATGGCCTTCAAAGTAATTTAATTAACTTTTTTTGAGAAATAACAATATCTTCGTTCACTGTTCAATATTGATGATTCGTTTAAGTGTCTGGAGCTAAGCTGAAGTTTTGATCTATTATAGGCTATATTAACTTAATATTATATCTCATAAAGTCTAACTTAACCTGAAAAATATTAATATTTTTTAAAAATTGTAATATTTGCATAAAAAACCGTTATTAATTTACCAATTCTATTTCATTTTTAAAATTCCCTATTCCTCAGTTTTAATCTAAGTTATCACACTCTTCTTATATCTCTTATCGTGAAATATCTCCTACATCAAATTTTACCGTTATTTCAAAAATCATTAGATTGGATATAAAATTATTTCACTTCTCCACCTTCTAATATAGTGCAGTTCAATGGTACATTAGAATTCCACATTAATATACCATACATACATATCTAATATACTAATTGGTCCAAAAATTACCTAATTTCTATAAAAAACATTCTTCTACAAAAACAATTTTCAAATTATAATTCCAAGTAACCCACCACAATTGAAAAGGAATTCAATTACTTATTGATTATTACTCGTTCAAATTTCAAAATTACATATTTTGTAAATATATAAGAATATTCTAGAATATAATACGTAAAGTTCAAAGGAAATTTAAAATTATTTTTTTTTTTTTGTCTAGAATTTATTCATATAAAATCATGTACACATTTTCATATAAATAAATATATATATATATATATATAAATACATTTATGATTATGTACCTTGAAAAACTATTTTAAACCTTTATTGAAAATATCTTTAGATACAATTTTTAACATATATCTATATGTTGTATTATATAAAATTATGTAGGTACATGTATTATAATATATTTTTTGAAAAATCAGGTATTTTCTAATAATATTGTAAAATAACTGATTTACATATCAAATAAAACGGAACATACATTCGTACACACAATGTTTTTCCCCCGAAATATAGAAGAAAAGGTAAAAAAATAAAAGTTGTGTGTACAACGGGGTATAACTTGCAATAAAATGGCAATATTGTCTAATTTTAAAAATAAAAAAAGTTCAAATAAACTAAAAAAAAATAGAATATCTAAAATATTATATATTCATATATATATATATATATATATATACGAATATATATACAAATATATATTAGAATATATGATAATTTCAGAAAATAACCAATTGTGATATTAAATTTAAATGCATATATTTAGGCGTATTCGTATTTATATACTTATAACTATGTATTGAAACTTTTAACTGTAGTATTATAAATATTCTTGTGTTTTTTTTTTGTGCTTTTTAAATCGAAGATTGCACAGCACAGTATACGAATTCTGATGCACACACACATTCAAACTTATAGAACATAGTAATTGTATATTTATTAACTAACTAACTAACCAAAGAGTAGGTATACATTGAGTGTAATCTGATTGAAATCCAATTAAAATTTATAGTACGTATATAGAATTAATATATACATACTCATCTACATTTATTTTAGAATTTTCATATAAACTAAATATACAAATATACAAACATATTTAAAGACATAATAAACCAAAATTTTCAGGCTGTAGAGCATATATTTAGACAAAAGGCTGTTTTTTTTGGAATTTTATCATAATAAAATTGGTTGGTGGTGGTGGGGGATCTGAATGACAATAAATGAAAGTACAAAATAACATTTCATCAGTTTTTACATATATTATTAGAAAAGCCAAAGACATTCTCACATACATACATATAATATATTTTAATATAAATTTCACCTCGTAGTTTTTCATTATTTATTATATATATATATATATATATATATATATATATATATATATATATATTTTTAATATTGACTTCAAAATTTACATATTATTTTGACTTTTCATTACACGTGTTTTTTTAAAGAATGAACATTTATTTTTATATACTTAAACATATAATATGTGTGTAGGTTTATAGTATTCTTATACCAGATTTATTGGATTAGGTTAAATTCTATGGTTTGGTATTAAGATATCAAATAAAATAAAATAAAAAAAAAAAAAGGACATAGGATTATGGTGGCAAGGTAATACACACAGTACACACCAAATAATGGTAATATATATATATATATATGCACGCAACATTGTACTTACATTGATTTTGTATGTTCATAGATACTTTATATTATACAGTTGTCGTGTATTTTATACAGTTTGACAAAATTTGGTAAAATACGGTTTTTTATTTTTTTTTGGAATAACGGTTCTTATTTTTTTTGTGTGAATGAATATACACGAAAATAATATTGGAAAATATTATTGTTATTGTTGTTTTTTTTTAGAATTTTTAAATTAGAATTTTATAATTTTGAAATTTTTGTGATATTTTACAAAATACACACATACATATATATATATATATATTAAATAAAATAAATACCTACACGTCTATATATGTTAGAACTTATTAAAATCTGAGTGACGAAATGTACCTTTGTTAAAATTCAGTGGTTTTAAAAATATAAATCAAATTTTTTATACGGTTCATGGAGGTTAAATTTTGCCAATTAAAATTTTGATATAAAAGTATAGGGTGATTTAAGTGGGGAAATAAATTCAAAACCAATGCGATGATTCCAAATTTATTATGGAGATGTAAAAAGATATTCTTGAAGTCATTGAATAACTAAATGTTTAAATGAATCTTCTATGTTGTACAGGTTGCAGATGATGTTATTTTAAAATTTTTACGGCTTAACTTTAAAAGCAGTTATCTCGGAAAGCTGTTCGTAATAGAGTCTCCCCCTTGCCAGAACAATATTTTGTTCATTATAAACCTATCTATCACCTTTGAATAATGATAACCTGTGAGGTGCGGACACCTTGTAAATAATATATTCATTTCACCATATTTAAAAAGTGCATTTTTTGAATAACGTTATGGCTTTAGAATTTTATTTACAGTTATTTACCAAATACACCTGAAAATATAGACTTTTAAACATATTTAAATCAATTAATATTGACTTCCTCTTCTCGTGGGAGATATTTTGTATCATATGGCAGTCATAGGGTTAAAATTTTTTTTTAAATTGCATTTTAATTTGAGACCCTGCTGACGGGATACAAATTTGGGCTATTAAATACTTTGAATCAAATTGATATTGATTTTTTCTTGTGCTATGGAATTTTGTATCATATATGGTGTCATATGAATGGCAGCCATAGGGTTAAAATTTTATTTAAATAACTTTTTAATTGAACGAAACTGCTGACGGACTGACATAATGTTCATCTGACTGTATTAATTTTCCTGATTTACATTTATTCATTGAACAACTTGAAACAAAGAATAATATAAAGACTAGAGTGCGGGGGGCCTCCCAGTACAACATAACGAATTATAGGAAAATTTTGTTTAGTAAAACCACAACCATTTCGTGATTCATCGAAAAATAAAAAATAAAATTCCTTGTCTAATATTTTATTCATTCGATTCGTGTTTTTATGTTGTCTGTTATCTGTTGTTCTCTGTTTTATTTCCATGTTCTGTTCATTGTTTTTAGACGCGTTTTAATTTTTACATGTTAGTCTTATTTTGTTAATTTTATTTTTTTTTTTTAATAATATGTTCGACAAAGTTGAAACCTGTGATTATTTTAATTATATTTTTGTATAGAATTTATGATTTTGAGAGATAAAATAGGGAAGAAAATAGGGAGAATGGTAATATAGGGGTTAAAGAAAATTACAAATTTTTATATTAGAAAAATTCTTGGAAAAACGTTTTTCAACTTTTGTAATATAAATTTAATTTGTTATATAATTATAAAATTAATCATGAGTGGCCCCTGACTCTTTATTAGGGACAGAGAAATTATATTATATAATATAACAGTACTAGAACTTTGCCCCTGTTTAATGAATCACTTATCACTAATCAAATAATTATTGGTTTTTTAATTAGTACTTATCGCCCCGAAAAACCGCATTCGATAATAATCTAAAAAAATTTTGATTAGTATGAAAAACCCTTATCTTTAAAATTATTATTTGATTAGTGATAAGTGGTTGATTTAGAAGGGCCCTGAAATTAATCAATTGTACTTGAAAAAAAGTGTCAATAACAGCCCCTCGATAATTTTTGAATGCAATTCATTTTGTTTCGAATTTAAATAAATAAAAGAGGGGCTATAAAAGATTTTACCCCCCTTTTAGAACATAGAACATAGAGCTGAATAGCTTAATAATTAATTTTAAACTTTTTTAAATAAAAGTATAAACATTTTTCATTAAAATATTTTCACATGAAAAAGGGGTATGTTCTTTTGTTTTAATTATATGTACCATTAAAAGCCATAAGTATAATTATGAGGGTAACCAAGGTACATTTTTTTATATACCTTTAATTTAAATTATTATTTTTTTTTGTTTGTTTTTTTTTTTTGTTTTAGCGCGATGTGTTAATTAGGACATCTTTTCTTTATTTTTTTTTTTTATTTTAATTTATGTTTTCATTTCATTGGGGAGATTTTTTATTAAATATATATATACATTAATTTATGGTTTTAAGTTTGTAACACTATACTAAAGAAGATTTGAAATCGTATTGTGGCAACTGTACACTTAAATTGATTATTATTTCCTTTATTAGTTAGAATAAATAAATTATTTTCAGAATTCGAGGCCTGCATTTCATAATAGGCTATGATTAGCAAAAGACTTATATTTAATCAGAGGAGTAGGTGATACTTGTTTTTTAAAGCCGGTATTTGTTATTTGTCTTTTGTAAGAGAGTGGCTTTTAGTAAACACTACCTAAAAAGTAGAGGTCTTTGAAATAATGCTGCCTCAGTTTGAGAAAATCTAGGGATATTTGAGTTTAACTATAAGATTCACTACTAAATACTTCTAGGAGTATAAATTTATAGAACTATGGCAACCATTTATCCACTTTTTAACTTATCCCTTTTACTCTTTGATTTCTATATATATATATATATATAACCTTGATAAATATATCCTATTGCAAACTGGAACAACCAATTTTTCATAAAGTTTTTTTTTTTTATTTTTGGAAAATTTTTATATTCAACTGTTTTTTTTTGAGTATATGTTGAAAAAAATGAAATAAAAAACATTTTTCTCCTGTTTTTCATTTAATATTGTTCATTTGTGTTTTCGTATTTACAGTTATTTATTTTTGGTACTTTTCTTTTTTTTATTTTTTTTTTTGTATTTTTGCACTTCACTTAAATTTTGTATTATAATGGATTTAATTTTTGTCATTATTTTTAATTAAAATTTACTGAAGAGATACAAAAAAATATAAAACATTTTTTTTTTATTTTTTAAATTCACATGAGAAAAAAGTTGAAAAATTTTTATTTTTATTCATTTTTGTTAGGTTACAACCCTATAAAGGTAGTAATTGTAGTACTTTTTTCCATAATTAAAAACACTATTTGGTTTTAACAAAAAAAATATATTTGTGGTGATACAAAAAGTTTTGGATTTTTTCTAATTGTTTGATTTAAGACCATAGTATGGTAAAAAATTCGAAAATTAAGTAAAGCCTAATAAAATTCAATTTTTAATTAAAATAGATTTTTAGGTATTACATATATGCAAAAAAAAAAGCCTATTAATATAATGTAATTAGTATTTTTTTTTTTGGTGTATTGCTATTGCTTTTAGTTTTGGGACTAAAATATGTACCACCAACCTGAGAAACCCTTTTGGGTTTAACTAATTTTAAAAGTATCAAAGAAATATCTAATACTTAAATTTTCACTCACGTGTTTAAAAAATGATAATTTGATTCATGAAGAGTTGTTGGTGCAATAAAGCCCAGCATTTATAAGAGTATTGTAGGTAAAAGTATTTTAAACCTTAATAGAGAAATTTTTATGAAATTGCTCATTGGTTTTACTTTTTTTATCCGTGTCCTACAAAATTTCTACAACATCAATTGTACAATAACTTGTTTTATGTATATGGAACTGTAATCAATGACACTGAAGCTAAAAATTCTTAAGTTTTTCGAATGAGAAAAGGCGAAACTTAAGAAAATTACCTAAGCCATAAAAAATTTATTGCAATTTCGAAATTCAAATTAACTCTTATATAAAGTTTGTAATTTTTGAGCTTATGTGACCTTTTTATAGCTCCGAAAAGCCACACATTTTGAGAAAGCTGAAATATTAAATAACAGTAGTTACTTAAAAAATCAAATATTGCACCCAGCATCCTTTTTGGAAGTTCTGTAGCGGGTTAACAATTGAAAATATGTTAAATTTATTGATTGATCAGTATTCCGAACACCCTTTTTAACCCTGCTGCACCCACTTATTAATTTTTTTGATAAGAGAAAAAATTTTTACTAATGAAACTTAATTGATTTTTATATCAAATATGGTTTTGGTACTACAAAACTTCTGTTAAAAAAAATGATTATTTAATTATTTTGATTAGTGATAAGTTGTTTGGAACACTAGAACCTTGGACCTTGTGCAAATGTTGTAGAATCTATATGTACACAATATTTAATTAAAAAAGTAGTCACAAATTTTTGTATATATAGATTTACATTCTATAACTAGTTCCTTAACTTTGGATAAGGATCAATTTGATAAGTTTTATAAAAATAAATAAGTTTTCCAAAAAAACTAAAAATTCTTAAAGCTTTTAACAACCCTGGATAGTTTTGATTTTTTCGAATTCACTAAAATTCAAACTTCATACATTGTAACTTATGCTTACATCTTATATTGCAATATCATTTAATAAAATTCCCTTTGAATTGTATTTTAAAATTATTTCCCAAAATTATAATTAATAATTAAAATTATAATAATAATTCAAAATTTCATATTCATAACTTATAAAAAAAAAATGCACAATTCTAAACAAAAGTAAAAACTTATTATAATTTCGAAAAGTTTTTTTTTTTAATAGTTTTTCTTTAAATCATTTCAAGTAAACATTTCTTTACTTTCAAAATATATATATATACATATACAATTAAAATTACTTTCCAAAAAATAAGAAAAAAAATAGCAAATTACACCTTGCAATTTTCATAATTCATAATACATATATATATCCTTATACATTCCTTTATATTATATATATATTTATGTATATAATAAATACATATTACAAAAAAAAAATACAATTCACAAAATAGCACTAAAGGGTTAAGATTGTTTTTTTTTACTTGTCATAATTACAGTAACAAAAGCAAAAAAGGATATATACATACAAATATACATACATATATACATATTTCATATTATTTCAGTTGTTTCATTTTACCGTTAATTTAATTTTTTTTTTTTTACTGTTATTTCGGTACATGATACAACTGTTTATGTAATTATATATATATGTTTAGTTTATTTTGTGTTATTTTTTTTCAATTTGTTTTTTTTTTTATTTTTTACCGTTATTTTTATTCTATTCTTAGTATTTTACTTTTATACATGTACCTTTTACAATATCCTTGATTTTTTGTTTTTTTTTTGTATTATTGTTTTTGTTGTTGTATTTGTTTTTGTAGACAAAAACTCATAATGGGTAAAAGGATTTAATTATGTATTATTCAATTAGGAGAAAAGTAAAACAAAAAAAAAATAAAAAAAACAACAAAGTTTTTCATAAGAAAATTACAGATAATGAGAGAAGAAAAAACAAAAAATAAAAACATTGAAGTCATTTTTGTTTTATATTTATTTGTGTGTTAGTATGTTGTTGTTTTGTTTTTTTTTTTTGCTGCTCATGTTTTTTTTATTTATTTTTTTGTTTTTGTTTTTTTTTTTTATTATTTTTCCAAGTTAGAAAATAGAAAAGAAAATGCAAGTAAGACCCAAGTCTTGCTAACTGTAAGTTGTTAATATTTGAAGAATTTGAAAATTTGTTTGAATAGATGGATCCTTTAAAACAAATTCTCTAATCCTTTGAAATTCTTTAAATATTCAAATATTCTTACTCTATTTAAATCATAAAAATTAGTTTTCGGACAATTCAGTACATTAGACCTATACATAGTTGGAAGACATTTCTCAGCTTTTTAATTTGAATTTGTAATGTATATTTCAATTTGTATATATATATCCAAACTTTAAAGGAATTTTATAATCTGTGCCAGAAATAGGTTCGGTATTTAAATTTTTTTCCGATTCGATAATTCTTTTCAGTACAATCTGTTGGTTTTACGAATCTCCTGTCTAAACGGTTTGAGGTACAGACTTTTCAATTTTGGACATGGAATTTTATTGTATTAGGCAATAAAGGGGTTTCATTTGATATTGTATGTGGTGGAGAAAAGTTGTTTGATCTGTTGACATTTTGTTGTACATATTTTTCTTCCAATTAAGAGTAGTTTGATCCGTATATATATAAATGTTTGCTTCACTAACTCTGATACTATGCGGTTGGCTTGGCTGCTTAACAACACACTTCTAGTTTGGGTCCTCATATCGGTACCCATTTTTTTTTTAATGAATTATAACTTAATTCAGACGACTTTCGTAAACAAGGAGATGAAAAGAGTTTCAAAATAAATAAATGCCATTTTTTTATAAGTTAATAAAAACTTTGAATAGTACTATCCGTGAAATAGGTCTATCCTTTACTCGTCCTGTAATGTTTTAATCATAATATTTTTCTTCAAAAATATACACAATTAACCTTCTGAACTTTTAGTCAATTTAATGATATCTTTTCTAAAACTTAATATAACAAAATATCTACGTGATGAATCTTGTTTGAAGAGTCGGAAAAAAATAAATAATTTGTTTTATGTTATTCTTAAAAAATAAAACTACAGAAAAAAAATGCACTTATTTTCTTGTTATTTCTTATTTTCCCTCTAACTAAAAGAAAACTCTAAGGAAAAATATTACAAGACTACAAAAAGTTCAAAGAATTATAACAACATTCTTCTTCAGGTTTTTCTCTTAAGATTTTTCCATGTATTTCAATTAAAATAATAAAAAAAAAAAAAAAAAAAAAACAAAAAAACTTAAGAAAATAAAAATACAGGACCTTAAATAAGAAAGAAACATGCAATGTTAAAATTATCTTATTTTTAGAAATGTATTTTTATTCTGTGTTTTATTTTTCTATTTTTCTTCAAAAGAAAATATGTATCAAGGGAAATGGAAAATATAAGGGATAATTTGGATCGGAAATGTATGATTTTGTGGGAAATATTAGAAAACAGATTACATTTAAATTTCCTGCGGTAAATTATTTCATTGTAAAAAAAATGGAATAAAAATAAAAAACATCCTTAAAAAAAGAAGTAAGTTTTCTTTAAATTAACAGAAAAAAAACATCTTTAGAAGATTTTCTAATGAATTCTTTGCATTTTAATTATTTTTTAGATAATAATTACATTTTAATTACTGCTGCACATTTTAGTTTATTTAAAAAATCAGTTGTTGATGTAAAAATTCTCTATATAGAATTATGGGATCTTTTTCTATTTTTTAAAATCCTACTGGTTAAACCTAGATCTATTATCTGTACTAGTTTTGCCTTAAATCTGGAAAATGTTCTTTTATTTTTTTAGTTTCATTGTTGAGTCAAGTCTGTAAAATAAATGTACAGTTCGGTTTCTAGGATGAGGATATGGAAGGATACAGCAAAACACATTTTGTGTATCGAAAATCAACGAGGTCAACGATTGTAACATACAAATTTCCATAAGTTGTTTAAGGCAATCTGGTTAGTTTAACTGTGAGATGAGCATTTACTGTACTCCTTATTTCCCGGTGGAAATTTTAGGTCGAGGCATTAGTTGTGTAATTTCTATAGAACAGGTGTTATTTTCTACAAGATATGCATAATATTTACTAGGAGTTGGGATCGAAATTTTGATTTAGTAAATCATGTTTTTACAAAATCTTGTTTTTAAGAAATCTTGTTTTCAGAAAATCTGGTTTTAGAAAATATCTTTTTTTTTTGTTATTCCGGAAAAGGCTGATATTCTAATTTTGTATCCAATTCTAAAATCCTTAAAAACGTGATTTTCTAATACGAGATTATTAAAAAAGGATTCACTAAACTGAGATTATGTAATGCTCCCATTTATCTGTTATTTGTGACCCAACTGTACGACGACTCCTTCATTTATAAGACGAACAAATCTATTTTGCACTTTATCAAGATATCCCAGAGGAGGGGTAATATGGGCTCCAGCCCAAATTTGTTCTTTATACTCCATGATATTAGATAATACGAAATTCATATTAGATCAGCATTTAGTATCTTCATGTTCTAAATCAAAATATTCTAGATTGAAACAATCAGATGAAATAAATTTGATATTTACAACCACAAATACAAAGATTAAATTTTCATGTACAAAAAGAATTAAATAAGTAAAATTTTTTAAGATAAACTTAAGATAAACTTCAAGTCGTGTTGCAGAAAAATTAAATATTCTAATTCTAAAAAGTCATCATTTTATTTTACTTATTTTTTATAATATAAATATTAAAATAATTTAAATGTAAATTTATTAATATATTTTTTTTTCTTTTTATTTTCAGGTAAGTCGATATTCAAATTTTCATTATATGAAAGGAAAATCTAAATTTGCATATTAGAACATCGATTTTGGTATGAGAAGTATAAAATAAATTTAAATATATATGTTATTGAAAATGCAATAGCTTGAGCACTTGTGTTCAGATAAAATGTATACGAAATTTTTAATATTATACATTTAGTAATTGACAAGAAATGAATAAAGATAGATTATTGAATTGTAATTAATTCTAGAAATAAATTAAGCAATTGGTGGGAAAATCAATCTTAACTTAGAATTCTAAAAACGAAAATAAATAAAATATATCGTAGTACATCTGGTCTACAAATTAATTTTTAAATAATGACTAGTATAAGGTAACACTTTAAATTCTTCCAACCTAAAAAATTAGTTAGATATTTATTAGATTACATCACAATCTGACCAATGGCGTAATATTTAAGACGCCAACCTCTCATGTGCAAGATCTCGGGTTCAAACCCCGGTCAGATGTCTAATAAAAAAATATGGTAAAATTGTGAAATTATAGTTTCTGCCGTAACATAAAATAAAATTTAATTAAAATATATATGCAATTATAACTCTTCTGTAAGATAACAGATGATGCACAAAAATAGTATTTGTGTATTTATAATCTTACACAGTAGCTACAGTCGAGTAATCAACGGCTTTGTGAATATAACAATTTAATAATATGAAGCCTAGTCTGAATAGACTTAGTGAATGCTCTATACTTCTAAAAGGAGTGAAAAAGAGGAAAAAATAGAGGAACACAACCGTTCAATGGAGTATCACTTCAATTAAATTTATTAAAGTTATCACTTCAATTAAATTTCTTAAAGTTTCTTAAGTTCCCGTTATAAGATCAAAGGAAGAAACTATATTTTAAAATTTTTTCAACTCTTTAAGGCTTTATTCTTTTAAAACTTAGTGTGTCATTGTTATTCTTAAAATATTTCTCTCTCTCTCTTCCTATAGGATGTATACATTCCTTAAAGTTCATCTTCTGGAAATTTTCAAGATATCCTCGTTTCTAATTTAAATAAATAAAAATTCTACTGATTGAAACTTAAATATGTGATGTTACATTTTATTTGGGAAGTCGCAAGCGCTATTTCAAATAATATAATTGTTAGCATATCCTTTAGATGAGTTCTAATAAAAATTTCAAACATTTTTAAGTAGTTTAGCATCTCCTGTTCGCATAGGTGACAATTTTTACAGTTTCATTACTTCAAAGTTCTAGGCCAGGCCAGGCTTGACTTAGAGTTAAGTTTGTATCGTGGAAAAACAAAAGTTACAAAAGTTATTACAAAAAATTCTTAAAAGTACAAAATTAGAAAAATTATATAACATTATATATTAAAATATTTTAAAGAATCTAAGTACATTTTTTTCAAATATACAAAACATTCCTCCAAAAAAAAAGTACACAAATAATAAATTTACATTGTTTTTTAATACTTTTTTTTTCAGTTTAAAAAATTCATATTTTTTCATAATTTTTTGTAAATAAAGGTTTATGTCTATGTTGAATACTTTTTTTTTATCTCTTCATCTTATCTCTCTCTCTTTCTCTCTTTCTCTTTGGTCTCACACCACTCCATTTTTTATTTGATTTTTGTTTTTACTTTAACATTAAATAACTTATAATTTATGTATATATATGTTTGTATGTTGTGTGTGTGCACTTTGTATAGTAAAGTAATAGAAACAACAAAACAATAAAATAAGGATAGCAAATATAACTAACTCCTTTATTTTTTTGACTCATTTTTCAAATGTAATTTCTAATTTCCGTTTTTTTTTTTTTATTTATATTATTCTTTTTATTTTAATATTTAATTTTTGTATATTTTTTTTTATATATACAATAACTGTTTTTTTTTTTTCTGTTATATTTAAAAACAAACAGACTTTTGTACCTAAAAATATGGCAAAAGAATGGAAGACAATGGAAATATAAAAATAACAAAATATAATATAATAGAAAAAAATAACTCTGATTTAATGTATATTCTGTGCTTTTTAATGGTATTCCCTGGAGTGTCTCCAAAAAACAAAGTGAATGTATTTTTTTTTTTGTTTCTATTATGTATGCTTATGTGTGCTGTATTTGGAAGAGCACTTATATACATATATATAAATTGAGTATATAGTACATTTGATAGTAATATGAAAAGTTTTGTAACAGAGCTATAAAAATTCGACTCTTTATTAAATACCGTTACTTTAACATTTAGTAATGAAAATAGAAAATACAAACTTTTATTAGATAAAGTTTCTTCTGCTGACCATCATGTTTTAACATGTGTCCAGAAAATTAATTTAGATTTGGGAATAAATTAATACAACATGTGGTTAATATTATAATGTCCTTAACTTAGTTATTGCATATAAACTGTATTATTTCTAAAGAACATGGGTGTAAACATAAAATGTCACATGGAGTAACTGTATGAAAATGTTGTGACACTTAATGTGACACTTTAACTAACCCAAACCAACAACATTTTTAAAACAACCTAAAGGAAAGACCTTCTATTTGGATAACGAACTTCTATATAAACAGTTAAAAATTCTATAATGGAGATGTGTAGAGATGGGACTTCCAAGTGAGCTATACTACAATTAAGAAATGAGCTGGTGTTGAATTTCTTAATTTTGAAATGAGCTAGTGTTGGATTCAAACTGAGAATCACACCTTATGTTAGGATAAAGGGACTTCAATAAAACGTTAAAAATTCTATAATGTAGTGATGGAACTTTCCATCTTAACAATTGTACAATGTAAAAATGGGCTTGTGCCGAATTTGTTTTTGCTAGTTGAAAAATATTCAGAGGAGTCGTTATTAAATTTGTTTCCATGGGGTGCTTACAAAACTTGGTTAATCTGAAATATCTCCAATAAAATCAAATTGACAGATGATTTGACAGTTAACATATGAAATGTCAAAAAATGTCAGGAACTTATATTCTTCCTACTATATGTAAATTCGAATGTATACCCATTACACAAATTATTTCAAATAAGATTCACTTAAAATGAGGTCACATATTTGGATAACCTTTAATACAATTATATTGGATTTAAATGCGTAAAGTAGAAACTAAAAATACAAATACTAATGTATAAGTCTTACCACATTTCTGAACTAACTGTCAATTTTAATAAGATTTTATTAAGCTTTTAATATATAAGATTATATGGGGATTATTGGTTGGATTATTGTGGGATTTACAAATATTCTTTGGTTTTTTTTTTTTGAATTTTTATATTTTCATGTGTTATTTTGTGTGTTTGGAAATATATAAATGTATATATATATATATTATTCTTTTAACACCTACTGTTAATTCTTTAATGGCATCAATTTAAATCAATAAATATATTATTATTACATGTGTATTATAAAGCAATGTGGTTTTAAAATTTTTAATAATAGAAGCTTATTCTGTTGTTTAATTCATTGCTAAAAATAACTTGCATAAATTGTTTAAGTATTGATTTATGAAATTATGTTATTTATTTATTTATTTATGTGCAAACCCCTACCACGTACAATGTGATAAGCTAGTACATCAGCCTATCCTTTCCAGATGTAGCCGGAATTATATATATATATATATATATATCACATAAATAATAGATTATATTTTTTATTAGATATGATCTGTCCAGAGTTTGAGCCCGAGACCCTTCGATTAAAAGGTTGACGTCCTAACTGCTGATTATGTTATTGGTTCCAACAAGTTTTAACTTCGTCTATGTTTTAAGATTTAATCTAAGATTCAGAATAAATTTTTTTAACTAAATCATTAGATTAACATTTTTCTAAAAAAAAGTCAGAAGATAATGAGTTTTTGTATTTCTTAAATAGGAGCACTGGGTCTTAAACAAATATTTCACAAGAAGGTAATAAAAGGAGTCCTAGTTTTTTAATTCTAATGTACAGTTCGTTTTTAAGCAGGAGTTTTTTGTGAAACTTATGAATTAAATTCTTTTGAAATACATTTTCAAAAAATTTTCAAATTAAATGCTAGATCATAGGAAGCCAAAACCAAATCTGTCAAGAATTCCTGAAAACAAATCAGTCAAGAAATTTGTCAAAATTTTTGACATTAAGCAAATATTAAATTTGATTCATTTTTAAAATTATTTGGATTTAATTTTATGTTCTCATTTTTTTTGAAGATTTTTTTCAGAATTGTTTATGAAATTGAAAAATATTTATTTTTTTATAATTTCCATTTTTTTTTAATTCTTTGTGTTATTATTATTATAACTGTATTTTTCCTCTTCATTTTGTTTTCTGTATATATATATGTATGTTTATTTAGTCATTGTTTGTTTGTTTTTTTTTGGCTTCTGAATAATATTTTTTTTTTATTTACTTTTCATTTTTCATATAAGACTGTTAGAAAATCCTTTTTTCCTTTTGTATTTTGTTTTTCTGTTTACTTTGTTATTAATTTTATTTTTCCATTTTGTTTCCCCCTACCCTAGGTTTTAATTTCCAAAAACTGTAATAATATGATCAAGTATACCTTCTAAATGTGCTACAACGTTTGTGATACTGTAAGGGAGTGGGAGTAGACATAAAATCAAAATTGTGGATTGGATAACGGTAATTGCCGTTCTTCTGTCCGCACGATAATTTAAAAACAAGGAGCTGAGATTCTTTTTACAAATTGATTTTTATGCAAGAGTCGTTCGCTTTTGAAATCTAGTCAGTTTTGACAGGAGCTGTCATACAACTTTTTCTTTTAATATGGTGGAAAACTTACAAATAAGCAAACTGAGTGTCTTCAGAGTGTTTCAGAAAAGTAGTTAACTTTAATGGTCAACGTATCCACAAAATATAGTTCTTGCACTAGGGTTCGAACAATTGCCATACAACTTATGTTTTCTTGTACTCAGAGCTTAATAAATCAAGCATTTAAAATTTCGCCAAAAGTAATTAGCCAGATAACATTATGTTTATATATTGAATTCATGCGGATAGTCATCCTAGAGTTGACACAGTCTACTCTACACTCCTTCTCGTTTTTCTTTATTTTGAATATAAAAAAACAAATTTTTAATGCTTTTCTTTTTTTTTTTGGTTTATAAAAACGGCGATGGGTAGGACTGGATGGAAGTGCAAAAAGTTTAAAGGTTTTTGGTGTTGGTGTCGTTGAACCCCAAAACCGACAATCTAATCTGTACCTTTTTTTCCCTCTAAATCTTCTTCACCTCAATGAAAAGAAAAAAAAACCCCAAACTCGAAATTAGACTGATTTTTTTTTTTTTATATTTTTTTTGGCTAGACCTTAATTTTGAAAACGACATGTTATTACACTACAGGATATAATATGATAACAGTGCTATGATGATGATGATGATCATCATCACCAACATGATGATAAAATATATAGCCAAAGAAATATTATTTTTTCATTGTTTTATTTACTTTTTTCAGTAACATACATATATACTTTAACATTTAGAATTTCAAAATACATGTATATATATATGTATATATGTATAGTTATTTAACACCACCTACGGTATAAAAATGGTAAAATTGTAACAATAAAAATTGTATAAATATTTATTTATATATGTAATATAATTTTGTGAAACTAAATTAGACTTCCAAATGATGACTCTTTAATATCATTTGTTTATTTTATTTTTTGTTTTTTATTTTTTTACATTTTTTTCTTTAGATACAATTTTTAAATATAAATATGTATATATGTAATATGAAATGTACGATAGATACCCGAATAATATAAAAAAGTTTTTAATAAATAAATGTGATTATATGTTAAAATAGAAAATACCCTTACAGTGGTGGTCATTAATAATGAAGGTAATCGTTATAGCGCAATGACCACTTTGATATCATTGACTGGGACATTTCGTTAGGGCAAGTAACTTCAAGAGCTGAAGCTGAGACTTCAATAGTCCTTTTTACTCTGAAATCTTTTTATAAGTTTGCGATTTTCTTGTGGAATTTTTAAAGATTCTTCATTATTTCTTATATTTTGCACAACTTCACAGAGATATTTTGTTTTCCAATTATCACTGTTTCTTTTTACTGTGGACTTTTTCATTCTGTGGCCGATCTATCTGTATTAATTCCTTCCTATCCATATTTTAATAAGATCTATTCCGTCCAATCTCCAGAGTTGCCGCCTAATAAATATTCAGTTTGGCTGGAATATCTTGCCGATAGTCCGAAGACAACCTTGAAATGTAGTTTCATTCTGAGTTTGTAAGTGATTTAGTTTCCAACAGTACTTCCTCTATGCTGATGGTTCACACTCAAGAGTTGCTTGTTTAATATTTCATTTAACTAACATATCTGGCACATCATTTAAAGTCCGAAGACAAACTTGTAATTTCATTCTGAATTTAAAAATGGTTTAGCTTCCATATAACGGTATTTCCTGTATTTGTTCTTACCGTCTTAAAATTCTAAAAACCTTTTAAATTTTTGGGATGTTCAACACCTTTATCTGTTTCAAAATAGCCCCTACAATTATTAGCTGCATTCCTATAGAAACTCACTCGACAAATAAAGTTAAAGCTCTCGACATAGATTCACTAGTGTGTCTACTGCGAACTTTTGCAAAGGATTCGATAAATTCCATTCACCGTCTCTCAGTTCTTTCCAAATTCAAGCAATTCTATATATTACTAAAAAAATTTCATTTGTACAAAAGTACTTCTATTTAATAACGTAACCATCACTACTACCTCAGTCATGCCAACACCTCCACATGTATACATACATCTGTGTTAACATACTTACATTAAATGAAAAACTTAAATTATTCTATTTCACCTTCTATGATGTTTCACTGTTTTTTTTTTGTTTTTTTTATTTGTTGTATTTTGTTCGAGACCATGTTTTTAGCCTTAGATCCAAAAAAACAAAAAAAAGGACGAAAAATTAATAACAAAAATGAAAACAAATAAAAAAGTTCAAATGGCATAAAATTTTTTTTTTCTTTTATTTCATTTTCTATTTAATTTAGAGAACATTGGTGCAAAAATACAAAAATACAAAAAAAAACTACACAAGGTTATTTTTATTATGTTTTTATTTTGTTGTTATTTTTTCAAGGATATTTTTTATTTTATTTATTTTTACAAACACGAGTCCTTACAACTACAGAATATATATGTATGTAGAACAATTTATTTAATTTTTTTTTTATTTGTATTTGTTTTTAGTTTTTTTTTTTTGTAATTTCTGTTCTAAGGAATATTATTATAATATATATATATATATATAGAGAGAGTTTCTAAGGTTAATGTTATCATTATCCTGACGGCCAATAGCATAGCCATTGGCTTAATATAAAATATCCTATTTATATTTTTTTAAATATATATATATTTGTTTTAACAACATTTTGTTTTTTGTTTCTAAGTCTGAGCACTACAAATTTTTAATACACAAAGACATGTATCTTAAAAAGATTTTATTTTGTATTTTCCTCGATTTAATTTTGATGATCCTGAAGGATAAGAAACAAACGAAAAATTGGTCATCTTCAAGGTTAACATCAGATTGTTTTGTAATATAGTTCCCAGTCGGAAAATCGGAAAAATTATATAGTTTAAGATACAATGTTTTTAGCTTAACTATAAAAAGGCAATTTTTTTTTTGGGGGATTTTTTTGGGGAATGGGTAGTCAATTAAGTTTAGGTTTTTCTTGTTTTTATTTTTATTATCTTTTTTGGTTGTTTTTTTTTTTTGGGAAATTTTTTGTTCAGCTTTTGTTTACAATCCAAAGAAAATTCCGAAAATGAATCTAAAAAAATGTTTTAAAATAAGAGGGATGATAATAAATGTTTGAGTGTTTTTTTTTTTTCAGTAATTTGTTAGTTAAATGGAAAAATTTTTATTTTTTTTTTTGGAAAATTTTATTTCTTTGGAAAAACAAAAGAAAAAATAAAAAAGTCAGTTGATACTTAAGTAACTATCGATACTTGAGAGTTTGAGTATAAAAATAAATTTCTAAATTATTTTAAAAATATCCAATTTGGAATATTTGATACAATTTGAATTTTTGGGGTTTATTATTGGATTATAATTTAATAGAATATTAATTATTTAATTAAAGTTTATTATAATTTTACCTATTGATAACTGTTAAGCAGCAGAAGCCTTCATAGTGTTTCCATAGAAAGTATCTTAGTTATTGTTTGAATGGGAAAAGCGATGGTAATATAGGAATTGGAAAAATGTTGGCTTTTTTCTGTTTTCTACATTAACCAACGATTTCTTTTAATATAAGTGAAACATTTTTACTTTAAGTAAAGAATTTTTTTAATTAAAATTAACAATCGTTAAATAATTTGAGTAGTTTTTGTATTACACTTTTGTTTAAAAAAGCGGTTTAGGCATAAATTTCAACAATTATGATTAGGTATTAGGTTTTTATTAGTAATAATAAATCTTAAAATGTCATTACAGGAATTGTATGAAATTATTGTAGTCTAGGATTGGGGAAAAAGGATTGGAAGGAGATCCTTTTCCTTAGAAAAATTTGTTTTCTGTATTGATTGTGAAAAAGCATCTTATTCCTAGCAATAGTGAGGGATTGTTACTCCACCCCTAAAAAACATCCACCCCTGAATTCTTTTATAACATATTAGAAGTAGTAATTAATAACAAAATTAAGGATTAGTTAGTCCGGGTATTAATTTTGGTCTAACATATTATTTAAGTTTGTGGAAAACTTATGGAATTTCTTTATGCTAAATGTAGAGGACTTCTTTTAAGTCTTCTTGTATTATTAAACCCATTTACGAAAATGTCATTGATGTTTTTTAGCATAATTTTATATTTCATTTATCTATTTTTTATCTCTAGATCTGGAACACTATTTCTAACTTAAGAATATTTATCTTTTTGTAAATCGTAATTTTGTACATACCAGGGAGTATTAACTATGTTTCGTTAAATTTTATTTTAAAACACTTTGACATTCTTTGGGCATAACCCCAAAGTTCAACTCCATACAATTATGTAGGTTTTATGACATGTCATATGACTTCAAGAATGTAATTATTTATTGTAATGTTGGATAAGGGGAAAAGGATTAGAAGGAAAATAGGATACTTAATAAAAGAGGGCTTGAATTTAAATAAATTGAAAAAGAATTTGAACAAATTCCTTTTAAAAAAACTGGAAAATTGTAAAATAGTCACTTTAGTTTATTACCTAATTATGTTAAAGTTTAAAAATAATATTCTTACAATAAAATCAATTTCCATTTGTTCCAATAAAAAAAAGTCTTTAACTTCTTTTGAAATGAAAAATTTCAAATAAAAATCTGTATACAATGTACAAACATTCATACATATTTTCAAATGATATTCTCTTCAATATATTTTTCATCAAATAAATAAAAAAAAAACTAAATTAAATAATTTAATTTATTAACATTATAAATTTGATTTTTTATTTTAATAACCTCAAAAAAAAAAACAAAACCACCAAACAGTTTCCATTCACAGTAGCATTCGTCTTTTCATCTATCCATTCAATCTTCCTTTCATTTATTTTTATTATGTTTTTTTTTTTTTCATATATAAAAACATTTCATTATAAAAAAAGTCTTCATTTTATTTAATATTTTTATTTTTATTAAATTTAATATTCGTTTATTTTGGTGTCTGCATTTTCTGATAGTAACGTTAGTATCAAGTAAATAAAGATTTACATGAGAATAAAATTTGACAGTTTCTATACTACTACATAGATACTACTACATTTTTTTTTAAATATAGTCTTATTTTGGTTTATATTTCGTTGAAGAGAAAGTTTTTTTTAACCAAAAAATAAAAATTTATAAAAATAATAAAAAAAAAAAAAAAAAAATTTAAAACTATACTCAAAAAAAAATTAAAATAAACAATTTAAAAAAAGAAAGAGATAGAAATAGAACAAATATTATTAAATAAATTATGTCTCAGTTTAAAATAATAACATAATCATATTTTTTATTATTGTATACATTTAGGTACATATTATTATATAACATATATATATATATATATATATATATGTATTCATTCATCTAATATATGTAATGTATGCTTTTTTATAGATTAACATTAAAAATTCTAAAATAAATAAACAGAAAAAATAACAAAAACAGTAAGAAAGAGAAAGAAAACAAAACGTCAACATTCCATCATGTTCTTTATTTCATATTCAGACAATTCAGACAATTTAAATACAAATTTAATAAAGAATTATACTCAATAATGAAGATTTAAGTTTATAACGCCTGAAAATATGCAATTAAAAAATGGAAATTATATATTTTATTAAAAAAACGTTATTTTTTCACGTTAATATCAATATTTTCTTGTACCTGTAGTAGCCCTAGCAGCCAAGGGTAATGCTAACATTACTTAAAATTCTTAGGTACTATTAGAAACCTAAATAAATAAATACACAGTTATTGCTTTATAGGTTAGGGGTTACTAACCTACTTCGACAGAGTTTCAACAAATCCTCTCCATCTTTCACGATCTTTAGCAATTCCTTTTAGCTGTAACCACGTTTTGCATTGAACTTCTGCCTCTTTTAAAACAGTACTTCTCCATGTTTTCGTTGGCCTACCCATTCGTCGTCTGCCTTGTAGATTCCACTCAAAAACATTGCCTTGAAATGTTTTCTTTTGGTTTCCTCTGGAGGATGGAGGAAACTAGAAATCTGGAGGATTTCCATAAAATTTCGTATTCTTGAATTTAAAATAAGTATGCTTCAGATTTTTCAATCATTAGTTTAATAAGACAGGTTGCCGTATCACACCAACCACTTATCATTTATCAAAAAATAGTTTTATGATAAATAATCTTGTTTTATTAATCAAGCTCTATTGAGTTGTTATGGGAAATGATTCTGGTGCATCAAAAACTTATCCAAAAGATGATTATTTGATTATTATTTTTTGTGAGAAACGGTTGGTTCAATTGGGCCCTGATTAAACGGTTTTTCTTCAATTAAAAACAGTTATGGGTATTCAAAATTCTAAAAACTAATCAAAATAGTTTTCTAAGTAAAAAATGTAATCAAAAATCTTATGTGTATTAAATTACATGTATATTTTCCAATGAAATATCCTATAATACTCTTGGAAAACCCAATTTTTATTACTCCTATTTTTGAATACAACATCAGTGCAAAAGAATAGAAGTTTATCATAGGAAATATATAATTGTATAAACATACATATAAAAATATACATATACATTTGTCAGTATTCTCTAAATTCTCATTTCATCTTATTATTCTGTTCTTATTTTTAATTTTTTTATTTAGTTTCATCTTTTGTACAAATATTATTTTGATGGATAGGAGTATAAACAAGACATAAAGTGAATCCATCAAATTTATATAAATATGAATATATGTATATATATATATATATAAATAAATTTGCTTTTCCTCTTGTTTGGTTTTTTTTTCATATTTTTTAACTTATCATATGTATAAATGTTTATTAAAATAATTGTATGTATGTTAATATCCCCCCGCCGTATATCAAATCAAACGAAGTGTAAGAAAGAGATGGATTGAGATGAAAATATTATATTTTATATTCATAATTTTTTTTTATTTTTTTACATTTGTTTTCATTTTAATTTTTAACAAGATTTATACTTTACAATTTTCTTCTATTTTTTGTAAAACAAAGTTACATTTACATACTAACGTTTATATTTAGTTCAGTGCCATATTGCATTGAGTTTCGAGCTTCACAAGCTTTTTTTGCACTCCAAGTTTCAAAATTCTGTAAATTCAAATTCAAATCTGCTGATATCATCTTTGTGCTAGGCGGGATCGGTATTAAAATTTTAAAATGCAGCAGATAACGTCTGAAATAATGTGGTCAGAAGATAAATGAGGAATTTAAGGGTTTGAAATTTAGATGTGTCAAATATTCTCAAAAATACATTTAGACTATTAATTTTTAACCTAATTCAATTATATTGGATTAATGTAAAAAATTTTTGAATCTCGATGATACTATGAACTAATTCAGTTTTATATTTTTGGTCTAGATTTGTATGAATTCAAATTATTTTCAAATACTTAAACCTAAGTCTTGGTATCTTCTTCGAGTATTGTTGGTAGGCTACCTATTTCGGAATAATTTAAATCAGATTGCAATAAAGCGAACATTGTAAGAAGCTAAATGTTCCTCTGAAGAAGGTCAGATGTAATAAGAGAATTGAAGTTAGTCCGAACTTTTATGTTTAGATATCATTTCCCTATTATTAAACTTGGAAAC
Organism: Dolichopus griseipennis; assembly: GCA_963082915.1. NCBI lineage: Eukaryota > Metazoa > Arthropoda > Insecta > Diptera > Dolichopodidae > Dolichopus > Dolichopus griseipennis. The sequence goes on along the minus strand of OY720442.1, from coordinate 33,275,975 downwards.
TTAATTGCGGAATATGTGTAGACTATACTTATTTAAAAATCATTTTCATCTCATTAGATTAAAGTAAAAATTATTAGTATCCCAATGCTGAGTTAAACTATTCGGAATCATTCCCATAATTTGGTGTTTTAATTTAGTTAAGCTTGATTTTCTTAAAATGATTATAAATTGAGAGAACTCATTTAATTTAAAAGTTTAATCTCATATATTAGTTTTTAATACAGATATTTTTCATGTTGTAAAATTTATTATGAAAATATCTTGAAAAATATTCATTTTTAACTAAAAAACCATTATGAAAATTTTCAATTTCTAATTGAACTAGGTTTCTACGTAAAAATAACGGTATTTCCTGCTTTATGATATTGCTTCAAGATTTACAGATCAGAAACGAACAAGTGATCTTTTAGGTATGATGATACTATGAAAGAGAAAATTCCACAATAAACTTTCATCCAAAACAAGCCATGAAATTAAAAATACAGCAAGACTAGAAAAATCGTATAATATGACATTCATTCCAAACTTTATTATGATATAATAAATATACGCTTAATATCGTTCTGTCATACTTCATCATATTTTGACAGAGAGACGTTAGCATGTAAAAGAAAAACTGTAAAAAAAAACAAAATATTTATTAAAAACAAAAGAGAAAGACTTTGTTTGTTTAAATGATTATGACCATACCCTCAATGACCATTTCCAAAAGCAAAAGCAGAAAAATCCCAAACCAAATAAGAATTAAAATCTATGGTTTGGTTTTAATTTTTTTTTTTTTTTTTTCATTTCCCAATGCCCATCTCTGATGATAATGAGACCAGACAAACAACAGAAGAAGAAAAAAAAGAAAAAAAACTAGGTGCTCATCTCATTATCATCATTTGTGCATTGCTTTTAAAAAAATGCTTTTGTTGTATTTTCTGAATTTTCCAAGTTTTTCTTGATTTTTCAACATTGAATTTGATGAATTAATGTTGAAATATACTCGTATTATTTCTATATAGTGACCTCATTTGGAATTCATTTTTTTTTTTCTGTATTGTAAAGAAAATATTGGTTGTTTCACTTGTTTTGTTGTAATAACGGTATTTCCAGTTTAAAAAATTTTATGTCAAATAAGGACATTTGTGTCACAGAAATATGAATTCAGAAATAAGATAGTATTATTAAATGTATATAATTCATTATCAGTCACATTACCAGTCACTGTCACAACCTTTCAATATATATATTAAACATAATATAAAATGAATGATTGGTGATTTAATTAGATTTTCATAACTAGTTTTAATAACTAGTTTTTGAAAAAAAATGTTTTCCAGGCATTGTCCAAAAGTAGTGTATCTTAGTTTGTAATTATCTATTATAGTTGGAAAATTGACATCTGTAGATATTGTAAAATCAGATTTTTCTTTTCTTTGACAAGTTGCTTTTTTTTCTGTAGGCTGAGAATTGAATTAAATATTTTCTAATTTTATAATAATGCTGTTGTAATTGAAATGTATGGTAACCTATTAAATTCAAAATGACTGTAGTTGGCTGTCCAAATATAATAATAAGTAGTTTTATGAATAAGATTTCACTCAAATCATGAGACTTGAAAATTTAATTGTTGGCAATGAAAATGTAAATTACAATATCATTTAATTTATTACTTTATTTTTTAAATTACAAAAGTTATTTTAAGTTTTATTAAGTTAAAAAATGGTATAAAATTGAAAATATGTGGGGAAAATGAGTTTTAGTAATTTTTAATCTATGTACCCAATTTGGAAAGGGGTAACTATCACAAGCCTGTATTTCTTTTCATTGCATTTCATTTGCCTGCATTATCAAGTTGCCTGTGTTTTCCGGCTTAACCTATTATGGAAACCCCTAAACTTTTGTAACAAACTCTAAAATCTTTCCTAACTCAGAGTCCCGCTCAATATATATAAATATTTAGTTAAAAGAAGGGTTATAGCTTTTGCAAGTAAACAAAGGTAAATGATACAGCTAAATGATACTACGGAAGCAATCAAAGCAAAACTCTTACTCAAGATTTCTAATTGGGAGCACATTTCTAACTGCGAGCGTATCATACGCCTGTATTTCATGTGCCCGTGGTATCATTTAGCTGTATCATTTACCTTTGTTTACTTGCAAAAGCTATAACCCTCTTTTAACTATTCAATTAACTCAATGAAATCTATAAAGGTTAGGAAGTTTAGAGGAACGCCAATCAATTATTTAAAACTCGAAATATAAAATTAGATATGTTCATAATATTTCAATTGTGCTTCAATATAAAAAGTTATAATTCAAAAATTAACTTTAATTCATCAGAGTTATTATTAAAATACTTTAATTAGCTAATTATAAAAAAACTTCAATTTTATATGTTTGCTAATTGAAGAAAAACAATTAATTACTTCATATACATTTGTGATATTGTGACATGCTACCAGGACGTTGTTGCATTTAAGTTACTTAATTAAATTTGATTAACATTTTACATTTTATTTTTTTCTCAATTACTTAAAAACTTTCATTTTACTATTTTTGTATTCTATCTTATCTTCTAATCTTATTTAATTTATTTTGCGCTGGACTGTATATTGAAGCACATTTTGTTATATTGAAGCATATTGGGATATATTAATATTTAAACTCAGTTATTAGCCTTTCTAATAAATTTGTGTATATTTATAATAATTACCACAACTTGATTTTCATGCTTTACCAAATCTGGTTATATTTTTTTTCTTCCATTATTACCATATCAGATCACTTTTTTGATTCCAAATTGTAAAGCTTCAAGCAATAATAACCAATAAAGCAGGAAATACCGTTATTTTCACCTAGAAAACTAATTCAATTAGAAATTGGAAATTTTTATAATGGTTTTTCATTTAAAATTGAATTATTTTCAAATTTTTCAAGAAACAATTTTAAAAATAATAAAAAAAATACCACAAACTGACATTAACTCAATATTTTCACTTGAAGATACAAATGATTTTGATGATAAACTTGTTAATCAAGTTTATAAACTATCAACTAAGAATTTTTTTAAATGAAATTTTCTTTTTAGGAAAATTGTCTCTTTTTTTTTTAATTAAAAAAACATTTTTTTTTTTTATAATAAAAAAATGTAGGTCAACTGTAAAAACGCATAATTTTTCACAATTTGCTTGTTTTTTTTTTATATACACTCATTTTAATCAAATAATAGGAGTAGTTAGCAGTAGTTACCACTAACAAGTTTTTTTTTCACAATTTTCTCTTGAAATTGAAAATTAAATTGAATTTTTTAACAAGATTTTTCATCACTTAATTACTTTGAAAATTTGAAATGTTAAAAGTTGCAAGAATAATAAAAAAACAAAACGCTTTTCAGTAAAATTTTCAATTTTTATTTTCTTAAATTTACCAATTAATAGTGATTTATTGAAAGAAAATGTTTGGAAAAACGCGTTTTTTAAAATAACATACATAATTTATGAATAAAATTGAAAATTGATTGAAAGTTGTTTTAGGTCGAAATTTTAAAGTGCGTGACTTGAATTTATTAATTGGAGAAAGTTTTAAATATAATTAAAAATTAAAAAAAAATTTTAAATACTTGTTTAGATAATTAGTAACTAACTATTAAAAATTTTGTATAAAACGCAGGTCTTTAAATTTCTCTTTTAATAAACAGGTCATTATTAATTTGAAAGCAATTGAAGGTCAGACTTAAAGACTAATTAACTGAAAATTCTTGCTTCTGGAAGGCGCTCCAATCAATAAATATGATCTCAAACAATCTTCCGGATGTTGGAATTAAAATTCTGGGAGGACTTGGAGGAAAGTTAAAATGCATATGTGAAATAAATTTAATTAAGAGTTATTATTCCAATATTGTTCCAAATTTAAGATGGATTTAAGGTTACCATGACGATCATACAATTTATTTATTTATTTATTAGGTATTATGATACAAGAATTAATAACTCCTGTTTCCAATTTAAAATGGGGGAATACAATTATGACATAAATTATAAATTATATTTTAATATATACGATCTAGGGTTTGAAAACCATACCTTCAGTATGAAAATCCCACGTCCTAACCACTACACCATCGATCGGATATCATTCAATTGCTATCTATGGAAATTATAATTTAATTAAGGGTTATTATTCCACTATTGTTTCAATTTTGGGATGAAATTAAGGTTACCATGGCAACCATACAATTTATTTATTTATTAAGTATCATTTACTAGATACATGAATGGAGTTGTTACAGGTTTTATTTCCATATTTTTTATTTTAAAATAAAAGTAATTTTAACTTGCATAATTTAATGAGGAATGAAGCTATTAATTAAATTTAATTCATCTGTCTTAGTTAAAAAAAAAAACATCTTTCTAAAATTTTAAATTAATTGTGCAAATAGGACCCTTTGACACGAATACTCTCAAGTAACTGTTATAAACCTTTTTCAAATATCTTTTAAACAATATATATATATATATATATATATATATATATATATATATATATATATATATATATATTAATGTAATTGAATTTTTTTCTACTTTTATTATTTTACAATTTTTTTAATAGTAATTAATTAATAATTTTTTTTTTTACTATTAGGTCAAAAACCTGGCATACTAATTTACAATTGAATAATTTCCTTATATCAAAAGTTAATTCCTATTTTTTATTTGATTGAACTCCACGATATCTATCGTATAGATACATTAAAAGTGACATAATTTAACCTATAATTAAGGAGGTGCAAAAAAAAAAAACAAAACAACAAAAATTAAATATAAATTGCAAAAAAAAAATTTTCATTTGAAAAAAAAAATTTTCTGAATTGAAATTTTAATTGGAATAATTTCCGTTTCGAAAATTGAAAAAAATTATAAATTGTAATTAAAATTAATAATATATATAGGAATTCGAAATTAAAGCAATATTTGAAAGGTGATTGTTTAAAAATACGTAATCTTCTTTAGAATTCCAAGTAAATGTAATCCAATTAAACGTTTAAAACCCATTCTCTATCATTCAATTTGATTGACAGTTTTTTTTTTTTTGACATTAAACAGTACATGATCGATTTTTTTTATAATTTCTAAATGATTTTTTAAGTACGTGTGCAAATTAAAGTGTTGCATCATTAATAATTAAAATGTTACTCAGTCTTCAAATAAGTTGAATTATAATTTAGTAACATACATTTTCATTCCTACAATTCAGTATTTGAATGCGGAAATTATTCTAGAAGCTTTCATTAATCATATAATAATAACGGGCATGACAGATATTCTGCTAAGCCTCATCATATATACCTCAACCTTGTTTTTTAGCTCAAACTGTACTGATTATGCTTCAAAAATCACCGAACGTATAATGTATTTAAAATAATTTAAGTCTTAAATATCGTAATTATCAACTTCTTCGTCCCATAATAAACAACATCGCATAAAGTGGGACAAACAATCTTCACGAAGTTACTATAGCAACGGGTTTTATTTCGAATATTATTTAATCCTAATTTCTAGAATTATAAGTAATATAAGTTATATTAATATTTTAAATTACAGTTGTAACTTTTTTATATAACCTCAAATTTCTGAGAAATACTTGTAACTTTTCCGAAATTAAATTTCAAAAAATAACGGTATATCCATTTGTTAAACAGTTAACCATAACTTATTTTGACATTCATAATTATAACAAAAAAAAAAAAAGTTGATTGACTTTCAAATCGCGTATATATTTATATATGTATATTTTTGCAATCTGTTTTAAAATTAACCTACATAATAAAATATACAGTTATTTAATATTATAATCAATTTATTGCACACTTTATTAAAGTAGCGCAAATAAACAGCCCAGCACCAATATAATTATTATATGTAATTAAAGGAATCACCGTTATACTTATTTGATTGCAGTATTCATTGATTGCATTGCAGCAGAAAATGAAAATTAAAATAAAAAAATAAACAATAAAATAAAAAATGGAAAACAAATTAAATTCGCGTACAGTTATTTGTTTTTGTTTAAATACCGTTCATTTATTTCGCAAATATAATTTTTTGTTTTTGTTTTTGTTGTTTTTGTTTTTATTACTGTACAAATATACACAAAAAATATGTTTATAAAATTCGTGCTTTATCAATTTTGTTACGGCAATAATAGTATAGGTAGGTTGGTAGCAGATATGTCAATTTTTAAATACATATAATTCTAACGGTTATAAATATTTACAGTTACAAATCAAAAAAAAATAGCAATTTTTTTTTTTTTTATAAATATATTCAAAATGAAATTTATACAAATTTTAACAAATAATTTTTTTTTTTTTTGATTTGGTTGTTTAATTGTACTTGTACAGTAGAATATAAATAAAATGAATATTTGGAATAAATAGGTGATAAATTTGAAGTATAAACTTCTCTAAGCAATTTTTTAGATTGTATTTACCGTCAAAATTTTAATAATTAAATAATGTTTGAATTAAAAAATAAAATATGAATATCTATTCATACACAGTGTCACTAGCAAAATGATTTTCAATGAAATTTCTGGAATTGGAACACTTGAAAAAACTGAAAGGAAGCACTTTCCTAAAATAATTTTGGCAGCTTCTCTTTTTAGTCTGTACTGTACTTTTAAGTAAGCAATTTTTAGTAAGAGAAAGGAAGGGGTCTTAATATTAATAATAAATTAATAATCTTACTGCAAAAGAGTATTTCTATACTAGAATCGACTGTTACTTGTGTACATTTTTATGTAATAAAAATTTAAAGTAAAAAAAAAACACAATTCGTTTTTATTTTTTTAGTTTGAAAAAACTAATTACAGTAGGTATGTGTTGAAAAAATTTTTTTTACAAATATACATAGTATATATGTATTTTCATCCATTTTTATTTGTTTTCAAATAGCATATGTACATTATATACATATATTATATATGAAAGGCATATTTTAATTTAAATATCCGAAAATATAATAATTTTTTATTGATTTAGTTATTTATTATTGTTGAGTTTTGAATCAAATCTATCTGTATATGTGTTAATTGATATTTATTTATGTAAGTTTACTTATTGTTTGTATATGGAGGCGATTTTATTTGATTTTCAAAAATTAAACAAAAGAAAATTTAAAAAATCGAAAATTTTGTTTAATTCACTTAATTTCATGTATTTTATATATAAATTCGTTTAATTCTGATTCACCCAAAAAACACCTGAAGCATTTTAGGGTTAAAACTATTAATTTTTGAACTCTTATGTATTACATAAGGTTAATAGTTGTATGTAAGCTCTTTTATGTAATTATATATTTACTAGTTGGAGTAATTTTCTAGGTCTATAGCTGGTTCATTACACCTAATTCAGTATATAACCATAGTTTGTAAGTAGCATAAAAATCCAGATTATTAAACTTTAGATTTCTAATCTTAATACCGCATATACAGTTTGTTAATCTTGAAGGACGGACGCAGTTTAAATCAAAGGGCAAAACACACTTGAAATAACTTCAAAATCTCATATAATATCTTAAATTAGTATAAAGTTCATAATTTTACATGATTTCCAACCGTATAATAATGAATGAATAATCCTAGATCATCTATTTCAAATTTTGGATTATTTTCCAAATATTATTTAGGGTTACATTTCTATATCTCAATTTAGTTTTTTATTTTCTGATATTTTTGGAAAATTTTTTTAATTATTTCTCTATATAAAATTAATTCAATGAAACCACAATGTTTAGTTTTTTTATTGTATGGATCTTTATTAAAGGTGGTATTTTTTGTTTATCTAATACCTACTATATACAATTGAAAAAAAAGCCCTCTAGCTGTGTTTATTTTTAAATTCAATTTATTTACACCATAAATTGCGGTTTCAAATTATAAAAAAAAAATAAATTTCTGTATTTTTAAAAAAGTTTTTGATATCAAATTTTCATTTTAAATCTATAAAGTTTATCTTTAATTCTATTTGAAAAAAAAAAAACAAAATAAGTTATTTAAAAGAGTTTTCAATAATTTATTTCTTTCATTTAAATTCCAATAAAATATTTTTATTTATTTATTAATATTAAATACTGCAATATTTTGAAACCATCTACTACTATTAAACCACTATAGGCTTATACACTATTATATTAAATTATATTAATTCTATTTATTATATTAATTAAATAATATTACACTATTATTATATTTGATTGCTATAATCAATTGCAATGAAAATTATTTTTCTCAGTAATTTTCCCTTGAAAAAAACTTTCGATCTAGAATATATAAGAGTGGGATCAACTTTGAATTCTCTCAGTTAATAAGTTACATACTTAACCACTGTGTCACTGAGGCCTCCTATCCTATTAGGATTTCAATGAATTTTATTTATTTATTCATTTCTAATATTAAATAATAAATTAAATACACTATAAATTATAAATTATTAGTATAGCCCTCGGTTTCCCATAATTCCAATAAATATTAAAATAATAAAATTGATTTGTTAATTGCATACTTTTAGGCTGTGAAATTTTTCAAAAGCAAAAGGACTCCAATCAATAGTGTAATACAACGCACACTCTTATAATATTAAATAATGAACTAAATAAATTATAAATTATTAAAACAGCACTTGGTTGTCAATAATTCCAATAAATTTTAAGACATTTATTTTTAATTTTTAAATTTAAAACTCAAACATTTGTTTTTTACTTAAATCGAATTTTTTAATTTGTATTTAAAAAAAAAAAAAACTTTTAATTTAATTTGGATTATTAGATTTAATAAGCTCACAAAATATTTGATTTATAATTATTTGAATACTAATTATTATAAAAATCAAATGTCCATTTTTTTTTTTATATTTATATTTAATTATTTTCCCACAAAATTTATTTGAGTGTGTACATTAATCCAATTAATTAAATATTATTTTATTTAGTTTTTATTTTCATTTATTTTATATTTATTTTTTTTTAAATATTGATTTTTTTTTTTTGTTCTATAATTTTCCATTGGAAATTATGTGAAAAATCATTGAATTTAAATAATAAAAAAAAAAAACCAAAATAACCAAATAAACATATTGTGGCAGAATAATAAATTAAATTAATTTTCATTTGAATAAAAAAATTTAATTTAAATTTTTTTTTTGATTAAACATTTATTTTATTATTTAACTATTATATGAATATGGATATGTAATATTTTATACATATTTTCATTTAATTTAATTAAGTTGTTTTTTTTTTGCTATTGATCTTATTATTTAATTTTCATTTATAATCAATATTTTATAAAACAATCAAAAGTTAATCAATCACAAAAATCAAAAATTTATAATTAACTGTCATTTGTTGATGCGTTTTTTAATTACTATTTTTTTTCTTTAATATTAATTAAATTATAAAATTAAAAAAAATATTTTTTTTTATAGATATTATTTTAAATTAAAAGATAAAAAAAAAAATAATTTTTAATTATTTAATCAAATTTAAGCTTAATGACCAGTGTGTACAAATTATTAGTATTATATGAATCTTTTAATTGAGCTTATCATGGATATGTCATAGGATTTTTGATATATCATATGATCCTATTTCCACATAGGATTTTCTTAATGATTATCATATATTTAAATACTATAACCTGTTCTTGTTTATCCGGTCTCTACTCTATTGCACAAACCACTTATCACTAGTCATACAATATAATTAACAAAAATAAGTTTTAATTAGTAAAAATCAATCATCCTAAAAACTACTATTAAGTAAGTTTTTTTTATTAGGATTTAATTCCAGGACTTTTAAGCAACGTTTTAGTTATGTTTCTTACTTGAGCAGTCTAGATCCTAATCTTTTCATATGATGTGATTCTTTTGTTGATATTTTAAGTTGCAAAATAAAATTAAGGTGATTCATCTAATAGGAAATTGCTTTTAATTTAACACTTGTAATGATAATATACAGGGACACTATACAGTAATGTTTGGTAATAATTTAGAAAGCTACTACCTAATAAGCTTTAAATTGGCATATCTGATTTTATCCCTATCTTATTTGGTTCCAATTTTATCGAAATAAAACTAAATTATGGTTAAAAAACAGTTAAGGCCTCATAACTTCTAAAGGAGTGAAAATAGGCCGCCCCGTTCAATACAATTTTTTGATCGTCTCGACATGCCCGATTACCAATTTCAAGGAACACCATTGAGTCGGAAAGACCCTGTATATATATATTTAAGTCTATAGGGATTAGTAAAGACTTTTCCTAATAATCCAAAAATATATTAAAGAAATTAAAAACCAAACACTAATTGTAAAATAAAATTATGAATCCGCCCCTGCATTTTGAAAAAAAAAAGTAAACACAAGAAACAAATTTCATGTGCAATTTTTTGAATAATATATTTTTATTTTGAATTTTATTTTTTCATTTCATTTAAAATTCTTTATTTAAGCATATATAAATTGTTAATTTTTTTTTTATTTATTGAAATGCAATTGAATAATTTATTAAAAAAACAACAACAACAACAACGAAGAGAATAGAAAATATGAAAAACAAAAAGATAAAAAAACAAAATGAAAAATTCATAAAAAAAAACAAAAATTAAATTGAATTTTCCACATCATCAATTGATTGATGAGTTATAAATTTATGCCAATATATTTTTTTTCTCTTTCTTCTTCCTTTTCTCCCTTTCTTAATTTATTATTATCCTTGTTGAATTTTTTTTTTTTTTTATTTTATTTTTACATTTTTTTTGTTTTATTTTAATTTTTTTTTCTTGTTTTTTTTTATTTTATAAATTCGAAATAAATTCGGAAAAAAAATCGTAGTCCAAAACAGTTCATTCTCATTTCATTCCTCTCATCTTTAGAGAGATTAATCCTGTCTCTTTTCCTCCACAAATTACTTCTATATCCATTCCATTTTATTCCAATTGTCAACTGTCACAAGGAGATATGTAAGAAAACGTTACTTTCGATTTTAGAACTTCAAATGTAGCTTTTTAAGCCACTCAAATATTAAAATGACTTGATACATGGTTGAGACAAACATTTAAAAACTGTTGAACTAACAATTGGTCCGAATAATTCCAGTGATCAAATTAAATGTTTCAGTTAATTTCATATAATCGCAACATGACAAGTACTGTCTCCATAAGCACTTATTATTTTGTAGATTTCATTTCAAAACATTTGTTAACAGGTTTTTAATGAGCTTTTAATAGGGTTTAACAATTAAAGTTTATCAAACTTGACATTTAATATCAATGTGTCAATATACTAAATGTCAAATTCGAATTTACAAAGATTAAGATTAAATAAAATGAACTAGTTCAACCCTACTACAACACTTGTCGCATTTTTAGAATGTTCCGTTCTATTTTTCTATTTTGTTCCTGGTTTTGTTCATTGAATTCAAATGTAAAAAATATTAAAATATTTATTATATCTTTAATATATTCACAAATAAAGTACCATTTTTCTAATTTTTTCCCACCAATTCCGTTCTTTGGTTAATGATGTCCAAATATATGGACATATTATTTGATACTTGAACAATATCTTTATGTTTATATATATACCCCAACATATACAATATTATATTGCATAAATGTTCATATATGTATATATATATATATATATATATTTTAACTGAAAATGATCAAAATAAAAACCAATTTCTTTAATACATCGTTTTTTTTTTATATATTTTACTCTTGATATATGTGGTTAAACAACAGAATAATTTTTCATCATCACAATTTACAATTACAATGTATTCTAACATGTTGTCCCTACCTTACACTCACATATATCAGAAAACCGACAGCACAAAAACCAAGAACACAAGTGGAAACAAATGAAAAAAAAAAACAAGTAAATGAATCCTTATGAGTGTGTAAACTTAGCAAAAAGACTCCAATCAGTTGTGTAATACAATGTTTACTCATATCTTATTGTAGAATATAGTTGTTTTAGTAACCATAATAACGGTACTAATAGTACCCATAGCAATCCTTGCTTGCAGTTATATCCAGATTGTCTCAAAAATTTTCAGGGTTGTAATGTAACTACAGTAGATAACTAAAATGAAATAAAAGAAAAAACGAAATGAAATGAAATGTAACGAAACGAAATGAAATGAAATGAATTTCAAAATGAATGGCTGATTAGATAAAAAAAAAAAAAAACTGAAAAATATAAAAATAAAAAAAACCATTTATATATATATATAAATATACATATACTGGACAGATGGATATGGATGGATGAATAACTTTTTAAATGGTTATTTTGGTATGACTAGAATCCATTTCCCTTATTCGTATCATCTCATCTTCTCCCTCTCTTCTACGAACCTCTCCCGGACATTAGGTACCCTGTATTATTAAGTATATTAAATATGTATGAAATAAAAAAATCTCTTCTGCATTTTAATAAAATTTTTCTAGCCAATATATATATATATATATATATATATATATTTGAAAACTAGCATTTCCTTGTATTTTTTTTTTATTTTTACATTTTTTTATATGCCCTTCCCCTCCCTTTCCTCCTTCATTCAGAATTCAGATACCAGAACTTGATCTGCACTTGTGTAGGCATCCATAGTGGATCAAAAATTGAAATTGTGAAGTTAAAATATAGAAACTATTAGATACTAGTTTTTTTTTTTAATAAAGTTCAAATTTTCTATTCTTCGACAACTGACCGGTGTTTTTTTTTTAAATCACTTGAAAAGTAGTGGTGATATGATAAGAATATTTAAAAAAAGCAGGAAAATGGGAAAATGTAATAATAACTGTTGTAAAAGTAAAGAAAAATAAATGAAAAACAAAAAAAAATAAATTGAAATAAAAACAAAAGAATCAGAAAAAAAAAGAGAAGAAGAAGAAGAGAACGTGTCAAATGGGAAAATCCAGGATAAAAATTAATGCAACAACAGTAAAACATGGTTTTTTTTTTAATGTAGCAAATTTAAAAAAAAAAAAAAAACTGAGTGGACCGTGATAACACGAAAAGAAATCACTGCAATGATATGTATAAGTATATGTTTACATATATGTAAATATACATATATATATATATAGAGAAGTTAAAAGAAAATTAAATCTGGATATTGCAAAAATAGTGCAATTCTTTGCAAGTAATAAATAATGTTAAATGCTGCTACTATTTTATTTTAAGGTGACCATTTGTATTTAATTTTATGATTGTACTGCATGTTCAGTTGCAAGTTTATACTCTATTGAAATTAGAATGTATATTAATTGAGTGTGAAAACTCCTAATTCACTTCATGCTTTAAGCAAATTGTTGTAGTTAGGAATTATTTATTACTTTTGCTATTCTAACGGTATTTGCTTAAATCTTATATTTGAAGAGAAGTATCTAAGGCTATAATTGAATACTAAATATAAGTCAATTCATTTTAAAAAGGGGAGGAAATTTTAGAATTATATAAAAAATTTTCCTTAATTTGTTTTTATAATGCCTTGTAGTACCTTAATTTGTTCGTTGGGACGAATTGTAGTAATTTAAAAGCTTGTATTAATTTTTTATTTTTCTATTCTAACGGTATTTCCTTATCTTATATTTGTTGAGAACTATCTAAGGCTATAATTGAATTTTAATAAAAACTGGAAGAAGTTTTAGAATTACATAAATAATTTTCCCAAACTTGTTTCTAGAGCACCTTGTAGTCCCTTAATCTGATCTTTGGAACGCGTTGTAGTAATTTAATAGCTGGTCTAAATAAAATTATTAATTAAAGACTTATATTTATTAATTTTTCTATTATAACAGTATTTGCTCATCTTGTATTTATTGAAAATGAGAATTACCTAAGACCATAATTAAAAATTAATAAGAAAAAGAAGATGTTAAGGAACTATATCGATTACAAAATTTAAATAATTTTTCTTTAAATTGGTTTAAGAAGCCGTTGTTGTCTCACAGTAACATGTCTGATGTTTGGGCAGAGTGTTGAATTGTATTCATTAATAGCATATCTAAATAGGTTTTTATTTTTTAACGATTTATATAATAACTCACGAAAAATTAGAACATTTTACTAATCTTACTCATAAGGCGCATTGTATTCTCCAATGCAATTTATCTGATCCTTGGGACGAGTCTACACTTTACATTAGAGCACATTCAAGAATCTTTTCTGTTTTTCAGAATTCTTTACATCCCAGGAATATCAAAACTATCGGTCTTCTTATAATTGCTACCCAATATTTTATTCATGCATCTATGGTTCATATCACCATCTCTCTCTTTTATTTTTTATTATAAATTTTTATTTTGTAATTTTTATATTTATATGTTTGTAATCGCGTCATTTCAACTGAATTTTTTTTTGTATTATTTATTTGGTAGTACCAACAACACGAAAAAAAAAGGAAAATAATGTAGAAATGTCCATCCGTTACAGTTGAAAAGTCGATCAAATTAGATTAAAATTTTCAAAAAAGTTTTTTTATTTATATTTTTTCATCAGAATCATTCCAAAAAACCATACACTGTTTGCCATGTTTGTTTTTTTTGTTGCTGCTGCTTCTTTTATTGCAGCAGATGATGTGATAGATATTCTGTCAATGATATTATTGATGTTTGCCATTTTTTTTTGTATTATAATTCTGTTTTCCTCTTATATTTTTTTGGATTTACTTGAAAGACCTTAATGCATTTTTTATTACAATTTTACATCTCGGTTCTTGTTTTTTTTTTTTTTAAATAGAATAAAAAAAAAAAACGGAAGCATCCAAAAAAAAAACAAAAGAAAAAATGTTGCAATCAATAGAATCCAATTCAATATAATAAAACTGCATCATTGAATATTATATCAACAAAAAAAAAACAAAATGAAGATTTGAAGAGCTGTAGAGTTTCAATTCCAAAATATTAAAAATTCAATATAAAATATATTTATTTTAAATATATATATATATTGGCTAGATATGCATAGGTACCCCTCATACAGGGGGGAAGTTCTTACAATTATTTAAGGACGAAATGATGAAATAGAATTTAAATTAAATCAAATGCAGTTCTGCAAAATAAAAGAGTCAATGCAATTTTACAAATTTAAGTTTTGAGTATAAAATGGAAGCCAAGACTGAGGATATTTTAATTTTGCAAAATATATATATATAATATATATATATTTAATTTTTAATTTCCCACTTTAATTTAATTGTAAAATGTCTAGTATCGTATTATTTCTTTTTTTTTTAATTTGATCTTCTATACTGCGGACTTCCTTCCTTTCGTCATTATTACATTCATTCATAAATGATGAAATGAATAATTTAGTTTCTATTTCCCTCTATATAAAAATTTGTTGGAAATTTTATTCATTAATTGAAATTACACGAAATCAAAATGTTTATTTTTCATGTATATATAAAGTATGTAGATTGTAGAGTATAGGGTAAAGTGTATGTATATATGTATTGAATTCTAAATGGTTATTCTGTATTTTGTAAGTTTCTTTTTGGTGTTATTTTATGAAAGTTTAATGAGCTCCTAATTAGACTATAAATACAAACTATAAATAGAATTTTTAAATATAAAATAGTATTAGGTAAATAATTATTTTTAATTAAATTTTAACTTATTTTTGGGGTTTTTGGTTTTTCGCAGAACATATTAAATATTTAAAATTGATTTTAAAGTTACTAAGTCGTGGTAAAAAGGAAATATAATTATATAGTAGAAATCAATTTTTTGAATTTTTAAAGTTTGAATATGACTTTTAAAAGTTAATTGGTATACAAGATATTTTGTAATATGATAATTGTATTTTATTCAATAAAGGGTAGTATTACTAGGGGAAGTAATATTTAAAATTTGAATTAATTATTCGAAGAAAGTGGGAATCTTTCAAAATGCACCAGAGAATTTAAACCTTGGTTCTGAGGATGAGGGATCGCATCTCTAAAACCATAAGATTGTTATCTTCTCAAAAAACTGTCACGGTCGTTTATAAACACCACAAAAGCATGGGAATAAAAAGGCGAAGAGAAATAGAAAAGATTAATTGCATCAAGGATTGTATGAGGATCTAAGGAGTAATAAAAGTGACTTCGCTCTTAACTTCTTATAATCAGAATATTGTAAAAGTTGGAAGACACATATGGTTTCTTTCCATATTTTTAGGTACATTTGGCAATAGAGGTCTGATGTTTATTTCACAGTTTTTCAGCTTTTGATGAAATAAGCTCTACTAAATTGAAGATTATAAAAAACCAATGGGACACATAAAATTTATTAAATATGTAGTGCATTATTTTAATTAGAACTTCTGTTCACCATAAAATCAAAATAGAGAAAAACACAATTGCTATGTAAAATAGGGCGTACATCTGCCTGTCCCATGAATCTTTGTTTGTTTATCATATTTTGTGGAGCAGAAATTCCATATTATATTTGTAAAATAATTCCTTTAACATTTTATTACTTATCATCTTTATTTGATTTTATTGAATTGTATAGATTTTCAAATGAGTCCTACGGTATTCCTAGGAAATATAAGAAATATAACAAAATATTTGAAATTATATAGATTATAGAAAATATAACTGTGTGGCAACTGGCGACAATTAAAAATCAAAATCCGAATACGAGAGAATAAAATCGAAATTTTTCTAAACTTGTAAAATTCTTATTAATGGAATTGCAATTGGAGACAAGTTTCTTTAAAAGTTTCTCATTCACTTCTATTACTTCTCCATTAATTTTATTATTTTACAAAAAAAAAAACAGTTCAAAGTCTTAAAGACGTTTTGTTCTCAATATACTTTCATATTAATCAAAATCAAGTTAAATAAAGTATTAGTTCAGAAGTTCAATGACAACTGAATATAGTTCCGATAATTTTCCATGAAATGATTTGCACAAAAACAAAAATTTTTTTGAACTAAAGAAGAAAACAAACCCAAAATAAAGAAAGAGTTCTGTTAATAAATGTCCAATTCATTCAATTCTTTAAAATAGAGTGAATTGAAGAGTCAATTTTTAACTGACAATTTTTCATTCTTTTTTTATAAATACTTCTGCAACTTTTAATATAGTTATCGTTTTCTTTTCTTTTCAAAATAAAATTTATGCAGTTCTTTAAAGAATCCTCCAATATATATTCTTTAATGTTCTATATTCAGATCCATTTTCTTATTTATTATCTTCTTTCCGACTTATTATTCGGTTTTCGATTCATTCAAAGGAAAAAAATCAGAAGAAAAAAATAAAAAATGGTCAAAGTAGATTTAACCCATAAAAAAGAACTTTTGATGATAATTTAAGACCGCAGATGAATATTAATTACTCCCAAAATATAAAAAGAAAGTCTTTAATCTATTGAAAGAAATAGATTTGACCCAAACTTAAGATGTATAAGTTTCAATAAATATTTTGATTCGTCATTTTGGTTTATGTGCAGTGTATGGATCCACTTTAAATAATTTGAAATAATCAAAGTCTGGTTGAAACATGAAGAAGTAGTGGTTGGTTTGGTAGAATTTCATTGACACCAAAGGTTTCATAAAAAAGAGGTACCTAATATTAAATAACTCAGATTTTGTATTGTGCCTTTGAATACAGCTCGCAAATGGATTTAATACAATAAAAATTTATTAATCAAATAATATATGATGTGAGTTTGCAAACACACCATTCATTTACCATTTCAAAAGAGCTGATAGAATATTATAATTTCCCTCATTTTTAATTACCTACTCATTGAATTACATACATAACGCCAGGTACTCTAATCATTGATTACTTTAATTTATTTTAAACTTATGCTTATTTCACACAATGACATGTATAATACTGAGTATAATTGTACTTAGGTTTTAAGTACTATTACCTAATACACATTAGTAATTACTTTATCAAGTACCAGTACTGTTTAAATTTCGGTACTTATAAAATTAAATTATAATTAAAATTATCAAGTAAAAGTACTTGTAATTGCCAGAATGTTCAGAAAGTAATTAAATTTTGAGTTCAATTACTTTTGTAACTAAAACTATCAAGTAAAAGTACTTGTAATTACCAGAATTTAGTTCATAAAGTAATCAAATAAGTATGATCAGAAAGTAATTTATTTTTGAGTTCGATTACTTTTGTAATTATTTTTCATTACTTGGAGTATTTTCTATGTAATTAAATACAAAAGAAATAATTATTTAAGTATCGAGAATAGAAGAAGTATTAAGAGTAAATCATTATGTTACGAAACTATAGTAATTAATCTATAGTTCAAATTTTTAAATATTTTGGAAGTTATAAACCTTAAAAGAGGAGCTTAAAATGTAATTGATATACCACATATATATAAATTCTAATATCACAAACCATGTGACATCACAAAATCCAATATAAAAATACATAAGTACACATACATATATATGCATAAATATATAAATTGCATTGAAAGTTTCTTTAGTTACATTTGAGATTGAATTTATTAGAAATTCTATAAATTTTATCCCTTCCATTTCATATAAAGGGGCTCATACATATTCAAAACCATTTGTACAAGTGTAAAAATATACCAAAAATTTATATACTGTATAAGTATTAAAAAAAAAATGGCTGACAGTTAACAAATGGTTTTTTATGTATTTTTCTATTTTTTTTTTTTAAGATTAACATAATACTAGAAAATTTTTTTAAATTTATTTCTCAAGAGTAAAGACAGAAACCAAAGAATAGAAAAAAACCCAAAAAAAAGAAAATTGAAATAAAATAAATGAAAATATCGACTTTACTAGGTTTTTTACTACATTTTTAAAGTTCATTTCTATTTTATTCTATTGCTTTCTCTTTCTATATTCTTTTCTATAAAATGCATTTTAATATTTACAATATATTTTATATATATATATATATATATTTATATATATTTAATATACATTATATATATAAGTATGCTATATATTTTAATATAATAGTTCATAATACACTAACATCATATTATGATCATGATTATTGATTATTATTCATCAATATCATTATCAACATGTAAAAGTAATAAATTTAATTTCATTCTTTAAAAATGAATGAATGAAAAAAAAAAACCAAGAAAGAAAGAGAAAAAATGAATCGATATTTAATATAGAAAAAAAAAAAAAAAGAATTTTTTGTATAAAATATTGATCTATAAAAGATATAAGAAATTTAATGACAATTTGATAGTCTTATATCATTCAATTTATAGGTATATATATCTAAATATATATAAATAAATATATATATATATAAAATTAGATACAATTTGGAATAGTTATAAATATTTTATTAATTCTTTAAAAAAAATTTGAAATGAATAGTGTAAAAGAAAGTTTGTTTTTTTTTCGATTATTTGATACTATTTAAATCGATTATTTATTTTTTCTTTTCGATTTTTTCAAATATTTGTAATCAATTTTATTCGATTTTAAATGTATTTAACTAATATAGTTAACATAATTTAAATCAGTTTCATTACTTCAATAAAATTTTAATCAAAGTAGAGGTAGAAATAATTCATGATTATTATTTTTATTAAACAAAACATCTATGTATTGAGAATTGCTTGAGAATCGATTTTTTAACACATTTTTGTGTACAGTAACTCAGGTTATTTTCCAGATTTTAAAATAACAATTAAACTGCAATTGTGGACTTGATTCTTGAATAAAATAAATTTCAAAGGAACATTAAATGGGAGAAGCGTTTAAAATGATTAAAGCTAATGTAATCGATATTTTATTTCTATTTCATGTTTATGTTCCATCACTATTCTTACAGCTAATAATAAAAATGTAAAAAATACAAATGTATTCCATGATTTATTCATATAAGATTTAATTTTAAAAATAATTAAATTCAAAAAATTAGTAAATAACAATATTTAAAAAAAAATAACAGAATTAATAAAGTTTTTTCTAAGTTCATGTACGTAATACGTGTGTGGCCCTCTTAAATCTTTCTTGGTTTAGTTTGTTTATGAGTTTTGTTAACATTTTTAATGTATTGAATTCTGGTGTAATTTAGTGTGGGCTGAATTAATAAAGGAACATGATCTGCTTGTTTTCTAAAATTTTTAATCTTGATTTATGCATTGTTGTTTGTGTAGAAGTATATTATTCACTATGTGTGAAGCTCCACAAATTGATCATTATTTGGATTTGCTTAATAATAAAAATTCAGACTTTATATATATATACGAATCCAATGATTCAAATCAAGGGTATAGATCCAGACCCAGATTTAATATTTTCTTAATGTTTAAAAAAATATATTTTATTATTTTTAAATTGAATCTTGAAAAAAAAGTAAGGATTTTAGGACAATAAACAACATCCACGTCTCAAGACCACATAAAATTATTATTATCCTTAAACATCATATAAACGCTTAAAGGGTAATATTACATTGGGAAATATCCTTAAATCTATCCTTATGTACAGTAAAGTTATTCTATTATACAGTTATAATTTCATTTTATTGTTTATTTCCTTATGAAAGAACTTCCTTTACAAAAATTTTAAAAGCAATATCACTTACTACTTATACTCATTTCTGTTATATATTGCCTTCTACTTTTTATACATTAAATCTTTATAATGAAAGAACGCGCCGGCTTTTTTTATAAAAAAATTCTATTATAAAAAACATTTTTTTTTTCTATAAATTTTATATTATTTAAAAAATATTAAAAGATTTTTATTATTATGTTACAAATATAAAAAATTCAATTGTTCACAAATCACAATTTCATATTTTAAAAAAAAACAACCTTCTTTGAAAATACATTACAAAATTAATTTTAACTCTACAAAAAAAAAATAAACATCGAATAGAGACTCGAATACTCGATTATCAAAAATGTCACTTTTATTTATTTTTTTTTTTTGATTAGAAAACACGACATAAAAAAACATAAATAGAATAAATTTTCTAAAAATTATATAAAAATCTAAATCTGATGAACAGAATATTTTTTTTTCTAAATTTGTATTTAATAACAAATATACATTTAATAATGTGTGTACTTCATACGGCTTGGGAATGGGGGAAGGAATGAAAGTTATATCAAAATAAGTCTGCAGTACCATTGAAAGTGAAATTGATATTATGTGACAAACAATTCATTTGAAAGAAAGAATTTAAAAAAAAAAAAACGTGAAAAAAATTACATTAAAATAGCATCACGTTTATATATATAATATATATAAATTAAATACAGTTACATCCGAAAATGTCAATCATATTTCTGATTATACTGGATAATACTGATTCAATAATCTTGGATATTGTTTATTATAGAAATTACAAACACTTTAAAAAATTAACTTATTAGAATAACCTATACATAAAATATGACAAATGGCGTAGGGGTTAATATGTCTGACCTTTCAAGTGGGAGGTCTCCGGATAAAACCCCGGTCAGATATCTAGTAATCAAAATTGTATAATTATTTTGTAATAGTTAATATCATAAAATAAAATAAAATTACATATAAATAAGCATAGTTATTGTGTAATTTAATAGATGGCGCATAAAATTTGCAATTAGTGTATTCATAATCTTATACAATAGCTACAGTCGAGTAGCTATAGCTACAAAACAGTCGAGCAACGGCTTAGTAAATATAACGATTATTTAATAAAGCAACTGAAACCCCTGTTTAAATTTAGAATTATTTTCATATTACCACTACTTTAATTACATTTTACTTAGAGATTTGAGGAATCAGTTTAGCATATATACATATACATAACCATTTTATTCATTCATTTCATATTTCGCGAATCGTTTCAATTGTATTTCGTCCAAACAATATTTTTTTCTATATTTACCACAGTTTTCTATTTATATTTCAAACTTAGTAAATTGCTATTTAATAAAAAAAAAAAACAAACTCTAAATGATACTCTTACAAAATATAATATAAATGTTTTTCATACTTTGTTCATTTAAAAAAAAGTAAACCCGAGTACAAAAAACAGAAACTAATATGAAAAAAAAAAAAAAATTAAAAAAAAAACAAAATATAATAATACACAAAAAAACCAAAATTTGATGTGATTTTGACAGGCAGCCAAAATCAGTGACAAGGGAGATATGAATGTCAAAAAAAAAAATGGAGAGTAACCGCATAGAATATTTTAATATAAATAATAATAATAATAATAATAAATATAATAGCAACATAAAATGTAACTGTAATATATACAGTTATATATATATTTTAATAAAAAAAATATAAAATAACAAAATAATAGTCATAAAATAACAAGAAAATCTCATAAAAATTAGGATATAAGAGTGAGGATTGGGGTGAGATCTGAGATGAATTTTTTCTCATAATTTTTTTTCATTTCTCTCCCAAAAACTTTTTGTTGTTGTTGTTGTTTGTCGCTCCTTATTTTTAAATCATTGTTAGTGTCACATTTTATTATGCATAATAAATGTGTTTTGAATTTTTAATATTTATTTTTTTTACATATTTTGTTGTTGTAATTGTTGTGTGTTGTTGTTATATTCTTGAATTTCTTTATAGATTACTTGTCTATTTTTTTTCCGCCATGTTAGTTTATTTTTATATATTTGTTGTTGGAACTTATTTTTTTTTTTGGGACTTTTTTAATACTTTAGCTTATCCCTAGATTTCCTGTTTCTTATATTTTTTATTATATTTTGTTGTTACTTTGGTTTTTTTTTAAAAGTTTTTCCTATTTAATGCAAATCATATAAAAAGAAAAAAAAGGTTTCAATTTTTATAGTGAATGTTTTGGATTCTTTAAAATAAAAAAACTTTATTTTAAAGAATCTTTAAAAGATGGGACTATATTGTACAAATGCATATATTTTAAAAATGTCGCCCTTGACAATTTTATTTTTCTTGTTTTTTATTTTTGTTTCAATTAAAGTTATATTTAATATAATGTTAAATTAAAGTGATATAAGTGGAAACATAATGATATATATTTAAGGAATTTTTATCTTTGTAGGGAGACTACTATGGGAAGCATTAGATTGAAATTTTTAATTGAATTATTTTGGTTGTATAATTAATATTTTGACGTCTTAGATTTCCAATAAATACAATTCTATTTTTTGTTTATATTGTAATATTTTGTATTTGAGTTATATGGTATTCTATGTCTGTGAGTTAATTAAAAAAAAAAAAAGATATATAACTATTTATTATTGATTAAACCATTAATTTGAACCCAATCGCGAATGGTAGCTGAGTAGAGTTGAAGAACCATAAAAGTATTTTCACTTTCACTGGGATTCGAAATCGTGTCTTTCGCATGAAAGGTCTCGGCACTTTAACCACTGTGCCGACCAGCTTATCTGTCTTTTAGGATACATATCATTGTTGGATATTTAAAATTGTTAAAGTAATTTTATAAAATTTTTTACTCCATTTTAAATGTTTAGTTAAAAACTTGTTAAAATTTATATGACCCAGATTAAATGATAGCCATTTTAGACTGTGATTTGAAAATCCGATATTTTTATTCTTTTCAAGGATATTTTTATAAAGGATTTGAACGAAGCAAGTTACTCATATCTCTAAATATAACTTCAACTTGTTTTTTAATTTCTATATGATTTAAAAAGTATTTGAAACAAATTCGCTTAGATTGGCAACCGTAGACCATACCTCTTTGAAAGCCATGCATATAGTTTATTATAGTATTTAATGATCTTAAAATTTTCCTATTATTTTTTACTTATTTGTATTTTTTTAAGAATCTATTTTATTTTTTTAGAACGTTCTTTGAAACTACGATCGCTTTAAATAAATCTGAATCTGAAATAAAATGTGTGATTTTGGAAATTTAATATAACAAAAATATAGCTAATATAGGGTAATTTTGCAATAGATTATTAATATTCAAAAGTCTACTTGCAATTTAAATTACTAAATTTCTCTAAGATCATCACATAATTATGTTAATATTAAACATTAGCTTTTCTTATTGGTTTTTACTTATTTAAAATTATTTCGACAAATCCCTAAAAAAAAAGCGATTTAATATTCTTTTAAAGAAAAGTTTTTTTTTAATATTACCTTAAGAGTGTTTAATTTCAAACTTTATGATTAATTTTTGTGAAAAAAAATTTGTGAAAAAACTGTACGTTATTATTAAAAAAAGTTTCAAATTAACAAAATATATGTATAAAATTCTTAATAAGTCAAAGTTAAAAACAAAATTTATATTCTAAAAAAAAACACAAAAGTGACGCAACATTTTTCATTTTGGTTATTTTGGGTACATGCAATAAGGCCAAATGAATAAGAGCCAAATTACACTTTTTTGGTTTTATTTCAGTATCGCATTTGAAATAAAACCAAAATCAAAATTTCTTAATTTTCGGCTTTTTTAAAATTTTTACAAATTTTTTAAAAAGAAATAAAGCCAAAAATTTTTCTAAACATGAAATAAATCACAAATAGTATTGCAGCTTTTTCCAGAATATTTATATATATATATATATAAATCCCGATTATATTTATGCGAATATACCAGATTCTGAATCAGGAGGGATTTTTTGGTATACATAAATATTTTGACAAAAGGGAATACCCTGATTTTGAATCCAACACTAAAATCTATCCTAATTCAGAATCTCACGTACACATATACACAAATATTCTGGAAAAAGCGTACAACCCTGCTTTTGAATACAATCGAATAACAATTATTGTAATTTTTACAAAATTTCTGAAAAATAAAAATTCAATTGTTTGCACATTAAAAATAATTAGCAATTTGAAAGAAAATCAAATGGCTTTATTTTCATTTGGTCTTACTGCATGTACCCGTTATTTTCATTTTCATACTTCACCTTAAGGTTTTTAATTTAATTCTGATTAATACGCGAAAAAAAACTTTCGAAAATCTTCAAATTTTGAGGTTAAAATAAATATTATAAATTTTTTTTGAATATTTTCTAAAAAAAAAACACGACTTTCAGTTTTTTTTTAATAAAATTCTAAAATAATTAACTTTGTTATTGTTTTTTACTTGCATATATTATGTAAATTATAATCATAATTAGTTTCTTGTTTATAATAATTTCCTTTTAACTTTCTTAAAATCGTAATTTTGAAAAAATTTTCATTTTGTTTTTTTTTTATTTATTTATTTATCTTTTAATATTCATTACAGATAATTTTTTGAAAATTCAAAAAAAAAAAAAAAGAAAAACAATTTCCCTAAGAAAAGAAAAGAAAAGTTTTCTGGCAATATTTTTAATTTAATTTTTTTTATTTTCAGGTTTTTGTTTGTTTTTTTTTATTTTTATTTTTGATTATAAATTTTCCTAATATTTTTTGGTTTAAATTTACTTTAATTTTATATTCTCCATTCCACTTAAAAATAAAAAAAAAATTTAAAAAAAAAAAAAAAAAATTCAAATAAAAAATTATTTTTAATAAAAATTAATTTAAAAATTCATTAAAACACCACCGCACGAATAAAACAATCAAAGAAAATTGAATATTTATATATATAAATAGTGTTTCTTCCATCTGGTCTTTTCTTAAAAGATATTTTAAATGAAAATTTTATTTAATTTAATGTTTTGGTGGAAAACTATAGAGTGCTGGAAAATGAGTCAACGCAAACGTTTTTAATATCGGTTTTGTAATTTGCAATGTAAAGTGCTTCTCAAAGGATCCGTAACACAACACATTCAATATTAATTAGTAAAATTCAATAATATTCTATAATAATCAATTGTTGAAAGGGTGTTTCAATTATTAATTATAGTATCCATCAAATAGAGACTTTTATATGGATCAGGAAGCCATGAAATAATATTCTACGAAATAAAGTTCCGAATGTGTTATTAACCTTTTAATTTACTTTTTCCCCGACTCTTGTGAATTAATAATTTTCGAGGGTGTTAGTTCCATATTTGGTAGTCTTAGTACTTAAATACATTTACATCTAAGAAATAAGATCTCATTAAATGTGAAATAAAGCCCCCACAGTGATAATTACCATATATATATATATATACATATATATATATATATAAATATATATATATATATATAAGATCCAAATTCTGGAGAGATCCTAGAGTAAGATTCAAAAACAAGGTATATATTCCCCTTTTCCAAAATTCTGAAAACTACTTTAAAATCCCCCCTAATTCGTACTTTAATCTACACATTTATATTCTGCAAAAGGGGTATTACCTAATTTCGAATACAGTTCTAAAATTCTGGGAAAATCCAAGAGTGAATTCAAAACCACGGTAGATATTCCTTTTTTCCAGAATTTTGAAAACAACTTTCAAATCTCTTCTAATTCAGACTTTATATAGAGTATATCCTGATTTCGAATACAATTAAAAATAAAATAAAAAATATTTTCTGATTGCCATACTGCAAGAATATTTTTTAAATTATTAGGATCTAATTTCTCGAACTAAACAATTTGAAAATTACTGAACCACAGTTTTATAAACTGTGTCCTTGTAAAATATCCTTTAGTAGTCTTTCAATATTAAAATTTAAATATTTAAAATAAATTTTTTCGATTAAAAATTTTTCTCATAAATTTTTCTTCAACATAAAATTCCCAAAAACAAAAAAAAAAAATAAAAACGAATTGGTTTCCATGAGTTCTCAGCGAAAAGAACACAGTATCAAAGCAGAAGAAACATAAATATTTACCATTATGCCTTTTAAATTGGCCTTTTTTTTAAGTGTAAATATTTTTGAAAATAAATATGGTTTTATTTTTTAAGGCTTTTTTGCTTTTTTAATATTAATTTTTTTTTAGTAATTCTCCATCTTTATATTTAATATATATATATGTATATATATATATACATATATAAATATACAATAAAATTATAATACTTAAAAGATAAATGTAAGAAAATGAAAAGAAAACGACACCACTCTGACTTTCAAAATTAATTAAAGTTTTTGCGTAAATTAAAAACTTTTTTTTTTGAAATTCTGCAAAAGAAAAACAAAAAAAAAAAACAAAAATAATCAAAAGCAATCTTCTTGATACATAAAAAGAATTCCTGGGGAATCTTTATTGGACAAATATACCAAAAAAAAACAAAGATGAAAAGAAGCTAAAAAATATTTATTGTGCAACTAAAAATTAAATATTATTATGTATAGTTACAATTTTAATATTCATGAGTTTTTCAAAACAAAAAAAAAGTTTCCAAAAAATAAAAAGTTTTTCTTTTAATTTTGTATTTTTTTTTTTTTTTTAAGATGTAAAAATGCCACAAAGTAAATTGTTTTTTAATTTTATTTCATAAGTTATTAATTCAAAAAGTAATAAAATATTCACCTTACCAATGTCTTACAAAAAAAAAACACAAAATAAAAATTTACATGAAGTTCTTCTTCGGTAAAATTTTTTGGTAAATTATTATTTGTTTTTTTTTTATTTTGAAAAGTTTTCGAAAAAATTTTTGAAATTAACTTTTCCTTTCAATACAGGACGAGAAATATTTTGAGCGGGGAGAAGTTCCGTATTATAATCGGATTTTACTAAATTCTTGATATTATCCTAAACGCAGTTTATCTTAATGCAAAAGTTCGAATATATATGATCAAAAGCTCAGCAGTAAAGTTCTGGAGAAATCCAAGTCCGTGATATTCAAAAACAGTGTAGATATGGAAAAGTCTTGGGTTCAAATCCTGGGCGGATCATATCCAATAAAAAAATATAGTGTATATTAAAATAATTTAATATGAAGTCCAAATGTAATATTATGAGGCAATATTTACTATTGTCTGGTACTACAAATAAATAAATAAAAGTTCGAATTAAAACATGGTAAATAAATACAAAAGTTCAAATATGGGTTCTATTGCACCAACAACTATACTGACTTACTAATTAAAAAATTAAATAAAAAGTGTTTTTTACTAATCAAACCTTTTTAAATATTAATTTTATTTGAAATTATTTTTAATTTCATTTACTTTGTCTAAGGTTTCATTTATTTTGCAAAAGATTTCATTTACTTTCAATAATATTTCATTTACTTTGAATAATGTTTCATTCATTTTGAAAATTGTTTCATATACTTTAAAAAAGTTTAATTTATTTTGGAAAACTGGTTTCATTCAGTTGAAAAATAGTTTCATTTAATCGGAAAATGCTATAATGTGTGTGTTTATATATAAAAATGGATTTCATTGAAAAAAATATGTCTTCATTTAAAGTAAAAAATCTTTAATAAAATAAATATGTCTTCAATTATATTAGAAAGGGCTTTGTTTAAGTTCAAAAAATATTTTCAGTTAAAATAAAATATTCTATAATAATAAATATAAATTAATATAAAATATTCTTAATTGAAATAAAAATTTCTTCACTTAAAGTAAAAAATCTTCATTAAAATAAATATTTCTTCACTTAAAGCAAAAAAAACTTTATTAAAATAAAAATTTCTTCACTTAAAGTAAAAATTCTTCATTAAAATAAAAATGTCTTCAATCAAAGCACAAAAGTTCTTAGATAAAATAAAAATGTAATCTAACTCTAAACTCAACCGCTGAATAGAGCAAAATTCCTTATTTAAAAAACATTTTATGTTAATTTTAGTTAATTTTAAATAAATTCAAGCAGGACACGCCACTGATTTTAGATTTCCTAATTTTGTTTTTTTTTTTTTGGCAATACACTTTATTCTGATGCACAATTGTATTTAAAAACTAATTTTGTATTCAAAATTTGTAATTTATACCACCATTTTATTTAATAACTGAAAAAACCAAAAAAAAAATAACAAAATACCTAAAATTTGAATTTAAAAAACTCTTTTGTTGTATCTCCATTTTTTTTTTTCGTTTTTCATGAACACAGCAACACTATATCAAATAAATATATGAAATATATTTTATACTTGTTGTTATTGTTGTTGTTGTTATTATATTATATACCTACATGAAAACATTATTATATAATATTATTTTCCTCGCCTCCGCCTCCGCCTTCTCATTCATCATCCCTATATGTATTCCCTTTTGCAAAAAAAATTTTTTAAATTCATCATTTCCTTTCAATATATTTAAAAAGGACAAAAGTTAATCATTTTCTCATTTTTCCCCAACTGCACAAAATTTTTGCAGAGTGTAGACAGGAGACTGGAGAGAAATTGAATGGGAGAAAAATTTGCATAAATACAAATATAAAAAAAAACAGCTTATGAGAGCTAATAATATATCATGATGCGTTTCGTCTCAAATCTCATTAGCATTCGCAAAGTATATGACAATTTTTGTTGTTGTTGTTGTACTTAGTTGTTGTTGTTGTTGCCTTTTTAAATCAAAAAATTTCTATACAATTTTTTTTTTTTTTTTAATATTATTCCATTCAACATCCAAACAATACGTAAAAAAAATAACAACAACAACAGCTACAACACTGAACACTACACAGCACTTATTTATTTATTATTAAAAAAAAAACAAAAACAAAAAAAAAAAGAAATATAAAATAAAAAATTAAAATAACTGGTAACACTCTTTTAACAATCCTTGTTATTCCCATCATTATTTTGTGTTGTATTGCATAATTTCTAGGGATAAAAAAAAAAACAAATGAAAAAATTTGCGCAAAATAAAATAAAATGACTGTAAATATGCTACAATTATTTATTTTTATTTTTTTTTTTTCCATTTTTATTAAATACAGTTATTTTCCCGTCATATCAACGCATATTAAATGAATTTTTTTTGCTGTTATACATATGTACAAATGGTGTATGAATGGAGCTTATATGAATTTTTCTTTTTAATTTATTTTTTTAAAAAATTAATTTCGCATTTAAAAAAATGTCGAAAGTATTGGGAAGAAATAAAAAACACAAAATATATATATATATTTTTTGCATATTATAACATTTTAGCACATATGAAAAAATAGTGCCTATATATTTTTAACTTAATCCGTCCGTACGTCATGTTTACCAAATATTTCCAATTTAGGAACGTCAAACGATAGAAACTTTTTACAGGGTTGCCATACAGTATTTTTATTTACCATTATCCAAACCTCAAGTTTTGTAAATGTATTGATTAAAAAAGGCTCTTATTTAAAATGTCATTCCAAAAGTTCCCAATAAAGAATATTTCCTATTTAGGAACGCCAAACGATAGGAGCTTTATAAATGCATGTAATACGAATGTACAGGGTTGCCATACCGTATTTTTTAATTTACCATTATGAGAAACTCAATTTTTTGCAAAAGTCTTGACTCCTTGTATCTGCTTATATCTCCCCTCTTAGTAACTTGAAGTTTTGACAGTACTTACATCTTAAATAATATGTATGAGTCTTATAGAAAACGTTTCTTATAAGAAAACTTTTCAGCACGGCTGACCATCCGTTTACGGGTTGTAAGGGGTTAAAATTTAAAAATTAATATGGAAAATTGTTAAAATTTTAAGAATGTGATTCTTTAAAAACCTTTGCCTTTTTTCATTTGGTGTTTATAAATACTTTTATTAAAAAAATATGTATATTAACTATTATATATATAAATATGTATATATATATATGTAAACATAACAGAAAATAACATTAAAGGGGATAAAAATTAACTCTCGTAAAACATTAATTTATTGCATAACAATAAAATTATTTTCACTATATTTAAAAAAATAAAAAAAAAATAAATTACCAATAATTCAGTGTAAAATTTTTTTAATATCCGGAATATTTAATATTAAAAATTAGTTATTATAGTCTTAGGGCACTAAAAGAATTCATTCTCAAAATTTGTTAAACGTGTTTTTTTACCATTGCATATAAATTAATATTACTGTATGTTTAACTTCACAAAAGTGGTTTCTTGACCTTACTTAAGTGTGACTACTCGCTGGTTTGATAAACTTGTTTAAATCTAGTTTTTAACAACCTTTAGTAAGTATGTCTTCATTCTTGATGAGTCAGTCTACTCCCTAGTCTGTTTAAAAAATTAAAAAAACACCTAACGTGAGAAAGATCAATTTTACTAGTTATTTCTAATGGGAATGGTTTTTAGACCTACCGCTACAGCATTTTTTAAGATAAAACCTATATTTGTCATTCACAAAATAGCAGAATTGAAAATGATTTTAGATTTAGATTTCATTCCGCCAAGTAACTCCTTAAAGCACCCATGCCATAATATTATTATTGACCCCACTTTATGTAGTAATAGCTTTTTTATCACCATTTAAAAATTTATTCCTTTATTATTAATTTTATATTTTTTTTAAATTATTTCAAACAGATTGAATTTATGATAATTTGTCAAAAGGTTTTGTTATATTTGTTCTTATACATAATGTCCTTTTAAAGGACATCCTAATAAAATTTGTATTAAAATAAAAAAAATATTGGAATTGAATAATGTGATGAAAAACAACTATAAAAACCAATATAATAAAATAATAAACTTTATCGATTTTCAATAGAATTTTTCAAAATAGAATTAAAAAAAATTAAATTGAAAAACCGGAAAGTGGAACCAAACAGTACCTTAACATCCTTTTAAAAATTATTTTTATTTTTTTTCTAAAATAAATAGAATTTCTCTATTTCCTGCTCTATATATACCTCTTTCCTTCTCTTTCGGACTTTTTTCCTGTTATTTTATACTGTCACTACACAATATAAAATAATTTTCTACTTGTTATTCTCAAAACTGCACAAAAACGTGATTTTAAAATAAAAAAAAAATAAAACTTGAAACAGACACACAAATAAAACTATATAATTCTTAAGCTATTATTATTCTTTGTATTTTATTTGAATGTACATATGTATGAAAACCAATTTAAATGTGATCCGTAACAGGATACTATGATATTTTTAAAAAACACTCTTTTAAAAAATTGAAACTAAATCAAATTTGATATTATAAAAATGATTTAAAACTAGTTTATAATGAAAAGTTGTCAAACTGTGGCGAGCTACATTTTTAAAACTAATTTTCATCCTAAAAGTATGCAAAAGTGATCAAAGGTATAAAATTTTAAACTATTAGACCCAAAATGGTATTTATTTTATTATATTAATACATCAATTAATATTATTAATAATATTAAATAATACTAATATTAAAAAAAATAAATTAAATTAGACAGGTGAATAAGTGAAATTCTTTTTTATTTTCATCCTAAAAGTATGCAAATGTATTACGAAGCTAAGGTATATGTAATAATGAGTAATAATGAGTATGTATGTAATGAGTAATTCTTTTATCACAGGGACTTCAAGCTTCTTATATGATAACATTTATTAATTAAATTAAATATTTTGAATAATTAAGTTCATTTAATATCATATTTTCTTTATTATCCAATTAATTTAACCGAGATAGAACTTAATGCATCACTCAATCGATTTAAGCTATAAATAACATTTGAACAACTTTCTTCATTTACTGTTCCAGCTTCATACTACTACTACTACTACTACTCCAATTCTTCATATCCTAGATATGTCCATGTCATAATCTTTCAAATGTTTTCCAAATCCAAAAATAGTTAAATATATATGTAGGGTAAAAACAAAAAAAAAACGTGATCAAAATTAAAGTTTTTCAAAATAAAAACAAATATTTTTAAAATTTCCAAAAAACTCAAAAGTATCAAAAAGAAAATACAGGTGAATTAAATATATGAATTTTAAATTTAAAGTATAAGTTCAATAAAACAACAATATATATATACATACTATAAATGTAATACTTTTGTATTAGTGTACCAATAGAATATAATTTTCCATATATAGAAAATATTTTATTTTAAAACAGTTGTTGAAAATATCTATGAAAATAATAATAATAATCATATAATGCTCATATATTTCATTTTTTTTTTTATATTATTACCCACAAATATTTGCCACGTGACTAAAAATAATATTATTTTGTAGAGTTTTTCCGAAATCCTCGAGATTGAAAATGGGAAAAACAGAATAAAAATCTAAAAAAAAAAACAAAAAAATAATTGTAAAAAAGTTTTTCAATATTTTTATATTCATGCACATGTTCATATTCAAAGGTGTGTTGCGTTCTATAATATACGTTTATATATATATACTTTGTATCTGGTAACTGGTAAAGTATCAAGGTAAGAACACAGAACATACTTATATATTCCATTCACAAGAAATTGAGAAACAAAGAAAAGGAAGAAAAAGGACAAATACATTATAAGAACAGAATTATAAGTAATAATAAAAATAAAAATTTCATATTATTATAAATGTATCTAGTGTAATAACATGCAGAAATCTCATAAATTTTTTTTACCAAAAACTTAAACTTACATTTTTCTCTTAAAATTTAAGAGTGTTTCAAGTTCTTGGATTTTTCTATATATATATATACACTTCTTTATTCTAGTTTTTCATTCATTTTTTTGTTTTTTTTTTTGGGGGGTTTCTAAGTTATGATCCTCATGGTTTTTTTAAAAAAATAATATATAATATTCTATATAATGAATATATTTATATATATATATAATAATAATAAAGTACATATGTTTTTTTTTTGTGAAGTGATATTGCCTGTTAGTTTGCACTTAAAAGGATTTCAATTTACTTTCAAATATGTTTTATTTTTATTATTTTTAGTATTATTATTATTAATTTGAATGTATTTTTTGTTTTTCTAAAGTTTTTCATTGTTTGGCACTTTTGATTAGGGTTGCCATATTACTAAAATTTAGAATTGTAATAAGACTAAAGAATTAATAACTATAGTAACAGTTTTCTTGTGACTGAAGTATATTTAATATAATTTATTTAGTTTTTATGTACCTATATATTTCTAAAACATCTGGCTTATCTGATTTTGATTGGAATCTAAAATTTTAGTTTTCTGTGACGTAACAGAATTTTAATCGTAAATATGACTTTTAGTAAGGCGATTGATAGATGTCTAATATTTTGATTTTTAAATCATCTTGCAATTATCTTAAATAATCTTGGACCTATTCAAATATATACGTATATTGAGAATCTTAGTCATCTTAATAGAAACACTGTTTTAACAATTGAGAGAAACAATTTGACAATTCTGACAGTTCTGACAGTTTTCAAATATTCAAACTAAAACAACACTATTTTGTTTTAAAGTTGATGCGCTCTTTTTAGTAAAAAATATTTGAAATGTCATTAGTTTATCTTTGATTTTTATGTGCCTTGACTTTAACCGATTTGAACCACCCCGCTCTTTAAAACTAATCACAAACTTAGATCTAAAATTAAGTGTGACTTAAAGAAA
Organism: Dolichopus griseipennis; assembly: GCA_963082915.1. NCBI lineage: Eukaryota > Metazoa > Arthropoda > Insecta > Diptera > Dolichopodidae > Dolichopus > Dolichopus griseipennis. Next base: position 33,241,635 of record OY720442.1, on the reverse strand, counting down.
AGCGACCAGGGACCAGGTGTGGAAAATTGGGGACATGGGAATTGGAAGATATGGATTATTTTGAACATCATGATTATTTTTAAAGATTTTCTTTTTTTAAAGAGTCGAATTTTTTCAACTAATTTTTGAGAACAATTGGCAATCCTACAATTTTCACAATGTAGGTTATAAGAATAGTATCTTAGGGATTTCTTTTCCTTATTTTTTTTGGATTAAACCAATTTTTCTATGAATTTTCAATTTGCTTCCTTTATATTTATGACCCCAGATTTTAAAAAAGGCACAAAATTGGAAAGGTATATAAAATGGTGTACTCATATTATTTATTATACTATAGATTGTTTTTTTTTTGGTTTTTTTCTTTATAAGATTTTTGAACTTTTTCTGAATATTTGCCATTATTATAATTTATAAGATATATATATAAAAAAAAAAATGTGAATATGGTTTATTAAATTTTTATTGTTAAAACTGAAAATGGAAAAGTTTTTATTTTATTTTATTGTTTTTATATAGGAAAAACTAAATTTAAATTGAAAAGAAACTTTTGTTTTTTTATTTTTAATTTTAATTTTATTGTTTGAAAAACAATTTTAATGAGTTTTAAATGTTTTATTGGTAAAAAAAGGCGGGGGAGGATGTAAGAACTCTGGAAAAATAACAAATCTTTTGTTCAGTAATTGAGAAAATCTGATAAAAAAAAAAAAAAAAAGGAAGAAAATGTACTGCAAGTTAAGAAACAATAAATTATTTCATTGAAAATTAAATTCTATGGTTTTTTTGTTCTGGAATTCTTTTAGAAGAAGTTTTTAATAATGAAACTGAAGATTTAAAAAAAATTTTTTATTTTTTAAATTAAAAAAAAAAAATATTCATTATTTTTAATATTTTTCTATTAAAAGAATGAATATTAACACATATTGTGTTATATGTTGTATAAATTCTTTCATGTATAGTAAGTAATGTGTATCTTATATGGTGTATCTTATAAGAGGTATGGCAATGCTTACTTAATTTATTACATAAAATTTTCGAAACTCTGAAACGGTGTTAAAGTTCTTATAAAGTTCTTAGAGAATCGGATTGACTCCTAGGAGAATCGGATTTAGTTAAGGTGAGAACAAAGTTCTTAGATCCATAGGACAAGCTTTTTATAAAGATTTGGGACTAGTATTATAAGTATGATAATCATTTTAATAGTATTAATTATATAGAATGAACTATGTAACTTAATTGTAACTCTGAACTTATAGTCATCGGCTAGGTGATAAGAAAATTGTATACAAATATAAGATAATAAATATAATAGATCGATATTTTTAATATTAACATTTTATAGCAATTTGTTTAATAAAAACATTGCATGTACATTTTAAAAAAAATTTTTAAAACATTTTACACAAGTAATTGGTAATAATTTGAAAAATTGTATCAAATTTCCTTCTATTTCCGTTAAAATGATGGAAATTTTTTTTTTTAATTAATTAAATTGAATGATTTGTATATAAAAGAATATTAAACAATTACCTTTAATATTTTTCGAATTACCTTAGATAAAAATAATTTTATTGTAAATGTTATAGGAAATTAAAATTAAAACTACAAAATAATAAAAAATAATTATAGCAATTATTCAAACTGAAATTTTTTTTTAAATATATATACAGGGTGGCACAAAACGTTATTGGTCGTCGGTTTGAATGTTTAATAACTTTTTTATTTAATGGTTAATTATTATTATTATTTTTTTGTTATACAGTATATTAATGGCGAATATTTTTAACTTAAGTATGAACAATTATATCCCTCAAGTTGTGACCATTTTCGGCTTCACACATTCGTGCTCTTTCCATTACATTTTCCATAACTTTTCGTAATTTTTTATCGCTGCACTGTTGTGCACTATTCCATTTCCAATTCCCCAAGTTTTCTTCACAAAATTCTTAAGTAAAAATAAAAAATATAAATAAATTTAAAAAGTTATTAAACATTCAAACCATATCGGTCGTTTTGCGCCTCCCTGGACTCATTGCTAAAATATACATGTTTCAAATTTTTTTTTTTGAAAAACTATTTTCTTTATAAGTTAAGGAAAGCCTCCAAGTACTATTAATTATTTGTAATAATGTGTAATGCAATCATCTTGAACTATATCGTATGAATAGTTAAACACTCCTTGTTAATCCTTGATTTTTTTTTAAATTATGTCCTTGTGATTTCTTAATCTCGTTTGGATCAAATCTTTGCACAAATTACCAATTCGTTTAGTTCTAAATTGTTTTAAAAAATATCTTACCTTAATATCCAATAAAAGTTTAAATAAAATATAAACTTTATGACTTTCTTAAGAATTAAACTATATCATAGATAAACAACGGCTTTATTTAAAAATATATTTAAATAAATATAATAACCAAAGATAAGTTCAATCTCCCAATTTTCGTAAGTTCACAACATTTTAGGAAAGTATTTCTATTCATACAATAAAATAATGGAATTAAATCCAATACAATTAAGATTTCTAATATCAATGTCACTATGTGCTATTTAGTCACATTATTTCGAAAAAATAAGTGCTTGTATTAATTGAGAAACAAATTCTATTTTACAATAATTTTCTATATTTTATTTAAAAAATAGGTTGCAATCAGAATCGTCATTTTAGACTATTTATTTATTTTTCTATATTTATCTTAATTGCAAATTCTTCTATATATACTTTCTAATACATATCTATAATATTCATTCTAACTACATTTAAATACTTCCCCTATTTATTTATATATATATATATATAATAATAATTTATGTTGACATGAAATTTTATATTAACCTCAAAAAAATTATATTCTATATAAATTTAAAACTGCAGCTAATTTAACTTCATTTACAAATGTCATATATGTCATTTATAAATATAAAATGAACTGCATGCTATTTTTTTGTTAGAAACTGGTAACATTTTTAAATTATCTTTTCATTTTGATATTTAAACACAATTACAACGATTAACGAAATACGCGGTAATTTTTGAAACATAAATTTAGATTGCAAATTTGATAAAATGAAAAAATAAATTTGATTTGTAGTAATTTTTATGTTTAAAATTAAGATATATGAAATATGAATATTTTAATACGTATACGTACACGGGAGTTACGTATTCAGTTTAATTTAAAATATATCAAGAGCTGTGTCGTATACTATTTTAAGTAAAATGCTAAGTAGCTCAGCAACAGGGACAACGGCTAACGTCAAATTTAAACTTTAATTTGAGTGAATATCTATGGAAACTAATTTCTAAGTACTGCATGCACCATTTTGCATTTACTAAATTTATATTTAAGGTCCTCTACCTTAAGTTAATCTTGCTCTGTTTTATTAAAAAGTGAACTATTGGGAAATTTACTAGAATTTTATTTTAAAAAAATTTAATTTCAAAATAGTTCTTTTATTTTTATTTTACACGTGTTAAGTTTTATTTTTTGGAATAATTCTAAAAGCACAAAAAACCACATGGGATATACATTTTATTAAACTGATATTATTACATATATATATATATATATATTTACTTATAAATGAATACAAAATGTAGGAGTAAAGATGGTAATTGGACTTATACCAGGTGTATAAAGATTAATATAGATATTGTAAAGTGTATATTTTACATTAAAACTCCCACTACTATTGTTACTTATGTTGGCTCCCTCTTCAGAAAAAAGGTGACTTTATTTTTGTGTTGGTTTACAAAGCAACTATCATGAGAGAAGCTATAATATATCATGATATATTTTTATTTTATTCGTAGACGAAATTATAACAAAATAAAAACTTTTACTCATTTAAAAAAAATTAAAATTATGAAATGTAGAGGTATGTAGTTTTCATAAATAAAATTACAAAAATAAATCAAATAATATTAAAGTTAAAAATTTAATATGCATTTTAAATTCTTTCAAAGAATTTTTACATTTATTTATTGATTTTATTATGTTTTTTTTAGAAACTTCAGAAAAAAAGTGAATTATTTATTTTTTAACAATTTCTAAAAATGTTATTATTAAATTTTAAATTCGTAATCTGTAATTTGTATTCTTTAATGCGTATTCTTTAATCCGTATTCTGTAATTCGTATTCTGTAAACCGTATTTTGTGATCCGTATTTTGTAATCCGTATTTTGTAATCCGTATTTTGTGATCCGTATTTTGTAATCCGTATTTTGTAATCCGTATACTGCATTTAGTAACTCTTATTCTGTAATCCGTATTTTGTAATTCGTAATTATTAAAACTTGTTGGCCAAATATTTTATTTGGAAATACTAAGAAAATGTTGTTGCATATTAACAGAGGCTAAATTTAAATTTATTTACTTTATGGTTGTGCGTTAAAAAGAATATAATATTGGAAAGAAGTGATAAAAAAAGCTTTATACTGCTCCTAACTGTACTTTACTTAATTAGTAACTGAATTTTTATTTCTATAATAATTTTTAAATTTTTTTTTTGTATATATTATAAATAATACTTTTGTCCAAAATATTGAATTTATTTGAAGTCTTCTCATACCAATTTTAATTTCCTAATAAATTTTTTAAAATATATTTAATTAAAAATAAAAATACTAAATAATTTTCTTTTTTTTCTTTTACAGGTAAGTGTCATGTGATTAAATTTGAGCATTTTACGGAAAAATATTATTAAAATAATAATTTCAACTTATTCTATGGTATAGTATTATCCAAATTTTGATTACTTTTTTATCTTAATAAAATAACTTATCTATTAAATTCATGAATGTGCAGTGAAGGCCTAATACAAGAGATTATTCATAAATAGATCATGCATATATAATACAAACAGTACAATTTAATTAATCAAAGACTTAATAAGACTAATATCTAATTCAAAAATCTAAACTCGGCATGTCAAATTGTGTAACACCTCATACTTTCAACGGACATTTAAATTTTCCTAAACATTAAACATATCCCTTTATAATTTGTTTAATCATGAAACCCAATTATTATTTCCTAAATCTAATAATTATTATACCGGTCTTTCAATTTCCCTAATTGTTTTTTTAACTTAAACAAAAAGTTAATTCATATATTCATATATTAATTCAATTTCTATATACAATTTCCTATTTGATCTTGTATTAGGAAATACTAAAACTACTCAATTTAGAACTACATTATATAGTATATAATTAAGATTGAGACCTATTAAAAAAGTCCCCAATTACTTAACTGATTTTTTTTTTGCCTTAAACCAAATACCAAATACCTACGCAATCAAATTATACAGTAACTAAAATGGAAAGTAAAGTGCCTTAATTACTAAATATAGAAAATGTGGAATATTCCAACAACCATAATATAATAATTGTTATAATAAAAATTTAATTTGTATATTAATTTTGATTATATAGTATATTATAATATACATATGGTAATATTACACTATATTGTGTGAATATAGAACTTAAAAACAACTTTTCAAAACTATATTTAGAAAATATGGGTTCATAATAATATTATTATTTCCTTGAAAATTCCATCCAAAGTTAAAAGGGAGTATAAAAAAATATTTACTTTTTAAAAAAGTTCAGGGTGTAAAAAAAAAAAATGTATGGGTATATAAAAAAATAGAAAAATAATAATGAAATTAAAAAATTATTATAATAGAAACCTTTTCAAAATATTAAAAAGTTTTCCTTTTAAACAAAATAAGAAAAACATTACAAACAAACAAAAGAAAACCCTTCTATTTACTTTCTAATACTTGTATTCTTACAATTTTTTTTTTTATTTGTGTAAGTATTTGTAAATTGGATATTCCACTCCCTTATATTTAAACTGAAGAAATATAAAATTAAAATTATTGAAGTATGTATATTATTTACTTACTTTTTCATATAAAAACAAAGAGTTTTTGTTTTTTAGAATATGGTAGTAAAATTACTGCATTTGACTAAATAATATACACTTATCAAGCTAAAGTTGTGCTTTCTTTTATTCTTAATCATTTGCACAACAGATTATTTTACCAGTCTCCTTATTTATCTGTCTAAATTGTGCGATTATTTGTTCTCAAACAAGTTTCGGTTTTTTGGGTCACATCGTAATGACCCATTGTTGTATATATTTTATTAAAGCCATTTGAGCTCTTTAACTCAATATTTTGGAATGCTTGTGCAATCTGTACTGTTTGAATTTTTTTTATAAAATCCTTTGTTAGATATGCCAACTCTTAGACACATATATGCTGATCCAAATTTAGGTAAATGTTAGAACAAGAGTGGAGTAACTTTCAATAAAATTCTATTAAATATACATTTTTATTATGTAAATTATTATTCATATTCAGTCCTTATTCCCTGTATTCTTCAAATGTATATAATTCTTGCAATCTATTATCAATTAAAATAAATTCAATTAATTTTCAAGTTTACATCAAAATTTTTTTATTTATATGTTATTTATCTGTGAGTTATGAGTATGAATTAAAATATACAATAATAAATTTAAATAGCTAACTATTATACTTGCCCTTTAGTTTGAAGCACATGCCAATAGGTTGCTGAATCGCGTTGTAAAACTTATAAAAATTTCCACTGCAGGGATTCGAAACAACTGTCACTTGAATTATGGTTTCAGCCTTCACTCACACTATGATAAAGCATTCCAAAATCTCTGAAATTAATAATTTAAAAATTTATATCTATTAAAAAATTAAAAAATTCCATAACGGCAACACTCTATATATTTTAGAACTTTACTTACTTACTTTCTTGTTTTTTTTTCACAAAAAAAAACTTTACCTTGTTAGTAGTTATATAGTGCATATTGTCCCCTATATATTCTGGACTTCTGTACTTACTATTTATTCAATTCCAACTACTTGAAAAAAAAAAACAAAATAAAAAATAAGTAAATAAAAATAAAATTATTATTTATTTTTCCATATAGTTTTGAATTACTCCAATGAGAATATCATTTTTTATAAAGGTATATAGGAGGATTTGCAAAACAGGGAGGCAGTAGTCATACAAGGCTTGTCGTTCTAAATAAATAAACTATACCTGTACACACCTTTATATACACACAAATAATACAATACAATACTAAAAAAAAAGAATTACTTTTATGGTAGTTTTATTTTTTAATAAAATAAAAAGTTGTAACATAATAAGTGTGACTTTATGGTATATGAATTCATTTGAACATTGAATAATAGGTACCTAAAAAAAGGCTAAAGGTGTAAAATGGAGGAGTGTGTTGTGTTTTTTTTTATTTCTCAACAACTTTTATTACCTTTCTTTTGTGTAACTGTTCACGAAATCAAAAAACAGTTCTTCAGTTCTTTTGTTAAACATAAAGAAAAACAAAACAGTTTAAGAAAAGTGAACCGATTCAGGGGAGCGAAGATCACAATTGTTAGAATGAAAGAAAAAGGAAGAGTATATTGTAAATTCTAATTTTAATTTTTTTCAATTTTCTTTTTTTATTTTTGGAACTTTCACTTTAGTTTACAGAATGAAAAAACCAACATATCGTTTTGATTTACAAATTAGTTATTTACCATAGTTACGATCCTTCCTGTTACGTCCCTGTTCCACCATTTTCATTTTTATTCAAATTTATTTAATTCAAGCTTTTGATTTTTGTTTTTTTGGAAATTTATTTTCATTTAAAACATTAAAATACACATGAATACAAGAGCAAGTGTTACCAAGTTCTTAAAAAGGCTTTAAATAGAGGGTGGTTCAAATTAAATTAAGGGTGGGTTATTTCTGAAAAAAATAGTGCTAAAATGTTGATTAGTTTTTTGGGAAACATGAACAATTTTTCAAGAGTTCCATTAAAACTCCTATAAGAAATTTCTTTTGAAATTTTGAATTTACAGGGGTTGGAGTAAAGTAGATGTTGTTATGTATGTGTTCTTTAAGATTGTGCAGGGTGAGTTATTGAATAAATAAAGAATACAATTTAAAAATCGAATGTAGGTTTTAAGAATGGGAGAATGCTTGTAATCAAGGCAAATAAAATACTTATCAACCTTATCAAAAAATATTTTGTAATCGATTTTTAAACTTTCAACTTTTTTGTGGAGTTTTTACTGTTATTCAACACTTACTATTTATTACAACACTTACTGTTCCAATTTCTTTCTTTGTTTTACAATTTGGTGCTTTTTTTACTCTAAAATACAAGAAGAGACGACAGGTATTATAATTGACTTAAAAGTTTAAAAAGTAAGAAAATACTCAAAGTTTTTCATTTTCATTATTTGGGGGGGAAAAACTAAGGCAATAATTTTCAAGTTTTAACATGGAAAAACTATTATTCAAAAAAAACTTACCCTGAAATTTGAATAACCCTTAAAAAAATATTGTTCTGTGTAATTTTCCGCCTCTCTCAGTTTAAAATTACTTTCAATTAAAAAATGAAAGTTAAAAATGTGTGTTAAAAAAAGTTTAAGGGTTGGAGGGGGGTTGAATTAAATTTTATTTTCTAAATTAGAACAATCTGAGAGTATAAAAAAATGGAAAATTGGAATGAGTTGGAAATTTTTTAGTATAATAAAATAAATAGATTAAAATTTTATATATATATGTATATATATATATTTTGTTGATTAAAATCTAATTAAAAATGATTTTAAATATTTAACCTACCTTTTGAAAAAAGGGATTATTATTAAATTATGAAAATTTTTAAATTTTGGGTTTGATAAGTTTTTTTCTACAGGGTATTTTTTGTATTTATTAAGAGTTTTTTTTTTTGTTATAAATTAATTTTTATTTGAATTTTATTTGATTTTATGATGATTTATTTGATAATTCTATTCTTTTTTTTTTAAATTTTAAAAAATTATGAAAAATTTATGAAATTGATAAATTTACAATAATACGGAAAACTTATTGAATATTAATTACAGTAGAAAGTAATTTCAAAGAAATGGGAGTTTCTCCTCGGTCTGACTTATCCCTCAACCCCTTGCAATCAGAAAAGACATTTAAAACATCCGAGCTGCTGTGTGGAAAAGTTTAGAAGCTGAGAACTTAGGATGAGAAAAAGATAGGACCTATTAAACCGCCTTGGTAATAATGAAAGATTTAATCGCGAACATCGAATGCTCCATTTGAAAATCAGTGGTATAAATATTGGAACTGTTGGGAAGCTTAAGTTTAGTAGTTGTGGAGTTAAGATGGAAAAGAATATGATCTTTTGAAAACCTTTTTATTAAAAGGGGCTTAATCGATTTAAATGCCAATATCAACCCTCACATGGACCTGTTAAACCCTCATAAAACCCCCAAGATGGACCTGTTAAACCCATATAAAAACAACGGGATTTGAATTGCTATGAAAAGATCTAATCATAAGTATAATGGCTGGTAACTTAGGTTTGGGAAAGGGATAAAAACTGGAATACATTATTAAAACTAAATCCATTGCCAAATTTTGATCGATCAACATTGATCGCGTGATATTCGGCCAATCTTATTCTATCTATCCCCACTTTATCTTCACAATTTAATAAGTCTAACTAAATCTTAGTTATATCGGTTAAAAATTCTTTGTCGCAGTTCTTTACTAACAAATCTTTGGAACTTATTTTCATTTTAGTTATCTATAATCTCTCAAAATTATGCTTCCATCATTTGTAACTTTGAATAAATTTAAGAAATTATAGGTTTTAAAATATGTATTTCACTTTAATTCTCTTACTTAATTCTAGAATTTTATGGTTTTTTTATCTTGGACTTATCATTAGTAAATTAAATTAATAGAGTTAGATAAGTCAGAAATTCCTTGAACCAATTTAAGAAATTTTATTTTAATACCAAAAAATGCTATAAAATTTTTTTTGGTTTGTGTCTTGAATAAAATATTTTTTTTTTATTATTTTCCATTTTTTCTTATCTTTGGCTCTTAATTTAAAAATTTTGCAAAGAAAATAAAAGAAAAATTTTAATGAATTTTAGTAATTAAATAATTAAGTACTAAAAAGTAATAAAAAAATAAAACAAATTTTATTATTTACAACCTAATATTGAGTATATATACAATTTTATTTTTTTTTATTTAAATCCCTGAAACTCTTCCTTAGTCTTTTTAATAAATTCCAAAATATAAATACATAAAATAAAACCACTTAACACTGGGATTTGGGTGTTATTTGTTGGTTTTTGTTTTATTTTATCACCCACCACCTAATTACTTCGTGTTAAATTTCCAAGTTGCTTTATTTTTTTTTTATATTCAATTTTATTTTTATATTATTTTATTACATTTGTATATTTCTATACTGCATAATTATTTTATTTCTTCTTGAATCTAAATAAATTCTTTTTATATTTGGTTATAAATTTATTACAAACAAATTTTTTTTTTTTATTTTTATTTTTCACTCAATATGAATAAGGTGTTATTGTCACGCAAAGTTAATATACCGTGTATACTTTATTATTGTGAAAGAAACAATAAAATAAATAAAAAAGAGAAAGAAAACCTAATTTCTTAACTGTATAATTTACTCGTTACCATTTTTGGGACTAAATAATAATGAGATATGAAAGAAAAATAACAGAAGGAATTTATTTTTACCGTTATTATAGTTGTTACTGGGAAATTATAAAATTTTTAATATGTTGATCCTAAAAGTATGCAATTTTTCGATTAATAAGTTTTAGAGTTGTCAATATAAGTCAGAGTTGTCGTTTCGATTTATTTTAAATTTAAACTTTAAATTTGTTTGAATAATCCCTGGTGTGGTGTATTATGTAAGCAGTACTTGGATTATTGATAGATGAAGTCCGTGTTCGAACCCCAGAAAGATCAAAAGTTTTTTAACTGTAAAGAATATCACCGAGACACTTTCTATAAATAAATTTTCTTTCCTAATATGACAATAAATTCATTTAAACTGAAATTTTAATAAAATAATTAACTCAAAATGCCCCTTAGTATATGCAAAATTGATTGAACTCAAAATTTCAATAAGTACAAACCTCTAAAATTCAAATGCTATTAGAATTACCAGTTCCATTATTTGGTAATCATTACTTGTTAATTACCATCAAAGAATATTTATCATTGTACTTTTAAAATTCAATTACTAGTAAAAACAATTACTTTTGTAAGTATTTTTAATAACTAATTACTTTAAAATAATTATATACCAAAAATAACTAAATTACAATTTGGATTACAAGTATTTTTGAAAAATCCAATTTTTTTTAAGTATTTAAAATTAAACTAAATCAATCAATCAGAATGCTTAATTCTTTAAAAGTTCTTGTAATTCTTAAAATAATTTAGTATTTTTTAGTACGAAATTATTTTATAGTAATTAATTTTTGAAAAGTAATTACAAAAGTAATTGACATCCAAATTTAATTACTTTCTAGGAATTACCAAATAAATACTTAATTCTTTTACCTTTTACTTTGATTTTGAAAGTGTTATCACAAAATTTTTTTAATGATAATTAAAAAGTAGTGGTACTGTATTTAAATACCATTGTAATCGTTACTTTACAGGTCTGAATATAATCAAAATCAAAAATTTGAGTATAAATTTCTTTTAAAATACCTACAATCCATACTGGTTGTTAGCAGAATAATTAACAAATTTTTACCTATAACCAGATACGGACGAACAGTCAATATCATTTTTAAATTCCATAACAACTAATCTAATATTCATAATACCATACCAAAAAAAAAATAGCAGCCAAATTTAGAAATAAAATTTCAAAGAATAACGCAATGTAAAAACAACAAAAAAAAAGTGTCAGCACAAAAATCCGGTGTTTATTTACAATCCGCCCTACCGTTTAAATAAAAAAATTGAATTGATGAACAATGTTGATTATGATGATGATGATGGTTGGTGGTGGTAGTGTTTTTCGTGGATGTAATAATAGGTGTTATGAATATAAAATTATTATTATTATTTTGTTTGTCTTTTAATGTGTTTTTCTTTCAATATTTCACCTTGACAGTAATTGAAGAATATAGAAATAAAATAGGTAAAGAAAGAGACAGAAAATAATAAACAGACATAATTTTTGTATTTGTTTTTTTTTTTAATGTGAAAAGAAAAGAAACACGTAAATTGGCAAACAATTGATGAAGAGTAGGTACTTTAAACACGTAGAGTACTCGTACTTGTACTTTATACTTTCATATTCATTAATATTTTTCAATTACAGCTTGTTATTTGTCAATCAAAATATTTAATTTAAAATTTGGCTTTTTGATTACATAAATTTTCATAATTAATTAATATTAATTAAATATCAAAATATAATTATAGTAATTATTTGATTAAATTATTCATTAGAAAATCTTGGTTAATAAAATAAAATTCTAATAAAAATTTAGAAATATTTTAATAAATAATTACAAATTACAATAAATTTTATAAAAAGAAAATGTAAAATGACATGCAATCAGGGTTTGCTAATTCAAATTGGAAGTTTCTTCCTCAAAAATAATTAAATTAAGATGGAATAGGAAGTTTTAATAATATTCCAATAATAATTAGTTGAATATATTATAGTATTACGGATAGACTTCCTAAGAATTTCCACTTATACACTCCTTTAAGGAGTATAGGGCACTCATCAAGTTTATTTAAAGGTTTAATTTCTCTAATCGTTATATTCACTAATATGTAGCTATAATCTGATTATTCAGCTGTAGCTATAATACTATGAATACACAAATGCTTGTACGCCATCTATCTTATCTTACACAAGAGTTATATAAATTTTTTATATAAGTTTATTTTGTATTATGATATAATTATTCAATTTTACGATAATATTTTATTAGATATGATCTGACTGGGGTTTGAACTAGGCTCTTCACATGAAAGTTCGAATCTCTAATTCAACAAAAATTTGACTTACCTACATTTGTATTTAAATTTTTATATAACTAGAATTGCTTGAAATTCTTAGATTACCTTTCTATAAAAGTGTGTTGACACTGAATTCTTTATATTTACTATCATTGATATTAAATTAATTTTGAAAGTCTTAACCTAATTTAGATGATCCAATTTATTATCAGAACAAATGTTTACTTAGTTTTATTATTGAAAAATTTATGACTTCATTGTAGACATGATGTCGCGTGACCGTCTAAACTTTTACAATTTAGTCTTTCCAATTCAAATATTAGTTTTGATATTTACCATGATTACACAAAACTTACTTTTTAATTAAAAAAATATTTTATTATTCAATTGATTACACTATAAATTAAACAAATACAATTTTACCTAAATCGAATTAATTAATCTAAAAAATATTTTACATATTAAGTCATTATTCTTATAAAAATATCAGTATGAGTATAAAGAATAAGTATTTAAATCATTTTAACCTTTATAAACTTCATTAATTTTCTAAAAATCCCCCATAAAATATATTTTTACCTACATACATATATTATTTATGACCTTTTTCTTTAAAATTAATTAAAGAAATTTTCTTCAAAAAAAAAAATGCAAACGAACTTTTTTTTTAATTTTCTATAACTCATATAAACTTTTAAATGTTAAAATATTAAACCAAACCCCAAAAACCCAATTTAAATTACTTGTCATTAAAAAAAAAAACAAAACAAAAATCTTGAAAGAAATATTAAAGTTAATTATATTTTTTGCTCTTTGAAAAAATTAAATTCTAATTTAATATGACAATTAAAAAATTTTTATACATAATTAAATTTGAAACCCATAGTGTCAATATGAAATATGAGTTAAAATTAATTTCAATTTATTTTCAATCTCATCTAATCTATGCGTATGTATAATTATGTCTAGGTTTGTATATGTATGTTTAATATATATATATATATTTGATATATGTATATTTACAATTATTTACTTTAAAACACTTCATTAAGTATCTTAAAAACATTAATAGATATATCATTTATGGATGGGTTTGGTTTAAGTGTTGCCAGGTGTTATTTATTTTTAAATTTAATTGTTTGTAATAGTTGGTCCCAATCACTTGAGAATGTTTACAAAATAAAGGATATAGTTGAAATTATATTTTATATAATATTTATTAAAAATTCTAAATCATATAAACACTTGAATGACACAGTGGTTTAGAGAATACCAACCCTTATTCGAGTTTCAACTTTACCTTACATTATATATTTTTTCGGGTTCGGTTTGAAATCTCGGTTTAATAATTTTCGTTTTTTAAAAATCTCGTTTTAGAAAATCTCGTTTTTAGAAAATCTCATTTTTAGAAAATCTCGTTTTTTGACAATCTCGTTTTAGAAAATCTTTTTTTTTGAGAATCTTGTTTTATAAAATCTCTTTTAATATATTTAATTTGGTAATAATTCTAATTTCGTATTCAGCTCTAAAATCCTTAAAAACTAGATATTTTATAAATAAACTGGATTTTTCAATAAAAAACGGGATTTTCTGAAAACGAGATTTTAAAAAAAAGATTTAATAAACCGAGATTATATGACGGTTCTATTTTCTTTACCTTCTAGACAAACTTTTGATAATAGATTGATTGTTCATGTACTTTTTCATTAATATGTCATTTTTATATTATATACAATTATAAAACTAGGCCATGAGTAAAGGCTCGTTTTCAAACACTTCTTTTAAAGAAAAATATCAATATATAGATTTAAATATATATATATAGATTTAAAATCTAAATAATTGAAATTTTTTAACTAAGAATTATATTGGTTTTTAATAGAATAATGTATCTTGTATAAAATGTAGTATATTCTAGTCAGGCTTAACTTATTATTAGGTTGTGGCTTTATTACCTCTAAGATTGTGACAGTTTGCTTCATCTTTATTATTCTTCATTTATAGTATCTTAAAAGATTTTTAAAAACAAATTTAACATCCTTATTGATAAACTCTTTTTAGTTTTTTTTTTTTTTCATTATTTTTTTATACATATATATCCATTCATATATGTATATGTGTTTTATTCTTCAAATATTAATACATTATTTAGTACGCCTCATTAATTTTGTGGTGTTTTTATTATATAAGGTGTTTATTAATAAAAAAAAAAACTTTTAGCTTTAATTTTAATTCTATAAAATAAAAAAAAATATATATATATATATATATGTACACCCAAAATTTTTCTCACCTTTCGTATACCTTAAAATTCCTTTGAAAACTCAATTTATTTATAAAAATTTAATTAATTGTTTTTTTTTTTTCTGTTTTTTTTTTTTGTTTTTGTTTTTAAGATCATTAATGAAATTCAACTTGACACAACTTTCATGTTATATATATTTGTTATAAAAGTTTTACATGCTTATACAAATATATATATATAAAATTTTACATATCTATATTTATATATATGTATATGTATATTAATTAAGAATGAAATTTACCAGAAAATATTTACTTTGTTAACACTCTTATATAATATTTATATATATATATAAATATGTACGTATACATATATATATATATATATATATATATATATATAACAATATTATATCATCAAAACCATTAATGAAGTTAATATGAAAGAATGTTTACTAATTACTTACAAAATATGTTTGTATACATTGTATAATATTAACACAATACAATTTTCATCAAATGTATATATGTATGTAGGTATGTATTTAGATAGACATCAAACAACAATTTCTCATTTTTTTTTTGTTGTTGTTCACCTTTTCGCCAGGTGTTAAAAATTAATATATGAAAAGTTGTATATATATATATAGACAAGACCATCAGTTTCTTCAGCCATTCTTTTACTTTGAATCCTCCTCCTTTTAAATCGTTTTCTTTTGTTTACTTGTTTGTTTGTTTGTTTGTTTGTTTGTTAGTCATATGTGATAAGAATGAAAACCCCTTCCAAATTATATTTTCAATATAGGTATATATATATATAACATAAGTATGAATATTAACATTTTTACATACATCATATGGAAAATTTTTGTTTGTTATACGTTTCAATATATAATATGAATATATATATTAATATTATATGTGTACATACATACATATATTATAAAAGTGATATGTAAGTACTTGGTACCCAATGACAAGTCATTTAGAATTTTATTTGAAAATAAAATGATTAATGATTGTTTAGTATTTGGTGTCATATTAAAGTACATACGTACGTATATAATGTGTATATATGTTTAACATACAGGTAAATAAAAACTATATACGTATAAACATATTAACATATATTTTAGGAATACTTACTTAATGTCTTAAATTTAGAAAATAAATAAGTAATATTCTTATTTAGAGCTCTACCTTTCTTTAATAAATAATTTTCACATATTAATATATATAAATATATATATATATATATATATATATTGTATATGCAATATTTTAATCTTAATACATTTAACGCTCTTCATTTAATTTTATTATAGTTATAGTTATAGTTATTTTTTTTGTTGTTGTTGTTTTTTTTTAATTATATATATACCTTTAAAGGTGTTGGTCTTGTTAGTCTTATTGATCTAAAAGGTCAAATGAAATTTAATAAATGAATGTATGTAAGTAGTCTTTCTGTAATATAAGATGGACGATATGAACTTGTATATCTAGATATATTTATGTATGTAGTATATAATTCCTATCTTTTATTTAATTAAATGATAAAATGTTGAATTCATTCAAATATATAAATCAAAAAAATTTTATTAGAATAAGTTCAAGTAAAACTTATCAATTATAAATAAGTTCATATCGTCCTGGATGATTCTAGGCATTAGTTTTTTTTTTTTTTTTATTCCTTTTCCACTCCTTTAAGGAGTATAGGGCATTCACCAATTTTATTTTAAACTAGGCTTCAGTTTCTTTAATCATAATATTCACTAAGCCGTTGATTACTCGGCTGTAGCTATTGTATAAAATAAGGTTATAAAATATGAATGCACAAATGTTAACTCATAAACACAGGCCTCATAAAACCAATAACTTATCACTAATCATAAATATTAATTTTTTTGATTAGCGATTGTTTTTTACCAAACTTCCAAAGCTGTCAAATATTATTTTAATGCAACAGCAGTTTCTTAAAAAAAAATTATTATTTGATTAGGGAGTAGTTGTCGGTGCAATAGGGTGCTTTTGAATTTATAAAGTTAAAACCGCTTAACAATAATCAAAAAATCAAATACTAATATTATTTTTTTGATAAGTGAATATTAATTATCCAAAATTCATTTAATTATATTCATATTTGATAATGATATGCAATATGTTAATACAATTAAAAATTATCAAAAAAATGATTATTTGACTATACAGTTAATGATAAATGGTTTTCAGGAGAACTTTACTAAACTAAAAACTTATCCATACGCATAAATATAGAAAAATTTAAATTAAACCCCGACAAATATTTCTTAAGTTGAATCTTTAGTTTCATACACGCAGAATAATAATGAGTTTGGCAGTCGGCTATAAAATTACCTTCAGAGGCTATAACTACAATTTCAAACTTCAAAAAAACTTAATTGAGGTACCCACAGCTGAAATTTGGTTATTATTTTTAACAGTTATATTAGATTTAAGAGTCAATTTAAATTAGATTTTCGAACTTTTGATACTAATGGCAGCTTCACTCAATGGCTAAATAAAATTCCAAAACAACTCATCCCTAATACTAAATTTTTTTTATAAAATTATTTAATTGCACAATGAATAACGATAAAACTATTTCAATTGATAACTAATAACACTATACAGTAGTTTTTTTTTTAAATTTCTATAACTGACTCACTTAATTCGTTTAAAATACACTACTGTACAATGTAATGCACTCCAATTTCTAAGAAATTTCTAAATAAAACAATATAAATTTTAATTATTTGTTGAACTTTAACTTTTATTATTACAAATCCATAAATGTAAATATTTACATTAAAAAAAATACTATTAAATAATAACATATATAAAATTATTTAAAATCTAATTAGATCTAATTATATATAATTTAATATAATTTGAATTTAGGTATTGACCTTTAATTGGTTTATTAAAACAAATATTTACCTTTTTATTTAACATATATATAAGCACTTATTCTTATATATATATATATATATATATATATATATATATATATATATATATATAATTAATTATTTAATATTCTAATACAAAATTTAACATTGTATAAAAGGTACTTTGTAAATTAAATATAAATTAAAAATACCATACTTTAATTATAATTTCCTAATATAAATGATTTATATCGATATAAATAATAATAATTGATTTATTTTTTTAAAAAGTCGTACGTTTGCTTTCAAATTGAATTGTTTCAAAATATATTGTCTTCATTTTTAATCAGAGGGTTTTTTAAATAGGTTTAAAAAAAAAATATTATATTAAGAATAATATCGATAACATTTAATCAAATTATAATAATCGATTCAGTATTAATCGTAAATAAAATTTATTTTACAATTATGTAAATCATTCTATAACAGTTGCGATTTTTAAAAACTATTGGTGACTATTTAATGAATTTGATAGATCAATTAAAAATTAAATTACCTTAATAAATTAAATTGTTAAGAATTATATCCAATTATAATTTAATAACTAATAATATATCCCTTAATTAACCGGAAATCACTCCTGTTGAAAGACTAAAAATTATTGCTCTACAAATCAGTTTTTCAAAGTTTGTTGTTTTATAGTTCGGAAATTTGGGGATCATGCGCGCGAACATCTTAAACAAATCCAAATTAGGCAAAATAAAATTTTAAAATTATTGTTAGATAAACCGTTCATTTTTTCTGCTGCAAGACTTCATGCTATTGGAAATGTCAAAACAATAGAAAATATGATTAGTATAAGAAAGTGCTCATTCATTATTAGGAGCAATAATTCTGAAAATCCTTTAATAAAAAATTTGTTTTTTGAATCATTTTGATATATTCAAAATTTTCCCCAACCTTATTTCAAAGGCATAGCATGTAAGTTATAGTTAATAAAGATCAAAAGAGGTTCCTTTCCTCTTATTAAATTTGTATAATAATAACATTGTATCAATTAATGTATAAAATAAAAAGTAATAAATTGGATATTTTAGCTGTAAGTTGAAAACCGATCTCTATATAATAATTAAAGCATAAGATAAGCAGATGGAACAATGAAATAATAAAATATTTACTTTTAATTATTCCAATATTCAAAAGAAAATTAAACGTAAATTAAATTTTTAAATAAAATATAAAAAAAACCACAGAACCATATTTAAAGAAATACATACGATACATATATCATTATTTTATTCAATCAAATTCTAAATACTTATTTAAATCAATTATTTTTTAATACTAAATTTATTAATAATTTATATTTTTCAATTTTTTAATTTATATTTCATTTAATTATATTAAAAAATCCTATATCCCTTTTTTTAATTAATCTATATACTATTATATGCATAAATTCTCAAAAAACATAATATTTTCTAAAAATATCATTATAATTAAAATTCGTACCATATGTGTACGTACTTAATTTTCTAAATAAAAAAAATTAAAAACAAACATAACCTCAAAATAAATTTTTTTGATTGATTTAACAAAAAATTTTGATATTAATTTCAATTTAGTTAAGTTCATACATGTGTTTATTGTGTATATTATACAAACATATAAATTTATTAAATAATAAAATTTTCAATTCAATATTAAATTATATTTGTATATATTTCTCTTAATCAAATTTTAATTAATTACAAAATTTTCCACAAATCAAATATTATGTTATTTTTACACTATATATATATATATATATATATATATATATAATATGGAAATTATTAAAATATGTCACTTTACTTAATATACTAAATAATATTTTAATATTTTTCTATTTATTATATTTTTAAACCATATTATAACAAAATTATTTTGAAATATAATCTGGTGTTCAATCATTTATTTTTAGTATATATATGTATATCGTATTTAACCACAAATATCCTGAAAAAGACATAAATTCTAAAATTTTATTTCAATAAAAATTTTTTGATTAAATATTAATTTTCTCGAAATCCCCTCAAATTGATTGCTTTAAATTTATTAAAATAAAACCGAAAATAAAAAAAAATGGAACACATAACCTCAAAATATATTTCAACTATTTTAAATATATAAAAATATAGGTTGGTAACTGAAATTGTGAAATATAGTTTTAAATAAAAAAACAATTTCAATTTCTTCTTAAATTACTATACATAATTATATTAAAATAAACTATAAATCATAATTTTTATTTTTTAAATGAAGAATTAATAAACTCAATATAAATTAATTTAAATATATAATGCTTTAATTTACTTAAAAACAAACATAAGGGTTTATACACATATACATGTATAATATATAACTCAACTTAAAGAAGGATAATTTTATTTAAAATTTATAATGAAAATTAATTAAATATAATGTTGTTAATAATAAAATGGTAGTTATTCGTTTTAAACTATAGGAAGAAAAAACAAAGTTGGGAAGTATTTGCGAATTAATATAAAGCTTTATTTTTGCTACCTTTTAT